>OU975418.1:23760236-24386736 GCA_918857605.2 Philereme vetulata | reverse complement strand
TTTATATGGCAACTAGCGTAAGGGCACAACTTAGGTACGAAACTCGGCTTGAGCCGTTGCCAGGGAGGGGGAGGATCGAAGAGGAACACCCAGGTACATGTCAGTACCTTGTGTAGGCGGCCACTGAAGGGACTCGTCGATCTCGCCGGCGGGGTTTTCACTCGTACTAAACTAACTTAATGTTTTTTTTAATGTGTGGTATATGGTGAGTAAAGTGTTTGTGTATTTATTGAATTCCTTACCCTTGTGCAGTTTCCACTTGCCAACAGTGATGGCAGCACTGCCCCAGATATCATCTATGTTATGCAAAGTCCACAATCTTTGCGACGGAAGATCCTTCGAGAGCACTTCCCATTGGTTGACGCCGTCCAGCTCTTTCAGATTACTGAAAATGTTAAAGCTTTATTAATTTTATCACTGTATATTACAAGACTAGCTTAAGAGTAGTAGAGTTCCTAGTGAAAGGGCTCCCCCGGGGAAGTACTACCACCATACATATTTATGCCGCCAAGCAGCATTGCTGTGTTTCGGTTTGAAAGGCATGGTTGCCGGCTAAATTACAGGCACATGAGGCTTTAAACCTGTATGCCTCAAGTTGATGGACTCAAGGCAGTGCATCCTAGGGCACATTTCTAACGTGTGTGACCTACGAGGCAATTCTCTGTTATAGGCGATGGTTACCCACTTAACATCAGGTGGGCCATAAGCTTGTTTCATATCCAAGTAGTATAAAAAGACTACTGGAAAGCGCAATCAATCAATCAAATCATATTTATATGCAAAATGTGGTTACATCAGTTTTTATTACTAGGTTATTAATACAGCATATCACATCTCTAGCGTGCAAATATTCGTAAATAATTAGCTACGATACACTTTTATTATGATATTTAATTTTAATCAAATACAAATCGAATACAAATCTAACACAACAAAGTTAATGTCTAAAAAAGAATAATGTCATAAGAGGCATTTCATTAAACAAAAATTGACAATCATAAAAACAAAATAATGAAACATACATTCATAATGTCATCACAACACAAAGCGCAGCGCCTCAGAAGCCGTCATAGCTTTCTTTCATAGTCAACCTATGCTCTCACCAAACACCCTTCCCAAGCACGTCGAGAACTATAGCTGGAAAAAATTTGCCCTCCTGAAAACTACATAGAGCCTGCTGACGAGCTGGCTGCCGGAAAAGACCTTCCTTGCCCCACGTGAAAATTACTCGACCATCTCAGGACACAAGTGGGTATGGGTGGTAAATGCGGCTACATTGGAGTCGGTGACTAGTTGCCCATGCGGTACAGACCCTCAGACTATGGCACACTTACTGAGCTGCCTATTGTGCCCTTATATACCCTGAGGGATACTTGTTCCGCCACAAATAACGCTGTTGCAGTAGCCAAATATTGGCAAAACAATATTTGATATCTAAAAAATAAAATGAACCACATTGACACGAAGAAGAAGAAGACAAAGCGCAGCGCAGGGCGGCCCCCCACTAAATCAAAAGACTGATGAAGGTTGCTGGAAGCCGTTGGGTGCTGGCCGCTCAAGAGCGGTCGCCTATATTCAGCATTGGCCGTAATTTTTTTTTATAACTTTCTTGGAGCATAATCTCCCCTAATGAAACAATGATGAGGTTAAAGATGGAGCTCGATGGTGATGATTCGACAAGACCATCGTCAAGGTATTTTTCCACCGGCGAAGCAATGAGAGGAGAGGATTAGAGTGAATACTATTTTTAAGAGAGAATTTAAGAGGTTTCTATTTTAAGTGACATCTGTGGCGTCAAATTACAGGTTTTTTGGTAGCGTAGAGCAATTTTTTTAGCATAACTCTAAGCCATACTCCTTTTAAATAGTTGGAGTTTGTTACTTATGCCAACTTTTTTTATTTTTATCATCGTTTACGCACAATCTCACTTGATAGTCACGAAGAAACGATGTGAAGATCACGAAGATCTAAAAGACTCTTATCTTAAGAGACCCGGATTGTAGTCAGGAAAAACAGACGACGGTAAAGTATTCCATACCTTAGCTGCACTTATTATGAAGAAAAGAACCAAAACGGTGAGTGTGAATGAGTGGTACTATCGAAGTGTGGATGGTACTGAGCCGTGAGTCCGCTTGTCCTTTGATAGAAAGAAGAGGAAAAGAGTTTTTAAATGTTTTTTTATCTATCTTCTTCTCAATCGTAACGCTCTTGACAGCGCGGTCTTGGTCGACGTGTTGTAGGTGTCATTATTTTTTGGGGGCAGATGTTACACGCCTCACGATTTCTCGCCATTTGTCTCTGTTGACAGACATTTCTCGTACTCGTTTTATTTAACTATAAAAGATATTATTTTTTAAAGAAGTTTAGTTACTCTGTGTTATATCCAGCGGCGCCTAGGATAGTTGGCAGCCAATCTGTTATATCCAGCTTCTGTGTCGCTACTCGTGACTTCTGCTCCAGTAGGGGGCTCCAGAGGAACCCCGCACCGCGCACGCCGCCCTCCCACAGTGTGTTCTTCACCTGATAAACAATGTACAGTTAAGGGTCAAGAAGTTGGAATCGCGCCACAATGATTTCAAATCTTTTGTGTTGCGTGTTCCGTGCAGAGTTTCGACCTTTATAAAGGAAGAGTTTTGGTCGAAAAGTGTGTTGTTTCGTCCTTTTCGCGGGCAACTACACGACACAGCGCAAGCGCGCTACACGTCGCAGACTGTACGTGTCAGCAAATAGTTTTGAGTGTTGTAATATGTATGTCAGTCACTAAGGTATAGATTTATTGGGACGTAGAATTATGTTTTAATATCTTTTACTTTTCTATTGATGCATGAAATAAAAAGGTTAGTCATACCATTACAAAAAAATTTAAAAATAAGTGTATGATTAATTTGCAAGTACTTAATTATACTACGTGTTTTGTTATATATGATATAAAATGAAAACACTGGTAGGGCTAGTATTGATGTAAAATAGAGTTTTATCAAATTCATTACCATTGAACATTTTAATTTTCATATAACCTTCATTGATATGAATGCTTGATAGTCTCATGAGTTCGGTTACTGTGATGTTGCAAATACATTTTTATTTCATTTCATTTATTTATTCTCAAACAATAAAATATTGTGTCGGAACTTTTGTCATTCTACAGTTAGGAAATCTTTTACAAATACATACGTGATTAATGCGGAAGAACAACGGTTTTGGTAAATACATAATAGAAAATTATAATTAATAACCAGTAAAAAAAATAAAAATATATTATGATATAACGTCATGTCAACGAAAAATGATACTAATAATAAATATTATGTCAACGGAAAATAATAATAATGATTAATAACATGTCAAATAAATTCTTAATACTAAATGGTATGGACAGTTAAAATATAAAGTTTAAAAATTATTACAATGTCAAAATAAAAAATAAGTTAGAATAAAAGATTTGCATCAAAATATAAAATAAAAAAATATTTCAATGTCAAAAAAAAACTAAACTAGAAATAAAAAATATTGAGTCAAATATTATGTGATTTGTGTTTGTAGTATTCGTCTATGGAGTAGAAACACTTTTTCAACAAGAATTCCTTCAATTTAATTTTGAACTCAAATGAACTGTACTATTATTCTATTTTACTCTGTCCTAAAATATCAATGAAACAGCGTGTATAAAATAGGAAAACAAATCATATTAATTCATCGCGTGAGTAGGTACCTGTAAACTGACTAAGCAGCGTTGTCGCATGTATCGATTACTGGATAAATATTTAAGCTACATCGGTATTTTAAATGTTTAAGTAAGGTTTTTAAGTAATAAATACTTAAAAACTTTACCGGTGTATTAACTGATTTTAGAGGTGGGTTTACTGCCGATTAAACCCACTTCTAAAATTAGTTAATATGGTTCCGGATATGTGTTTTAAATTAATGTCGTACATAACAAAACAGATTGTATGCGAAAATAAATGATTGTTAGTTACCCCTTTCAGTGGGTAGTTAGAAGCGGCGTTATCGTTGAAGCCAGCAGCCGGGCCTCCGTTATCAGTGCTGAATATCACGATAGAGTTGTCGAGCAGGCCGCGCGAATGCAGCGCCTCCACCACCTGTCCTACCGAATCGTCCATCTTTGACAGCACAGCTGTCAACAGGAGTGCGCATAAAATTAATACTATCTTGCGCCCGCAGCTTGGCACGCGTGGTTTGTTAAAACTAAAATTATAAAAATATTTATTTATTAGCAGTATTATTATTATTTAATAATATTCGCAACAAACCAAGTAATCAAATACTTACATAACTAAGCCTTTGCTAGTTTTAGGGTTCCTAAGCCAAATGGCAAAAACGGAACCCTTATGGATTCGTAATGTATGTCTATCTGTCTGTCCGTCCGTATCTCACAGCCACTTTTTTCCGAAACTATAAGAACTATAGTGTTGAAACTTGGTAAGTAGATGTATTCTGTGAACCGCATTAAGATTTTCACACAAAAATAGAAAAAAACAATAAATTTTGGGGGTTCCCCATACATAAAGCTGAAACTCAAATTTTTTTTAATCAAACCCATACGTGTGGAGTATCTATGGATAGGTCTTCAAAAATTATATTGAGGTTTCTAATATCATTTTTTTCTAAACCGAATAGTTTGCGCGAGAGACACTTACAAAATGGTAAAATGCCCCCCCCCCCCCGTAACTTCTAAAAAATAAGAGAATGATAAAACTAAAAAAAATATATGATGTACATTGCAAACTTCCACCGAAAATTGGTTTGAACAAGATCTAGTGAGTAGTTTGTTTTTAATACGTCATAAATCGTAAACCGCAATTTACCTGTCATTCAATCAACTCAAATATAAAAAAGTTACAACGAACTACAAGAACTTTTATATTATGTTACTTGCTGCTACGGAAAGCTTCATGGGGGAGTCCGACTCTCACTTGGCCGCTTTTATTTAATGGAAGACTTAGTATATACAATGTTACTGTTATTATTTTCTCTAACCTATCTCGCCCCATTGCTGGGCAAAGGACTCCCCCAAGTCCCTCCAAGCATCCCTATCCATCGTTATCTCGCACCATCCTCTTTGGAAGGTGTCGAAATCGTCCCGCCAACGCTTTCCCGGCCGACCCCGACGTCGCCTTCCGTCGTCAGGCGTCCATTGTGTTAAAATATGAGCCCATTTCCCATTTCAATATTTTTTTTTAGATTTTTTTTGTTAGCCTATATTTTCCCACTGCTGGGCAAAGGCCACCCCCAACTCCTTCCACTATAAATATTATTAATTTAACTTTGGTGTATAGTGTAGCGGTACACTTTGCTCAAAACCAATGTACAGTCAATGCTTCGACTCCTCGCTCTAGCTAAGTGAGAACTTGTATTTAGACTTACTACATGATATTGAGTGTAATTTAAGACAGTGTCTTATATTAAATACTTGTTGCCCCACCGAACTTCGTACCGCCTTGACATGCATATAACGCGGGCTGTGAATATACGTCACCCTGGTAGAATTGTCAATTGTTGTCCCGGCCATCATTACTAACCCGATTTTTTTTATTTAAATATATACAATATATATTTACAACCATACTTAACCATAGACAAAATTACGTTTAGCTGTAATTTGCGTTTTTTTATTCCATGTCAGATGCGTTTTTGTTATACCACGTTTTATAGTGACTTGTATTCTCTTTGAAGTTTTATGTCACGTCACACGGGAACGCGGTCGAACGGGATAAAAAGTATCCTATGTCAGTCTCCTGGTTCTAAGCTACCTCCCCACCAATTTTCAGCCAAATCAGTTCAGCCGTTCTTGAGTTATAAATAGTGTAACTAACACGACTTTCTTTTATATATACCTAGTCAGGTCATAAATTCTGTCACATGTTTAATATAAAATAATTGAAACAAGTTTATTCATTATGTAACCATTTATAATCCAAAATGAACTTAACAAAACATAGATTCTTCTGACACTAAAGTTTATTCAAAATGGCCTCCGTGATTTTGAATACAGGCCTTCAATCTGCGCGGCCAGTCGTCTATCGCAGCACGAACGAGGTCCATGTCAATATCGGCGGCTGCCTTAATCAAGGATGTCTTGAGTGACTCCAAATTGGGATGAGGCTTTGAGCACGCCTTTTCCTCCAAGTGTTGCCATATCTTGTAATCTAACGGATTCAAATCTGGACTGGAGGAGGGCCAGTCTTCGTGCCGGATGAAGTCGATTTCACGCGCCGCCAGCCAGTCTTGTGTGCTCTTCGCTCTATGAGCTGGCGCCGAATCTTGTTGGAATACCCAGTGCCTGTTATTGAACATGGTATGAGAAACAGGTTCCACAAGGTTCGTCAGGACTGTATTTTGATACACAACTGCATTCGTTTTTACACCTTTCTCACAAAAATGTACCTCTGTTAAGCCCCAATAAGAAACTCCCAACCATACCATGAGCGAGGATGGAAAATGACCTCGTTGGACACGCGGAATACGGTTGCTTGCTTCTTCACTACTGTGTGCGTACACCGTATCATTTTGTTTGTTGTAGCTCTCTTCTACGGTAAAAATTTTTTCATCCGAAAAAAGAATTTCCCGATATTTTTTTCCCGCGTACCGCTTCAACAAAGCGCGGCATCTCTTCAGTCTCAGGTCCATTAGACGAGCATTCAAACGATGTCCTGTTTTTCTTCGATATGCCTGAAGCCCTAAGTCTTCATTTAACACCCTTTTCGCCGTGGTTCTGCTTAACCCCATCTGAAGGGCCAACAGTTTCTGCTTACGTTTGGGATTTCTTTGAATTCGCGCCTTCACAGCTTTTATCACTGCTGGAGTCCTAAAAACCGAGGGCGACCACTTCTTGACCAGTCATCTACACTAGAGTCTTCATTGTATCGTTTGATGGTGCGATAAACTAATCTTTTGGTTATATTCAAATTTTTCAGTATGTCAAAAATTTGAATTGGCGCGTAACCGCAACGATGCAACGCAATAACTGCAACACGTCTTCTTTAAGCGTCCACTCCATATTTAAAAATGAGTAAAATTCTAAAAAGTATACATTTTTATTTTCATGAACAATTCGAAATTCGTATTCTATAAACTTTTTTGTGGCCAGCATTCTAAAAGAAATTTTTTTACTGTGTGACAATACTTATGACCTGATTAGGTACTTTCAGATTGGTCCCATAGAAATTTCATCGAAATGGGTTCTGTAGTTTGTAGTTGTTAAAAAGTTACTTGTTGTTCAAGCCTATCCTGAGTACTTCAAGAAACGTAGTGCTTTTACAACCAGACAACAAAGGCCCAAGTTTATGAACTTTTTATATCAAACTCAATGCCTTAGGGATATTTATAAGAAAATATGTTATTTATTTACAATATGTCCATAAAAAATATTCAATAAAATACCTGAAGAACTGAAAGTGTTACAAGAAAATATATTTAAGATAAAACCGGCCAAGTGCGAGTCGGACTCACGCACGAAGGGTTCCGTACAATTATTTATAAAAACGGCAAAAAAATCATGTTTGTTGTATGGGAGCCCCCCTTAAATATTTGATTTATTTTAATTTAATTATTTATTTTTAAAGTGAATATATAACTAAATATTCTGTGAATATTTCAAGCGTCTACCTGTTGCCGTTATCGATATCGAGCCAAAACGAGCAAAAAAATCACGTTTTTTGTATGGGAGCCCACCTTAAATATTTGTTTTATTCCGTTTTTATTATTTGGTGTTATAGCGGCAACAGAAATACATCATCTGTGAAAATTTCAACTGTCTAACTATCACGGTTCATGAGATACAGCCTGGTGACAGACGGACAGACAGACAGCGGAGCCTCAGTATCAGTAATAGGGTGCCGTTTTACCCTTTGGGTACGGAACCCTAAAAAAACTGACGCTGTAGCTTTTAGACATTTGTTTTATAGTATTAATTATTTTTTGAACTTTAATATATGATATTGAGATTGTTAAATAAATATCTACTGACAAATATGTGAATGCAGGTTGAATACATTGACGAAATAGATTTAAGGTCTTGTGTAGTCTATCAAATAAATATTGCATTGTCTGGCCTTACCAGCAAACTTCTGCCGCTGCGTGTCATTGATGTGTCGGAACTTGTCGATCTCCGTGTCGGGGGCTCGGATGAACTCGTAAGGGTTTCCGCTGTGCACCGCAGAATGCGCCACCATCAGGAATAACGGCTCAGATGCGTTGTGATTTCTGATTACCTGGAATCAACAATTATCTGTGACTAACCAATTTATGCATATAAATGATTGTAATACCAAAAAGGTGTTTTGTGTAGGAGTCATGTTTGAAAAACCGATATGTATATGTCATAAATTTTACCTTTATGGAAGTTTATTTTACCTATTTTGGTTATTAACTCATAATAGCAAAATAACCATTTGATTATTTTAGGTAAAAATCAATTCGCTAAACATCTTTAGCGATAATAACCATAAACAGATCAATTCGGAACATGTAGCGAGGTATTTAAAATATACCTAACTTATGACTAACTAATACATCTCTGTATTTAAAAACCTTAAAAGCTACGAATCCAAAAAGGGAATAATTAGATTACTGGACATAAAAATAACTTTTCAGGCACCACAACCATACAAGAATACACTGGCGTGATCCTTCACTCGTTATTATCAAGATACAATCGATTTAAAAAAGTGGTAAAATCATATTTTGAAAAGTTGAAGAATGTTGCATTGTTTTGTGAAGACAATGACATATCTTTATTGACATACTTATTCTGAGGTACCCTGTATTTACCAAGATTATCAAGGGAGACACAAAAGACAAGATGTCTGGAAACGATCGCTCATAGCGATTGACTGGCGATTGTAGGTACTTTAATTATTTATTTTATGTTTGTTTCTTTTTATTTGGTGTACAAGGTCGACTGCTTAGAAATCTCTAAGGGAGGAAATGTTCAAATATTTAAAAAATTAAAATGTTTTTATACATTAAAATCACAAGGATCACTTTGAAACGTCAATTTTACTGCCTGTTCCTTCGCGACCAAGCTAGCAAAGAAAGGCATGAAAAAGGATGGTTGTTCTTTTTAATGATCCTTTTAGAATATATAACAATAAAGATTTAGAATACATAACATAACAATAAGAAATTACGTGTAGGTATATTGTAACATTTTTGACCGAGTTCAGCAGTGGACGTCCTATGGCTGATTATAATGATTATTATCAGGGGAATTACCCTTCACTTACCTTGACAGCTTCATCTGTGTAAACATCAGTTGCATATTGTCCGAAGAGGTCATGCGCTGCTTCATAACCTAAAAAATAACCTTTAGATTATTAGACCGTAAAGCCGAGTAATAGTTATAAACAAGTCAATAGCGTTGCTAAGTGTCGCCCTCGCAAACTCGCTCGTTCGTGGTTAAAACGATATGGAAATAAAACAAATTGAATTTCGGTGACGATTGGGCGGAGCATACAGCCGACTATCCGGAAATGCAAAAAAGTGACAGCGCTATTTACTTGCTTAAGTGAAGAACGAGACAAACATGTATCATAGCCGCGCTGCATTGTCGCAGGAGTAAATGACGTAAGCGACAAAATATAAAATCTCGAATTGCATTAGAACCAACAAATGAAAAAAAAATGCTTTTCCATTAATTTAGGTACCATAATTACCTACATAACTATGTAGAAAATACTTTAAATATTTTCTAGTCGGAGAATGAACGATATTAGTGTTTTAAAAGAGCCGATTTTGACAAATAATTGTATCGAGAAAAGTTTCACCAATTGCGTTTCTGACTTTCATTTACGTAGTTTAAATCCTCGAGTAAATATTGTTTAAATATGAAATCAGTACCATTTTTCGTTATTGAATACGACAGTTACTTAGCGGCTCAAATTTTTTTACGTATCGTCTTAAGGTTGCCCGCGACTTCGTACGCGTTACAACACTAAATGTGTAGGTAACCTAGAAATAAAGCTTAACTCTCTGTTGCAACTTGACTTGACACCCCATTTTTATCCCATAGGACCTTATTTATGGGATGCCTATGTGTTATCTACGTAGGTACATACTATAATGTTATTGTCATCGATTCAGCCGTTACGACGTGGTTGAGTAACAAACAAACAAAAAAAAATAAACAAACATCTAAACTTTCGCATTTATAATATTAGTGTGATATATATTTCTGTCTGTCTGTCCGTCCGACCAGTAACAGCCGTTTTATAAAATTATAAAATTAATAATTCTCTATAGATGACTAATTTCTTAGAAGTGATATCTATAAAAAGAGAATCTGTTATTGTCATTGAGCATTAGTTATAAAAGTGTGTTTACAATTATATCAAGTGTTGTTGATTCTGTAATGAATAAATAAAAAAAGAAGTTTTACTAGTAGCTGTATAAAAAACTTTAAAAAATGACTGTTTTTTCTTATAAGTGCTGTAAGTAGATCTGTAATTATAGGTAATAACTAGGGATCGGCGTAGGTAGTGCTATTTTGGGTCAATGAACCTGAATGATAAGTTAATATGGATATGCCCGGGATTTATTCCACGATTCTCGGGAATATTTTTCTGAATGTCAATTTAAATGCGTATTGTGTATGTACTCGCTGCAAATGTGTGCGTATAGTGAAACCGAGTCCTCACCTCACCCGCGATAAGCTTCAAAAGCGTGAGGGAAAGGGATAACTTCAGTGATCAATACAACATGTATTTGCATAAAGCTGAATAGTTACTATGTAAATTACGAATTTCGACTTAGACGTGTATTAGCCTGGTAGCACAGTTGGATAGTGCATCCTCGTATCAAGAGGAATTCATAAACAATTTCATGCCTAGACAGGACTTGAACCCGCAACCGGGTTCAAGCATGAAATTTATGAGATGATTTTTAAAAATCTTGGAATTTTCCTTATGTGTTCGGATAACACTATAAATAAAATACGAATTCCTAAAAAAACCTGTTAAATAAAATAAAAATATATTTCTCGGGATTTAGAAGGCATATCCATGTTAAGTTAACAGTTACTAATTCCCGTGAATGGCACTACCTACGCCGATCACTAGTAATAACATAAAAACTAAAAAAAACTTGTTTTTTTTTCCACCGGGGTATCGTAGGTCGTATTAAAAATATATAAGGTTTCCGGAACAGTCATAAGATAAGATAACTCTTTATTGTACACCAAAGTAAAATACAGAACATAATTCTTACAAATAGATTTAGTACAATGGGCGTTGTACTCATGTTATATAAGAATCCGTTTATGAAAATAAAACTTCAAACTGGGCATTTTCGTAGTGGTCCCCTCCCTACCTCGCCTGAAGTCGAATCCCCAAGATCCGTGTTCCATTGAAGTGTGGTCGTACATGTCGATCCTGCCCGTCCAAAACCCAGTGTGACTTTCAAACCTAAAAATAAATGAATGAATGAAATACTCTTTATTGCACACCAAATAAAAATACAATAATGGAAATAAACAATAAATAAAGGTACAATGGGCGGTCTTATCGCTAAAAGCGATCTCTTCCAGACAACCTTTAAAAAAATAAAATTATTATGTATTATTTTTTATAAGTTTATAGGCAGGGTTGATAAAAAACTTTAAATGATTACTTTTTTTCTTATTTAATATATTTTTAATTTAATATTTATTTTGAGAAACAGCTTAAAAACACAATCGTTTTCTTCATCGTCATATCAGCCATAGTACATCCACTGCTGAACATAGGCCTCCTCCATAGATTTCTAGAGCGATCGATCTTGTGCGGCCTGCACCCAGCTCCTAGCTAACTTTATAAAGTCGTCTATCCATCCTACACTTCAATGTCCAGTGCGTGGTCTACGCTGAAGAACCTTTCAGCCCCAACGACAGTCAGTTCTTCGAGCTGTGCCCCGCCCACTGCCACTTCAGCCTGCTAATCCTCTTGGCTATGACTGTAACCTTGGTTAGTTTACGGATCTCTCATTTCTGATACGATCTCATAGAGAAACACCAAGCACTATGCGGCCATAGTGTGCCATGGGATAGTTCCTGTGGCTGATATGATGATAAAGAAGAATCCACTGAAAAGATCCAAAAAATAGGGTATGGCTGTGTCATGGACACGGCCGTGTTCTGTACGTGAAGATATAAAATACGCTATTTAATGTATGTTATAAGCATGTTTGAACACTAAGAAGTCCTTCGGATCATACTAAAGAGTACTAAGGACTAGGAGTAGCACTAAGGAGTAGGACTAGGAGGACTAGGGTACTAAGGAGTAGGTAATACTCTACGGCTAGTGTATCCATGAACTTTATGTCACGGTTAGTTTTTGAACAAAGTTAGACTTATTTGAGAAGGTCGTGATTTTTTTTTCATTATCTTATTTTATGCTATAAACAGTTAGTAGCCCATAGTCTGAGCAACGTTTAGTCTGGGAAAACAGTGATTTAAAGGACACCGTGTATAACTGCAACACCAAATTGTATCCCCCAACTTTGTTATCATTCGTTTTTATAATTGCCTCCCTCTCCCACTATGGAAGCAATTTTAAAAACGTAATCTTGTCAATACTGTCTGAATAAGTTACCCTCGATGTAGCGGCAGATATTCCTTCTTGTAGCAGCCGAGATGCCACTTGCCGACGAGATGAGTTCTGTACCCCAACTCCTTGAGATACTGCGGGAGGATCTTCTCGGAGAGGGGCAGCCCTCGCGGTTCCATGCCGTATATCGTTGAGTGCTGCATCCCTACGTACCAAATACTATTTATTAATAAGCACTACAAACAGCCATTGGCACCAAAGAATAAGAAGAAGAATAAGTATTAACAGACGACCCAGTATGATTATGGTTAGCCCGACAGCGCCTAACCAGGCTACACAAAATGCAGTATAGTTGTTCACATCGGGAAACAACAATGCAGCTTGGCGGCAGAAATAGGTACGATAGTAGTACTTCCCCGGATAATTTGTAGTTATATAACAAAAAAATGCTTCCCTCTATTAGTTAGGGGACGACGGGGGCAATTTCTCACAAAAACCTGTAGTGTAGTCTGCTTTTAAATTTTGAATACCCAAACATTGAGCGCTAAAGCATTATAAGGGAAATACAAGAACATTGACAAACAGGGTTTTATATAAGTTTCACTTACCCGTGTGAATTGGATATTTGCCCGTCATAAGGGCGGCTCGCGACGGCGTGCATATCGGAGTGACATAGTAGTTTTGTAGTGTCAAACCGGAATATGCTAGGGCGTCTATGTTAGGGGTGGATATGGCGTTGGAGCCGTGGAATCCGACGTCATTCCAACCCTGGAAATATATAAAGATAATGTCTTTTATCTAGTAGGACTGAGGGGACACTACATACAGAATAGCAGACGCGTTTAAGACGCTTTTGTCTTGCGTAACGATGCTTACCTAATGGTATATACTGCCTAAATATGATTGAGACTTTAGAGAGTTGTCAAATATACAAGTACGTCAAATTTAAACATTTTTAGTCGCTAATTAAGTTTAGGGATCGTTGTGCAAGCCGAACTTAGTGTGAATAAAGGCATGTACCTAGTACAGTTGTGGAATTAAAAATTGTTTATCAGAAAACGCATATCCTCATTCCAACCTCCAAACAGAATATATTTATTTTACACAGAACGGACATTAAATAAACAAAAAAGCTCAGTGGCGGATTTACCAGCAGGCTGAGTAGGCTCGAGCCTAGGGCGGCAGATTTTGGGGGCGGCAAATTTTGGGGAACGGTTTTTTTTTTACCTCATGGAAATCAAAAAGATTTTTCTATGACGGTTTTCTGATGTCTTACAGATAGAAGTCTGCAACAAATTTTGTCGATGACTTTTCTCTCTCACTTGTCATTGCACATTCCGAGAGTAGCAAACTTCCTTAATCTAGAGTAAAACAGCTAGTTCGCCGCCCCTCAACCAGTAATCGGCCTCTCGCCTCTGCGCCCTTTGCTCACACTTCTTATGAGTGAAAAGAGCGAAATTGTAAAAAATATGCCCCTCTACCCAGTAACAAACCATACATGCCAGTCTTACTACTGGTTGGAGGCTACGAACTGGATGGTTTGTATATAACTTACTACTGGTTGGAGGCTACGAACTGGATGGTTTGTATATAACTTACTACTGGTTGGAGGCTACGAACTGGATGGTTTGTATAATTTTTCGATTTTTATTCGAATATAATGAATAATTTAGTGAATAATTTTACCGATTTCAATCTTATGTATCGACTATTATGTGTTTCACACGCACTAGTAGCTTCAGAAAATTCAATTGGAATTAAAAAAAACTTGAACAGTAATAGCGAGTCTTAAGTCAAAAAAATATTTTATCCCCGAACGCGGTATTTTTTTAATGCTACAATGTTATCAATGACGTCAATGTTGCACGTGCACGTAGCGAGCTTCATTCTCTATTCCAATAACCGTGTGGGTTACCCCGGTTACCCGAACAAATCGAGGCGAAAAACGAAAACAAAATCGGATCACCAAATGTTCATTAATGTGTAAATAGCATACATTATCCCGCCCATACATGATTGAGCTTCGATTAGCTCAAAAATATACCGAAAAATTATTTTACGTGCAATTTCAACGAAATTGTTGCATTGTAAAAATAATGAATGATATGACAATTGTTGATGCAAGGGCGGCAAAAACTATTCAGCCTATACCTTGAAAATTTGCAAATCCGCCACTGAAAAAGCTTAATCAAACTCGGTTCATCCGTTTGGGAGCTACGATACCACAGACAGAGAACACTCCTCCGCAGTTTGCGTCGGAAAACAATGGAATGAGATAAGTAGATAGGTACTATCTCTCTTTCTAACTAGATAGTTGATAACAGAAACAGGCACAGATTTCAGAATTTACAGGACTCTTTTTATCGTGAATAGATCTTCGCTTAAACTCTATCTCGCCTGATCGTAAGCGATAATGTGGTCTAAGAGGGAGCACGAATATCTAGAAGACACCTATTCACTCTTACTGCATTTTCGTATTCAGGAAAAACAAGTCAACTATTCTAATATGTTTTGAATTAAAATAATTGTTTTTCCCAAACACTACTACTGAAACAGGATAAGTTGAAGAAAAATTTGGATTAAATTTACTTAAAACATTCCAAGATTGCAAGTTTACCCACATATTTGATGATCATTAGAACCATTTAAAAATTAGACCATTAGGATTAATTAGAGGAGATTGCAACATTATGAAAACACTCTATTCCTAGCTCTTTAAGAGGTAGGCAAAGATAACACGCCGATGTTCACCATATTCACACCAAGCGATTGATATTTTTTTTTAGTTAGCTGCGTCATCGCGAAAGCATTGCAATTTGGGACAACGCGCTAACGCAGCGAGTAGCTAGAGGACACTTCCGCCTGGTAATGATTCGGGAGCAGTTCAGCTATCTGTAGATCGTTCGAAACGGTGTTAAGACAGCTCAACTGTCTGTTTGTATTTCTTTTCCTCCTCGACTGGCTGCGTCCTGAAGCTTGAAATCGCGCTAGCTCTTCGTCGGTACTGTTTCTTAATAAGATTAAGAAAAAAATATAGATAAATGAAACGTACTCACCAAATCATCAGCTAGAATCAGCACTACATTTGGTCTCGCTGCCTCACTCAGCACTAGCAGAGCACTTAAACACAACACCCACATACCGACACCAACTAATCTTTCTATGGTGTATGTTAAGAGTCGCTTTCCACTAATTACAATATTCAAGTACCCCTATTCTACTTCTGATTAAAATGGGAAAGTTGGTGTTAATGTTTAGGTACTTTATTGAGCACCTGGAGAGGAGCACCTTTTATATCGTATGGCCCACCTGGTGTTGTGGTAACCATCGCATATAACAAAGTATTGCATCGTAGGTCACGCACTTTATTAACGTGCCCCACTATGTACTGCCCTGCGTCTATCAACTTGAGGCATGCACCTACAGGTGTAAAGCCTCATGTGCCTGTATTTTTACCGGGAACCCATATTTTTTTAATTTTTGTAGGGTTGTGTCCAACAGGATCAAAAAGGTCATTTGTGCCTTCCTAACCACCCCTATTAAAAATTATTATATTGGGGAATGCAATAAAGTAATGTTCATTTGCCGTGAGCACTAGTCACTTCCATAAATGGCAATTTTTTTTTGCCGTTGTACATAACGTCGATTGAACCTACCATGGCAAAGCACGATAAAAACTCACTATAGACTACAGGTTTTCCTTTTTCCGAAAATACAGATTCAGATTTTACATGCGCACACACACATACCGACTGGAATGCAATTCGTCTCATCACACCATTTCACTCACACATAATAAAAAAAATGATGATAGAAGGGTCTAAATACTTTTGGTCAGTGCTAACAGATTTTAATTTCAATAAACCTAAAATCGTTATAGTTTGAGTGTGTTGGTACCTACTTTTGGAAAACCTTTGATTTACAAGTTTCTACGTTTTAAATTAAATACCTACATGATGAATGCATTGCTTTGTCAACACAAGCCCCAACTTACTGTTATAATATATTTAAGCTCATTTTATGTGAACTGTAATTTGTTCTTATGAAAATAAACTCTTTAAACCGAAACCGATATAAGTGAAATGTACGCCGTGCACCGCTAGTATAAAACACAGTGAATAAAAACTTGGAGCCACACACGGGCGGCAGTGACCGCGACACGCAATGACTGGCGATGACGATTAAACATTAAGCTATCCGTTCAACTGGGGTTCCCTACAATATATTTTATTATATCCACTCTGCGTACTAATAATTTAAACTAAAGTAATTCAATGTTTGCGGTCACGACCTCCGTGGTGCAGTGGGCTAATAACCGGCTGAGACGCAGGAGGTAGCGGGTTCGATTCCCGCCGCGCAACAAATGTTTGCATGATCTACAGATGTCTGTTCTGGTTGTTTCCCTATATATTATATGTATGTATTTACATAAAAAAATGTATATAAGTATTATATCAGTTATCTGGTTCCCATAGTACAAGCCGTGCTTAGTTTGGGCTAGATAGCGCTGTGTCAAATGTCCAGCAATATTTATTTATTTATTATATAGTCAACCCATAAGACCCATAAATAGTAGTTCCTCGTGAAAGGGTATGCCCGGGGTACTAACACCATACATTTCTGCCGCCGAGCAGCATTGCTGACACATTATGTTTACAGACACATAAGGCTTTACACCTGTTAGCCTGTAAGTTGATGGACGCAGGGTGTGCATCGTAGAGCACTTTCTAAGATGCGTGATCTACGAGGCAATACTACTTATGTTATAAGCGATGGTTACCACTTAACATCAGGTGGGCCATGTGCGTGTTCCATCTCCAGGTAGTATAAAAAATAGACTATAGTATGACGGCAATATACATCATTATCATCTTCGTATTAGCCGTAGAACATCCACTAAACATTAGCAAAAATCTACAGAATCGAAAATCTAATAACAAAAATATAGATAGATTTTCTCCTAAGCTTAGATTTTCGATCTTGGGTTATTGTGTATGAATTTTACTTGTACAGGTCTTCAGACCATTCAGACCTTCAGGCACACTTAACCGCCACAGTTAACGCTGTTGCAGTGGCCAGTATTGGTGAAACAACATTTGATATTTAAAATATTATGAACCAAGAAGAAGAAGACTTGTCTGTTTTTGTACATGAACCTTTTGTAAGATATTTATCAGTAATTATCAAGATCAGAAAAGATCCGTTCAGCCGTTTACATACGCCAAAACTCGTGGCAGACGGGGGCCAACCAATAAACATGATTTTGGCGCATCACTAGCGGCTCCCGCGAGGGCTGCAATAGCGTGCGAAATAGCAATATCATAGACGCTTGTTCCACTCTTCTTACGACCCCGCCTGCCTGGAGCGTCGGCGTCTAGTATAGCCGTGAAAATGTAACAATCAGGCAGACAAGAGTTACTTTTGAATTTGTCATATTAGTTATGGATATACTATCAACATTTAAGCATGTACACACGGCTACACATCAAGCTATACATTTCCAGTATAAGCTGACCTCTCATTCTACGAAAAGCCTACACAATGCGCAGCCAGCTTATACTGGAAATGGCTATAGCCATGGCTATTTTCGTAGAATGAGAGGTCAGCTTGTAATGAGGAATGTATAGTATGTATAATTGGAAATGTATAGCTTGATCTGTAGCCGTGTGTACATTCTGTCGATGTTCCTATCACATAAATAAATAAAAAGGTGAATGTTTTGAATGCACTATGCAAGATAAGATAACAGACGGTAACTTGTACGCATGCAGCGGTCAGACAGGAGTGTATCATTGGACACTTTGTGTTGAACACTATCAATATGACTTGCAGTTTATTATCGTTACCATCCATACTAAATATACTAATATTATAAATTCGAAAGTAACTGTCTGTCTGTTTGTTACGTTTTCACGACTAAGCGGCTGGACCGATTTCAATGAAAGTTGGTATACAGGTAAATTATGACCAGGACAGAGGCTGCGACTGCGAAAAAGGAGGGTCATGTTTTTATTGAAAAACCACGCGTGCGAAGTCGCGGGCTGGTCAGTTAGTGATAAAACATTCCATAAAAGATCATTAAAAAAAATAATTAAGTATGTATATTTGTATATCTTAGAAACTACCGCACAGATTTTGAAAATTAATTAAATGGTAGAAAGAAAGCTACTATCCCGGAGTGCCAGGCTGTAATTAATTTTGATAAAAATCTGTATCCGTATCGTTTCTTTCGGTTGCGGGTTAACTGGAAACAAGTTAACTGATAGAATACTTATAATACTTTTTTGTTTGTAAATACATGCTTGTAATATATCTTAGATAAAACAACCAGACCCGGAACCAATATCTGTAGATCATACAAACATTTGTTCCGTGGTGGGAATCGAACCAGCAACCTCCAGCGTCCCAGCCGGCTATTCGCCCACTGTGCCACGGAGGTCGTCATTCATTTATGTAATTTTTTATTTTTATATCATTAGATTGTACATGTAAGTAGACTAGGTACACCATTACACCCCAGATGATATCAACACAGTCCATTCCATTTAAAGTCTGGTAGATACCGCTATTTAGCGATAAGACCGCCAATTGTGTGAATAGATTCACGTTTTTCTTTTTACTTGTACTGTTTTAAGGTGGGCAATAAAGTATTATCTAATCTAATCTAAATAAGGAGGACTTTATGTCTGTTCCATTCTCCACGGTGTCTTGTGCCATACAGGGTCCGTTTTTTTTTGTGCTTTCGTCTTTTTAATATTTACCATTTTATGTACGGAACCTCGTGTGTTCCCCGTCAACGCTCATGTTTTCACCTTGTTTAGTATGTAAATGACTTAACTTTGCATAATCTTCGCGCTACTCAAATGTCTATATATTGTTACGCCGAAGCTTTTCACAGAACAAGCAATAGTAGCCGCGGCGTAGGTACCTAGTACCTACTACGTCACTGTAGTAGGCATAATAAAATGACAGAAAACAAACGCGTCAAGCAATCACAGGATTGATCCTGAATGTTCTAGAACATTAAAAAGTTCGCCGAATCGACAATACCTAGGGTGTTTCCGGTGTCAATATACGACGTAACCTCTTACCATCACGTTTCGTGTTTGGTGAAGGGCTCAGCTGTAAAATGTTTTTTTCTTTCTACGGCCCCCTTATTACCTTACTTATTATTGGCTTCGGTAATAAGGGCACGGGTTACTAAGAGGCGGGGGTTTTGTAATTTTGTAAAATGAACGTGTGTAAGAAAGTACGCCACGTCTTTGCCTCGTCCTTGCCTTACTTAACTTTGTTTAGGCCTGCATCCGTGATCTTAGAGTTCTGTTGGACAAATCTCCACTTTGTCCGACGATAACTTTAGAATGGCTGGTCACATCTTCATGTTTAACATGAGTAGAAATAGCATGAATAGAATTCGATTATAGTTGAGTATTCTTTGGATAACTGTGGTGATTCAAAGGAGCGTCATACAAACGTACCAAAACATTGCGAGATCTCAGCTCTGGGTGAACTACTAGGATTACGAGGTAGTCAGAGGCGTATCTTAAATATTCACACATGTTATTGAATCATTTGTTCATAGAAGGCCTCAGTATAATAAAATACGAATTTGCACGTATCTACGATAGTGATCTAGAGTAGTTGAGCTATCTATAGATCGTTTGAATAGTCTTTAGATGGTTCAACTGGTTTTTGCATTTATAAATGCTTGTATATTATTTCTGTAAATAATAATCTTAATATTTAAGGAACAGTAAAATAATAACAAAACGTTACGAAATAATTTAGTTTATTATAATGACAGTCCTCATAACTAGGTTCACAAACACACAGCACGAGATAATTAAAGTAAAGATAATAAGCTGCCGGTCAACAACCCTAGCACCTTGTGGCTCATACGCATACCGTACACAAACCAACGACCAGTGCAATACTTATGTAAATAACATCACAATGGACGAGCAGTGAGCGCGTGCCGAACTTGTTATCGCGAATTTTTAGGATGATTACAAATCTTACGTTAATATTTCTTCACCTTACCAAGAGTTCCGTTAAATAGAGATCTTGCAATCATAAAAGCAAATTACTTCTTGTGTTGGCCACAATCTTTAGGCCTGTGCAAACCGAATGCGTGCGCGTCTCATAGCGTGCACGCAGCGGTTGTCATGTATAACATTCTAAGAGAGATGTCAGACTACTTTAGAATCAGAATTATTTTTGTACAAATAAAATTCAAAGTAATATTTAAGTGTGATTGCATACGTAACCAGCGTCTCGTTTATATGACACACTAACCTTGATAAAACATTTTGATAGTTGGTCACTAGCCCCTTTGTTTGTGTTCGTTTATTTATGGCGGGTCCATATATCCATCGGCAACCGGCTACAACTATCTCCTTGATAGTGTCAAACGTAGTATTTTTATAGTGTTATCCGAACACTTGCGGACAATTCCAAGATTTTTATCCTCGTATCGAGAGGAAAGTTGCGGGTTCAAGTCCCGTATAAGCTTGAAAATATGTGAGATGGTTTAAAAAATCAAACTAGTGTCAAACCTTTTACAGGTTTTCAAGGAGAAACAAGTCGTAGCTGGTTGGTTACCGACGGATATAGGAACCCGCCATTGGCCAGGCACCACAACCGTACAATTGTACGATTGGCGTGATACTTCTGTTACCGTAACATATACACATAATAAAATGCTCAATTATTGGAACCAAGTAGTTATGACTGGGATTCGCGCACATTTTCACCCAAAAGTATCAGTTTATAAACAGCTTCGTAACATGTTAGCATAACAAGTTTACGTTGATTAAAACGGTCATTGACACTCGGTCTCAGGATAACGCTACAAAATACCATAAAGTACCACAAGGTTACATCAACATTATCTTTAACCAAACTCATATCATGACTAAACAAATTTGATTCCATTTAAAATAACATCTACTTCGAAATCATCAGAAATATTACACTCGAGGAAATCTATTAGGTCAGATTTGACAGGTGTCGAAATACTACCAACGAACAAAAGAACCAAATGATACAACATTGGAATAACGTTCTATCGAAATATTGATCGACAGGACGTTATTCCAGAGGATTAACTAATGTTTCTGTGTAATTTTTCAATAAGAAGTGAAACTTGGTGCATATTAATTATACTCGTTGTATTGATAACATAATAATTGAGTATTTTGTGGTTGATTCGCTTTCTTATGCAGACGTTCGTACAAAGTTATCCCGGAATGCCAAATGATAAATGTCAAATCGGACCTTATAGATTTCCTTTAGTGTAAATGGGTATATGACGTACTTATGTACACGAAGCATATAAACGCGACTATGTGTTAAGTACTACACAAGAGATGGTCCGAGTAACACCTAACTATTCATATGAACACACTGAATTATCTACAGCATATTATCATGCGATATATATAATATTTTTTAGAAAATATAGTAAACTGCAATATCTACTTATATGAGAAGAAATTAATATCAATATCTTACAATCGCTTATAAACATTGTAGTCATAGATGTGTCATCAAAAACTTTCTGAGCATTCACCACGATCATACGAGAAACACAAACAAAATGCAATTCTATGACACTGTAGCATACTATCAGTTTTAACTTGACCAAAGCGGATTCAAAACTTATGGTATAATGCAGAACCGTCATTGCGTCCTACAATAAAACTTTGTATATTTGGATTGGGGGTATATAGACGAACAAATATTGTTCTAAATTGTCACGTTATGGAGAAAATAATTACTTTATAACCTAAAAATTATCTCCATAACGTGACACTTTTTATATTTTTGTTCGTCTTATGTCCCCAATCCAAATATAAGTACATTTCAAAGTGCGACGTGATATTGGAAAAAATGGCGGGTCTGCATTATGCCAGCCTCCATACAAAAATGTGCAAACCCCTTTCACAAAAATATTACATGCCAGAACAATTGGTATCGCATTCTCGTATCAAGAAGGTAGCGGGTTCAAACCCCGTTTGGTTCGTACATTTTTGGCGCGACTGAAAATTATTTGTTTTTATTTTATTTTGTTTAACCGGTGATATGGTATTATGTTGTATAAAAAAACACACACAACCAATCAACGGAGAGACTATTTTTGTCCAGTTAAAACTGTTCGTATAAAACTACCATATCTTACTTATTTTTGTACTCGTTAAGAATATATTTTTAAAGTTTGTTCAATTATTAGTACCAATGAATAAAAATCTTTGGTGCATATTCGTAAGTTTATATTTTCTGAAACTTATTATATTAATATGATAAACTAAGGGAATATTAAAAAGAAGAATGTATAGAAATATGTATATGAAATGCATATATTATTATAATACTTTGGACTAAGCAAGTTTACAGACTTAAAAAATATATTATGTAGGTTTAATTATGTATCTTTGACTGCAGTTCTTCATAAAATTTAAATTAAATATTTTATAGCTACTTTTTCATGGGTTACAAACTTTCAAATATATTTAGTATGCGAATAGAGTTGTAAATATACATATTGCAGTCGAAGATATATAAACAAGTAAACCGTCCAGTACACTTGAACAGTATAAACGCAGTACTAAATAAAATGTTCTACACACATCGGTTCTCGAATATCTACGACTATACCTGTTCCGCTCGCACGTGTTATCTCACTCACTCTTTGCGGGGTTTTCTCTTCCTCTGTCCGTCGCCTGCGCCCTCAGTGTTCACCGGCACCGCCTTCGGAAGAGACGATCGGGTGAATACACAACTAAGGTCATTAAACTTAGGTCGTAGAGCACCTTCCTAAGGTGCGTGACCCACGAGCCAATGCTTTGATACGGGGGATGGTTACCACTTACATCAAGTGGGTCATTTACTTTTTCCAGTTAAATGTCGGATTAAAATAATAAAAAAATATTGTCTATCCATACTAATTTACAAATTCGAAGGTAACTTTGTCTATCTGTCCCTCTGTCTGTCTGTTTGTTGCGTTTTCATGACGAATCGGCTGGACCGATCTTGATGAAACTTAATAAGGAAATAACTCATAAGAAAGAACAAAGGATAGATTTTTTTATGGGAAAACTTAAGATTTTTGCTAGAAAGTGTGTTTAATTGATTAAGAAAATTAATTAATTCGACTTGGACTGCGCCATAGATTTGATATAGAAGTTGAGACATTGTCGGTTTAAATAAAAAGGTCAGACTGGGTGTGAACTGCCAGAGTTCGGAAAATAAAAACTTTTTCGTTTCAAACTATTTATATGCTTACCCGAACGGGCAGACGATGTTTTAGGACGTATGCGATTTGCGATAATTGGCGCTGTCTTATATTAGACATTAATTTACAGCACAACAGCTCGTACAAAATATATTGGCTGCGCCAGTTTATTTTCGATGTATTGATCTGTAATTGCACTGACCTCAGCGTCGCTATCAGCGTGCGCGTCGGCGGGTCCCTCGAGGTCGGCCTTGCCGCGCGGCTTGGGGCTGTCCTTGGGCTCGGCCCCCGCGTCGCTGGCGCGGCTATCGGACTCCGGCTCCGACTCATGAGGATCGTCTTCTACTACCGCATCGGACTTCTTCGCATCCATGAGAGGCTCCTATTGGAATATACTGATTAGTGCCCCGATACGTCAATTACCATTGAAGACCAGCGCTCCATAGCACATGCTGAGTGATGGATATTTTAGCCTACCCCTAGTTTTAATAGATTTCACTAGATTTCATTTCGTTTCTGTGCACATTGGTGACAAAATAAACGTTTATTAATCTTATCTTTATCTAAGCGTTGTCGCACACAAGTCACGTGCCACAGCCACAAAACGCCGCCACCGAGCTGCGGACGGCATTTTTCGTACATTTTATATGAATTTGCGCACATCACAGGTTTCTGTGCACTTGGCGTTGACGCCAGTGGTCGCTACGCGCGGGACGCAGCTTTTCGCTTCGTGTGGTCGAGTGGCCGCCGCCGACCGAAAGTGCAGGAAAAACGTAAAAGTGGCTATCGCGCGCTTTCGCTATTATATAAGCTTCATGTGGCGGCGTCTTGTGGCTATCGGGTAGCGCGAGAAACTTGTGCCCTCTCCGCAAAGGTTTTTAAAACAATCAGACAAATAAAATAAATTGTATAGATAAGCTGTTAAAATTCAGGCAATATAAATTCATTGTATAGATAATCTGTTAAAATTCAGACAAGATAAATAAGACTTTATAGATAGTCTGTTAAAATTCAGACCATAGAGGCACCATTAGTTTCAAATATCATCTTTTTTCCACTGTTTCCGGCTGTTTTACCACCTGTTGCCGTGCGCAAACTTGCGCACAGTTGCCTATTTCTAGTAAGGCAAAAGCAGAGATAGATAGACTATAGAACAACCATTTTACATATGAAGTGACTAGTCAATAAGATCTGACATGTAACATTTTAATCCGCTTTGAATGAACGCAATAAAATACTGCAGACTGAAAAAGTGTTGAACTCACAGATTTAGGTCCGCAGCACATGTAGGCGATGATGCCCACTACGATGAAGGTTCCGAAGATGACGACGGCGTACATCCAGGGGTTGTCACCAGCGAATTGCAACAAGCGCTCGAACACTGACTCCTGAAATATAGCCGCTACTGCACACTCTAGCCTAGCCTCTACACTTACACTACTTATTCACTACTCCACGTACTTACTCTATACCATGGTATAAAAGAATAGGAAGCATGTACATATGTGACATGAAATACGGGATATATCGGAAGCTATATAATGTGTTGCAATTTAAACTATGTAATCTTATTGAAGGGGTGGTTTCTATTCTACATTTAGTCTATAAAATTTTCGAATAAATCGATATAATGCTGCTTGACGGTATGTTAGAGAACTAGGATGCCACAGATTACTAAAAAGTTACTACGAGCCGTTCAACAACCCCGCTCGTTCAATAGCCTGGCCCGGTCAATGCACCAACCAGTCAACAGAGCGCCTACGGTGCGTACGGCAGGGTGGTAAGTATGATAAGTTAGTACATCTTAGAAAAAAAGCTCAAAAATTTTGATTTTTAAATTTGTAAAAAAAAATATATATGTATCGTCTCAAAAATATACTCCGTCATTAGTTGTACTTTAAATTGCAACACCTTGTATACATCCAAATACTGGATTAGCACGAGCGAGCCTTTGAAGCTTCAAGGGTCGCTCGTGCTCGAAACTCAGTCGAAACTAGTTTTGACTAAATAAGGCGGTCGGTCAAGTCTTATATTTTGGGCGTACATCGCTTAGTAGCCCGGGTTGTAGTTAGTAGCGCGTAGTATCTTGTTAATCAGAAACTACAAGTTCTTTGGTACGAAAGACAAGCCTTCAAATACTGTGACAAAATTACAATCCACATTGTGACTATTTGACAACCTTAGCAGAGCCCAAACCTTTAGTGAAGTTATTGAAAAACGCGATATACCTTCAGTTTAGTTATCTTTCGTTTTGTCTTTCGTTGGAGAAAGGGAGAGGGTAAACATTTTTTTGTCAATCATTGTACATAATTACTGATTTAAACGGGTATTTATAGCATAAGTACCTTTTTTATTTGTTATGTAACAGCCTGCCCGCGACCACGACTTTTGCAACACAATCGAAACGTCGGGATAACAAATAAAAATGGTACATACGCGAAAAATACCCGTTTAAATCAGGTATCAGTTTAACTTTCACCGTTAGGTAATATAACCATTTTACTATAAAAGTGAGAGGAAGGGAAAAAATGAGTTTAGCGTGTAGCGTACTTTGAGTACAAGTGGTAGCTACAAGTGCGGTGACCTCTCTGGCGCGCCGCACGAGCAGCGCGATGTACACGCAGATGGGTATGGCGCAGTACACGGCGTACATCGCCCAGTAGCCCGGGTTGTAGTTAGTAGCGCGCAGTATCTTGCCCCACCATGTTTTCTTGATTGTAACAAATCTTGTCAATACTTTGAAGAGTTTAGCAGATCAGATTTTATTAATTCTATGAACTATGGACGTTATTTTTTACATTAAGATGGAAAATGCAAATGGCCCACATGATGTTAAGTGGTAGCCATCGCCTATAGCAAAGAATTGCCTCGTAGGTCACGCATATTAGGAACGTGCCCTACGATGCATCTTTTGTAAGTCAGTTTGACATTGCCATATTGATATTTAGACTTATGTGTACGTGTTTGTGTTAAATTGAAATTTAGTTCATAGTTCAAAAAGTTGAATTGAAATTGATTTTAGTGTTTATCTAATAATACTTTTTTCCTCTGTTCTGTATGTTTATTGTAAGGTCTGTTTGTTGTAAAAATATAAACATGAACATCTTGTACCTACATTGTAACCCAGATCCACAAACAGGAAACATTTACGATTCACTGCCCTGCATCCATGAACTTAAGGCATACACGTGTAAAGCCACATGCGCCTGTAATTTCACCCTTCAACCCTTCAAACAGAAACACAGCAATGCTGCTACCAACCAGTTAGATTATCCAATTTGAGCACGAGGAAGCTATATAGTAAGTGACTTACGGAGTCCCTCGACATCTTAGCTCGTTTGAGCGTGTAAGTCTGCGCGGCCCACAGCTCCGCGACCAGCTCGTCGTCCGTTATGATGAGGTTGTCGAACAGCAGCTGCGGAGACATCGACCACAGCTCGAAGCCGACCGCGTGCTGTCACAAAACGTACAATTATATTTACCTAAATTTCAATAATTCCAAAGGTTTTTTTTAGTTAATTCTTGAGTTAAAATAACCATATGGCGCACCTGATGTTAATTAAATACATTTTTTCAGGAAGGAGGAAGAAGCGTTGGCGCGATGATTTGGACGCTTTTTATAGGGACTGGTGGGATTTGGTACAGGATTGAGATAAGTGGAGAGATGAGGGTGAGGCCTTTGCCCTGCAGTGGGAGACACGAGGCTTATAATAAATAAATATTATTTTGTTTTTATAGTGTTATCCGAATAATTAGGAAAATTCTAGGATTTTTAAAACCATCTCAAAAACGACCCTGACGTTACAAGAGCCTGTAGCACAATTGGCACATCCTCGTATCAAGAGTAAGGTTGCGGGTTCAAGTCCCGTCTAGGCTTGAAAGTTTTTGAGATGGTTTTAAAAATCTTAGAATAAATCATTTATTACATAAATCAAGAAATACAGGGTGTCCCAGAACTAGCACTGTGCAGATATCCATGATTTCTTCTTTTTTTAAATGGTTCCAACGGAAGATGTGTTGTGACAAAAGCACAACAAATGCTGAGTACAAAATTACACATTTGTTAGGTGTTGGATTAATTTGTATATTATATATGGTGTTGTATATGTATAAATTTGTGAACATTACTTGTGCGCTGTATGTTTTGTTCCATCACAAATATTTTTTTCTATCTTTCTTCTTTCTTTCTAGTATGTTATCCCGAGGGGGGCAATTCTCGACACTTAACGAAAACCAGAAATGTTCTACGGCTTTTGTGAATTCGATGATTTTCAAAGAATCACTTGGTAAAAATCAGCTGATTTCGGTTAAAATTATGTTTATCAGCTGTTTCAGGTCAGAGACCTCAAATAAAACATTACGTTTGTAAATTCTAGAAAAGACGCAAATTAAAAAAAACTGCTGAATTAAAATCACACTAAAACGTTTTAAGGATTTTTTTCTGAAAAATAAAATGTTTACATTATATTTTATTTCTACGAAAAGTTGTTTCAAATCAAAATCTTTTTATTTTCATGTCAGTTAATTTTCATGGTCGGAAACACCCCGCTCAGGCTTAACATACTAGTTCCGGGACACCCTGTATACATACATATAGAGCAGATTACATTTATTTTAGATAATGACAACGCTGTATGTTGGCTTGTAGTGCCTACATTAAGAGCGAGTCTTGTGCTGTAGGAACTTTTTTCCTTTTTTAACCGTTTATGAATTTAGAGCAATCATTAGAACTATCATTGCTGTCTAGTTCAGACGACGATGATGATGTATTTTATGATAGCATTTGGCGCGAGTGGCGGGAGCATCGTCCGCCGCACTCGCTCACTCGCTTTATAGCCCAGCGAGACAACTATAGGAACAACACACTCGCTTCTTGCTGCTCGCCAACTCATTTCTAGTTTTAAGCTCTACTCGTTTCTCGCTCATCACCGGCGGTGAGACAAGTGCCTTAGACTGTCACTCGGCGCAACTTTCAATTTTTTTTTTCATCTTAGCTTACCTTTTAGAGCAATATTCACACGACGACGAACAAATTACTCGTGTAACCCTATCCGTTGCGGAGTTATGTCTAATTCTTTGGTCGCGCAGAGTGAATTTATTTATCAACTCCCCCTCCCCCTTCTCAATGACGTAGGCGCACGCTGACACAAAGTGTTAGTGCACTTTGTGTCGGAGGTAACGTTCAGTGGTATATTTTTAGAATATACAACACTTGGCGATACAACCCTTGAGTCACGAGATTTTGGCGACAACGATAGCGTTTCATCGCTAACTCTGGCGGTACGAAGGTACCGGATGTGTGGAAACCTTTTTAAAAAAAATTTCATGTAAAAAATAGCATAATAACTTACGATAGGTGTCATCTTGAAGGGCTGGTCGTCCTTGAAGTAGCCCGGGTTGGGCACGCGCCGCGGCACCCACTTGCCCTTGTAGTTGGGGTTTGTTACCAGAGGCGCGCGCCAAATGCCCTGCCAATCAATAATAGCGACCACACTATTATATGCCATTTCAATTATAATCTATAACGTGAAGAGAAAACTGTGTACTCCTTTTTAAGAGAGTCCAGTAGGACTACTAACTTCAAGTCCTACGCTCTCCAGATTCTGGCGAAGTATAACGATGTGCTACTTGATCCGCTAAAAAAATATATGAATTACGGTCGAATTTACAGATACAGTTTGAATGATTTGCACACTCTTTATTGCACACCAAACAAAAATACAGTAACGAAGGAAATAAACAGTAAATAACGGCACAATGGGCGGTCTTATCGCTAAAAGAGAGCTCTTCTAGACCACCTTTGGATATTATATTAATAAGATCTATTGTACCTAAAGCACATTAAAGTAAATAAATAAATTAATTATTATTATTATGAAAGCGTACAGCTAAGGCATGGAACACTTTACCGTCGACGGTTTTTCCTGAAGACTACAATCCGGTCCTCTTAAGGTAAGAATGAAAAGGTGTCTTTTAGATCTTAGACCACATCATCGCTTACCATCAGGTGAGATTGTGTTCAAACGAAGATCTATTCGTGATAATAAAAAAATGTTTTTGTTGTTCCTGAAAAAAATAAATAAAATACCTTGTAGCTAGGGTTGGGCACCATAGGGGGAGTCCAGAGGCCGCAGCCGGGCGCGGTGGCGCAGAGGGGATTGTCGATGAGGGGTGCCTCCCACTCGCCGTCCATCTCCTCATCCCAGTCCAAGGGCTTCTTGGCTTCGGGGTCTGCCACAATCAAACATTTCTTACCCTTTTACATTTATAGAAATAATAAAAGTATAGAAGAGTTATAATGTATTATTAATTTGTTTAAATTTATATTACAAGTTTACTTTACATTATTAGTTTAAAAAAATATATTTTATTGTTTTCTATTTATCTCATAATTAGAGATAATTGAGAAATACTTATAATTTTGTGTCACTATGTCAATGTTGTGTTCGCCTTTAATTGGCAATTGTCCTAATGGACAAAACCACATAATGTAAGAATCTACGTATCGATACTTCAACTGTTGGCATCCCTATTTTAAATAAATAAATACATTGCAGGTGATTTATAAAGGAAATTATTTAACCACACACATAAATATTTATTCATATTTTTTTTAAACAGAATATAATAGTTTCCCATTTAGTTAAATAGTACTTAGCTTCTAATTCACTAACACCATTTTTGTACTGAAAATTACCAACTAATTTCGATGAGGTTTTCCTCAAATAAAACATTTAGTATTTTTTGTGCGCATAACTTTAAAAATTTCCTTACTTCAAGGACTACCCTTTCCTGGAACTTTAATTGGCTAATTCAAATTGTTGAGCATGAAAACTTGATTCTGCGTAAACCCTGTTTCATAGAAAATGATCGAAATGCTGATACCTTCGGATCGGCTGACCTGATATCTTCATCACACAAAGCAAGAACCACTCCAGGGAGGGGTTCACACGGCCATATTTTTATAACTGCTAACAGATGGCGTTGATTATTGAATGATTGAATGAAATTTAATGAAAAATCGCGAGCGAAAGTCCTGGAAGACAGTGGGGGAGACCTTTGCCCAGCAGTGGGATGAAGTAAGTTGAAAAAAACAGATGGCGTTGCTCTGTCATGCTCTTATTGGAAAGGAGGGTGAAGGAGGGAAAGTGGATTGTCAATATCAATTGCCGTCTCAACATTATTTTCCGAGGAACTTAAAATAAACAAACATGTGTGTTTGTTTCTCTGCCGAAGCAAGATTGTTTTAGACACATTTGGATATTGTATTTGGAGTTTGGCATCTAAACTAAACCATATTTTTTGGAGGTGCATCTCCATACAGCGCCATCTATTACTCTAGTTGGAACTAGTTTTTTCTCTTTAAATCGAAATTGAAAGCCCTCATTAAATTAGCTTTCAATAAAAAAAACCGCGTCCGAATCGAACACCCCTCTTTTGGTCTAATAAATAAATGTTAGATTTTAAGTATATTATTTTTTTGACGATCTCCGTGGTATAGTGGGCGAATAGCCGGCTGAGACGCATGAGGTAGCAGGTTCGATTCCCGCCGCGGAACAAATGTTTGTATGATCTACAGATATTTGTTCCGTATCTGGTTGTTTCTCTATATATTATAAGTATGTATTTACAAAAAAAAAGTATATAAGTATTCTATCAGTCTGATAGAATACTTATATACTTTTTTTTTGTAAAAAAAATAATATACTTAAAATCTAACATTTATTTATTAGACCAAAAGAGGGGTGTTCGATTCGGACGCGGTTTTTTTTATTGAAAGCTAATTTAATGAGGGCTTTCAATTTCGATTTAAAGAGAAAAAACTAGTTCCAACTAGAGTAATAGATGGCGCTGTATGGAGATGCACCTCCAAAAAATATGGTTTAGTTTAGATGCCAAACTCCAAATACAATATCCAAATGTGTCTAAAACAATCTTGCTTCGGCAGAGAAACAAACACACATGTTTGTTTATTTTAAGTTCCTCGGAAAATAATGTTGAGACGGCAATTGATATTGACAATCCACTTTCCCTCCTTCACCCTCCTTTCCAATAAGAGCATGACAGAGCAACGCCATCTGTTTTTTTCAACTTACTTCATCCCACTGCTGGGCAAAGGTCTCCCCCACTGTCTTCCAGGACTTTCGCATAGTACCCATAGTACAAGCTCTGCTTAGTTTGGGGCTATATAGCGCTGTGTGCAATGTCCAGCCATATTTATTTATTATTACGTATGATAGTTCTAAGGTATACAGTCTGTCACCGCATTCACGACAATAATTTAAAACATATATGCATAATCGTATTAACTGATTTCAGAGATTGGTTTTATACTGGTAGCTTAAATGTTTATCCAGTAATCGATACATTTCTAATAAAGAATGTTTAACGTTAAACTGTTGCGCCTTTGTGCCGATGCCGCTTAGTCAGTTTAACAGGTGCCTACTTACACGGTGATTGAATATGATTTGTTTACCTATTTTATACTGCCCTATTTATCTTATAGGCTGTTTCATTGATACATTAGGACTTGAAATTAAGGTAGATTCGAAATTTCAAAAAAAATAATTTGAAAAACAACTAATTTACAACAATATTATATATTTTATACCATTCAGCCCAACCTGTGTTTTAAATTAATGTCGTAAATTAAATGCGGTGACACGCAATATATCTATATGGGTCTGGTACATATTTTTAAGTCTGTTGCTTGAAATATTTTTTTTATTGCGTTGTGGGTTAAAATTACTTAAAATGAAGTATATTGTATATTACCAGGTATGTTTTCAGGTTCATCGTCTAGCCAGCCGGTGGGTTTGACCGCGTTGGGATCTACTATCTGCGCCGGCGCTTCCTCGTCCCAGTCCTCAGGCTTAGCCGCTGTGGGGTCCACGATCTACACAAATTAAATTGCGTTAAAAACATTCAGGATTTTATTTTAATGTAATTTGTTAGGGAAACAAACTTACGTCCCACTTGATGGGAAGCGGTCACCGTCGCCTATTGAGACCGGCAACACCGATGCGTTCCCTAACTTGTAGAAACCCCTTTACATTTCTCTTGAAGCGTGCCATGTCGTAGTCAAATGCGAAAACCTCAGATGGTAGCTCATTCCACAACTTGCAAGTAAGGGGTAGAAAAGATTGCGTGAAGCGTGTTTGTAATTGTTTGAACTGCATCGTTTTCTTTATAATTGACATTTAAACTGGTTTGCGTACATATCTATTAAAACTACTTAGAGTGCATAGTGGTCGAAATTCGATCGCGATTCATATTTTTTGAGCTTATTTTTAGCTTTCACCTTTTTTGTTTTTTTTCTTTTTGTTTTTTACTTATTATAATATGAAAGTAAATAGTAAGTCCATATAATCTTTGACTATGCCAAATCTCACACACCACCGAGCACGTAATAAATAATGCTGAACATTTAACAGAACGCCATTTAGCCCCAAACTAAGCATAGCACTAGCATAGCATAGCATATGGGAACCAGATAACTGATAGAATTCTTGTTTTTTTTTTGTAAATATGTACATACTTTTATTACATAGAGAAACAACCAGAATCAGAACAAATATTTGTACATCATGCAAACAAAAGAAGATGTACCTTCTCCCTCTCATCCCAATCCACGGGCTTCTTATCATTAGGATCGTCGATCTCCTCCGGGGGGTTCACAGCCGGGGTGAAGTCTTCGAGCAGAGAGCCGGAGTTGACCTCCTTGCTGTCTATGAACACGGTGAACGTGTTATCCGGACGCACGATAAGCGTGTACAGATGCGGCTGTTTGTCCTTGTAGATATCGTCTAGACGAGACCTGGAATCATGTAAATTTGCTATGAATAATTGAAAACTTACCGTTAAGTTACCGTGTAATGACTTATAGCACAGAAACGTGGTCTTTCACTACGGACCTCTTAAGAAGCCTCAAGATCGCTCGGCGTTGTGTTAAAAATCAATTTTTGTATGGGAATTTTTTAAACACAAGCTAAACAGTGTTTATTTTTTTTTGTGGTAAGGCTGTTAGTTTTTAAGGTATTTATAGATATGAGCCTTGTAATCATATTTTGTACGTACATATTGTCGCCTGAAATAAACGTTATATCATTATTATTATGGAGAGAGCTATACTTGGTGTATCTCTGCGATCTAATCAGAAATAAGGAGATTCGTAGACAAAGGTCACTGACATAGCCAAGAGGATTAGCAAGCTAAAGTGGCAGTGGGCGATGCACATAGCTCGAACAGCTGACGGCCGTTGGGACAAAGATTCTAGAGTAGAGACCGCGCACTGGAAAACGCAACGCAGGACGGCCCCCGACTTAAAGACGAACTGAAAAAGGTTGGTGGGAGCCGTTGGGTGCTGCACAAGATCGGTCGCTCTGGAAATCTATGGGAGAGGAGCCTATGTTCAGCAGTGGACGACCTTTTGCTGATATTATATTTTTTTCATATTTCATTTAGGTATTGTATTTATGTAAATAAATAATGTAATGTCAGGCTGGCAAAATGGCAAGAAAAACTGGAGTGTTGGATTGAAGATCAGCAGAACAAAAACCGAGCATTTGTTCTGTGACTTTGGTGGTCCCTCCAGTTTTGCCAATATTGCTTTGGATAGGTGTATCCCTACCAGTCAGTTTCGGTACCTTAGGTCATTGATCCAAAACGAGGACGACATAGACCAGGACGTTAAAACTAGAATAAATGCGGGATGGATGAAATGGCGATAGGTTACAGAAATATCGTCCGAACCTCGAATGCCCCTTAAGCTTAAGGGGAAAATTTACAAGACGATCATAAGACCTGTCGTAATGTATGGTTCTGAGTGTTGGGCCACGAAAGGGACGGATAAAAGAAGAGTGCACGCGGCGGAAATGCGAATGTTGAGATGGATGTGTGGAGGAACGAGAATGGATAAGATAAGGAATGAGTTTATTAGAGTAGCGTAAAAGTAGCGCCAGTGATAGAAAAATATTGGAGTAAGAGGCTAGCGTGGTATGCGCATGTCATGCGAAGGGAAGAAAATAGTGTGACTAAAAGAGTGTTAGATATGAGTGTGAATGGATATAGAAGTAGAGGAAAGCCGAAGAAGAGATGGATGGACTGTGTGAAGAATGATATAGGTAGAAGGGAAGTGACAACGGAGATGACGACTGATAGAGACGTGGAGGAGGAATACATGTTGTGCCGACGCCGCGTAATGTGGGAAAAGGGCAGGAAGCAGAACAAGCATTCATGTAAATATATCACAATATTATTTTGTTAATAGTGTAGTTCTTATTTATACTTATGTTAGCTATGTACATGGGCCCCGTTAGGAAGCTGCACATTTAATATTAATTGTTTGATTGATCATAGTTCGTATACAACACATTATATACTACATTAAGAACATTCAATTATACAGTAAAAGCTCTTTATTCACGGGGTATATGCTCCGTAAATATGCCGCGAATACAGAAACCGTGAATGGTAATTTATATGGTATTATAGGGGGTATCCCCTAGGAACGTATGTTCCTAGGCGACAAAATAAAAAATAAATATATAAAAAAAATCAATTTAATTGAAGTTTTTGACAATATTGATTAATTATTCTCTTCAGGTTTAGGCAATAGGTAGTTAAAGAATTTTGTAATTTTTTCTTGCTTGGCAGTTTTTAAAAGCTCCTTTAATTCAGACTGACATTCAACAGCAGCATTAGCAATTTGCCTCTTTAAAAATAGTTTTTTTAAGAGATTTATTTTTAATAATTTTATTTTTTTTATTTTATTTTTCTTTCGTTCCATAGACGGATCAATTTTCATAAAGAAATCACAAAGCTCATTTGCCAATCTTAAACCTTCACTAAGATTTTTCAAATTAAATGTCACGTTTCCAGTGCTCGTTGAAGCCTCTTCTTCAATGGGCTGTGAATTTAACATTCCTCCAAGCCGGTTTCAGTCAAATCTTCATCATGTGATTTAAGCAACTCCTGAATGTTATTTGAATCTATCTGTTCGAACCCATCTCGTTCTATTCCATTCGCAATTTCGGCAATGTTCATTAGCCGACGCATTAACATAAAAACGCACAACGACATAAAAAACTACAAAGGATACCGAATGGTATCTTTGTTATTAATGTGTATGTACCGATATACCGTTTATATCCGCGTATATAGGAATTGGGTCGCATTATTTAAATTCGCGAAAAGTGAAAACGCGAATGAAGGAAGCACGAATAAGCAGCGTTTACTGTACAACAAAATTCAATCAGAGATGTCATTGTTACCTATACGCGCATTTTATTATGACGATGAAGAGTATGAATAATCTAAGCTATTATCTCATATTGTTACATCTAGCTTGTATGGTATACATAAACAAATCTCTTTCAATGACTGTTTACAACTTACGTAGGTTTTTTGCTGTGCTTCTCCTCAATAGTGCCATTAACTGGATTCTTATGTCTGAAGATGAAGTGCAGTTTATTATCATTCCCGCACTTGTCCGGTCCGAACATGATGGTGTAGGCGGTTTGGTCATGGAACTGACGGAGATCGGCCTTGGTGCTGACTCCTCGGGATAGGAGCTTGAGATACGCCCCGCCGCAGTTCTGACCCTCCTGTGAAGGGAATTGGGTTTATAGTTGAATAAAAGAATGTGTCTATATTCCTCTCCCAGGCACTAAACACTACAGGAGTTGTGTTCTTTACTTGTAAAGAGAAAGCTCTTTATCTAACTAACGCTGTGACTTGCCAGTAAACGCTGAATAGATTATAGATACCTAGTAAATAAGCACATACTCATGTAAATTTTGTTGATGAGCCTAATAAATAAATTAAATAGATGTTATATAATATACTAAAGTATATACCTAAACTATGATATAATTAAAATAATAAACTTTATCTGGGGGCCAACCTCAATCTCTTATAGCAATATTAAAATAATATTACACTGATATTTCTTACCATGACCCTCAATTAGTAAGCTTACTTCATTATTGTAAAGGCGAAGCAGTTTTGGTGACGTCACCATAAATTGTGCACTCAAAACGTTTCACATTAAAGATCAAATAAAACGTAAAATTATCCTAAAAAGTAAATCATGTTTATTTTCGCAATGTTTTATACTGAACGTGGTGTAATCACTAGAAATCACTAAATATTAACGTTATTAGGAAAATAACAGTAATGTTTAAAAGTTTTGTGTTTCGAATCGAAGTAATGTTGCTACAAGCTTGAAACAAAACGCTCCTGAAACATGATGCTATTCTAAAAGATTGTGGTTGACGCCCAGGTCGTCTTTCCATCTAGTATCCACCCGAGAACCTTTCTGCCCCAACGGCCGTCAGTTCTTTGAGCTAAGTGCCCCGCCCACTGCCAATTCAGCTTGCTAATCCTGCGTGCTATTTTATGGCCTTGTTAACATTAAATTTTAAGCTAATTTGCGTATTCGTTCATTTTTCCTGTCTCACTAGACATATGAAATTGGATTAGACACACAAGTTGTAAAATCCAATATTAGAATGATGTAATGTTTGACGCAACTTTCATGACTCGGCACAGAAATATAAAATTCACAGACATTGTGCTAAACCAATTAGTGGAACAGAACTGATTTGTTCCGGTGAAAGGTACTAAAATAGTATTAGCGATAAGGCAAGTCCTATGAGGGTTTTAATAAGTATATTTTATAACTATAGCTGTTGCCCGCGACTTCGTACGCGTTACACTACTAAATGTGTAGGTAGCTTATAATTAATTTAAAAATAATTAAAGAGTTTACCATCATCTGTTTTTGCTGAATACTACTATCCGGGTCTATTTAAGGTAAGAATGAATAGGTGTCTTCTAGATCCTCGTGCTCCATCTTAGACCACATCCGTAGATTATGCTCAAAGGAAGATCCTATAATGTGTTGAAAAAAATGTCTTACCTGCATAGTTACTTCATACTGGACTACAAGGGGTTTGTCTTTGAACTCGAAAGGCTTGTCTAGAAGAGCTGAGATGGCAGCGTGTTTAGCCTCAGTGGTCAGAACTAAGCCTAGGTCATCTTTGAAGATCTTGCGAGCTGGGGTCTTGAGCTGAAATAATATTTATACTTGCTTTAATTCTTATTTTATGAAATATCTGGAATTAGGGTTGTCATAATTTTATACTCAGGGATACTTATTGCTTATTAACCCTTAATTACTCACTGTTAACTGACGAAAATGTTAAAACCCATTGCACAATGAAACTTATATACAGTGTAAACTCTATATAACGACACTCAAGGGACTGAGCATATTTTGACGTTATAGAGAGTTGTCGTTAAATGGAGAGAAGTCAAATCTGTATTAGAAAAAGAAAACGTTTATTTCTGATTTGTCTTGTTAAATAGTAGCTACAATAAAAGTCTGTTTTAATTTTCTCTCCCGCCTCTATCGCGCGTATCATCAAAACTTTTTCGTCAATACACAGTGATTTTCTCTTACTAGCCATGTTTACAATTTGAAAGTTTGTGAGCTACTAAGAATATGACAACGTATAGATAAAATCCATCACTTCTACTAACAAGTCTGCAGCTACACGTGCAAGCAATCCCATTTTGTAAACAAAAGAACGGATTTCTTAGAAAGTTTGGTGTGTATGATGCCGACAGTAGAGTATTATGGTCTAGGATAATAAAACGACAAAAGGATATACACAGCTGCGCCGTTTTTACTAATTTGGCAACTTAAAAAGAACTTTTTATTACAAATTGTTGTCGTTATTGAGAGTGGGTGTAATGCTATACAGAGTGTACCATTGTATGCAAGACAAGCTAAACCAACCAAAGCCGAATGATTTCGACGCTTTAGAGAGTTTGTCGTTAAAACGAATGACGTTACATGGAGTTTACACTGTATTTGGATTGGGAACATATAGTATAGAGTCTATATTATATGTTCCCAATCCAAATATATAATATCTATAGATGACCAAAAATTACATATTGCTTATATGTCCAAACCCTTTTTTAAACACAGTGTGAACAATGTTCTAAATATCGACAGATAGATAGGTAACACTTTAATGTACATCACACTTAAATTATAAAACAATTTAATAAACAAATAACAATACACCCAGAAATACAAATGGCAGTCTTATCGCTAAAAGCGATCTTTTTCCAGACAACCTTTGGATGGGCTGGATTTCACGAGAATGTTATAGGGCGGTAGCTTTTAATAAAAATTATTTAAATATTGAATAAACAGTATATATGTATGTACCTAAATATTATTATTTCACCTTTTGTGCTTCATTTAAACAGTGCTAATGTATAGTAGACTATAGAAGAAAGAAACAGAATTTATTGGAAATTCACAGGTTTTTACAGATAACTCTACTAAATTATCATAATAATAACATAATATCTAATATATATCTAATATATACACCATCATTAATAACTTAGTTTAATTTATATAATGGTGACTGGCAATATTTATTAAGGTACTCGTTTACCAGTGTTCGTGTCCTCACTTAGGCCCTGTCAGAAAACCAGCGCTGCATCGTACCCAACAAGGTTCGAAGCAGCCCATGCTGAGACAGGGACCATTTTGTCCCCATGCAACACACCATTGTCTGTGTTATTTTATTATTGTACACTGTCTGTGGGAGCAAATAAATGTGTTTTCTTTCTTTCTATATATATATATATATATTTATATTTAGATAATACATATTAACGATTTGAAAAATTTATATTCTGTATTTTATTTTGGTGTACATTAAAGAGTTATCTTATCCTATAATATCAAATAGACATGATATGAAATTCAACGTAACTAGGGCCTCTAAGATCAATAGCAGTATAAACTAAAATTCTAAGCTTAAACTATAAACTTCTCTTTTTATCAGTGATGGTTTAAGCTTAGAATTTTAGTTTAAAGTTCAATTAATTTTTTAAATTTTCGCGAACTATACTTATGTTTTTAAGACAAAACAGGTCTTTTCGCGCACAGTTTATATCAGAATTATAATTTTGACTAACCTCGACGTTTCGGCCAAGTTACATCGGCCGTGGTCACGAGAGACTGTCGAGGTTAGTCAAAATTATAATTTTGATATAAATCTGTGCACGAAAAGACCCGTTTTGTCTTAAAAACATGAACTTCAATTCAATTTTAAAAGTTCTTAATTAGATAATAAAAGCTTCATCATCATCCACAGCCTATAAGTACCCACTGCTGGGTGTAGGCCTCCCTTTGTAAACGCCAACCTTAATAAAAACTTAACTAGCACAATCTAGTTTACACTGCTATCAATCTTACGGGAAAAAAATCTAAATAAAGAGGGCACCTTGTGCATTAACTAAATGGCACAATGCTGTACACAATATAAATATAAATGCAATACAAAGTTTCTAACCTCCCACTTGCCATCGTACTTAGCAATGTCCTCATCAACTCCTTGCTTCTTAGCCTCCGACTTCACCCATTTCTTTTCAAATGCTTTTGAGTCATCAAAATGTTCAGCAAAGTAAACTCTATTTGGAATTTGAGGGCTGCTATACTCTTCTATTTCCTCCTCAGTCTGATAAAATAAACAGAAAATCATTATTTGTGTTATCGGTCCGGAACCACAATTATACAAAAAGTTATTGGCATTATCTTTGACAGGTTTTAATCACTGTTTTCAAAAATATACAAATTTTACATGCCTACACTCTAAATTCAAAACATTATTGGTAGGAAGTTTGAAGTAAATATAGCAAGGATTGATTAATGTATGTATGATTGTCAGGCTATGTAGTAACACCTTTTAGATCTTGACGATAAAGGCAATAAAATGTAGGTCATATTTTTAGCGGATTTATAACACTATTGACTGGAGCTTTTGGGACATTTCCAGGGTACTAACCTCAACAGTGACTTCATCGTCGGATTCTCCAGCTTTCACCAGTACGACGGCACTTACTAGCACTAATAGACACCCGTAGAGGAATTTACTCCTGAAAGGAGCCATCTGAAAGAAACACAATACTTGTAACAAAGAAATACGGCTGACTTCTAGCCCCAGTCATAGGCAATGCAATAACCTCTATACCACGCTTCGCCACTACTTTATGTTAATTTAATTAAAATATAGAAGTGGGCAGTGGTTTCGATGTATTGGAAGTTCAGGTTCGGTAACGAAGGGGCTGCGGTCACCGGATATCCTCATTACCGAGGGGCGACAGGCGAGAAATTCATTTAATTGCTTAGTATAAACCGCTCACCTTATTTTTTACTTACACCGAGATCACTTTTTAGTCGTATTTTTAACTAAAATGCAACAAATGAAATGTGAAGCAACTCAGGCCGCAACCTCAAGGAATGATTTTTAATTTTCCTGAAAATTTTCAACCAATCAAAAACAAACAGTTGTCAAGGAAGGAAGCGATCGAGAATTTTCGGGTGCGTTCGCGTTTAGGAACTTTTACTTTGAGGACCAAAATCTTCTAACACAATAAAAAATACACTGGGGCAAATTACACTATCAATACTTACTCAGTATTGATGGCAAGGTTTCATACTACAAATGACAACAAAATCAGTACTACGTTCGAGGGCTTTTCATTTTCGATTTAAAAAAAGGAAAAAACTAGTTCCCCATCCCAGATGGCGCTGTCTGGTGATACACCTTCAAAAAATATAGTTTATAAGGTAAAATCTCAGACACAATATCAATATCTATGTTACGTGTGTATTACATGTACAAGTACATTTACTTATAAGTTTTATTTTTGTTTGTATTATTTTAATTGTTAGGTATTTATATTGTTTTGTATGTAGTTCATTTTGAACATTTTCATTTCCATTTTCAAATGTATTAGATAATTTAAAAAAAATTAATAAATAATACATATTTCTGGACAAATTTACACAGCGCTATTTAGTCCCAAACTAAGCAGAGCTTGTACTATGGGAACCAGATAACTGATAGAATACCTACATATATACTTTTTTTTGTAAATACATGGTACTTATAATTTATAGAGAAACAACCAGACCCGGAATATATATCTGTAGATCATGCAAACATTTATTTCGCAGCAGGAATCGAACCCGCTACCTCCTGCATCTCAGCCGGCTGTTCGCCCACTGCACCACGGAGGTCGTAATTAATAAATAAATAATAACAATAAGCAAATCAAATTTTATACAAGACAATCTCACTTCGTCAATTAAACAAATACAAATGGTTGTTTTTATTATATTACTAGCTGTTACCAGCGGCTTCGCACGCGCGGTTTGCCAATAAAAAGTAGCATATGTGTTAATCCAAGTTATGATCTACGTACATACCAGATTTCATTGCAATCGGTTCAGCCGTTCCGGCGTGAAAGAGTAACAAACATCCATACATACAAACATTCGCGTTTATAATATTAGTAGGATTTAATCTGGGTTAACACATATGCTACTTTTTATTCCATAAAACAGCTAAAAAAATTGCAGCTATATAAGCGTCTTGCAGTCCACTCCCTTATGCCATATTGTCGCAATGGTGAGCCATACAAACGCTACCCGTAGTGACCACAGCCAACTCTCTGCATATTAGATATAGGCGCAAGTCATAAAAAAAATCTTAGCTGTTACCAGTGGTTTCGCGCACGTTGTTCTATGGTGTAAAAATATATACCTACAGCTAATTTTAAGAGACTCTAGTGAGACTCTACCTAAAAAGAGCAGGCTGAAAAACTCAGCAGTAGCAAAAAAATTGTTATCACTCATCCTTGCGACCCTGTTTATCTTAGAGAGGCTAGGCTGGGAGATGCTGCGCTTTCTCCAATTTATTTGACTTATCATTTCAACCCAATCGTTAGATAGGTTATTGTTATTGATGTGAGTTAGTCAGGGGACGATACAGTTTTTACAATCTTCTATAGTACTGGGGAGTGGAGACGCTGTGTTGTCTGCAAACTTTTATCACTTATCATTGCGATGCCATCAAACTTAAAGGCAATGGGCTGCGGGACGCTGTGATAGGTGCAAATTTTGTAGCCCTACCTAACTTGTAGTGGGTTGAGTGGGGCACAATGCGTTTTTTATGACTATTTATTTTAATGAGGGTGGTCTAGGGAATGATGCGCTAGCCGATTAATTTTAATGACTAATAATTTTTACGACCCAATTTTTCTTATAAAGATTGGCCTGGTGGATGCTGCGTCAGCTGAATTTTCATGACTCATCGTTGCTGCCTCTTGTGATTTATAGTTAGTTGGTTGTGGATGACGCTGCGTAGCTGCAAATTTTTACTACTCATCATTGTGAACCTACTTATCTTAAAGAAGGTGGGCTCGGGGATGCTGTGGTAGAAGCTGATTTTTTGACTGATCATTACCCTATTCATCTTAAAAAGACCCTGATTAAAAATACCTTACTTATAGTTATAGAGCGTGAGAAACTGCGGTAGTTATTTTTTTTTTTACTTAACAATGCGACTCTTTCTAACTTAAGGGAGTGGGCTAAGGGACTCTACGTTAGCGGAATTTTTTATTGCTATCATTGTACCTATATAACTCGAAGAGTATGGGCTCGAAAAAGCTGCAGTAGCTGAAAATTTATTATCACTCTTCAACACGACACTAACAAACTTAAAGGAAGTGGATAGCAAGATGCTGCAGTAGCTGGTATTTTTTATTGTTCATCCTTGAGACCATATTTATATATAAGAGGGTATACTGGGGGATGCTGAGGTAGCAGTTTATTTTATGACTAATCATTGCAACATTATAAATCTTAAAATGATTCATTGCTGCGGCCCTATCTGACTTGTAGTGAGTTGGTTGGAGGATGCTGCGGTAGCTGAATTGTGTATGATTTATCACTGCGACCTTATTTTCTTTAAAGAGTGTGCTGGCAGATATTGCGGTAGCTGGTTTTTTTATGACTCATAATTGCTCCTTTAACTAACATGTAGGCAGTGAACTGAGGTCACTACGATAGATGGCTGAATTTTGTATGGCTCACCATTGCGATTATACTAAATTTAAGTGCAGGACACTTATGTGGCAAAAATTTTTTTTATGAATTTACCCAACCTTTTTTATGGAGAACATTTCTATTTCTACGTACATGGGGCACACTTAAAGATTTGCACTTCCAGCTAATCGGAACTATTTGAATTTCGAATGTTATATTTTTTGTAACGTTGCAACTTTCTTAGTAAAAAAAATGGTGGGAAGTCATTTGTCAATTGTTTTTTATCACACGTCAAAGTACTACGTACGCAACGAAAATGGGATTAAGTCAAAAAGATTTTAAAGCGATGATTTTTTATGATTTTAAAAGTTCTCTTTCTCCGCAAGACTGTGCCGCTCGTCTTCAAAATGCTTTTAGGAGAGAAGCACTTTGCTTAATCACCGTAATGCGATGATTTGCTGAATTTGAGAGAGGTCTGGTTTCTTTACATGACGAATTTCGTGAAGGGTGGCCTTCAACTGCCGTCAACGAAAATAATGTGGCTACTGTTAAGCGGCTAATTGAAGAAAAACCACTGATTACCTATGAGACAATTCGAGGACTATTGGGGATTGGTATGAGCCAAATTCAGAAAATTTTACACGAAGAATTGAAAGTTCGGAAACTTTGTTGTCGTTGGATCCCTCATGAACTGACAGCGCAGCAGAAGCGGGCTCGCGTGGAATGATGCTACTGAAGTACGACTATGGACATTCTAATGGTGTTTATGACATTGTCACAGGAGAAGAAACTTGGATTTATTATTTTGACCCCGAAAAAAAACAGCAATCTTATGAATGGGTGTTTGAAAATGAGAACAGGCCAACAAAAGTGAGGCAGGCGAGAAACGTTGGTAAAAAAATGATCGCGTTTTTTTTCTCAGCTACGGGTCCCATCTGCACAATTCCACTTGAAGATCAAAAGAGTGTTAATGCCGAGTGGTATTCTACCATTTGTTTACCCAGGATGTTAGAAAAAGTTCGCAAAAGACGACCAAAAAGCCGCGTTCTCCTGCATCATGACAACGCTTCTTCACACACGGCCAACACAACAAAGTCATTTTTAGCCTCTGAAAAAGTACAACTTGTCACCCATCCTGTACATAGCCCCGACCTAGCACCCTATGATTTCTGAATTTTCCCCAAAATCAAAGATTTGATCAGAAGTTTCACTTTTACCAACTCCGAAGAGGCAGTGATAGCGTTCAATAAGCACGTAGAAAACATGCCTTCAGATCTGTAGTCCTCCTGTTTTAAAAATGGTTCTAAGTTACGCAAAACTTTTAGTGTGACCTGTGGTGAGGACATACTACATACTTACTATATCGAAAAACCATCCAGACCCTGAACTGATCTGTAAATCATGCAAACATTTGTTACGCAGCGGAAATCGAACCCGCTACCTCCTGAATGTTAGCCAGCTATTCACCCACTGTGCCACGGAGGTCATCAACTAAACTTTTGCAAAGTTTAAACTCAATCCGTTCAGTAGTTTGGTCGTGAAGGGGTAACAAAGAACAAAATAATTTTCCTATTGAAACTTATAACGTACTTATTTTTCTTAGACACCCCATTTTTATGCCTGGGACCTGATTTATAAGATAGAAAGTAGCCTGTTTGTTGATAAATAAATAAATAATAAATAAATAAATATTTGCTGGACATTTCAAACAACGCTATCTAGCCCTAAACTAAGCTGAGCTTGTACTATGGGAACCAGATAACTGATATAATACTTATATACTTTTTGTAAATTCACACTTAAACACACATAGAAAAACATCGAGACCCTAAACAAAATTTGTAGATCATGCACACAATTGTTCCGAGGCGGGAATCGAACCCGCAACCTCCTGCGTCTCAGCTGGCTATTCGCTCACTGCGCCACGGAGGTCGTCAGGACTAATCCAGGTTATAATCTACGTAAATACTAAATTTTATCTAAATTGGTTTAGTCATTACGACGTGTTTGATTAACTAACAAACAAACAAACGATAAGCGATAAGACCGCCTGTTATAAGTAGTTTTTAAACATCATCGAGCGCACACGTATATCAGTGGTGTTCTTAAATAAAGTCCCGCAAGCTAAACTGTACCTTAGACACAATCATCACCGCCCATATAAAGCACACATCCAAATAGTAATTATTTGTCTATGTATTTTCTTTATTGTTTGTATATTTTTTGTTTATATGGTGTACACTAAAGTTTATATTTTGATCTTTCATTCATTCAAACAAATAAACGAACATACAAACTTTAAAAATTATAGGTACTATTAGGGTGATTCACTCCTGGCTTCATGATCAGACCCTGGTAGTCATTATAGTCTCGCAAAAACAATTTAATAGAACCCAAACACGATAAATCTACTGTTATACATTAAAAAGTTCTGTTGAATCCCTGCTGGTTTTATCATCAGACCCTGGTAGACGATATCGTCAAACATCTCACAAAAACAATTTCAAAGAGCACACACACGACCGCTCTATACTTGAAAAAACATAGCTTGATCTCTGCGACATTTGTTAAACTGACATTCCTAGGGTTGTTATGATACAGAAAAAAATATCGATAGTAATTATCGATAGAAGCTTTGCAGTAAGACCAATTGTTGGACTTTTGAGGGCTCCAACAACCCGTAACGACTGCCATTAGAAGGCAGTCGTTACGGGTTGTATGGCAGCCGGGACCGACGGTTTAACGTGCTTTCCGAGGCACGACCAGACCAGTGGAAAAACCCATATTCATGCATACAAATATTTGCACTGAGCGAGGATCGAACCCGCGACCTCCTGCGCAGCAGTCGTGTTCACTACCGCTTCGCCACGAAGGCTGTCTGCCATAATTATATGTATATTGGATTATATTATGATTTGGGTGATAAAATGAAACGAATATTTTAATACATACATTTATTTATTCCAAAGGGGTATACCCCAAATCAATATCCGAATCACTTTCAGAATCGCTAGAGCAATCTTGTAAATTTATAACGAACTCTTGTTCGCAAATATTATCAAATCGAAAGTCTCGCTTTCAATCTTCTTCCATTAATTTTCTGCATTTGGTAACTACCTTTTTCCAATCTTCTACAGATACATTTTCAACCGCAGTGTTTAGTAACTGCAACATTTTATTTGCCGTTAAAGGCGGTGTTGTGTTATGTCTAGCAGCGTAACCTTGAAAGAAAAACATATTTTAATATCATAAATCATACAGGAGTTAATACATAAAGAATCTGTTTAACTGAAATTCGAGCAAACAAACCTTTTACTTGGGCCCAGATAAGCTCGATCGGATTATACTGGCAGTGATATGGAGGCAGTCTTATGACCCTTTTCTTGGGCTATGTCATCTAAGACATACGTTGGTGTGCTGGGTTTGTGCAGACCAACGAGTCTCAATAATTCGTTTTTAAGCATTGTTTCATTGGCCTCTATTCCTTTTTCTTGAAGCCATGCAATTATTTCTAACTTCCTGTTTGCCGAAGTTGGTGGTTTGTGCTTTTGGACCGAGTGATATGGGGCGTTATCCATAATTATATAATGTAGCTCCTTCAAATTATCTAATAATTTTAAAAACCACATCTTAAATTTTTCAAAATTCATTCTTCATGGTATTCATTGTACCCAATTTGTAATTTTTTTGACTTTCCGGAGAAAATTCACTCGAGCAAGGGCAATGTCGGTTCGTTCCATTATAATTTTTCTTTTGTTATTTTTTTTGTAGGAAAATCCAATATTTTTCAAAATATTCGATAGTGACGGCAAGCTTCCTTTAAACAAGTCTGCGTCTTTTAGGGACGCCGCCAGTTTTTTTAATATAGGTAATTCGCCCCGTGTATAATAACCATATACATGGTTGCGAATCGCAGCGGCGTCAAAGTCGTCAATTTTTGTGACAGGAGCAGCCTTTCTTCTTGTTTTATTTGGCGTTGAAAGCTTTTTTCTTCGTTTTCAGTCAATATTGCGGTTGAAGATTCGCCATATTTTTCTTTACTGATGCGAATTACTGTCGCACGTCCAATGCCAAGAGCATCTGCAACTCTGTCACAAACTTTTGCCATGGGTAATAGCGGTCCACCATTTTGGTTTTCTCACTCAAAATATTCACGCAAGCGAATCACAAACTCACGACTTTGACTGTTCAAAACAGTTTTCATCATTCTCTTTGGCATTATGCCAACAAACAATGAAAACAAAAAATAAAAACAAACAATAACAACAAAGAAACTAACAATAATAAATAAACTTAACAAATGAACAGCAATAGTAACAAAAACAAAGTGATGAGAACGGAAAACACGTGGCGTATACAAAGCGTTAGCTTTTGTACTGAGGAGAATGGGTCATGTTAAACAAGATGGCGGAGCGTTGGCGCCATCTTGCGGAAGAAGACACGCCGCGCCGCGGCCAAACTTCTCTCGAACCTCAAAGTTGTCGGAAGGAATGTTACGAGTACGAGTAGGTTAAAATTTAGATTTTATTTACTCACTATTGTAAATAATGTTATTTTTTTTAAATATTCAATAATGTTATTTTTTTAAATTAAATGATAAATTAATTTTGAAATAAGTTTTATACAAAATATCGATAGTTTATAGTTTGTGGTCACGATGATTCATCGCTCATCACTATAATTAGCTCAGCATGCCCATAAAGTATAAAGTAAGTTGACTGGTACGTTTGTCCGTACTGTTAAATTCAGAACGTCATAGGCGCGATTTTACTGACAGCTGTCCCAGAGATCAAGCTATGTTTTTTCTAGTATAGTAACTGTTATCCATTAAGGACTTCTGTTGATTTCCTCTTGGCTCCATCATCATCCCCAGCAGACATTTTATGCATTATCGTTATAAATCTCACACAAACAACTTAAAAGGACACATACACGACCGTTGTACTGTTATCCATTAAAGACTTCTGTTGATTCCCTCCTGGCTCTATCATCACACCCTGGTATACATTTACCATCATACATCTCACACAAATAATTTAAAAGAACCCAAACATAATAAGTTCTACTCTTATCCATTAAGGAATTCTGTTGATCATCTGTTGGCTCCATTTTATTTTTGACGACTTTTAAAACGACACCACACTCAAACTTTTCATATAAGAGGTCTTATTTTGACCTTGGGGTTCCTGACAATATTTAAATTTAAAACTAACTTTAACTATTTCAAAATACTCTTAAATCTGGCTAAAACGAAAAATGAGAATAAGTTGCCAAAATGGTCCGGTGCTTTTTTTCAGGAAATTTTCTGAAAGCGCTGAAATATCTGTTAGTTTATTTTGGAATGTACATTTAAAATTTGATCGGTCTACTACTAACAATACCTGAAAAACAGACTAATTTTGTTTTATTTTATACTCATATTTTGGAACCGTTGGGGTGCGTATGTCAAAAATATCCTATCTTAGTCTACCCGTACACCCTAAAAAGAACACACCATCTATATTCAAGTCTCTAGGATCAGCGGTTTAGGCTGTGCGTTGATTTTCAGTCAGTCTGTCAGTCTCGTAAAGATTATTTAATAATCTGATGATAATATTGATGGTTAAGAGCGGTCTATTTCCCCGTCTTCAGAAGCTGGTAGTCAATTGTATCATGAAACGTCTCGCAGAAACAATTTTAAAGAACTAAAACACGATACATCTAATGTTATCCATTTAAGATTTCTGTAGATTCCCTCCTGGCTATCAGACCGTAGTGATCTTACCATTATAAAATGTTTGATTAGTTACCTATAAAAAGCATTTATGCAAAGTTATACGTTCGTAAATGCAAATGACATTGTTTTAGAACAACCTTCAACATACCTTTTCAACCCTATGGGGTAATTTTCAGATAAAATTACTATCCCATGTTTTATTATACACCTTGCTTAGTATGTAAGTAAAGTTTTAAATCTATTAATCCTAGAAATAATGTTTTGCCATACAAAGTTCAACGCCTTTTTTCACCCTCCCAGGGGATGAATTTTGAAAAATAAAAAAATAGCATTTATCTTGTTTTTGTTGAAGAATATGTTCGCTAAGTTTCAAGTTTATAAACCTAAGAACCACGGTTTTTCATACAACCGTAAAAACCTTTTTTGACCCCCTTAGGGGATGAATTTCCAAAAATCCGTTTTTAGTGTTCACTTTCACACCACAAAAAATATACCATCCAAATTTCAAGTTTCTAGGACCAGCGGTTTGGGCTGTGCGTTGTCTATATGTCAGTCAGTCAGGACAACGATTCTTATATATTAGAAGATATATTAATTTATTTATCAAGTTCCTCGCTTTCCTTTGTTAATCCGGCCTACTGAGCATGACAGAGCAACGCCATCTTTTGGTCGTTATTAAAACATGGCAGTGAAATGAAAACTCGTAGAGGGAGGGTATGAGATGGATTGAGCAATTGAATTGAGCGAGCATTGAGCTCATATCAACCTATTTACATTTATTTTCGTCGACCGACGGTTGTTGTCGTGTAAATAAATTTCAGAAATAAAAATGTAAATACATTACATAGTGATATATGTGAGTTTCCTGTGTGTTGCTGACTTTTTAATTTGTGTACTAACAAAAAAAAACTTGTTTTTCAACCTGATCCGTAAGTAAGTAAAAAAATGTAAATAAATGTTAGGACGTAGAAGACTTGATAATTCTTCTCTTTTTGTGCTTTTACTTGACTTGCCATGTACTTTAGTTAGTTTAACAGTGCAAACTGAACGTAGCGCCGATACGGAGCAACTGACTTGACTTGGAAATCAAGTTTTTTACCCACATTCTTAACCAAAGCTTTTGGCATTGAGAGAAAGTAAGTCTAACCACAGTTTCTGATCATATTTCCTTTAAACATACCTAGACTAAAATGTTAAATGGTATTTCTAACAGGAGGGGCATTAAGTACTATGCAATGTCAATGGCATAGTTATTGATTCTTTATTCATTAGCGTACACAAGAAAATACATGATAAAGTACAGAAATAGAGGACATGATTGTGATCAACCAATAAATAAATGTCATCTTATTTAAGTAAATATTTGTTTAGACTTCATATTTTTTTCAGTCTGTGTCAGTCCACAGCTAGGCATGGTCCTCTTTGTTTATTTAATTTATTTTCTGATCATCGCACAAGTAATAACTATTTAGCACAATACATTCGGGCCTTATTTTTTATTTATTTTAGTATGTTATTGCACCAAGTACCTATATATGAAATGTACAAAACGTGGGCTTAATGCTAATAACACACCAACCTTTTTTGCTACCTCTGAGGTTGGCAGGTAGAATATGCTTTTAGATAAAAAAAACACAACAATAAACTCCAATCACAATAAAAAATACTATTAAATTACAGGTATAATTTTTTTTATATTAAATATAGGCTAGTCGAAATAGTGGAGGATATCAGCAAGAAAGGAGTAACAGCCATTTATGTCCACAGGTTTACACCCATTCGTACAATGAGACGGCACATCTCACGTTTACTGCGTCTCCGCAACTTACTTATGCTTACAATCATCGTAGTGCTCCTGTATCTGATAAAAACACTCAGTAAAATGGACCTGCCAGAGCGTAACAACTGGCTCATAACAGAAGCGATCCGGTCAGAACACGAAGTAATTGAGAAAAAAGAATATTTTATACCCAAAAACATGAAGGTAAACTATTTTAATAATATTAATTACAATTACATATTAATAAACCATTAATTTCCCACTGTATGAACCCTTAAGGTGGAACTTTGTCTGTCCGACCATCTGTCACAGCTGATTATCTCAGCAACTACTGAACCTATCCAATTGAAATTTGGAACAGTTAGGTATAAATAATACTGACCTTCATCTAGTGCAAATTACAAATATCAAAAATATTTTCATTTTGATGACCAAAAGAGCCAAAATGGAGGTGGTAAAAATTTTAAAATAAGTTTACTAGATCAAGTGGGGATCATATATCATCATATTTAGTATTTATTTATTTCAATGCAACATACATCAATGGTTTCATAAAAGTAATCTAGAGGTATGTACCCTGTAAGGGCGTGGCAAGGTAAACAAAACAGCATAAAGATATTCATTACGAGCTAAAATTATCATAGGTAAAAAAAATAAACTTAATTAAAGAGATAAAGAGAGAATCAAATCAAAATTAATCAAAGAATCAATCTCTTTCATATTAAAGAATCAATATCTTTCATATCAAAGAGATTGATTTAAACATTCCAAAATAATTTTTATATTTTGTACAGTTTTGGAGATATGATGAAAAATGACGAAAAAAATACCCTCCTTATCTTGATTTGATGGTCTTGGTTTCAATCATTATTATAAATACGGGATTTATCACGTACTGTCTTATCGGTGTTTCGACCGACAATGTTTCGGTTCAATTCGTGAACCTTCATCAGGTTGAGTGCGATCCGCTCCGAATAACGTCTCGCCTCGCACCTCACCCTGATGAAGGTTCACGAATTGAACCGAAACATTGTCGGTCGAAACACCGATAAGACGGTACGTGATAAATCTCGTATTTATAATAATGATTAAAATCAATAACGAAAGTTTTCTAAGTAAAATTGTCTTGGTTTGTTTTTTTTTACCTATTTTGAACCCCAATATCTCAACAACCCTACACATTTTTGCTCATTTAGTCACACCAGGGATTGTGCCATCACTACCTACCTATATACCAAATTTCACGATGATCGGATCAACGCTTCAAAAGTTATCCTCGGACAAACATATATAAAACGCCGATTCGCCCAAGTTGATTTGGAGATCTCGCTTAGCTTGATCAATTATATTAAAAACTATTGTAACGTTTAATTTACGTATTTAAAATTCGAAAAAACAACGTTGAACGCATGTTTACATCGCCTCTTTGGAAACACGCTCGGAATTCGCTGCTCTAAAGGCGCGTTTAAACCAAATGAACATAGAGCTGGAACAAAAGCATTCTTTCTCGATCTGAACGGAACGTCGTTCTTAGTGTTTACACCAAAATATCAACGAGCAAGAATGAAAACCAAGAACTAGAATTCTTGTACGATAGACGTTTAGATCAGCCAAACGAATGCTTCACAAGAACACTTTGAAGAGACCGCTCCGGAGATCGAGCACGTTCAAACACGCAAGAATGCTATACTACCGTTTACATCAAGCGAGCGAGCATTCTTAGAATATTCTATAGAATCTTTGACAAAACAACGAAAGAATGCTCTACGTCTGTTTACACTAAAATAATTTGATAGAGTAGGGATAGAAAGAGCATTCGCTCGTCTGATGTAAATCGCCCTTAAGATAAGCTTAAAAGGAAGTCAGACATAACTTTACGATGAATCATTATTTGCTATTTGAATGTATGTACGTTGTTCTCAGAAAATAGACTGGCACAACTACGCGCAGATAAAAAAGGAGAGGAAACGCGTGGGTGAGTACTATCACAGAGTATTAATAAACGGGACTATAAAATATAACATTACTAATGGTTTGCCTCAAACTGAGATCTCGCGAGTCTCCCAAAAAACAAAAAAAAATATTATTCATAATCTTGACTAATAAAATAGTGCCATGAAATGCACAACCAATAGCTTGTCCTGCAGTTTCATTCAAATTTCAAGTAACGAGGGGTCATATATATTTATTATATTATATATTGCTGGAAATATCACACAGCGCTATATAGCCCCAAACTAAGCAGAGCTTGTACTATGGGAACCAGATAACTGATAGAATACTTATATACATTTGTTTTGTAAATACATACTTATAATATATCGAGAAACAACCAGACCCGGAACAAATATCTGTAGATCATGCAAACATTTGTTCCGCGGCGGAAATCGAACCCGCTACCTCCTGCGTCTCAGTCGGCTATTCGCCCACTGCACCACGGAGGTCATCTAATAATTGGTCTAATAATTGGCTCATGTTAATTGGTTATACTTTTTAGTGATAGAGATTGCAGTTATTCTAAATTTCAGACTTTTCCCTATATTTGTGTCACTAAAACTACACATATACCAAATTTCTGCACTGTGGGGTCACCGGTGTACCCTGTGAATTTTGTCAAAGTAGAGTTTTTATAACAGCTAATAACTTAAAAACTACAAAGTTAAAACTAAAAATAAAACGCGGTCGAAATGTACTGATGAAGACTTTTCAATAGACGTCCTAATAGTGTAATTTTCGTTTATTTTTACGTTTCTTGAACCCCAATATCTCAACAACCCTCCAACATTTTTAGATCATTTAGTCATACCAGAATTGTGCCATCACTACCTACCTATGTATCAAATTTCACGACGATCGGATTAACGCTTCGAAAGTTATCCTCGAACAAACATACATACATACAACGCCAATTCGTCCAAGTTAATTAGGAGATCTCGCTTCGCTCGATCAAAAACTACACTGAAGATAGATACTGTAAGGTCCGACTTTATTTGATGTAGATTTTATAATTAGGTCGAACTTTGTATGAACGTATGGTACAAGAAATCAAAAAATCAACCACAATGCCAAATAATTACCCTGATGTTAAATGGTACCATCGGCTATAACAAAGTATTGCCGCGTAGATCACGCACCTTAGAAACGTGCCCTACGACGCACTGCACTGCGTTCATCAACTAGCTAGAGGCAAACTTTTTGTAATAATCACTATAATTTTCACAGGCATCGGCGAGCAAGGTTTGCCGGCACACATGCCAGAATCCGAAGCAAAGTTAGAAGAGGAGCTATACGCCGTCAACGGTTTCAACGGAGCCCTAAGCGACAAGATAGCTCTCAATCGCTCAATACCCGACATCCGGCATAAAGGTTGCAGGAAGAAGTATTACTTAGAGTCGTTGCCGACTGTCAGTGTGGTGGTACCTTTCCATGATGAGCACTGGAGCACGTTGCTGAGGACGGCGTTTTCGGTGCTGTATCGGTCGCCAGAGCATCTGATTAAGGAGGTTTTGCTCGTAGATGATGCTAGTACTAAAGGTGAGAATTGAATTTTATTATCAGTTTCTTGGACATGCATATCTTAAACGTACAAGATAGATATTTGGCGTAGGGTGTATCTTAAAAGAGTTGATCGACAAAATTTCTAATTCTTACCAAGCGTTACTTCAATGTAAGACATCTAATTTCGAAAAGTCGCGGAACAAATTTGTTCTCACTTACGAGACTAATGATTGAACGACTTTTCAAAGAATTATTATCAGTTGTCTATCCTTACCCATAGATAGATAAAAAACGCTCTATTGTACCCAACACAGATAACTACACAAATAACTATTGGTTCGCCCCGAACTGAGATCTCGCGAATCTCCTATAAAAACAAAAAATATATAGATATTATTAGTAATCTTTGAGTATCCAATCTGAAGAGCCCGCTGGATCCCACTGCTGGGCAAAAGCCTCCCTTCCCTTCTTCCATTTATCCCGGTCTAGGGCTTCTGTCGACCAGTTCGCACTACGCGCGTCAAGTTCGTCCCGCCATCATAGTTCATTTATTGATAACAAAAAAGTTACAAGTCATTTGCATTGTTAACAATGGAATACAGGATTAAATAAAGATATTAAATCCAGTATATTGAATACATTGAATAGTTTGGTATTATAGGGTGGATGACTCAAAAAAATAATCAATTCTATAATACGACTGTATAATAAGCCATTTTTTTAATTTACGCGTAAAGGATTGCGTTGATTGTGCATTAATAATGTCCATTGGTAAGCGATTGTAGACGGCTGGCCCCAACACATGTACCAGCTTCGACGTTTTGGTAAGGCGCCTCGGCACGGCCTTTAGCTTTTGGGCATTCTGTGTCATATACACCTATGACAATCACCGAGTCTCGAGTATTCGCTCAAGTGACTTCGTGCATATACTAGGTAGCGGCACGAAAGATGACAAGGGCTGGGACTGTCATGATCCTTAGCGAACGAAAGATCGGACGACGATCGACGAACATCTCCGCCTGGGCCGGCCACGGGGTCTCGCGGCTTGTGGGACCCACTCGGTGGTTATCTTAGCCCACATGTCATCGCGCATTCGACATTCGACGTGTCCTGCCCAGTCCCACTTCAATTTAGTTGTCTTTTGCGTGACATCGGGGATCTTTGTCGTAGAGCGCAGTATGGTGTTTATTATGCGCTCTGTGAGTCTAACCCCCCAATAAGCTACACTCCATCACCCTCCTTTGAGTATCACGATGCTTTATTTACTTCACATAACATACGCTTCTAAAAGGTCTACAAACTACGCGATCTGTAGTGCAGACAAAGCTAATAAAATATATCGGTACAGAAGTTTAGTTTAGTACAAAGAGCGAAAACAGGCGCACGCACACATAGACGCGCGCTTACGACCGAAGTCGTTAAAAGATCCTCGTACGCGCGTTTCAGTTTAAATAATCTATATTTTCTCATTAATAAAACATTTAGTCACCTTCGATGAGAAATTATAATATAATATCTTTATTTATTTTCTCTCACAATGGTAGGTCTAGTCTAACTTAGGTCTTAATAATAATAATTAATTCATTTGCAAACATGGGTAAATATGTATAAAAACAGGTGACAAATACAATATATAGGTTCCAGACATGTTTTACCATATTAGTTGGCATGCAAATGCAGTTAATATAATATAACTTAGTCTATTAGATATAAAAAAAAATCTGTCAAATCTCTAAAAATTAAATAAATTACGCTATTATCGAGTTTGCATGTCTTTGTCCATAAGAAACTCAATACAAGTCTTATTACAAAGGGTGGATTAGTTGCTTTACTAACTTTGTTAGAGACTGCCTGAAGTCCTAAAAAACTATTACAGGTCACCAGGCCCCACTCTGCGAGTACAACAAGCAAAGGCATAACTATGACACTAACCTTCAGACACTTGGTTGCTAAAAAAATAATTTATAAAATAGCTTTTCTTAGACCCTGGAGTTGGAAGTGGAACATGTATATGGCCCACCTGATTTTAAATGATAACTAACCATCGCCTATAACCAAGTATTACCTCGTAAGTCACGCACCCTAGAAAGGCGCCCTACGAACCACTGCTTTTCGACCATCAATTTGAGGCATTTAAGTGTAAAGCCTAATGTGCCTGTAATTTCACCTTCAAATCAAAACAGCAATACTGCTTGGCGGCAGAAATAGGTATGGTGGTAGTACTTCCCCGGGCGGGCCCTTTCACAAGGAACTCTACTACTCTTCAAATATTATTTAAGAACTTTTTGAAATTTTCGCGAACTATACTCATGTTTTCAAAAAGTGTGCGCGAAAAGACCCGTTTCGTCTTGAAAACATGATTATTTAAGAGTTTTAGAGTCCTTTATTTGAAGAACCTACATAACAATATATATGTAGATACGTGTTTTCGCTCAATGTATTATACTTAACTTTTGTACCTATATATTTTGTAGTACATAGCAACGATTCTGTTTTAATCCTTATATCTCCACATCGTGACATTAAAACAATTATTTCAGTCTAGGTAAGTTAGGTAGTACTACCGAACAATGCAGCTAGGTAGAGAAATGCCAACTGCATAAATAAACGGGCTTCAAAAGGCATTAGCAAGGTGAGAGGTACAAGTGATTAGTCACACACACTTGTGTTACTGCGTTCATTAAAACAACCTACTTATGATAAGAAAATTGGTGCGTACCTAGCTAAATTTTATAAGTATCTAAGAGGTGTAGATAACTGTTAAGGCCGGCCATATACAATCTTTCCGGAATACCGTCTTGTAATATCGATTCAGTATTTTAGATAGCAAATATTGCCTATCTAGATATAAGCGTGTGGGTATTATGTATGAAGATCCGCGGCTAGCGCGAAACCGAGTACCGTGCCTTATGGATCAGCCCGAGCGCCGGCGCGAGCGTTACATGTAATGCTCTTAGTGCCGTCCACACGTAGAATTCGTGTTACACTACATGGTGGATTACATTACACCTGTCTGGACCTGGTTTTAGTTTCAACATTTTGAACTGTAGGAATACCGCACACCCGCTCGGTTCTCGGTACCCACAGCGGCAGCGAATATCGCGTATGAACAGACATTTTTGTCGTTCAGTTCGTTAACCACACTTGTGTCAGAGCTCCGTGGTTCCGTAGAAGTAGCAATAGATACCCAACACTTCATAATATCTTGTCTATTTTGGAATTCCAGTACATCGATACAAAATATCCAAACTTATAAATATACAAGCTTCCTTCCATCTTACAAACCGTGCACGCACGGTTTGTAATTAAAAACATTACCCTCCTTATACGCAGTCGGGTAAAATGTACCCTATGTCCGAATCCCAGTCATAATTATATTATACTATCTGACCAGCCCGCGGCTTCCCACGTGTGGTTTTTTAATAAAAACATTACCCTCCTTTTGCGTAGTCGGGTAAAATGTACCCTATGTCCGAACCCCAGTCATAATTATATTATACTATCTGACCAGCCCGCGGCTTCCCACGTGTGGTTTTTTAATAAAAACATTACCCTCCTTTTGCGTAGTCGGGTAAAATGTACCCTATGTCCGAACCCCAGTCATAATTATATTATACTATCTGACCAGCCCGCGGCTTCCCACGTGTGGTTTTTTAATAAAAACATTACCCTCCTTTTGCGTAGTCGGGTAAAATGTACCCTATGTCCGAACCCCAGTCATAATTATATTATACTATCTGACCAGCCCGCGGCTTCCCACGTGTGGTTTTTTAATAAAAACATTACCCTCCTTTTGCGTAGTCGGGTAAAATGTACCCTATGTCCGAACCCCAGTCATAATTATATTATACTATCTGACCAGCCCGCGGCTTCGTACGTGTGGTTTTTTAATAAAAACATTACCCTCCTTTTGCGTAGTCGGGTAAAATGTACCCTATGTCCGAACCCTCAGTCATAATTATATTATACTATCTGACCAGCCCGCGGCTTCGTACGTGTGGTTTTTTAATAAAAACATTACCCTCCTTATACGCAGTCGGGTAAAATGTACCCTATGTCCGAACCCCCAGTCATAATTATATTATACTATCTGACCAGCCCGCGGCTTCGTACGTGTGGTTTTTTAATAAAAACATTACCCTCCTTTTGCGTAGTCGGGTAAAAGTAGCCTGTGTGTCCCAAGTCTGGTTATAATTTACCTGTATACCAAAATTCATTGAAATCGGTCCAGCCGTAGCCATTTAGTCAAAACGTAACAGACAGAGTTATTTTCGAATTTATAATATTAGTTGGATAAAGCTTCTATCTATATAGGTACCAAATTACATCGAGCCGTTAAGCGTGAAAACGTCGTGAAATTTTATTTAATAAATTGCACCTAACGGTGAGTATAGACTACAACATTTACTTGTAACAGAACAACGAGCCGCTCTGTGATATGTTCTAGTGTATCATCCTAAACGTCGAGCACGTTCGCCTCTTTTTTACAGCCTATTGTACAAACCAATGAGCATATTGATGAGCATTTCGTCGAGCGTATTGGTGTAACATTTCGTCGAGCCTTTGCACGAGTGCGGGCGATGCGCGGGTGCGGGGTGACGCGGAGGAAGAGGGACGAACGACGCACGCGGTCCGCGCGGTCGTTAGTTGTTCAAGTTCACACGGTGATTTTACAAGTGCATTGCATTAGCTCGTTATTTATACTTATTATCTATTTTCTATTCAACTATGTCGTGGGATAGGGAAAAAACTTTATTGTTTATTGAAAAATACAGGAATCATGTCATTTTATGGGATCCTAATCACGCTCAACATTACAGTAATGTGTATATATAATAATAATGTATTTATAAATAATGTATGTATAATAATAATGTATTTATAAATAATGTATGTATAATAATAATTACAATCTTTTTTCTTTTAATATAATTTATCAAGATAAACGCAGCACACGCAACTTGTAGGTCCGACATTTCAAAGAAGAATGAAAGCAAGGTACAACGAAATGTTGGTAAATGCACACTCGCTGTGAGCATTTACCCGTAACATAACAACGCCGAGCATTCGCAGGAACGTTGCATTACATGGAAATGTTTTAGAAACTGAGCTTTTGCCTGTATTGTACCATTCGTAAGAACGTTACATTACACAGAAATGCTCGAGAAAATGTTGTAGTCTATACTCACCTTAAAGAGAATAGTCTGAAAAACTGTAGGTTTTACATTGATGAGCCACGTGCTTGACTCAGCAAATTTCGACAAAATCCTATAATTTTTAGAGCATCCCCTTAATCGTAATCGTCTTTTCCAGATTTCCTCAAGTCCAAGCTCGACAGCTACCTAGCAACACACATGCCTAAAGTCCGCGTCATTCGTCTGGCCGAGAGATCGGGGCTCATCACGGCGCGGCTGGCGGGGGCTAGGCAGGCGACGGGGGACGTCCTTCTCTTCCTAGACTCCCACACCGAGGCCAATGTCAACTGGTTGCCGCCTCTGCTAGGTCTGTGTATGTATTTGTTTTTCCTTTATATTGGCTTGTATTTTTTCCAGTACTTAAAACAAGCTATACTAGCCGTTTGTTTGCCCCGAACTGAGATTTCGCGACTCAAAAAATATATTTGTAAATAAATATAAAAAAATATATAGTGCCATGCAAACTTTACCAAACAAAATAATCACTAAACACACGACCAACTTGAGCTGCAATTTCATACAAATTTAAAGTAACGGGTGTTCATATTCATCGGGTATTTTTTTTGGGGTCGAAATAGTAATTTTGGATTTCCGACTTTTCCCTATATTACGGGTCACTAAAGCAGCACGCATAATTGGCTAATAACTCAAAAAACAAAACGGGGTTAAAATGTACTGACCTTTTAATAGACGAGCCATTTGACCTGATTGTCTTAGTTACATTTTTTTGACCACCCTTGAAACCCAATATCTTAACAACCCCCCCCCCCCCCCTCACACAGTGTTAGCTCATTTATAGTCTTATAGTCACACCAAAATACATATATAAATTTACCAATAAATAATAAAATTGACCCCGTGGCGACATTGAATTTCGCGTTAGCGGGTTCAAATCCTTTCTGGCTCGTAATTTTGGCGATGTATTAAAAATGTAAAGATTATTGTGAATTTCCGTACAGAACCAATAGCCATTGACTACCGCACAGTAGTATGTCCGTACATAGACGTGGTCGCGTACGATACGTTCGAGTACCGCGCGCAGGACGAGGGCGCGCGCGGCGCCTTCGACTGGGAGCTCTTCTACAAGCGCCTGCCGATCCTGCCTAGCGATGAGAAGAACATGCCGGACCCGTTTGAGTGAGTTCAATCTTATTTATACTACGTGTACGTTTATGTACGACATTAAATTAAAACACGGCTAGTATTGTTGTAAAATAGATTTATCAAATACTTATATAGATCTTTATAAATTTTCAAATAACCTTGTCTTTTAAATCCTAAAATATCAATGAAAGAGCCTGTATAACAGATGATATTCATTCATCATCTGAGTAGGTTAGATACCTATTAAACTTACTAAGCGGCATCGTCGCAAAGGCACCACCGATTTACGTTATCAATTATTTATTGGAAACGTGTCGATTACTGGATAAATATTCAAGCTACCGGCATTAAACCCACCTCTAAAATCAGTTATTACGATTCCGGACGTGTGTTTTAAAGTCGTACATCAATAAACAGGTTGTATTTTACAAAAGTATGTTTATAAAATTTATATCTTCATTTTAAAAAAAGCTGCACAATCCTTATATTTGGCCACTCCTTAATTTATTTTAATTGTATTGCGTCACTGCCTTTGCTTCTGGTTTCAGCTGTAAATCAGCGATTGGTGCACATCATCCAACATTATGCTGAGCTGAACGCCATTTTGGTATGCAGACACATGAGTCGAACTGTTATAATTCAATTGCACCTAATGTTCTTTATAAGTGATTCATGTGTCATTTTGTGTGTACCAAATAAATGATTATTCTATTCTATTAAAAATATTCCATCTAATAAAAAATGAGTTGTAAGTTTTAGGATTTATTTTGTACTAGCTGTTGCCCGCGACTCCGTACGCGTTACACAGTATTCAGTATTCATTTATTCACCGTTTCATTACATTTCATAATATTGATATGTCAAAAATAGATTACAAATTATTTCAGCTAAGTAAGTAACTATAGAATAAATAAAATCAATACAAAATAATTACAACTAAACTAAGAGGTTACAGCAGATACTACTCATGCAGATGAGAAAATGAACAGCTCGTATATTCATTTAAATGTTAAAATGGGTGGTTTTCTAAGAAAGTTTTTAGTTTTAATTTAAATCCTTTCAAAGGAAGTTGTGTTATTTCTACACTCCTAAATGTGTAGGTAACCTAGAAAAAAAGATAAACTCGCTGTTGCAACTTGACACCCTATTTTTATCCCATGCGAACTGATTTATGGGATAAAAGGTAGCCTATGTTGTAATCCAGGTTATAATCTACGTATACACCGAATTTCATCGAAATCGGTTCAGCTATACGACGTGATTGAGTAACAAGCAAACAAATAAATAAACAAACATCCAAACTTTCAGATTTATAATACATATTAGTATTATAGTGTGATTAGTGTCCGCCTGCTGCTTCGCACGCGTGGTTTGTCAACAAAAAGTAGCCTATGTGTTAATCCAGGTTATAATTTACGTAAATATCAATTTTCATCGAAATCGGGTTAGCCCTTACGACGTGATTGAGTAACAAACATCCAAACATTCGCATTTATATTATTTGTGTGATACACGCCAACGCGGCAGACCACCACGGAGATGACGCGACAACTTGGATGTGCATTTACCAGACTGGCCCATAGCAGCAGGGGACCGAGAAAACTGGAAAGAAGGAAGGCCTTTGCCCTGCAGTAGAACAACAAAGGTTTATAATAAATAATTAGATACATTTATTTTGTAATTTCAGGAGTCCAGTGATGGCGGGCGGACTATTCGCGATGTCGAGAGTGTACTTCTGGGAGCTCGGCGGGTACGACCCCGGCCTCGACATCTGGGGTGGGGAGCAGTATGAACTCAGCTTTAAGGTATAACCAGTGGTATTACTATATTGCCTCTAACTTTTTAGCGGTGCGTCACCTGTCCTCCAGCGAATATCTTGTATGCAGAGTGTCCCAGAACTAGTATGTTAGCCCAAGGAGGGGGGGGGGGGGGATTCTAGCTGGCTAACTAGTTGAGCTGCTAGCGGCATCGCACACGCGGATTGCCAATAAAAACATTACCCTCCTGTGCAGTCGGGTAATAAGTAGCCTATGTTCCAATCCCGGTCATAATCAATCTGCATGCCCAGAAAGAATTTTGAAACGCGTCAAAATTCTTTCTGGGCATCTGGTCTATGCAACGTGTGATTGGAGAGCTGACGCTTATCTGGGTCAACGCATAAGCTGCCCAATTCAGCTGCTCAATACAGGCAGTGTCTTGGGGACACTTCCGCCTGGTAGTTGTTGCAGTTGAGAACTGATAGCAGTTGAGCTATCTATAGATCGTTTGTAACGGTCTTTAGATGAATCAACTGTTTCTTTTGTAGGTATTTTAGTCATCTAAATAATTGTCTATTCTGTCTGTTATCATTTTGCCACTTTATTATTTTGATCTGCGTACCAAATTTTATCGAAATCGTTTTCAGCTGTTTAGTCGTGAAAAGTAACAATTATCGTATTTATAATATTAGTGTTAGCGACGCTCATGCCTGCCTACCTACCTTTATATGTACCTATGGATTTTTGTACTGTAGCTACCTTAATATTTTTACGGTAGTTATAGAAATAAATGTGTGAGGGTAGGAGCAGTCAAAAAGTTCCACGCAAGGCAGCGTATGTGCGCCTCATTATTAGTTAAAATAAATGTAATAAAAATCAATCAGTGCGTTTTATCTGGCCTCACCTGCGACCACATCAGTAACAATTAGTAAGGAGTTAGAAGGCATAATATATGGTATGTCGATTTGTTAGTGAATACCAAGTGTATGTGTTCAGATCTGGCAGTGCGGCGGGCGCATGCTGGACGCGCCGTGCTCGCGCGTGGGCCACATCTACCGCAAGTTCGCGCCCTTCCCTAACCCCGGCCGCGGGGATTTCGTTGGCAAGGTACCTTACACTCATTCAAACTAATAAGCACTTACTTACTCCATTGCCGCAGGGACCCAAAGTGAGTGTTGGCCACCGATATGAGAACTCGCCACTTTCCTCTGTCCATTGGCATCTTGGCAAGTCGTCGACTCCTATCACTCCTGCGATACTTCGGCACACTAAACACTATTCAATTATATTTCTATTTAGAAATGAAAGAGCTCATAAAATGCTTTATTGAAATACAACCTTCATGACAATAGTATATTATGCAATTAGTTATAAAGGACGGATTTAAAGCGAGGCCCATAGATGAATCACGAGCAAGTGAAGGATTCTAACGACAGGATCACGATCGTAAGGACCATATTTAAGATGATGTTAGAATCTTGAGTGACGCGAGTGATTCATGGCCCTCGATATAAATCCGTTTTATTGACTACGAGAAAAATAAATATTTAAGTGAAAATAGACATTTATTCTAATGCTAAACTCCTTATCAAAAATGTCGACCAATCAAATCTCGAGGAGTTATTTGCACAAGGAGTTTGTATGTCGAGTATTTTTTGCACAAGGATGAGGTAAAGCATTGAGATGGATGACAAATATATATTGACGTGTTCTAAATTCAAATTTCATAATAGTGATTAAAAGTGCTTTTTATTCACTGTTTTCAGTGAATAAAATAAACTTTTTAGAGGGGAAGCCGGCTCTTCGCCCACGGCGCAGCGGCGCCACGGAAGTTGTCATGTATATTTTATGACAGTAGATTGTTAAGTTTTGAGTATCCTTTGTACCTTTATCTTTTTTGTGTATATTTTTTAGTGTAAATTAATATTCTACTAGCTGTTGCCCGCGACTTCGTATGCGTTACACTACTAAATGTGTAAGTAAATAGAAATAAAGTTAAACTCGCTGTTGCAACTTGACATCCCATTTTTTTCCCTTGGGACCTGATTTATGGGATAAAAAGCAGCATATAAGTTTATCCCGGTTATAATCTACATACATACTAAATTTCCTCGACATCGGTTCAGTCGTTACGACGTGATTGAGTAACAAAAAAATAAATAAATAAACAAACATCCAAACTTTCGCATATATAATACTAGTTTCCGCCAGCGGTTTCGCACGCGTTATTAGTCAACCAAAAGTAGCCTATGGTTGAATGCAGGTCATAATCTTTCAACCCATTAAAGTTCATCGAAATCGGTTCAGCCATTACGACGTGATTGAGTAACAAACAAATAATAAAACAAACATCCAAACTTTCACATCACAATGATATTATAATGCGAAAGTTTGGATGTTTGTTTATTATTATTTGTTTGGTTGTTACTCAATCACGTCGCGACGGTTGAACCGATTTCGATGAAATTTAGTATGTACGTAGACCTGGGTTAACACACATAGGCTACTTTTTTTCCTATAAATCAGGTCCCATGGGATAAAAATGCGAGTGTCAAGTGAAGTTGCAACAGTATTTCTAGGTTACCTACACATTTAATAGTGTAACGCGTACGATGTCGCGGGCAACAGCTAGTTTACAATATAAGTGTGATTGTATTTACAATTGTTGTATTATATAGGTATATCCGTTCGCGATTGATTGCAGAACTACAGACGCGTAGCTGAAGTGTGGATGGACGAGTACGCGGAGTATCTGTACGCGCGGCGGCCGCACTACCGGCACATCGACCCGGGAGACCTCAACCAACAGAAGGCGCTCCGGAAACAACTTCACTGTAAAAGCTTCAAGTGGTTTATGACACAGGTTGGTCACTTTACACAACACTATTGCTCTTTATTTTATTTTTCTTTATTAAGGACAACAAACAATTATAGAATTAGGTTACTTAGCTTTTAGCGATAAGACCGCCAATTGTACTATCGCGTGTATTGTTATTTGTTTTTTATGTTGTTATTTTTATTTTAAGTGGGATTTACAATAAAGCGTTTTCTATCTATCTATCTACTTAATACTAATATTAAGTCCTTTACCTATGAAATTGCCGTTTTGTATGGAATAAGTGTAAGTACTTATTTTTTTAAACTTTTTTATTTCTGTTATTCAAAGTAATCACCCATGCAATCGATGCATCTTTGCCAACGCATTGGCAATTTATTGATGCCCTTCTTGTAAAAATCAGCTGGACGGGAGGCAACAAACTCTTCAAAGGCATTTTGTACTGCCTCTCGGGAATTGAATTTTTTACCCACTGAAAAGTTATCTAAATTTTGGAAAAAGTAATAGTCGGTAGGTGCAAGGTCTGGTGAGTATGGCGGATGAGGGAGAGCTTCCAACCCCAGCTCTTGCAGCTTGGAGACTGTCTGTTGTGCAGTATGGGGTCGTGCGTTGTCGTGAAGGAGCAGTGGGGACGATTGATTGACCAAAGCTGGTTGCCGATGTGCAAGCTTCTCCATCATTGTCTCCAGTTCTTCACAGTACACATCTGCAGTAATGCTCATGCCGTTTTGTAAAAAGCTGTGGTGAATCGCACCCGCACTAAACCACCAAACAGTGACCATCACCTTTTTAGGGGTCATTTTTGGTTTAGGGCATTACTATTGCGCTGAATCAGGATCTAACCAACTTGCTGAGCGCTTTCGAATATCGAACAGAATCCATTTTTCATCGCACGTAACAATTTGGTTAAAAATTCCTTAATTTCTTTGCCTATTGAGCAGCGCGAGGCAGATCTCGACGCGTACGTTGCGCTGGCGATCGTTAAGTTCGTGGGGCACCCATCTATAAAGATTTTTTGCCTTGCCTATTTGTCGCAAATGTATCAAAATTGTTTTGATGCTAACATCAAAAGCTGCCTAGCTCAGCTATAGATTGAGTTTCGTCAGCTTCCACAATCGCCTTTAATTCATCATTGTTGACCAAAGTCTCCGGACGACCACGAGCTTCATTTTTTCAAGTCAAAATTTTCAGAACGGAACCGGGAAAACCAATAACGAGTTGTGCGATCGTTTGTACAGTTATCTCCGTAAACGTTTTTTTTTGATGTTACGTGCCGTTTGTGTCGCGTTGGTGCCACGACCGAACTCATATTCCATAATTACACGAATTTTTAAAGTATCCATTATGACGAAAAATGTTCAAATGTAATGAAAATACAACGCTAATCAATGAACAAAAGACTGAGTTTGTAAAAAGAATGTCATGTTTATAAAACAAAATTCGTTTGAATTTAGAATACAAAGCCATTCCAAACTTTTTTTCTATTTGAAATGACCAGTACTGAAGAACGGCAATTTAATAGGTAAAGACCTATTATTAAATAAGGTTATTTACGTATAATCAGCCCCGGTGTCCACAGATTGGGTTGAGAAATTATAAGGGCATAAAAAGTGCATGATGCTTATGAAAGAAGACAAATAGTATCTGTAGGTTACGTTACATACAAGAACAAGATTACTCTTTTACTTTAGGTCAGACAGAATAAGTGTATCCTACATTATGACATCTGATACACTCTTTCTGAAAGAGCCGGGTGAGGTTGCAAACAGTTCGATACCAGTAAATAGATCATTATGTTGTTTCATGATTCTGTTTAAGGGTGCGCGCTCACCGGTGTTAGTTTTGCAGGGAATATGCGCAAACAAATTACGTTTACGAGTCTCGAGGATAAGAACGATAGGGTATGTGTAAGTAAATTTGGTTTACAAGATTACTACAGTTGAATCCATGATGACATATCTTATAAAGTAACATTTGATCAAGGAGTAGTCTTGCTCTTATTATTTTTTTTTTATTTGCTACGAGCGGTTTGAACGCGACTTTTGGCTTTGTTTACCTAGTTAACCTGTTTTGTTATGTACGACATTCTTTAGGAGATAGTGGGTTCTATTTCCGATGCGGAACAAATGATTGCATGATCTACATATATTTGTTCCCGGTCCGGTTGTTTCTCTATATATTAAAAGTATGTATTTACAAATAAAACCGGCCAAGTGCGAGTCGGACTCGTGCACGAAGGGTTCCGTAGCCCCCTTAAATTATTTTTATTTTAATTTAATTATTCATTTTTAAAGTGAATATATAACTAAATATTCTGTGAATATTTCAAGCGTGTACCTGTTGCAGTTATCAATATCGAGCTAAAACGAGCAAAAAAATTGCGTTTGTTGTATTGGAGCCCCCCTTAAATAATTATTTATTCTATTTATAGTATTTGTTGTTGTAGCGGCAACAGAAATACATCATCTGTGAATATTTCAACTGTCACGATTCATGAGATACAGCCTGGTGAAAGACGGACAGTCAGACAGACAGCGGAGCTTCAGTAATAGGGTGCCGTTTTACCCTTTCGGTACGGAACCCTAAAAAATGTATATAAGTATTCTATCAGTTATTCATAGTTCCCATAGTACAAGCTCTGCTTAGTTTGGGGCTAGATAGTACTGTGTTAAATGTAAAAAAAATGGAAACACACATACGGATCGTACTAACTGATTTTGGATGTGGGTTTAATACCGGTAGATTGAATATTTATCCAGTAAATCGGCGGGGCCGTTGCGACGATGCCGCTTAGTCAAGTTTAACAGGTGCGTGCGTACATGAGGGATGGATATGGTTTGTTTACCTATTTTATATATGCTGTTACATTGATATTTTAAGACTTAAAATTTACTATGATAATGAATTTGAAAAGTAACTATTTTTACAACAATCATCATCATCATATCAGCCGTAGGACGTCCACTGCTGGACAAAGACCTCCCTCTTTGATCTCCAGGAACTGCGGTTGGAAGCGGCCTGTATCCAACGCCGACCTGCGGTTCTTACCAAGTCGTCTGCCCATCTTGTAGGTGGACGTCCTACGCTGCGCTTGCCGGTCCGTGGCCTCCGTTCGAGAACTTTCCGGCCCCATCGGCCATCTGTTCTGTGCGCTATATGGCCTGCCCATTGCCACTTCAACGTGCTAATCCGTCGGGCTATGTCGGTGACTTGAGTTCTCCTACGTATCTCCTCATTTCTGATTCGATCCCGTAGAGAAACCCCGAGCATAGCCCTCCCCATAGCTCGTTTACAACAATACTAGCCTTTAACCCTACCCGTGTTTTTATTTAATGTCATACATAACAAAACGCGTAGTATAATAACAGTTGATCAAAAGCCAGTCTTTATAAGTGAGGGTAAACTAAAATTATTTAGAAGTAGGTCGTAGGAGGACTTCAAACGATAACAGCGCTACTTCATCGAATGCCAAAATTAACGTTGCACGGATTCTATTGATTTTAGTCAGTAAACAACAGTATTGGCACATACCTTTTCTGATTTCAGATAGCGTTCGATCTGACTGCAAAGTACCCGCCAGTGGAACCTAAACCATTTGCAGAAGGACGAGTAAGTTGATACCAAATACCAATCTAAAAGTCCCAAGTTTTTTTTAACTAGCCCGCACTGTCCCACTACTGGGCAAAGGCCTTCCCCTTTTCCTTCTACTTATCATCTTTTTTATCTTATTAATACTAATTATTGATTAAAACGGGTATTTATCGCGTATATACCTTATTTTATTAGTTATCCCAGTCAGCCCGAGACCATCACTGTTGCAACACAGCCGAAACGTCGGGATAACAAATAAAAAAGGTACATACGCGATAAATACCCGTTTTAATCAATAATTATGTACAGTGATCGCGAAAGTTTGAAAAATATTATTAATACTAATTGCACATCAAAATACGCATTCCAATATAATTCAAACTCTGCATGTGTTCTGCTTGTCAATAAAAAAACCTAACGACCTAAACTGCCCTTCAGTGTTATAGAAAATGCGTAAAAGAAATCACTTGAAAGATCAGTTAATTTGATATGCAATTATTTTGATGTAATTAAGTTAGGAACTGTTTAATTGTATTAAACACTAAATTGTGACTTTGAACGGAAAATTATCTGGACTAGTTGCCAGTGCACAATTTTTTTTATATAGCCTAATTTTAGCATTCGCCCCCTTCTTCTCCATATCAACTTAACCCTAATTCTAATACTCATCCGTGCGCGCAATAAGCTTAATAAGCTTCCTGTGTGTATTTGTTTTTAATCGAACTCTGATAGACGCTACAAATGTATTTTTTTTATATAACTTATATGACAAACGAGCACGCAGTCCATCAGATGTTATGTGGCTACTGCAGCCCATGGATATCCACATATAATTCAAAACAAGCTATTTTGTTGTCTTGATCTCTATGTGGATACGTTGTCATACTATAGGACTTAGCTGTTATGCCTATGTGCCAGTAATTACAGGAACATACCATTACCATCTAACCGGAACACAGCAGCACAAGTACTGCTATTTGGCGGCAGATAAAGGTAAGGCGGTGGTGCCCACTTCCTCGAGCCCGTTCACAAAAGCTCTAACACCAGTATTTTGTTGTAAAATAAAAATAATTCTATTCGATTTCATATTAATAACAAGATGATTGTGTAATTAACATCCAACTTTCGCATTTATAATATTTGAAACTAACTACCGCCCGCGGCTTCGCACGCGTGTTTTGTCAATAAAAAGTAGTATATGTGTTAATCCAGGTTATAATCTACATACATACCAAATTTCATTAAAATCCATTCAGTAGTTTTTGTGTGACACATACATCCATAAAAACTTTCGAGTTAATAATATTAGTGGGATTGTATTGTAGCGTATTGAGAGTAGAGTTGGTATTACTTGTTACAGATTCGGCCCGCACAGTTCCAGAAGTTGTGTATCGACGCGCACCACGGCTCGGAGCGGGACCCGCTCAAGCTGACCGACTGCTCGGCTGACAATGTAGAGCCCGAGTTTGTTTTCACGTGGCATAAGGACATCAAGTAAGTCTTAAGATATTTTAATATTATCTTATCCGAAGATTTTACTTAGAAAACTTTCTTGATTTATTTCAATCATTATTATAAACACGGGATTTATCACGTACCGTCTTATCGGTGTTTCGACCGACAATGTTTCGGTTTAATTCGTGAACCTTCATCATGGTGAGTGCGATCCGCTCCGAATAACGTCTCGCCTCGCACAGTGCAATACACTGATAAGACGGTACGTGATAATTCCCTTATTATAACTAGCTGACTAATCCGCAGCTTCGCACGCGTAGTTTTTCAATAAAAACATTACCCTCCTGCGCAGTTGGGTAAAAAGTAGCCTATGTCACCCGGTGATAGTGTAGCTTCCCAACAGTGAATTTTTTTTTCAATCGGTCTAGTAGTTTCGGAGCCTATTCAATACAAACAAACAAACAAATCTTTCCTCTTTATAATATTAGTTTATAATAATGATTATCCGAGGATGTCCATCATGAGGATTAATAGTCTCGTCGTCTCTTATTTTAAGATATTATTAAATACCTTAATCTAATCTAAGCAGCCCGTCTGATCCCACTGCAGGGTAAAGGCATCTCTCCCTCTCTTCCCTTTTTTCCATAACATGCGATCTTAAGAGTCCGCTGGCTAGGATACCGAAAAGGCGTCGAGTTCGACGCACCATCTCCGCCTGGGCCGACCACGTGGTTCTAAAATATCTTATTCTTAAAATAATATCTTAAATTAGAATCCGGACGGGATTTGTGTCCGGAACCTGCCCCATATGGAAACGCGATAGATAACAACATAAGTTCGCTGCTCGTCCAACTGCAGAATAAAATTTGTCCTGTTATATATATATATATTAGGACAACAGAGTATTTTAAATGGATATTTATCGCGTATGTACCTTTTTATTTGTTATCACGGCTGTTGACAATATTTGCATTTACGGAGCCGTTACCGAGTTTACAATGACCAACTTTCAGAACATGAATGATGAAAAGATAATTTGAACGCATCTAAAATCATCTTCAAATGTAAATTTACAGAACGAAAAAAAGAAATATGTGCTGGGATCTACCGGACGCGTCCCCCAAGAGTCCCATTCTCCTCTACTCATGCCACTTGGGAGGGGGAAACCAACTGTGGAGATATATACCGGTAACTAATCTATCTATGCCATTTATTGCAAACTAGCGGCGCCTGTGGCTTCTCACGTGGTTTCGTAATAAACAGTGGAGAGGATTTATTTATTGGTAACATCAAATTGCAGGTCATTAAAAGAACAGATTGATATTTTACAAAACATATGTATAATTCATGATAATGAATTGGTTATTATAATTATGTACCTATAGATAATTGGGTAGAGAAAAATTTTGCTTTACATATGTACGAAGTCATGTCAGTTTAAACAGTAAAAATAAATAGGAACTCGTTTGTTATTCTCGCACCTATATCATTTTATTATTCAAATTATAGCTTTTTTTTAACTTATTTATCACATATTTTTTTACAATCAGTAATTTACAAAAATAGCACTTAAAAACTCATAATCAATATATTTTGTAACAGAACAGTTGAAATAAAATATATTTAAAAAAATATATTTTTGGGTGAGAGGACTATAACTTTAATAATGTGTAATAGCTGTGGGAATAGGTGAAATCATGAGAGTAGCTAGGTAACATTTACCTGTGACGAAATTTATATAATGGTGTACATTTTTGATATAATGTTGTACAAAAAAGACATTAATTTGGTATGTTATTTTATAGGAATGAAATAAATAGCCTTAATAAATAGTGCTTCAGTAAATTCAAGTCAGTTTTTGCATTCCTCTGCACCCTGGTCTAGGAACCAAAGACCATACCATTGACCGACGTGATACCCGACACTGCCCAACCGAGTTGGACTCATCGGCTGACCTCCTCGAAGTTGGACCTACCTAACTGGACTGTCTGTCCTAGGTAGACGTACTCGTCAGCAACTTCGAGAGTTGAGTTCCCAACTGATACCGGGGTGCGAGCGCTACCAATAAATAGATACACGATTGTTTTTCAGAATGATTATATTATTTTGTTTGTTATTTTTCAGAGAACAAAACAAATAAAGCACGGTAACGGCAACGACTGCGTAGACTTCGAGCTCGCTACTCGCGCGCTCTTCATCAACAAGTGCAACTCCGCACAGACCCAGCTGTGGAGCGTCGAGCGCGTGCACGCGCATCTGATGGTTGAGTGGGACGTCACGCGCGCGCGGGTCACCGGCCCCACACGCGAATAGGTATACACTAATAATAATAGAGTTGAAGTGTTAAATGCATTAATCCGGGAGTAGCGCTTAGTGGAACTGCAGCACACCTCTCATGGCAGACAAGTTAATAGGTGTCCGCCAAGGCAAAGATGAGATTTCCCTACCGAGCGACCTTTGACTCGATACTCGGGGTTCACAGGTCTTGTTGAGAAGTATTATAGAATCTTTCATTTGCGCGATCTGGGATTGGTTCTTCCAATTGCCGTTAGATTTCGTCGTCTTCTCATTGTATTGACGCTCGCTCTGTAGGTTAGCTTGATGTCAAATTTGTTCTTCCATGTAGCGGCAGCGGGTTCGATTCCCGCCGCGGAACAAATGTTTGCATGATCTACAGAGATTTGTTCCGTGTCTGGGTGTTTTTCTATGTATGATAAGTATGTATTTAAAAAAAAGTATATACATATATAAGTATTCTATCAGTTATCTGGTTCCCATAGTACAAGCTCTGCTTAGTTTGGGGCTAGATAGCGCTGTGTTAAATGTCCAGCAATATTTATATTTTTTTAACCCACTAAAGTAGGAAACAAACATACGGCCCACCTGATAGTAAGCGGTTACCGTAGCCTATGGACGTTTGTAACATCATAGTCATTACTCGCGCATTTGCTGTTCCTTTAAAATTTTCAAAATTCCCTTTTCGAAGAACCCCATACTGTAGTCCCTGGGGAAAACCGATGTCGCTACACCTCTCAAACCCCTTAAACCGCCCACACCAACGTTGCCCCTTACGTTGTTTTCTGTTGGCGGCACTTATGGGGGCCCGTTAAGTTGGTGGCCAGTCACCACCTGCCTCAATCATTCTTGATATTGCGGAATTGGCAGCTGACGTATCTCATCTCTCTCATAGCCCAGCATCCATTCCATTACCATTACTCTAACAATAACCTGTAGGTACTTACTCATAATCCATTATTGCAATAGTTTAACCATCTGTCCCACTCCATCTTGCAATATATGAATTTTATAGACACATATATCTATTGAAAACAGACCTCTTTCCCGTTGGCTCCGTCCAGGCTTAGTGCCTGTGTTGCAAAATAAATACTTACATGAAATAATAGTAATGTGAATTCAACGATTATCATTTCCATAGTTGTGTTATGTGTCGGTGGATGGAGTGATAGCGAAGAGGCTCGTCGTTGGGAGTCGGATACGGTCAGGCGGTACTCGTGGACTCGGCTCGCAGTCGGGAGCTGTGCAGCCTAGCCACAGTAGTCACCGATCGCTTGCGCTTTGCATAGCGGTGGATGCTTTACCGTTTATACAATAAGTAACAAAAACCATCATGTCAGATCTTTAAAGGTGTGATAAAGTATATTTAGTTTTATTGTAACTACCTATTTATTAGTTTATTTTCAACTAGTGTTTATTGATGTTTAATATTAGAAAGAAAATAATCTGTTTCGTTCGTATTCTCAATATATCTTAGTCTTATTTTTTATTATAAAATTTTTCCTGCTACGTTATGTCATGCACTACCTACAAAAATATTTTTTCAACACTACGTAAAGGTTAACTGGAAGAGAATGCTTGCTAGCATTAAGTTCACCTATGTATAGATTTATGTATTTTGTGCAATAAAGAATTTTCAATCAATCAATGAATAGTTTACAAGAAAAAAAATAAAAAAATACCCGACTAATTTAATTATTTGGCGATCAAAACTTACCTCTGGCAATACCGGCGGGACTACGCGCCGCGCCGGGGCGGTGTGGAGGGGTCAATAACCCACATACGACATTGTACGACGTACAAAATTTGCCTATTTTTGGGGTAAAATTCATATTATTCTCGAAATTAAAAATGAAATAACTTTCAATTTATTTGATACAGATGTTTTTTAAACATCTGTCCGACTTTAATCTCTATTTCGGATTACGCTTTTCATACATCTGACAGGGTTTTTGTTACATATTGTATAAATATATTTTTTATTATACTTTTTACTTCTTTAAGATACTTTGTAGTGAAAACTGTATTTATTATAAACTAGTTTCAAAATAAATATATAATGTGTTGCAATTTAAACTAATTCGGTATATTGAAGGGACGGCTTCTAAACAATACAAAATAAATGTGTCCATAACTTTTTTTTATTAAAATCTCGACCAATATCGAAAAAATGTACGGTGAGTAAAGCAGGGCAGTAAGTAACTATATGTTAGGCACAAAAACTCAAAACTAAGTTTTTTTGGATATCAAAAATAACATTATTTATTATTTATGGTCGTTAAATATACTCCGCCATTATTTGTAGTTTAAATTGCAACTCTTATATGTGAGTAACAATAATAAAAAATGTCGACGCAAAAAGAGTCGGTCGGAGGTTTTTGACATTTTTAATTTATACTTTGACCCTTTGACTCGCATGGTCCTGATCACAGACTAGGATTTCCTGTACCGGGCACTACCAGTAACAACACACGTGGACAAATATTTGCGGTGCACGCAAACATTTGTCCCGTAGCGAGAATCAAACCTGCGTCCACTTGTGTGTCTGTTCGGCGTCCACTTTAAAGTCGATCGACGATTGGTTTACGCAAGTTCTATTTAGACGATGCTTGTTATGTAGTAAGTACCTAGTGTTGAAAGTATTTTCTACCCTTTTTATTCTAAATTTATATGTTACAGGCAACTTGATTAACCGGGCAGTATTAATATGGACCGATCATTATAAATAATGACCAAGAGCGTCGGACAAATTGATAAATTTATTACTTTGGCCGGCCCATATCAATGACCGGGCAGTATGAATACTCTCCTACTTCTAGCCGGCCAATTGTGGCGATTCTGTTGTTTACACTAACTAAAATTTTGTAAAATACGAACGGTCTTATTTTGTTTACACTAAAGATCAAATTAGAATGACATTTAATTAAAGTGACATTTCTAAAATTAAGTATTTATTACTAAGATGGATGTATTTATTACTATGTTTTGGGCTAGTTTTAGTCAGCAGTCAAATTGGTGTTGATTAAAACTAGCCTTTAAACACGCCATCTTAGTAAAAATTACTTAATTTTAGAAATTTCACTTTAAATGTCATTCTAATTTGATCTTTAGCGTAAACAAAATAAGACCGTTCGTATTTTACACAAATTTAGTTAGTCAGCGTAAACAACAGAATCGCCACCAATGTGGTAAATAAAAAAAATCTAACGACCTACTGTATAAATAATAAATAAATATTGCTGGAAAATTCACACAGCGCTATCTAGCCCCAAACTAAGCAGAGCTTGTACTATGGGAACCAGATAACTGATAGAATACTTATATACTTTTATTTTTAAATACATACTTATAATATATAGAAAAACAACCAGACCCGGAACAAATATCTGTAGATCATGCAAACATTTGTTCCGCGGCGGGAATCGAACCCGCTACCTCCTGCGTCTCAGCCGGCTGTTCGCCCATTGCACCACGGAGGTCGTATTAATAAACAAGTACACTACAGGTCATCTGTTTTATTATATTGTCCAAGATAGGGTAGTCGTTATAAATACTGACCAGGACAAGTGGTTAGTCGTCCAGTTTTATTTACATTGCCCACTAGATACGGGCGTTATGTATACAGACTGGTCATTATAAATAGTGACCAGACTTCTCAAGTTGCCCGTAACATAATATATATAAAAACATGAAGTTTAGAACTATAGTCAATTGTAATTAAAATTTGTAATTAGACTTATTGGACTGTATGCACATTCACTTGCACAGTTATTGTACTATGTTTATTTCTAACAGAATTCTAAAAAAGAGGAGGTTCTCAATTCGTCATTTTTTTATTATGTATATTCAGGCATAACTTCTTTGTATATAAACCGAATCATTCTTTTTGCGTTGGGCTCAGTAAAGCTTCATGGTGGTCCCATTTAAGTTTCATTGAAGTCAAATAATTTTGAAGGTACTTTCCATTGAGGTAGGTAGAGGGAATAAAAAAAAATGTGTATGCAGCCCAGTGTGTGTTGTATCGCTAGAAAGCTCTTTGAAAATGAAGTAGACGATTAATTTTAGAGTTCCAGTTCCTATTTTTAGTTTTCCATAGTTGTTTTATATTTTTGTTAAAAAGTAACTCGTGTATGATTTCAAACCTTAATATAATCCAATCTAACTGGCTTATCTGATCCCTCAGCCAAGGCCTCCCTTCATCCCTATACTACACGATCTCGACATTCCGATAATACAATCATGAATTAGTCCAAAAAGCCTTCAGTATCCTACTGCGGCCTCCGTTTTAGTAATCCTGACAGTAACGGCTTAAGATTCTATAGGAAATGTGGTAGGAGTTTTGTACCTACATTTGTAAGTTTAAACGCGTTCTATTCTTCCGCATTTATAGAAGTAGATTAGATTAGATAATGTCTTTAATGCAAACCATTAATAATAAAAAAATATAAGAAAATACACTTTTAAATTATAGGCACAATGGGCGATCTTATCTCTAAAAGCGATCTCTTTCAGGTAATTATAAATTGTGTGCCAATGCGTATAGGTACTTAATTTGACCGTCCAAGTTTTTTTTTATTTTGTTTGGGGTTCGAAGCATGTGTCCTGCCCACTGCCGCTTTAGGTTGTAATCCTCTGGTAATTATGGGATATGTCAGTGACTTTCGTTTTTCTACGGATCTCCTTAATTCTGATTTGATCTGGTAGAGAATCGCTAAGCCAAGCCATAACGATCTTGTACAACTTAAGAATTAAAATAGTGATCGATAATATTCATAAAATAAATCCAAAGGGTTAGTTCATTTTTACCCGACACGTTTGATTACGTAAATATGATGCCATAATGTCAAATAAGGCTTTTATTTTTGAGAATTTATGATTATTATTAAATTTCAAATATCCGCTTCTTATTATAAACAATTATTTATTTAAAATAGTATTTTATTTTTATAGTGTTATCCGAACACTTCCGGAAAATTCCAAGATTTTAAAAACTATCTCAATTTATTTTTGAAATGGTTTTCAAATTCATTGAATTATTAATGAAAAATAAGCTTAGGGTGAATAAAAAAAATTACAATCTATTTTGTATGGATTTATGAAGTGTATGTATTCCTGTTAGTACTCTTATGTATGTAACTTTTTATTCGACAGATATCTCTAAGCGTACTGGTACAGGCTTTTGAAGTTTTGATAAATGTATAAAAATGTTGATAATTGAAATAAAATCAGATATCTGTTGTGATATTTGTAAGTGGCCTGTTATGTCATACTGATTACATAAGATACACCTGTTATATAATAAGAGCTGTGGATTTTGTTTCAAATAAAATAAAATTAAACATAACAGACCACCTTTGTCATGCGAAGTCAATAAATTAAAAAAAATGTATTTTAGATGCAAATATTTCATATATTGTATAAGTATAAAAATTAATCCCTCTTTCCCTTGGTCACGCCATAACTCTAATGACTACCGATTTTGATGAATTTTTTTGCGTGTATTTGATTGGGTCCCTGGATGGTTTAGATTCACAATGGGGCCCGGTAGGTGGCGCTGTTGTCGATATCTAGAAAAACGCAACTAAAGTCAGGCGTTTTAATAGGTAACATTTGACAATTCATCAAAATTCAACAACGTAACCTTGTAACGGCGGGCATAAAATAATATATTTTTTCGTTTTGTTAGAACTGCACAGTTGCTTAACTTTTTTCAATTACGATTACATATTTATTGTAATGACCGATACGAGTACGAGTTCGGTACGAGTTGTACCGAACTGACAGACGTCAAATGTTACCTATTACAATGGCCTGACTTTAGTTTGGACTGATTTTCGCCGTCAGAATCGGTTTTGACCGGTTATGAGTTCAGAATGTGACATATATACTAATTTAAGATATATACTCGATAAATATCCGTTTGATATAAGTAATTATTTATACATGTGTGATCTGAAATACTATTTAAAACACTTATTGCAGTTAGAAGGTTGCATTGAGGCTTATGTTAGTAAATATTTTTTGTTCAAAAGTATGTCTATGAATAAAATGATTAAGACTTATCTATTCCATATCATTAGTATTAAAATATGGATCTTCATTGTCTGCCAGGTGTAAACGAGACGTTCTGTTTATTAGTTATGTTGTGTTTGCAGAAATATATTGTTTTTATAACCTTAAAAGTATTTTTATTCTACCCTACCCCACCCCCTTTGTGAATTGTAAACAGTCGACAAATCTTGAGGAACTACTTATAATCTGATTTTACACATAAGGCAATAGAGGGTTACTTGCGAAAAGCGCAGACTGGGTTAGGTACGGGTACGAGTTGATACCAAAACAGTAAATAACTACTCTATTTTTATTTCAAAATTACGTAGGGTGCTTACAGACTTTTTCTGACGGCGCATCTCCAGACAGCGCCATCTATCACGCTAGTTGATACTAGTTTTTTCGTAAATGAAAAGCCCTCATTGCCCTGTCAAAATGTTATGTTGACAGGGCAATGAGGCTTTTCAAGCAACTTGAGATAAAAAAAGAAACATGTTGTTTGTTTATCTGGCGATGTATTTTTTTTAAGTGAAAACGTCTTTAGTCGCGTTGAGCATTTTTTGAGATGGGAAAAAAACCATTGAACTCGCGACACTGTTACCATTTCCGACACCTCTGTATCTGTAGTGTAGTCTGCTTTTAAAGTTTTGAATGCCCAAACATTGAGCGGTAAATTTTTACTTCTGTCGTCACTCCCGGGGTGCCACTTTTTTATCTATTGTTTGCGATACATAAAGTTAAGTGTAAAAATTGTAAAATAAGCCAAGATATATTTTCTAGATAAGCTTCATTTCAATATAATTTATTTACATTTGAAAGAATAAAAGACCGTGGGTCGTACGTGGTTCAGACTGGCACAGGATTGGGAAGAATGGCAGAAACAAAGAGAGGCCTATGCCCAGCAGCGGGTCGACACAGGCTGATAATGATTTTGAAAGATTAATTAATTTTCATTAAACCTAAGGTGCTTTTTAATTGAGTATAGATGTTTTATAAATAAATCAAAAGTTGTAGAGTCTGGCTAACGAAAGTAGATACTGGATTTATTTCTCTACATTCTAACATTCTACTATATAACATAAAATGTAGACTTTGATATTGTGTACTCGAGATTTTGGCATAAAAACGTTTTTTAGCTGTGTTTGGAGATACGCCATCTATACGCTAATGGGAGGGAACTAGTTTTATTTAAATCGAAAATGAAAAGTCCTCATTCACTTTTCTTTGGATCTGATTATGATAGCAGTTATAAAAAATGGACGTGAACACACGTCTCTGGCCCCAGCTGTGATCATAAAACTTTTCTCCGTGAGTACATAATGTCTTCGTGTAAAGGGCCTTATATTTTGTCTCTATATTTGACAATGACATTCTGCTGACAACAACAATAGATTAAATCTGTCATTTTGTTTTCTGCGGGCTGTCTGCCTGCTATGCTTCTGTGTGCAAAAGTGGCTCATTTTACAAGTTTTTAACCAAAATACTAACTTTCTATTTATTTTCGTACTCTCACCAGAAGGATTCAAAAGAATACTTTTACGACATAACGTTTTACCAAAATTGTAACTCATTGTACTGGCATGCGCTTGTATACGCCCTTGAAAACCGTATAAAATCTGCATAGCAACAGTGCTTCGATCCGTATTACTGGTATTTTAACGAGTTTGGGCTAAATGTTCACTGAACGATTGCTTTTGTAGGGTAAGTAGAGTATTCCATAACATTATTTTTCACAAATTTTTATGTGGTTCATGTTGTCAAAATCATAGTTTGATGATTACCTTTGTTCGAAAGGCGCTGAACGAAGTAGACAGGGCACCTACCTAAATTGGATGGATCTCGTAGTATGTTTAATAAGTAAACAAATTTTATGGCTGATATTCATAATGGGCTTAGTGCTTCAGATTGCCTGCAGGGTTTAAGTCAAAATTATAAATACAATTTGTGTACCAACATATTAGTCATGAACGAACTATAAATTAGTTAATCACTATCAATTTAAAATCACACTTATTTTAAAAATGCTAAAGTTTGCCACTCCTGACATCATAACGGTTGAACCAATATTGATGAAATTTGGTGCACATGCAAAGCTGCAAGCGGAAGCTAAAATAAACTACATGTTGAAATAATTAAAGTTTCCAATAGGTATTACAAACTAGTAAAAAATTAAAAATCAACTGAATAATTGAAAATGTTGATCATTGATCATAAATCATTACCCTATACTCTATAGCATCATCATCATTATGGTCCTGCATATAGAACTAATGAGTTTTTAATGAATTTCTAATTTCAAGACATGGTTAGGTTTATACCACCATTAGTCAAGTTTGGAATTACCTAATGTATACTTTTTAAACTAACTTAAATCGCCCCACTTCTGGGCAAAGGTCTTACAACCATCTCTATCCATCAATATTACCAAACATCCCTTTTCAAAAGGTGTTGAGATTGTCCTATGCTTTAACTACATATACATATAATACTAGCAGCTGTCAGACGGCTTCCACATTGGTTTGTCAAAAAAACCAGCTTAATATGTCTCAATCCAGAGCATACTCTACCTATGTACCAAATTTAATGTAAATAGGTTCAGCTATTTAAACGATGTGAAAGAAAACAAACTAATTAATAAAGAAACTCACATTATTACTACACGACATTATAATCGTAGTATGAGTTTTTTCTACTTTTTTTAAGTTGTATGCAAACTTGGGATAATTTTTATATAAAAACATGTTTACGCTACTAGATTGAATCTATCTCCTGGTAAACCATAGAACATAATATTACACAAAATATTTAAATAATTTCCTGTAAAAAAACAAATAGCACATTCTAAAATAGAATGATGTTTTGTTTGTTAGCTTCCAGTTGAATGGTGCACTCCTCCACTCGTCAATTTAAATTTACTGGCAGTACAATGCTCTGCAACAATCTTCAATGCAATTAATACAGATTAACCTTATCCATACCTGTACCTACTTTTTATTTGAAAAATTCTTCTTCTTTACAGCTCGATAATGAATACAATTTATTTCTGGGCAGATAAATAGAATACTTTATTTCTATTATTAGACTTAAAAATAGGACACCATTATTCAAGGCAATTCTGTTGGCACAAACTAAACTAAATTGAAGTTTTTTTTCTTCAACCTGGATATTATAATTTATTAATATTATTTTCAAATCAAAAAGAAGATTTGAAAAATAATATTAATAAATAAAATATCCAGGTTAAAGAGAAAACATCAATTTAGTTTAGTTTGTGCCAACAGAATTGCCTCAAATAATGGTGTCCTATTTTTAAGTCTAATAATAGAAATAAAGTATTCTATTTATCTGCCCAGAAATAAATTGTATTCAATATCGAGCTGTATAGGAAATGTGTGAACATAACCTTGGTACAAGTCTATTGAACACAGATCCCTGCAACCTTGTCAGTATGGTAATTATTTGTATTACAATTTAGATTAGTTACTCTACCATGCTACTAAAGCATCATGACTTTATGTTCATGACAGTACATGAAGAATAATCTTATATTTTTTTAATAGCAGGAATCTTATCACAAACATGACACTTTCAATACATCAGTTTTATTTACCATTAGTCACAATAACTTGCAAGTGGCTTATCATGGACATTAAGAAACAGGATGACCAAGAAAGAAGCAGTAATGGCAATCAAACAAGTTTATAGCATCTTTCTCTAGCAGAGTTTGTAAATGATAGTCTGTTTGTTTATTTTCAGATGTTGGTGAGAATATGCGGCAGACCATCGAAGAACTTTGATTGAAACTTAGAAATAGATAACGTAAGTGTAACTAGGTGGTGCTTTTTAGTAGGTAATAAGATGATCACAAGAAGATGGTTCCATCCATCCCTCACAGGGGTTGATGCAGAGAAATTGTTACTTGAGCGTGGACATGATGGGTATTTCCTAGCACGGCCCAGCATGAGCAATAAAGGAGACTTCACTATTTCCGTGCGAAGGGGTAGTGAGGTTACCCACATCAAGATACAAAACAATGGGGAATACCTTGATTTATATGGAGGCGAAAAGTTCGCGACATTGTCTGAGCTTGTCCAATACTACATTGAAAACCAATGCCAACTACGCGAGAAAAATGGTAACATCATCAGACTTAAAATCCCTCTCAACTGCGATGATCCCACGACGGAGCGCTGGTATCACGGCCAGCTTACCGCGAAAGACGCCGAGAAGATCATGCTCGAGAACGGAAAAAACGGCTCGTTTTTAGTTCGGGAATCCCAACGCCAGCCAGGAGACTTCGTGTTGTCTGTTCGAACCCGCGATCGAGTTACGCACGTCATTATCCGACGACAGGACGATAAATACGACGTCGGCGGCGGTGAACAATTCCAAGATCTCGTCTCCCTTATCGACCACTACAGAAGTTTCCCCATGGTCGAAACAACCGGTGAAGTATTACGACTGATTCAGCCGTTCAATGCGACACGCATCCAAGTCAGACATTTCCATAGACGCGTTAAACAATTGCAGAAAGAGAATGAAGGCCCGATTGAAAGCATGGCCTATAAACAAGGCTTTTGGGAGGAGTTTGAAACGCTCCAAATGATGGAGAACTTGCAACTCTTTGACAGAATGGAGGGTTCCAAACCTGAGAATATTAGAAAGAACCGGTACAAGAATATTATACCTTTCGACCATACCAGAATTATCCTACGGGATGTCCCACCAGACGCGCCACCAGGCTCCGATTACATTAACGCTAACTACATACGCTGTGACAGTATCGATTCCGGAGACTCTAAAGACAGCGGATTTGAGGAGAATGGATCACCCCCCAAACGAGACTCCAAAAAAGACAAGTCTTCACCAAACCATAGCGTTGTTATAACAGAGGAGAAGATCACAAAGAACGGCACGCACAAGCTATTGCCTACTTTTGAGCCGAGTGTGCTGCGATCAAACCCAAACTACGTGAACACGACGATACCGAAATCCGCTGAGGAAACAGACGATGCTACAGAACGCGTCTACAACAAAATCTACATCGCTACCCAAGGCTGTCTAACGCACACAATCTACCAGTTCTGGTCCATGATATGGCAGGAGAACGTCTGCATCATAATAATGACGACGAAGGAGATCGAACGCGGGAAGGTCAAATGCGAGAGATACTGGCCCGACCTGAATAAAACTAACGTGATCAAGAAGTATACCATCTTCAATGAATCAGAATCGTCCACTCCTGATTATACGCTAAGACGTTTTCTGGTGACGAAAAAAGACGAACCAAACGTAAAGCGTACGATCTACCACTTTCACTTCACCGCGTGGCCGGACCACGGCGTTCCTTCGGAGCCGGGTCGCGTGTTAAATATCCTCCTGGATGTGAACTATCGGCTCCAGCAGATAATGACAGGCCCCACTCCGCCTCCGCAAGCCGTCGTCTGCGTACACTGCTCTGCAGGTATAGGGCGTACAGGGACTTTTATCGTCATAGACATGATACTTGATCAGATCAGAAAAGAAGGTTTCGATTGCGAAATTGACATACACCGCACCGTGCAGATGGTCAGAGACCACAGATCCGGTATGGTGCAAAACGAAGCACAGTATAAGTTTATCTATATGGCAGTTTTAGAGTTTATTGAGACGGAAAAACAGAGGGTGGGTCTCGGCGCGGAGCCAAGCCAAGACTCTCCGCGGGTCAGGTATAACCCGATGCCGTTTTTATGAAGCGTACAAACTACGCGATCTTCTTCCTAATTGTAACTTGTAGTTGTGGACCGAGATCACTTTTTTACTAACTACATGCTAACTTGTTTTGTAAAGTTACAACCCGTTTCTTATGAAAATCTATCCATTGACACTCTTTAGATGGAAATTTGAGGCCTTAGGCTGGTTCACTTTAAATTATTCTGTTTGAAACACTTGTAACTAACATTACTCAATGATTGTCTACCCGCGGGTGTAATCTATAAATCGATTCTAAAACCTCTATTTGAGTATACTTACTCAAATAGGAATGGTTCTAAGGGAGATTTGGGCAACGATGACTAATCGTATTTAGTACCTAAACATGTCTTAAGAGTGTTGTCAAATCATACAAATACGTCAAATTCAAAGTCGCTAATTACGTTTAGGGATCGTTATGCAAGCCGGGCCTTTAATATTAGTAACTACCTATTTGTCTTAAATTTATTGTTAGCAGAGTATCTACGTAGTAGTATCTACGTTAAATAAAAATATTACGGCGACCTGATTATTATATCTATTAATTACTTTAAATGTACTACAAAAAGTCGAAAGTACGACTTAGATGTGATCTCGAATTGGATTTATAAAAATGATTGATTTATATGTTTAATATACTGAAAATTATATTAAAATATTTTGAAATTTATTAAAAGTAAAGTGAGGAAACTGTTTAATAAAATAAAGTTTTCAAAATGTTTTCAAAATACGTAGAATTATTTTTCAATCTTTATTATTATTACCTATTGTTAATTTTATTACTGACATCATATCTGTAACTAATTTTAGGAAAAAACTATTTATGACAATTTAAAGATGAATTGGTTTATCAGAAATTAAATTGACGAGAGATTGATAAATATGTTTTTTGTTAACATTTTTTTATTTAGTCTAAACAAATGGCGCAGCAATGTGTTTCTATTTTATTGTTTTATGTATTTTGTAGTTTTATTTGTTTCTTGTCAAATATGAAATTAGAGGTGCTTTTTTAGTGTCGGTTTTTTTAATGGTGCGTTATTTACCCATCTGCAAAAAAGGGTATTTTTTTTAGTGTGTATGTATGAATGTATGTTCATTTGGCGCATCGTATAGGCTAAACGGCTTGACGGATTTTGACAAAGGAGGTATCATTGGAATCGTCTGGATCACGAGAGTGACATAGGCTATATGAAGTGAAACAAAAATCGATCAAAACCTATCGAGTGACGTATCAAAATGGGTATTATTATGACCATTCCAAAAATGAATAACACCTATAAAATAAAAAGTATCAGTTGGTGGTAAAAAAAAATTTAATTACCTATAGATATTTCGCTCTCACGACTTAATTTTTTTAACTAACGAATTTGTGTGCTAGATATCAATTAATATAAATATTTGAAAAAACCCGACTGCGAAGCGAAATTAAAAGAAGTAAACAGGTTCGCAAACTTGTTTACTTTTTCAGTTTGATTTGCAGTCGATTTTTTGTTTTTTTTTCAAATATTTTATGATTTGTTTGCATAAGTACTTGGTCGTCATATCAAAAATTGTACCTTTGTATAATCAAGGTTTATCAGGCAGTGAATAACAAACATCAATTTCCCATAGATCTGAATGGCCTGGTTTTGTCCAGAAATACTTTGCCTGGAATAATTTTTTTGTTATAATTGAATATTATTTTATGAATCATCTAATGTTATGCCCGTTTCTCTGCAACCAAACCAGGAAATAAATAAGGGAAAAGGTTATCGTTTTTAAGGATCCATTGCCGAAAATCAAGTTGTCTATCAAACTAGGAAAACTCATGCATTAGTTAAATGTTTATTAGTAAAGAATATATAAATAATTTTCCTGTACCCAAATGTATTCAGTACCTATTGGATTAAAATATTTTAAAACAAATATCATGTTTTCCACTGCTTGATTTGCCTTATTGGCATTTTATTGAAAATTATTCCAATTTGTAAAACTGAGCTGAAAATCAAAATTACATACCTGAATTAAAAATATTATGTTATCTGATAAAGATATATGTTGTGTTATACTGATATAATTAATGAATAAAATGTGATATTGTATTATTGATGATTTTATTGCACATGAAATGCATCTTTTGTTTACAAAAATAAAATTCACAAAATAAATTAAACAGTAAACTTGATAGGAAGAAAAGATAAAATTAACACAGTATATTTTCTAATTAAACTGTATACAAATAAATTTGCACGGTGTGGCTGGCGAAGATTGTATGAGAAGAGCTGAGGATAGGGCTCAATGGCTCACCCTGCGAGAGACCTACGTCCAGCATTGGACTGCTGCTATAATGTTGATGACAAATAAAAAAATTGACAGAGCGCTACTATCTTAAAAATGAACCGCCCAAAGTGTGCGTAAATAAAAGTATTTTACCCATTGTTTATTATTTTGCAAAACCTGTGGAGATCAGCTGTTTTAGCCGCCATTGCAGAGCGACAGCGCAAAATAGGTACAGAACGTTTGACCATTGTATTTAACTTTTGTACACACGGCTACACATCAAGCTATACATTTCCAGTATAAGCTGACCTTGCATTGTGTAGGCTTTTCGTAGAATGAGAGGTTAGCTTATACTGGAAATGTATAGCTTGATGTGTAGCCGTGTGTACTAATCTATTTTGTGGCGATAGTCTGTATGGTCATTGGCACTTAAATTATATGCATATCGTTCAATGAGTGCACAAGTGAACATTAAGACGGTGGCGACGACGACGCGGCGTCCATTTTTTTATTTGTCCTGAATTTTTCACTCAACACCAGTCAGAATATCTTACAGCTTCCACATTGATGACTTACGCATTCAATGTTTTTTTCATTGGTAAAAATTGCATCAGTCCCAACATAAAATCTAGTTCTACTTCAATCATAACATTTTAAACATTCACAATCACAACATAAGCAGTTTTCTGGTTATAAGAATAGATTCCAATTAAAATTTAAGGCACACAAGACTTTCCCCTATAAATCTCAGAGGGTCAACGTGTAAGTGATAATATAACTTTTTACGCACAGGTGGAATGCTTGTTTGCCATGTTAGCCTCCCGGCGCACGAGCCACAGCCACAAAATACCGCCACTGAGCTGCGGACTGTATTTCACGGTTGATGATTGATGCCGGTGGTCGCTACACGCCACGAACCGCCGCCGCCGCTTCTAGCTTCGTGTGGTCGTGTAGCCACCACCGATCGAAAGAAGTAAAGTGTCTGTCGCGCGCTTCCGCTACTAAGTGGCCGTTTTCAGCTACATGTGGCGGCGTTTTGTGGGCTCTTGTACAGCGACGCTTAGTGGTATAAAAAACATTATTATGGTGGTTACTAACAGTTTACCAGTGGCTAATATAGTAATAGGTCACATATTTGAAGTTCTTTTAATAGGTTAAAGACTAATAGCTTATTTGAACTGAGTGTGCATACCCTGACTGGTCATAACCAAACCAGAGTGGAGTTTAGGTAGGTATTTCTTTATCTGACAACATTGCCTCCAATATAGAAACCTACTTCATTGTATCATTCCAAATTATCAGTGAGCTTTCAATGCTATTGAAAGCTCACTGATTCATTTCCTTGAAGTTCTTCAATTCCATCGCTTTCTGTGATAAGAGCCCGTTCCAGAATTACACGACCTTCCTTGTATCTGCAATTGACAAAAGTAGTTACTTAAGACACATTTTTCTTCATAGTAAAAATTGCACCATTCTGCAAGTGTTAAGTAAGTTATGTGTTGAACTGTTTAAGATGATAGTTTTTTAATCAATGAATAAATGTAAATCAATACCAGTTACACACTAGGAAGCCATTCAATAGCTTGTCTGTTTGGATAATAATAAAACATGTAACAAGTTAACATACAGCCTGGTAAGGGGAGAAGAACTGCAGCATTGATGTATGACTGATATAATCAGAATAATCAATTTATTGGCAAAATAATTTAAAAGTCAATTTAAACAAATTATTAATAATGACAATGATAATTAATTATCAATTTGCAATAAAAATTAATTGATATAAAATAATACAATTGAGACATTGACCTACACATACCAATTAATAAAATAATCTGAATATATCAGTTATCACAATGATCATAAAAATAAACATTAGTGGACTTTGCAGATAAAGTCCTCAACACTGTAGAACACCCTCTCAAGTCTCAATGAGCCATGACTACATACGCAACATGAACAAATCTTTTTTATTAAACACCTTTGGTTCTCTTCTGTGGCAAACTCATACACCCATCCGAGCTTAGTGCCGCAGTTCTTGCAAGAGACGTCGCGCACCATGTGTCGCCCTGTCAGCATCACTCTGTCCTGGACTTCGGAGTATACTAGGTTCACTACTTTATGAAATAGGAACGCACGCCCTAGAAGCAAAATATTGGGATTATCATATGGAAAAGTAGTTTACTATAGAGGCAACACATTCAACAAAGTCATTCAACTGGTTGTATGTCTTAGAAAATCTAAACAAGCTAGAGGAGATAGATGTGGTTCTAATTACGTAATTTATAAAGCAAAAAAAAATTCTTAGATTGAGTGTACGAACCCGTAGCTCCTGTAAATCGGGTGCTGATCAGCTCTGAACGATTGGTGAGGTTTACATCGCAGGACGCACAGGAGAAAAGGCGCATACCACCAATGTGATCGAGGAATATTTTTCCCATTTTTCAGTTCTTTTTCGTGGTTCTTTGTTTTCAAAACACTTCAATGAAATCGCAACTTGATGGTTTGAACTTTTATTTGACAGGATCTGACAGTGACAGCACTTGGTATAAACCATAGAATTAGTTTCTACCCAGTTACCAAAGACAAAACGATACCAAATCATACATGAAGCATAGACTGTGTCGATGTTCTTGTTGCTATTTCCTGTCTAAAACCTGGAAGAATTAGCCGGGTAAATTTAAACTTTTTGAACTATTTATCAATTTATTTTTGTTAAATATTTTATCAGAATCGAATTGTAATAAATTAAAATGCACAATCAAGTCAGAATTATCACAACGGTTATCTTCTAATTTATTTTATCACTCGATGAAATTTGGGATGAGTGTTTAACAGTTTCCAGAGCAACCGTGTCATTTCACATACGAACAATTAATTTCCTAAAAATAGTAAACACAGTTGCTTCTGTTATTTTATTTTTACAAAATTAAAATAGAATCATTCACCAGTAATGGAAGGTTTGAAAGACGATGCGATCCACCAAACTGCAGTTAAATTAGCCGAAGAAATTAAAAACCTTTCAATATACAAGTCCTTCTATAGTGATGTTCAGGCAAGTATCTGCCGAAATCTATGCTGTTTTGTGCCGTATCTAAACTGGTGTTTTGAATATTATCTTCTTTTGTTAGAAATTAGTATCTTCGCCAAACGTAAAGAAAGAAGACTTCAAACAAACACTCCAGCAAGCCATGAAGGAGAAGGGGTTGGACATAAAACTGAGAAACACAGTTTTTCATTGGGTCAGAACACAAAGTAAACAAAACGTAAGGAGTGTTTAATGTTCAGTTTCTTTCTTTTTCTACACAATATAGTAGGCACCTTCAAGCTGCGATTTTAACTGAAAGTAAAGTTATATTTAAAATATAATTAGGTAATTCCATTTACTGAAATATTTATGCTTTTCCGATATTTGACTTCTAAAAAGTTCAGCTTGTTACCGCGATGCATGTTGAATTGTTGTCGTGCCGTGCGTGATTCGCTTCGCTCAGCGACGAATAGATCTTTGAATTATGTATCAAGTCGGATACATAATTCAAAGATCCATTGACTCAAATTGCAATAAAACATTGATTGTATAAATATAGGTAAATACCTATCTATTTTATTTTTGTTTTCTTTCAGAAACTGGATCCTTTAACATCTTTGCTCAAAGCCAGCGCACAATGGGAGAAAAGAATTCACAAGTCGCTAAATTCAATGTGCTCTGACTTAGAAACGTCGCTAGCGAAAGTTAGATTACAGAGCGAACAAGAGGAGCTTACAGATAAGTGGAATGAACTTAGCACATACAATTTGGGTATGCCCTACTTAAACAAAGCTACATCTTAAGTGAACAGTTTTACATTCTAGCGATGAAGCTGATTTCGGTTTTTTTTTCAGACTTATCAAAATACAGGCCAGTTTACGCACCGAAAGATTTTTTAGAAGTTTTACTCACGTTATCCGGTTACGTTCCGTACACAAGAGAGTAAGTAAACAATCCACTCCTACTTTATTGTATTACTCGTGCGCGATAACTTGGGACCTGCTAGGAATGCGACTCGCCGACCGCTTCCCCTGCACTTCCCCGATGGCGCCCGTATTTTACCGTTCGCATCACTATTTTTTACTAGGGTTTTTAGTCTCGTACTGGCCTACGTCACGTAACGACGCGCTCTGGAATTCTTTTAGTTTTCGTTTGTGTTATTGTTTTGTTGTTGTAGTTTTTGTTGTTATAGTTCTTGTTAAGTGTTTTTGTTATCATTATGAAGGGTAAACCTTTGCATAGCGGAGAAAGAAACCTCGTGCTAAAAGTGTTAAGAGTTTTTTGAAAACGAAAAACGGAACAAACAGTTTTTCGGAACAGAGACGAATGAATTTATCGGATACCTCTTCATCAAGTGATTATAGTGAGACTGAGGACGAATAACAACCTCTAGAAGGCATAAATCCACTAAGTAGTGACGAAGATGAGATAATGTAAATAATAGATAAAATAAATGTATAAACTTAAACATTGTATTTTTATTTTATTCAAATAGTGTAAAAAAGATTAGATAAAAAGCAGCGTCCTCCCTGAGTAACATAATAAATTAGGATAAAAAAAACAAAGACGAAGCCGCGGGCGGCTGCTTGTAATGTTCACTTTTTGCGGGCGGTACAAACACGCCAATATGACGTCACCGCGCTCAGGTCCCAACTTATCGCGCACGGGTTATATATGTAGATAGGTACATAGATATATGAGTAGGTAATGTTTTCAAATAATCACTTTGGATTTTTTCAGGGATGAACCTAAATGGGAATTTGCACATTTACCCCTTCAAGTGAAGACTTTAGATCAATTAGTAAGTTGAATGCTAAAAGAAAAGTACACATTGCGTTTCGTTCATTAACAACATAACTACCTACGGCTAGATCATTCTACGTTATCAAGTATCAATTCTACTGCCAGCTCCATTTTCTACTGATTTTCGAAGATACCTAATCACGACACACCTAGTGTGTCACGAGTCGGACTATAATATTGTGTGCCGTTATTTATTTATTTACTAATACGAAGCTGAAAGTGTACCCCGAATCTCGTGTAATCGAGGTTAGCCAAAGGTTGCCTGGAAGAGATCGCTTTTAGCGAAAAGACCGCCACTTTTATCTCCGCGTGTCTAGTTATTTGTTTTTATATTGTTTGTATATTTAAGTTATCCATGTGTATGTTTATATCGAAAAGTGTTAATAGCGGAAAGTGTACCCGGAATGGAGCGTGGGCGAGCCTCTGCTCGGCGTGAACCCGTCGCTCGGGGGCGCCTCGGTCACGCTGGAGGCGGAGCGCGCGGCGCTCGGGGCGCGGGTCGCGGCGCTCGGGTACGCGCCCGTCGCGCAAGAGTTTCTCAAGCGAGGCAGTCCGCAGGCTCTGCGCGCTACTCTCTGGTCGCAGGTGCTTGGCTCGCAGAAGGAGTCGCAGGTCAGTATGCACACTGCATTAGCTTATCACGGGATGAAAATACTAACCTATCATCATAACCATTCTTCATAATATATATGGCGTCCACTGCTGCATACAAGCCTCCCCCATACATTTCCAATACGACCGATCTTGTGCGGCCTGCATTTGTCTGTTCCCATGAGGTGGGGGCAGTTCTACGCTGCGTTTTCCAGTAAGCAGTAAGCTCATAAACCTTAACCCGACGACTGTCAGCTGTGTCGAGCTTCGAGCTGTGTGCCTCGCCCGCTATCACTTCAGCTTGCTAAGCCTCTGGGCTATGACAGTGACTTAGTTTGCTGAACCTATAGGTACATAAGACGCGGAGAATTAGTATACTACGCTCGATTGATTAATTAACTATGTCATTTCTATAGTAGATTTATGAACTTAAAAGGCCTACTATAAAATAAAAATGTAGGACATATAAAAAAGTTTGAGATATGCAAACTACAATACTAGATACCTACCTAATAGAACTAGATTGCATCTATTGGCTAAAGTTTATAAAAATTTTATCCTACTTAGTTTTGCCTAGTACCGTTCATCATATCATCATCATCATATCAGCCGTAGGACGTCCACTGCTGGACAAAGGCCTCCCTCATTGATCTCCAGGAACTGCGGTTGGAAGCGGTCTGCATCCAACGCCGACCTGCGGTTCTTACCAAGTCGTCTGCCCATCTTGTAGGTGGACTTCCTACGCTGCGCTTGCCGGACCGTGGCCTCCACTCGAGAACCTTCCGGCCCCAACGGCCATCCGTTCTGCGCGCTATATGGCCTGCCCATTGCCACTTCAACGTGCTAATCCGTCGAGCTATGTCGGTGACTTGAGTTCTCCTACGTATCTCCTCATTTCTGATTCGATCCCGTAGAGAAACCCCGAGCATAGCCCTCTCCATAGCTCGTTGAGCGACTCTGAGCTTATTCATAAGGCCAATAGTGAAGGACCACGTCTCGGTTCCATATGTCATCACTGGTAACACACACTTATTGAAGACTTTCGTCTTAAGGCACTGAGGTATGTTGGACGAAAAGACGTTGCGAAGTTTCCCAAACGCTGCCCAACCGAGTTGGATTCGACGATTGACCTCTTTCTCGAAGTTGGACCTACCTAATTGGACTGTTTGTCCTAGGTATACATACGCGTTGACAACTTCAAGAGCCGAGTTCTCAACCATAATTGGGGCAGGGACGACATGGACATTCGACATGATTTTCGTCTTGTCCATGTTCATTTTAAGTCCTACCCGTTGGGAGACTCGATTGAGGCCTTCGAGCATCGTGCTGAGCTCTTCCATCGACTTTGCCATGACCACAATATCGTCGGCAAACCGAAGGTGAGATATGTATTCGCCGTTAATATTGATATCCAGTCCTTTCCATTCCAGAAGCTTGAAGGCATCTTCCAATGCGGTCGTAAACAGTTTCGGAGAGATGACATCTCCCTGTCTTACGCCTCTTTTTAAGGGAATCGCCTTCGAGCTCTGTTCGTGTACTCGGACTGACATAGTGGCGTTTTTATAAAAAAACACTTCAACACTTCGATGTACCGATAGTCAATACGGCATCGGTGGAAAGACTCAAGCACTGCCCATGTTTCGATCGAATCGAAGGCTTTCTCATAGTCCACAAACGCGAGACATAGCGGCAAGTTATACTCTTCTGTCTTCTGTATGACTTGCCGCAGCGTATGTATGTGGTCTATGGTACTGTAGCCTTTACGGAACCCGGCTTGTTCGGGAGGCTGGAAGTCATCAAACCTGCGTTCGAGACGGTTCGCGATGACCCTCGAAAACAGCTTATAAACATGGCTAAAAAGCGAGATGGGTCTGTAATTCTTAAGCAAGGTGTTGTCACCTTTCTTGAAGAACAGAACCACCACGCCCTCGTTCCATGCTTTTGGCGTCGTACCTTCAAGCAAGGCGGAATTAAAGAGCTTCTGAAGGACTTTAAGTACCGGTGATCCACCGCTTTCAGAAGCTCTGAAGTGATTCCGTCCTCACCCGGCGCCTTGTCGTTCTTAAGCTGCTTCAAGGCCATCCTGATCTCATACAGGCTGATGTCCGGAATATCTTCGGTATAATGTCGGGTCAGTTTGGCTCTTGGGTCGTTGGCCGCACTGCAAACAGGTTTAGTGACCGAATCGTAGAGCCGTCCATAGAACCTTTCGACTTCCCTTAACATTTCCGCTTTAATTGACGTTATGCTGCCATCTTCCCTCTTCAGCTTCGTCATGCGGCTCTGCCCAATAGAATTATCTCTCGCGAACACTTTGGAGCCTTTATTCCGCTCTATCGTATCTTTAATACGAGATGTATTAAAGGTACGAATATCGTGCCGCAAGAATTTCCAAATCTTTCGATTGAGCTGCCTATGTGACTGAGCATCATCGGGAGACTGCAGTTGCAAAGAACGTCGTTCAGCCATGAGGTTAAGGGTGTCATCAGAGAGTTTCTGAGGTCTATTGGTACGGGGAGTCTTAAAGAACTGGGACCCCACCGTATGGACGGTTTCTACGAACCTGTTATTGATCTCGTCCACTGATGCATCTACTTCTAGACAGTCAAAGCAATTTGCAAGTTCGAGTTGAAAGTTCTCGAGGTTTTGGATATGTGCGCGAGTGGGTCGGAGCGTAGACTTCATCAAACGGGACCTTTCAAGTTTAACGTTCATATTCAATGTGGCTCTAACAATTCGGTGATCATTGCCGGTTTTCACCCTGTGAATCACAGAGACATCATTGAATATCCGTTTCTTGTTGGTCAAGATAAAATCAATCTCATTTCTCGTGGAACCGTTGGGACTCATCCAGGTCCATTTCCTGTGAGGCGGCTTCTGGAAAAAAGAATTCATCATAAAGAGTCCTTCTTTCTCCAGAAAATCGGCCAGCCTCTGTCCCCTGGGGTTCCGTTGCCCATATCCAAATTTAACTCATCATCGCTTCTTATGCCTAGCTTTGCATTGAAGTCCCCCATAACAACAATAAAGTGAGTTTTGTTCGTATGTATGGCTCTACTGATGTACTCATACATAGACTCTACTTCTTCATCTGGGTGTGAAGAGGTCGGCGCATATATCTGAACGACCCTCAGCGAATATCGCTTAGATATTCTGAGTGTCAGGTACGCGACCCTGCTCGACACACTGTCGATGGTGATAATGTTGTTGATGAGTGACTTCTGAACGAGAAACCCAACACCACCTTGGGACTGTTGGTCGCCCTCCCGGTAGTATAGTAGGTTACCAGACTTAAGGGATATCGTGTCCTCGCCCTCTCTACGGACTTCTGATAACCCCAAAATGTCCCAGTGTAATCTACTAATTTCTTCTTCCAGCTCAACAATCTTTTCGTCTGTCCTCAAAGTGCGGATGTTGTGTGTTACCAGGGCCAGTGGTCGTCGTAGGGTTTGGTAGCCGATCGTCTCCCGGGGATTCTTAGCACCCCTGGCCCCGCCGTTACCGTGACTGCTACCGTAGCCAGGATTAGCGGGGCCGCCGGGGACTCGGGGCCTGGTTTTATGTTGCAATATCATGAGGGGGTTGTTGCCATACTCGCCACGCTTGGCAGGCGGGTTGGTGAGCGCGGTATAGGTATTGAAAACACGAAAAGACGCTGCTGCCCATCTTTCGGAGGTATCCCTTAGCAGACTCCTACTGCATCCACGGGCAAGAGCGGAGAGGCAACATTCTACTGCCGGCGCCCCACGGCAAGTACCGTTACGTGAATTTAAACATTAATCCCACATTTAAGCACATACCTATGGTTATTTTCAGAAAACTGCATACTTCAGTCAATTAAAGAAGAGCGTTCTAGAAGTAGACCTTATGATAGACAAGCTGATATTAAAGGATGTACAACTCACTGCCTCAAACGATGATCAGTATTTTGTTTTCGAAGATTTACTTTATCAGGTAATGTCCATTGCCTACTGGTAACTAGAGCTGTAGCAAACCGTATGTATTCGATACTGAGTAACGGGTGCGCCATCTAGTATCGAGTAATGAAACGCTACACACAAATGCATTTCGTTACTCGCATTTTTGGTAGTATGAGTATACATACCTACTACACTGTTTCAGTTTCAGACACTGTTTCAGTTTTGTTTTAGACACCTATTTGTTGCTTTTTCATTAATCGATGCATAATGGATTGTGAAATTAGTAAATCCGTTGCAAATTTAGTAGATTCCGTCAACAGTTCACTTGTAGTTCTACACATTACCTAATAAATCAAATTAAATTTAGAATAGCTTAAACACAAGTCTGGTTCAAAACACGGAAAAGTGAAGAAATGCAACTTGCGCAGTTTAGTATGTAATGTATAAATAGGTATGTTTTCTAAAAATTACGAATGTTGCGACGGCGACGCCGCGACTTCATACTGTACGCGTAGGTACGCAATACAACTCGTTTCGTTGCTCTAACATTACATAACATGATATGAGGTATCAACGTAACGATACGATAGTAACGAGTACTAATAATTTTAGGTACCGTACCTACTATTAATGGTTCAAGTAACGAATACATAAGGGTACGATTTTTTTCGTTACTTTTACACCTCTTTTACGAGTACATAATGATAACGAGTTTCATTCAATTTACAATTTATTTATGTTAAAGTTATGTGATTTTATTTTCCTTTGAAGCCGACGATACCAAACTATTTTGTTCTATTCGGGTTATAAAAATGTTTTAAGTACCTACCTGATGAGTTTACAAAATGACAATAGCTGACATTGTAAAAAAACTGGTAGAATGCACGGCACCGATGATGCTCTATCAAAAACCGTTAGTTATTGCTTTAATATTATCAGCCCGTAGAGTCCCACTGCACGGCAAAGGCCTCCTTTCCCTCTTTCCACGAATCCCGGTTATTATAGGTAATTGGGACCACTCTCTACACCTACAGTATGCATCCCAGTTCATCTCTCCATCTCCGCCTGAGTCTACCACGCGGCCGCCGCCCGTTTGGAACCCATTCTGTAGTGGTATTCGCCCATAGTTCCTCTGACATACGACAAACGTGTCCAGCCCAGTCCCATTTCAATTTAGCGGATGTCAGAGCCACGTCAGCAATCATTAATAAAATAATGATTTTTTTTATACTTAGTAAATATTTTATTTGCAGGTGATGCTTTGCTTTTCCCGCGACTGTGAGGTATTGCAACAGCTCAAGGGGAGTATCGGGAACCCGCTGACCGTCACGATAAAGGGCAAGCATACATCAGCGGACAGCACCACGGTGTTTCCACCCAGTGGAGTCATACCCTTTCACGGATTCACTATGTACGGTGAGGAAACAAACCTTTCTACTTGGCCAAATTCTATGCACTAAACAAACAGACTCTGAATTCAGACAAGTGTAAATTACTTTGCCAGTTAGACACTAATTATACAATCAGAGTCGACACCTCCACTTAGTTTCTCTGAATTTATTGTACTGAATTTAGTAAAGTGTAACGCGGGTTTTAGTTCTCTTTACCTACCTATGTGAGTGACACTTGGGTGAAATCAGTTGTGGCGATCAAGCTGTCGTGTTGCTATTAGATGGTCCTTTGAAATATTATTGATCGAGCAAACCGAGATCTCCAAATCAACTTGGGCAAATCGGCGTTGTAAGTATGTATGTTTGTTTGTCCGAGGATAACTTTCGAAGCGTTGATCCGATCATCGTGAAATTTGATACATAGGTAGTGATGGCACAATTTTGGTGTGACTAAATGAACTAAAAATGTGAGGGGGTTGTTGAGATATTGCGGTTCAAGAGGGGTAAAAAAAATTTAAATGAGACTATTAGGTCAAATGGGACGTCAAATGAAAGGTCTCCATTAGTAGGTACATTTCGACTCCGTTTTTGTTCTTAGTAAAATCTTTGTAGTTTTTGAGTTATTACTGTTATTGGTCATAATAACAAGTAACTTTTTAACAAAAATATAACTGACTTTCGTTATCAGTAATAACTAATAAATAACCAAACTAGGTACTCTACCAATTTTGATGAAAATTCCATGGGATCAATCTAAAAGGATCAATCCTTTCAAATAAAAATCTTATTTTCCAAATTGGTTGATATATAACGGATTTTTGAGCTAGCAAACATAACATTAAATTAATCAAATTTAAGACTTATATAGTTTTCTCATGGATGTCATTGTCAGAACTGGACCAAATGGAAATGGGAGCACCGGCTTTCAATTAACAAAAGAATCATCAATATCGGTTCAACCAGTAGAAAGTTCTGAGGTAACAAACATAAAAAATACAGTCGAATTGAGAACCTCCTTCTTTTTTGAAGTCGGTTAAAACTGAACTTTGACGAAATTCCCAGGGAACACCACAGTGCTGTAATTTGGTATGCGTGTAGCGTATAAGTGACACAAATATAGGCAAAAGACTGAAATCTAGATTAACTGCAATTTGTACCCCAAAAAACGACAACCAATTAACATGAACTCCCGTTACTGTTACCTGTAATTTAAATGAAACTATAGGTCAAATAAGTTGGTAACTTATTTCGTGACACTATTTTGGTAGTCAAAGATTGAGTCTTGTTCTAGAGTCAAAGATTACGATATATTTTTGTTTTTTTGGTAGACTTGCGAGATCTCAGTTCGGGAACGAACCACTAGTTATTAGAAGAGGCACAGTGATGCTAATTTAAAGCTAAGTATGCACAACGTAAGGTTTGGTCCAGCTTTGGTTAACGCGCCTGCGAACCCCGAGCGCAACTTCAATTCGGCTGCGTCAAAAACTTCGGCCTGAATATCGCTATCCCTGTTTAGTGACGAAGTTTAGCCACGCAGAGCGACAGTGATGGTAATAGAACGATTCTAAATTTGATTAGATTTTGACCGTGTTCCGTAATACCAAAAATGATGACTGAAAACTTGTTGTATTTTTCTCATTGTGTTGTTATTCTGTAACTAGACGATATAATCTATGTCCCTATGACTAGGATACGTAAGATGTTGTTTTTAATACGAAACAATTAGGTTGAAAACAGGTCTTTTATGACGTAAAAACATGCAGAATGCGATACGCTTCTATTTCATTTTAGGTAAGTATTTTGATCTAATATATGGTTGGGAACCTAGATAAATACTATTCAAATTAAAATAAAACCTTATTAAGCTAGAAATATGCTCCAATTAGAAATGATCTTGGTAGTAAGTGTTGTATGGGCGATTGTCCCTCCGGTATCCCCTTAACAATGGTCGTTAGGTTAGGAACACGACCATAGACAAAGTTCGTTCGATGAAAAAATATGATACCACCACGAAATCACTTACGGCACAGCAAGACTAGCCATTACATAGCGCCCTCTATCCAGTAAACCGGAACTATTTATTTTTGTTTATGTTAGGAAAGTCGTAGCACTAGATTGTGGCTAGATAGCGCTGTGTGAAATGTCCAGCAATATTTATTTATTATGATATATTCTGGCTTCTAGCTTATTGTGTTTTAAGTCAACAGCCGCAGTAGACTTGCTAGTATCAAGAGGTTTGTTCCATAGCTTCAGCTACTTCACGCTAGATGGCGCTGTACAACTCGTAATACATAATTATCTTCTTTTTTTAGCGACACCGTTTTGCTACCTTTATGATGATCCAGTTCAACTATACTACACATTCAGGGCTTTCTACATCAGATATTGGCATCGACTGCACTACATTTCTACACATCCTCAGGTGATTTATGCCTTAGTCTTGTAATTTTTTAAACTTTCGGGATTCACCGATAGATAGAGTTATAAAACTGTGTATTTAAAGATTTACTAGTAAATCTTAAAAATCCATTGTATTTTTCTGTTTCAGGGTATAGTTTCATTGTGCCTTTTGTACGAAAGGCTTTTAGAAGCAAACGAACCCTTACTATGGATACACTTTAGAAATATCAATATAAATCCGTAAGTATTGGATCCCATCATTAACCAAGCCACAGATAATATAATACGATACTAGTATCCAGGATATTTATTATAAAATGTATAAATATGAGTGTTTGTCTTTTTGTAACATTTTTACGGCTAAGTCTGCACCGACTAGCATTCTGAAAGGCTAATATTCCCTGCAATTTATCTCGTCCCACGTTAAAACAGAAAGTAGTTCAAAGCCGGGGGCGGGTCAGTCAGTTATTCATATTCTTAATAAACTTAGAACGAAATGTGTTAGATGAAAATCTAGGATTTTAAAATAACTATACATGGAAACAAAGTAAATTTAAATTATTTGAATTGAATGTCCATTAAATTGAAGCCATAGGTGGCTCCATAAGACGCGACGTTCACCATAGTGAGTAGGTACGGCTCTCGGAAACACAAATACAGACAGTTTGTGCGGTGTAAATGTTTATCCGTGTGTTGCATTAGTGCGCTTGTGTGCCTGTGGGTGAATGTGAAATATGGCACTCACGCAAACATTCGTTGTTTTGTGACCTATTTTCGAACGGAAGTTTATTACAAATTTCTGTTTTATGTGTAGTTTTTCTAAGGTTCCTTCTCTTTAATTACTTATAGAAAAATCTACAAAATGCCATTTCAAATGATTCCTTAGTATTTTCTATATCTTCAGTGTTCGAGTGGTTTTCAAATGGCTAATGCGTGCGTTCAGCGGTCACCTACCGCCCGATCAACTGCTTCTGCTCTGGGACGCCATCTTGGGCTACGACTGTCTCGAGATTCTACCGTTACTAGCACTCGCTATATTGAGCTTCAGGAAAGAGAACATATTCCAGGTTAAAACCTCTTTTTATTAATGCATGGAACTTTTCTCAGATTTGGATTTTAAGAAAGGAAGTTGAGTGATTCCCCTATAAGCCTTATATCATTACCTCTCTCTTGCACACTATTGCATGCATTCATGTTCAAGTGCACCTACCTACCTAATACATGTTATATTTAAATCTGAGTTTTCAGTGTACTCGGATTTATTATTTTATTTTATTTATTTATCAACAACATCCACAGCTCTTAAAAATAAAAGTTTACAATGCTTGTGTCTCTATCCTACAGCCAAAAACGGATTTACAATTTATAGATCATATTAGATATAACTAGCTAGCATAGGAGACCAAATGGTCTTTGGTTTCTACTTGATTTCCTCCAGCACTTTGAAGCAGCTTTAAGGTTATAGCACACATATCAACTCGGAAAGGTATCGTCCCGTTTCAGCTCGAGACGTTCAGTATTCTTTGTATGAAACTCCCTACTGCAACGCACACTGATCGGAATCGTAACGTGATCGTCTCGCCTCGGGACAAGCTCACGGACCGCGGTGCGGTGCGCTTACGTCTCTCCGTACCCCGAGCGGTGAAACTGGTCCCGCCTAGGCGTCAACCAGCGGGCGGCGAGCCGTAGCCAAGGAGCTGCTGATCCGCTTTGATTACGTGCTTGCGTTAGGTTGACGCCTGGTTGATGACGAAAGGCGATCCGGTGCCGATCCCTTTCAGAGTTGATATGTCTGCTATGACCTTTAGTGTTGTGGTATGCTCGTACTGCTATTCAGCCCAGTTGGCAGTAGGTCGCAAGATTTTTTTATATTACTACCCGAATTAATACTAAAGGGTATTGACAGTTTGGTGCTTTGTGCCAACTGGACTATTGACAACATAAGCAACATCCATCATGACTGACACTATACTAGAAAAAACATAGCTTGATCTCTGGGACAGCTGTCTGTAAAATCGCGCCTATGAAGTTCTGAATTTAACAGTACGGACAAACGTACCAGTCAATGGCAATACTTTATGGGCATGCTATGCTGAGCTAATTATAGTGATGAGCGATGAATCATCGTGACCACAGACTATAAACTATCGATATTTTGTATAAAACTTACTTAATTCAAAATTAATTTATCATTTAATTTAAAAAAATAACATTATTGAATATTTAAAAAAAATAACATTATTTACAATAGTTAGTAAATAAAATCTAAATTCTAACCTACTCGTAACATTCCTTCCGACAACTTTGGGGTTCGAGAGAAGTTTGACCGCGGCGTGTCTTCATCCGCAAGATGACGCCAACGCGCCGCCATCTTGTTTGACATGACCCATTCTCCTTAGTACGAGTGCTAACACCTTGTATACGCCACGTGTTTTCCGTTCTCATCACTTTGTTTTTGTTTCTATTGCTGTTAATTTGTTAAGTTTATTTATTATTGTCAGTTTCTTTGTTGTTATTGTTTGTTTTCTTTGTTTGTTGGCATAATGCCAAAGAGAACGAAGAAAACTGTTTTGAATAGTCAAAGTCGTGAGTTTGTGATTCGCTTGCGTAAATATTTTGAGCGAGAAAACCAAAATGCTGGACCGCTATTACCCATGGCAAAAGTTTGTGACAGAGTTGCAGATGCTCTTGGCATTGGACGTGCGACAGTAATTCGCATCAGTAAAGAAAAATATGGCAAATCTTCAACCGCAGTATTGACTGAAGACGAGGAAAAAAAAGCTTTCAACGCCAAATAAAAAAAAGAAGAAAGGCTGCTCCTGTCACAAAAATTGACGACTTTGACGCCGCTGCGATTCGCAACCATGTATATGGTTATTATACACGGGGCGAATTACCTATATTAAAAAAACTGGCGGCGTCCCTATAAGACGCAGACTTGTTTAAAGGAAGCTTGCCGTCACTATCGAAGATTTTGAAAAATATTGGATTTTCCTACAAAAAGTGACAAAAGCAAAATTATAATGGAACGAACCGACATTGCTCTTGTTCGAGTGAATTTTCTCCGGAAAGTAAAAAAAATTACAAATTGGGACAAAGTTGTTGACGAGAAGAGACGAGACATGGCTAAATGCCAATCATACCGTATCCAAAGCTTGGACTGATGATACGGCACAATCGACCACCAAAGTACCCGAAGGCAAAGGTCAAAGATTAATAATAACTCATGCTGGGACGTCATCTGGTTTTGTGCCTAATTGCCTATTGGCATTCAAATCTACGAAGACCAATGAATACCATGAAGAAATGAATTTTGAAAAACTTAAAGAGTGGTTTTTAAAATTATTAGATAATTTGAAGAAGCCACATTATATAATTATGGTTAACGCCCCATATCACTCGGTCCAAAAGCACAAACCACCAACTTCGGCAAACAGGAAGTTAGAAATAGTTGCATGGCTTCAAGAAAAAGGAATAGAAGCCAATGAAACAATGCTTAAAAACTAATTATTGAGACTCGTTGGTCTGCACAAACCCAGCACACCAACGTATGTCTTAGATGACATAGCCCAAGAAAAGGGTAATAACGTCATAAGACTGCCTCCATATCACTGCCAGTATAATCCGATCGAGCTTATCTGGGCCCAAGTAAAAGGTTTGTTTGCTCGAATTTCAGTTAGACAGATTCTTTATGTATTAACTCCTGTATAATTTATGATATTAAAATATATTTTTCTTTCAAGGTTACGCTGCTAGACACAACACAACACCGCCTTTCACGGCAAATAAAATGTTGCAGTTACTAAATACTGCGGTTGAAAATGTATCTGTAGAAGATTGGAAAAAGGTAGAAATGAAGAAAATTAATGGAAGAAGATTGGGAGCGGGACGTTCGATTTGATAATATTTGCGAACAAGAGTTCATTATAAATTTACAAGATTGCTCTAGCGATTCTGAAAGTGATTCGGATATTGATTTGGGGTGTACTACTTTGGAATAAATAAATGTATGTATTAAAATATTCGTTTCATTTTATTACCCAAATCATAATATAATCCAATATACTTACATATAATTATGGCAGACAGCCATCGTGGCGAAGCGGTAGTGAACACGACTGATGCGCAGGAGGTCGCGGGTTCGATCCTCGCTCAGTGCAAATATTTGTATGTATGATTAAGGGTTTTTGCACTGGTCTGGTCGTGCCTCGGAAAAGACCTTAACCCGTCGGTAACGGCTGCCATACGAATATCTAATGGCAGTCGTTACGGGTTGTTGGAGCCCTCAAAAGTCCAACAATTGGTCTTACTGCAAAGCTTCTATCGATAATTACTATCGATATTTTTTTCTGTATCATAACAACCCTAGGAATGTCAGTTTAACAAATGTCGCAGAGATCAAGCTATGTTTTTTCAAGTACCTATAGAGGATTATAATTCACGGTACAGGAAATCTCAATACGTCCTCCGAGGCGCAGTGGGCGAATAGCCGGCTGAGACGCAGTAGGTGGCGGGTTCGTTTCCCTCCTCGGAACAAATGCTTGCATGATCTACAGATATTAGTTCCGAGTCTGGATGTTTCTATATATTAGAAGTATATATTTACAAAATAAAGTAGGTACCTACCTATATAAGTATTCCATCAGTTATCTGTTTCCCATAGTACAAGATCTGCTTAGTTTAGGGCTAGATAGCGCTGTATGAAATGTCCAGCATTATTTATATTTATTTGAACACCAATACAGTACACATTAACACGTTTTATTGAATCAATTAATATTTCTACGAGCGCTAAATTTTACTATAATTAGGATCCGTAACGTTTTTAGTTGAGAATGCAGATTTACAGAGCTAAGAAATCCTTAACATATGTATAGTGCAAAAATTTTTGTTCTATGACAAAAATTTACGAAGTTATGACCAAATTATTAGCGAAGTTCACTGAACGGCCGCCGTGGTAGCTGTGACGTCACTGGGACGGTCGCCGCCAGTTAGCCGTTGGCAGCGATAGAGCGCGCAGTGTTTTGTTTGGTTAGTTGTGACTTTAAAAGAAACTAAGGGTCTGATTTGTATCTAAATCACCTTTTTAACTATGTATAAATATTGTATAGTGCCGAAATGTACAAACACTTCTATTAAAACACCAGAAAAACTATTTTTTAACGTGCCAAAAGACCCAAAACTTCGTAAAAAATGGTATTCTGTTGTAAAAAGAGATGATAAAAAAGCAGCACAGTCTAGACATTCCACGTTCAAAACCGTCTTCTCTTTTTCATCACATGTAAATGTGCAGCAATAGGCCTTACTTTTTATTCTGTGTTCAGGCGTTATTTTTGCTATTACTGTACAAACATGTCCCAACCTCTGGACTTGGACAAATCCTTCAGCATCATCTCCATAGGTTTCACGAGCAGATCTGTAATAAGTAAATAAAATGAAATAAAAATATATATAAGTAAAAATATATATATATACATTTGATAGTGAAGTAAAAAACAAATTATTGATCGAGCGAAGCGAGATCTCCAAATCAACTTGGGCAAATCGGCGTTGTATGTATGTTTGTTTGTCCGAGGATAACTTTCAAAGCGTTTATCCGATCATCGTGAAATTTGGTATATAGGTAGGTAGTGATGGCACAATTTTGGTGTGATTCAATGAGCTAAAAATGTGGGGGGGTTGTTGATATATTGAGGCTCAAGAGGTAAAAAAAAAATGGGACTATCCGGTCAAATGGCACGTTTAATAAAAGGTTTTTGTGAGTACATTTCGACGCCGTTTTTATTTTTAGTTTAAACTTTGTAGATTTTAAGTTATTAGCCATAATATAAACTGAACTTTGACAAAATTCACAGGGTACACCAGTGACCCCACAGTGCTGAAAGTTTGTATGAGTGTAGCTTTAGTTACACAAATATATGCAAAAGTCTGAAATCCAGAATAACTGCAATTTCTACTCCAAAAAAGTATAACCAAATTACATGAACTCCCGTTACCTGTAATATGAATGAAACTGTAGGTCAAGTACGTTGGTTATGCATTTCGTGGCACTATTTCGATAGTCAAAGATTACGAATAATAAGAATAAGAATAATAAGAATAAAGTTTATTTCACCATAATAACATGCAACTTACATACTAAATTCAAAACTGAAAATAAACATAAAGGCAATAACAGTACCTACATCATGGTAATAAACAACAGAAAGATTATAATAAAATGTAGGTCATAATGTAGGCAGAACCACAGACCAGTATAAGCATAAAATATAAGTGAAAAAAGTGTACATAGACTGGTATGCGGTAGGACATAATGTAGGTAGGTACGCGGATAGAACTTTCCTATGTCGTCGTGAGAAGCTCCATCCACGCACCCACGTCAAAGTTTATGATTCTAAAACAATAAGTACTCAGAAGTGAAAATAATTAAAAAAAAAAAAAAAAGTAGGTAAGTATTGATTGGGTGAACACTAGCCCTCACACTAGGATTCCCTGTGTCGTGAGCAGCCAGTTTCTTCCAGGGGTAATAAAAAATACTAAGAAGAAGTTTAAAAATAAATAAATAAAAATAGTTACACACATCTTAATACACCCATTTAATAAACCCTGAATATACATAAATAGGTGTGGACCTAATAATGTATCCTACTAATTCAAGAGATTGCGGCATCAAAAACGTACATATTTGTATTCAACTCATACAACTTACAACTTAACTTATTTTACAGAGTCATATGAAATAGATGATCTAAATAAACTAAACACATATATACCTATAGTAATTCTTCATAATTTTGAGGGTAGTTCACCTCTCAGTCAAGCCAAAGATAAGTTGTGTTCATTTGTGTGCGTGAGTCCGAGTTTTATACAACAATGGAAGCCGGCGTAGGTTGCCAACACAATGAGTAAAAATATTTATCAGGTTTAATTAAAAATATTAATAAGGTTTGTAATAATATGTGAATGTATAACACGCGAATATATATAAAATTGTAATATCGAATATATATAATATTGTTTTGTTTTTATGGGAGACTCGCGAGATCTCAGTTCGGGGCGAACCACTAGTTATTTATATTCAACCCATCCTAAGTAAGTATTACCCGTGCGCGATAAGTTGGGACCTGAGCGCGGTGACGTCATATTGGTGTGTTTGTACCGCCCGCAAAAAAGTGAACATAACAAGCAGCCGCCCGCGGCTTCGTCTTCGTTTTTTTTAACCTTATTTATTATGTTACTCAGGGAGGACGCTGTTTTTTAATCTTCTAATCTTTTTTACACTATTTGAATAAAATAAAAATACAGTGTTTAAGTTTATACATTAATTTATTTTATCTATTATTTACATTATCTCATCTTCGTCACTACTTAGTGGATTTATGCCTTCTCGAGGTTGTTCTTCGTCCTCAGTCTCACTATAATCACTTGACGAAGAGGTATCTGATAAATTTACAACATTTACTATAACAACAAAACAATGACACAAACTATAACAACAAAAACTACAACAACAAAACAATAACACAAACGAAAACTAAAAGAATTCCAGAGCGCGTCGTTACGTGACGTAGGCCAGTACGAGACTAAAAACCCTAGTAAAAAATAGTGATGCGAACGGTACAATACGGGCGCCATCGGGGAAGTGCAGGGGAAGCGGTCGGGGAGTCGCATTCCTAGCAGGTCCCAAGTTATCGCGCACGAGTAATACATACCGAATTAATGATTTGTAACAATGGCCGAGATAGTAATAATAATGAGAATGATCAGTAAGTGCAGAGAACCATGCACTGTTTAAAGCGAAAGTTGGTTAAAAAGTCATCCGCAGAAAGATTTACAACAACGAAAACAACGTTCGTTTACTAATAGCGTAGACCTAAAGATTACTAATAAGCACCTTTGTACGTAGATAAATAAGCAGCACCCTTACCTTTGTAGTTTCCAACCACGGATTTCAGCGCTCGTAAACTTAGAATGATTACCTAGGTAATCAAATACTTCCCATGAAAGAATTCACTTTTGGAAGGTTATCTGATTGAGCTTGCACAAAACCAGGTTCTATTTTATTAGTACTCATATTATGTACGTTTTTTAGACACTCACTTATACTCTAACAACTCTATAAGTAGAGAAATTGACAAATGTAGTGAACAAACGCGTGGCCTCTACGCCCTAAGAGTGCCGCTTGCGCTCGGTTCCGTCGTAGTGACGTCACACGCACCCGCGTACATTGACTTAGCGGGAGGAACGGCATAAGTTTACTACCTATAAATAATGGTCCGATTTTGATAATTCAAAAAGATATATCATTTATATGTCTTAAAGAATAACGTGGATACTAGTTCTATTGAATTTTCTATAACATTACTGATCCTCATTACAGGTGAAGACTACATTGCCTGGTTTATAGAGCGAGTAACATGAAAAGATACAAACTAAATAAATGAGACAAATAATGGTAGTAATGAGAGTTGACTGTTTTCAGGTGAACACGTTGCAGAACGTAGACGCCGTACTGGCGGACTTGTCGACGATATCCGTCGTGCCGCTGCTGCAGCTCGCGCTGTTGAAGCCGTGACGCAGGAGACCGCTGCTGAGATCTACCGCCGCTGGCGTTTACAAGCGCCGAATATTCATATATTTCATAATAAGTTTTTTTGTTGAAAAATTAGTTTTTCATAACAAGCTTTTATAAAATTCATAATCAGAACCGCAAGCAGATTCAAATTAGCCCAAACACTAGTAGCCCACTACGATCCATTCAGAATTTCCATCATCAGAAACCTATAGCAGTCCACTGCTGGACGTAGGTCTCTCCCAGGGTGCGCCATTGAGCTTGATCCTCAGCTCTTCTCATCTAATCCTTGGCAGGCACAGCGCGAAAATCGTCACTCCATCTAGCCGGAGGGCGTCCTACACTTCGCTTGCCTAGACGTGGTCTCCACTACAGAACACGTTTTCCCCACGGTTATCGGTTCTGCGGGAAATATGACCGGCCCACTGCCACTTCAGCTTGCTGACTCTCTGAGGTATGTCGATCACCTTGGTCCTCTGTCGGATAAACTCGTTTCGGATTCTATCCTTCAGAGTAATTTCGAGCATAGTCCTTTCCATAGCTCGCTGAGCGACTTTGAATATGTGGACCAGTCCCACCGTAAGTGTCCACATTTCGGCTGCGTAAGTCATCACAGGTAGGACGCACTCCACTGTACTATATTAATGCATTGTCACAGAGTTTACATAATATGTATGTATTCATAATCACACGTATTAAATTCAAAAGCGTATACACAATTTCGTGTGTGTACTGTTGACCGTTGAGGAGTTCCTTCGTCTGGAGCTAATCCAGGGTGTACAATCAGGTCATGCTTACCATAAAAATGCATTGTTACCGGAACTGAACCAATATGTAAAATTTCAACTCGTAGGATAAGAGGAAGTAACTAACAAACAAACATTGCAAGCTAAATATGTAAAAGCATTGATTGATATATATACTGACGAATTGGGAAGTAAAGGACATTTATTTGGGACAACAGTACATACAGCACAGACAAAACAGATAGTAATGATATAAAGATTCAGCAACTTTTTTATTTTTATAAAAATATAACCAAACTACTGAACTGATTTTGATTAAATTTCTACGACATCAATATGAAAGTACATCCTTTGAAATAAAAAAAAAAAACAATTGCGTCATTATAAAATTTTGAGGGTTGCGTTTGATTTATTTGGGATCGCATCATCAGATTTGACTTGGTGCCAATGGGATCACCTGGAAAGTATAAACCCTTTTGAACAAAAAAAGAATTTATCGAATCGGTCCAGGCGTCTTCGAGTAATCGGGGAACATACATAAAGAACCTTCTCCTTGTTTTAAAGTTAGTTAAAATGGTTGACTATTTTTTTTTTGTTTAGGATTCTTGGAGCATATACACTAGCGCCCAATCCGCGACTTCTTTTGTAAAACAGAATCTACACTTTTCTTAATTACTGGACAATTGGTGTGATTTTGCAAATAATCACATAAGCCATCAGATATTCACCGCTGACCAATTTTGTGGAGCCTTTACCCAACGGCTCCCAGAAACCTTTATCAGCCTGGTCGTCTTTCTATCTAGTGGGAGGTCCTCCGCTGCGCTTTCCAGTGCGTGGTCTCCACTCTAGAACCATTCTGCCCCAACGGCCGTCAGATCTTCGAGCTATGTGCCCCGCCTGCTGCCAGTTCAGCTTGTTAATCAATCCTCTGGGCTCAGAGACCGTGGTTTGTCTGCAGGTCACCTAATTTCTGATTCGATCTCATAGAGAACTTTCAGTAGGAATTCTCAAACATGTTAAGTAGTGAATATTCTCCACGTGCAATATAAAACGCATTTGTTTTATTTATGGATACTGTTTTGAGTTAAGAAATGTATTTGTATTTTTATTAGTTTTTTTGTAAAAGACTGTGCTGTGTTTTCTTCTGTCATGTTTGTTCAAGACCTTTGTTTTTGTATAGTGTTTTATAATTTTAGCAGGCAACTTGTAAATTTGAATTGATATAAAAAGAGTACAAATCTGTTTATAATTAATTTTGTTTTATTTAAATACTATTGTATTTAGGCTGGTTTGCACAACCATTCCTAAACGTAAATATTTAGCAACTAAAGATGTTTTAAATTTGACGTCTTTGTTTTATTTGACAACTCCTTAAACCATATTTAGCCACTAAATACGTTAAGGCAGCGTTGCGCGAGTTAGTACTGTTTTGATAATTTTATTAGAAAAAAATAATTATTTACTAAATATGATTTTATTTATTGTATTTTCTTACATATAACACACCAATTACCTTCTTCATAGAAGTTATTTTCTATTTCAAAGCCTACTTCTTTACACAACTCCTCCAATTCCCCTTCTTCAAACACATGATAGAACCTTAACAGTGTACTTTCACTTTTTAACGACTTACTATCACTTTTTGGCGACATATCATCACTTTTTGACAACTTATCATCACTTTTTGACGACTTATTATCACTTTTTGACAATGCATCAGTTTTAGTTCTCAATTTCCACGGGACAAGCAAGTCTTTATGCTGAAATTGCGTCCTATTCTCATGAATGTGTAAGTTTACCCCGTTCACGTTTACTTGTTCATTGTCCGTGGCTACTTTGTTTTTGCTGAGGTAGTTGGAGCGAGATTGGTCCTTCGCCCACACGGTGATAAGGGCTCTTCCTGAAGGCCGAAGGAGGCGGTGGATGGTAGATACCGCTTGGAGTCTTCGAGCCTGGAAATAAAACATGCATATGGTGTATAATATACGTTTTCTATCAGTTATCTGGTTCCCATATTCATATATCACTTTGCTTAGTTCGGTACACTTACTACGTAAGCCAATTGCTGTCGCTGGTCAGGCCAACCCTTGTACTCCTAAAGTGCCTATCTCACGTGGGTAATGGCCTGACCAGGGGGCTAATTTATGTAATAAAATTTAAAAACATACCGACAGTTGGCACAAATGATATTGGATTATGGATTGGATATATTTTAATATTCTGCTCCACTAATATTACAATATTAGCTTGATATACATAAAGGTTCTCGAGTGGAGGCCACGGACCGGCAAGCGCAGCGTAGGACGTCCACCCACAAGATGGGCAGACGACTTGGTAAGAACCGCAGGTCGGCGTTGGATTCAGGCCGCTTCCAACCGCAGTTCCTGGAGATCAATGAGGGAGGTCTTTGTCCAGCAGTGGACGTCCTACGACTGATATGATGATGATGATACTTAAAGCGTACAATCGCATGCCAGTCAACTCATACCATTGTATTGTCAGTTACGTGAATACCGTTTGGGACATTCAACATAATGAGACTAGATCGATAGTAGAATTTTACAATATTATGCTACGTGAATTGGCTCCCTGAACGCGACAGCAATTGGCTTACGTGATAAGGCTACCGGGCTGTGATAAAAAAAAATCTTCATCAGCATATCAGGCACAGGACGTCCACTGTTGAACATAGGCCTCCATTTTTTCCATTCCAGAGCGACCGATCTTGTGCCGCCTGCACCCAACGGCTCCCACCAACCTTTATCAGGTTGTCTTTAAAAAAATGATATGTGCCTGTAGAGGAAGAGAAAGGCCGCCAGGCTGAAGTGGGACTGGGCAGGTCACGTCCGTCGCATGCCTGACGAGCTGTGTGCCAAAACTGCCACGAAGTAGAGCCCTGAGACAGGGCGGAAGACAACGCCGGAGGTGCTGGACGCCACCGAGAGGGACTGGCATGCAGTGGCACTGGACCGCTGTGAGTGGCGGTAATGCGGGGAGGGGTTTGTCCAACATGGGCTAATAGTAGTAGCTTGTAATTTTACCTTAGTACTCATATGGTGTATAACCGCGATACATATGATGTAGTCCGCACAGCAGTCCCGGAGCGCGGCGTGCAGCACGTCCAGCCGCACGCAGTCCGCGGTCGCGACGCTGCGCGTGTGCATCGCGCATTCAGACAGCAGCCCGCTGCTGCGCTCGCCTGCTATCTATACATACATACACTATTTATATACATACATAGATAGTCTACTCTTAAAATGAACGCCCCTCGACTTAATTACGTGTTGACGCACAGTGATGAAGTGGAGGCGTTCATTTTTAGAGTAGCATTTTGGACATACAATGTACTTTAATAATACTATTCGCGTACGGATGCTTCATCTCATAAAACAGAACTCGACCGTTTTTTCGTGCTATTTGCTCGGGCAATGTTGTCGGCTTGCAGACACGCTAGATGGTGCTCCTAACACTAAACGCACACTACTGTAACTCATAGCTATATGTATGTGGTTGCGCCATCTATTAATGTCACTAAAGTCAGGCAATTTTAATAGGTAACATTTGACGTCTGTTGACGACTGTCAGTTCGGTACACCTCGTACCGAACTCGTACTCGTATCGGTCATTATTACAATAAATACGTAATCGTAATTGAAAAAAGTTAAGCAACTGTGCAGTTCTAACAAAACGAAAAAATATATTATTTTATGCCCGCCGTTACAAGGTTACGTTGTTGAATTTTGATGAATTGTCAAAAAACCTATTAAAATGGCCTGACTTTAGAAGAAAAGCACATAAATTGAATTAAAAAAAACATATTCAAATTTGATCTATGAGCCCACTATTTCACTTTTCAGTGCTTCAGATTTTTTTTTAATTCTGAACTATAATTTTTTCATCGGATTTCATTTATTTCTCAGTTTAAAAAGAAATTCAACAACAGATCGATTCCTACAGTGCCATCTATTGAAATTTGTTTGAACTAATTTTCTTTTCTCCGAGGTAGGACCCCATGCCCTAAAACTAAATGATTAACTAAAATAATCTGTGTGAAGCCGTCGCTAGTACAAGTACGAACCTGCAGTACATCGTTCTTGCGCAGTATATTCTTCCCGTTCCCCGCGCCGAGGTCGAGCAGCACGGCGCCGGGCGTGACGTCACGCGCGAACTGCACCACGCGCGGCCACGCCGTGTGCCGCGTGCTGCTGAAGTGGTTCGCGATCTGCTCGTACACCTGCACATAACACACTAATATTATAAATGAAAAGTTTGAATGTTTGTTACATAATTACGTCGTAACGGCTGAACTAATATGTACGTAGGTTATAACCTGGCTGGAAATCTCAATATTTGACGACCTCCGCGGCGCAGTGGGCGAATAGCCGGCTGAGACGCAAGAGGTAGCGGGTTCAACTCCTGCTGCAGAACAAATGTTTGTATGATCTTCAGATATTTGTTACGGGTTTGGATGTTTCCTATACATTATAAGAATGTATTTACAAAAATAATGTATATAATTATTCGATAAGTTATCTGGTTCCCATAGTACAAACTCTGCTTTGTTTAGGGCTAGATAGCACTATGTGAAATGTGCAGCATTATTATTTATTTATTATTAACACATATGCTACCTTTGATGCCATAAATCAGGTCACATGGGATAAAAATGGGATGCCAAGTCAAGTTGCAACAGCGAGTTTAACTTTATTTCTAGGTAATCTACACATTTAGTAGTGTAACGCGTACGAAGTCGCGAGCAACATCTAGTTAATAATATTATTGTATTGTAGTTGCCTAGAAGGGCTCATGTTTTGGACCAAACTTTTTTTGTAAAGCATCTATTGTAAAACAAACACGAAACATTAAAAATTCTATTATATTTTAGATGAGACATGTGTTGGCGCGCCTTGGGGTTAAGAACGACTACTAAAATACAAAACACCTATTGGAAGATACAAGATATTTATTTGCTTAAACAAGTGTACAATAAGGTCTTAAAACCTATAATATATTTATATAATACTAGCTGCCCCGCCGAACTTCATACCGCCTTGACATGCATATGACGCGGGCTGCCATGTGACGTACATTAGCCCCGGTAAAATTGACAATTAGCATCTATGTATAAGAAAATGTTTTTTTTTTATAATTTCATTTTGCGTGAATTTTTTCCGATATTTTAATAGTTATTCTGCTATTCGGGACGGATACAAATCCGTTCTTGAGTTACAAATGGTTTAACTAACCCAACTTTGTTTTAATATAGAAGATAATATACGACTTGTTTTGTTATGTGCGACATTAATCGAAAACACGGGTAGGTCTCCTTATTTATTTATTAATTTATTTATTTCCAGATTTATAATCCGTACAAAATTCTTAAGAGCTAACACACAATATTCATAATTCAAAAATCTTTGGCTAGTATTGTTGTGGAATACGTTTTTTTTTCAAATACATAGAAAATTTTGTATTTTCAGGCAACCTTAATATCAAGTACTAAAATATCAATGATATATATCCACCTGTATAAAATAGGTAAACAAATCATATTTATTCATCATGTGAGTAGGCACCGGACTGACTAAGCGGCATCGTTCATAATTCATTTATTCCTTGGTACAATTTTTTATTATTACTTTAATTTATTAATTCTTTATTGTACATAAATAGATTTACAGACAAAAATAGCTTACAAAATGGTCATGTACAAAGGCGAGCTTAACCCTAATAAGAGTTTTCTTCCAGCAAACCTTTGAAGATAGAGGATATTTGATTATAGTGGTGGGTACGTGCACAGAGAATGACATTGAAGTAAAATACTAATATATACTATACCTAATAAATATAAAACTTAACCATATTAAAAAAATAATACTTTTATACTATACCTACATTATAGATAAGCATAATACATTATACAAAATATAAATAATATACATAATAATAAATACTTATACATAATAACCTAAAAGAATGTTAAAAGAATGTTGATGGTAGGAGTTTTATATAAGCGCTAGATTTCGGCTTGCGGCGTACAAGTCGTCGTCGCGAAGGCGCCGCCGATTTACGTTAAAAATTGTTTATTGGATAAATATTCAAGCTACCGGTATTAAATCTACCTTTAAAGTCAGTTAACAGGTTAGCTGTCCGATGAGGCACATGTGCCTCATGGGTGATTGCACTGGTACGTCCATGAGGCATATGTGCCTCATGGCCAATGATGTAGATAATGCAATCGATCTATCGATATTTTTTTTTAATAATTATATTATTTGTAGCATTAGTAAATTATACTACAACCAAATTCTACCAATCAATTTATTATTGAACTTAAACAAAAAATAAACTTTTTAAAAAAGATTTGATAACCTTTTCCAAGGAGATCGGTAATTTTTCCATCAATACAAGCCGTCCAGACAATAACGAAGCCAGCAAAGGAAATTAGCCTAATCGTAGGACCTTTCTCAAGTGAGGAACCGTCATAGATTTGATTTCTTTAAATTTTTTTCTTGTTTGGAAACTGGTGGCCGAAAGGGTACCTAATTGAATGGTGCAATTCAATAACAGAACATTGTTTTCAAAAAGATATTTTTCAGATGTCTAAAGTGTTACGAACATAAACGTACATTTTATCATTAAACGTAAATAATTAATTTCTTATCATACTCATCTAACATTAGCAATTATCGATATAATTAATTTCAATCACTAGGACACATAAAGTATCATAAAATACTTGAAGAGAATGACGTAACTTAATACGAAACTTCATGAGCGTTAGCTGTCATTATTTACTACGAGGACGTGTACAAAGAAGATCGAAACTTGCTTCGGGACAGCTAACCTGTTAATACGATAGCGTAATAGATGGCGCCGTCTGGAGATATGGTTTATATGTTAAAATATTAAAGGCACAATGTTTAAATTGTTTCTGAAATAAACACTAACCTGGTGCACGTGTAAATCCTCTAAGTGTGCCGCGACGCTGTCATCCAGCTCTGTGTGTGTGCTCCCGCCGGTGTCACACAGGGACTTAAAACCGCACTCACAGGGGCCGCTTCGCGTCCATCTGATACAACATTTTGGAGTATGTACTTTATATATAACTAGCTGACCAATTCGCAGCTTCGCACGCGTAGTTTTTCAATAAAAACATTACCCTCCTTTGCGCAGTTGGGTAAAAAGTAGCCTATGTTACTCAGGGTGAATGTAGCTTTCCAAAGGAGAAAGAATTTTTGAAATCGGACCAGTAGTTTTTGAGTTTATTCATTACAAACATACACACAAAAATACAAATCTTTCCTCTTTATAATATTAGTATAGATTATTGCAAGATATTTTTGATGTGAAAGATCTATTAGATTAGATATTAGATATTGACGACCTCCGTGGCGCAGTGGGCGAATAGCCGGCTGAGACGCAAGAGGTAGCGGGTTCGATTCCCACCGCGGAACAAATGTTTGCATGATCTACAGATATTTGTTCCGGGTCTGGTTGTTTTTCTATATATTATAAGTATGTATTTACAAAAAAATATATATAAGTATTCTATCAGTTATACGGTTCCCATAATACAAGCTCTTCTTAGTTTGGGGCTAGATAGCGTTGTGTGAATTGTCCAGCAATATTATATTATATTGGCGTGCCTTGGAAGTAAGACCGACTCGTATGCCAGCACATAAACATCTAAACACCTCAGATAAACTAGCTATCAATTAAAACACCGCGTCCCAATCGGTCCATCCGTTTGGGAACTACTATATCCTACAGACAAGCAGACATACACGTCAAACTTATAAAACCACTCTGCGTCGAGGGTTAAAAAGTTAAATTTAACATTTGCTCGACTATTTTTGTATACAACCTGTTTTGTTATGTGCGATATTAATTTAAAACACACATCCGGAATCGTATCAACTAGTTTTAGAGGTGGGTTTAACGCGCCGGCGAACCCCGAGCGCAACTTCAATTCGGCCGCGTCAAAAAGTTCGGCCCGAATATCGCTATCCCTGTTTAGTGACGAAGTTTAGCCACGCAGAGCGACAGTGATAGCAATAGAACGATTCTAAATTTGATTAGATTTTGACCGTGTTCCGTAATACCAAAAATGATGACTGAAAACTTGTTGTATTTTTCTCATTGTGTTGTTATTCTGTAACTAGATGATATAATCTATGTTCCCATGACTAGGATACGTAAGATGTTGTTGTTTTTAATACGAAACAATTAGGTTGAAAACAGGTCTTTTATGACGTAAAAACATGCAGAATGCGATACGATTCTATTTCATTTTAGGTAAGTATTTTGATCTAATATATGGTTGGGAACCTAGATAAATACTATTCAAATTAAAATAATACCTTATTAAGGTAGATATATGCTCTATTTAGAAATGATCTTGGTAGTACGTGTTGTATGGGCGATTGTCCCTCCGGTGTCCCCTTAATACCGGTAGCTTGAATATTTATCCAGTAATCGATACATTTCCAATAAACAATTTTTAACGTAAATCGGCGATACCATTGCAACAATGCAGCTTATGGCGGGTTCTTATATCCGTCGGTAGCCGACTACGCCTCATATTCTTGAAAAAGTGTCAAACTAGTGTCAAACTTTTGACAGGTTTTCAAAGAGAAACGAGTCGTAGCTGGTTACCGACGGCTATAGGAACCTGCCATAAGTCAGTTAAACAGGTATTTAAATGATGAATCAATATGATTTGTTTACCTATTTTATACAGGCTGTTTCATTGATATTTTAGGACTTATCCGTGTTTTCATTTAAAGTCGTACGTAACAAACGTAGCCTACAACAAAGTAGCCTAAAAAACTCGACATTAAAGAATATTATAGATAAGAATAATTGATAACAAATAAGTGTTTTATTGTACACCAAGAATACTTGTAAAAACAAATTAATGCTAAATATAGTACAATGGGCGGCCTTGTCGCTGAAAGCGATTTCTTCCTGGGAACCTTTGGATGGAAAGTAATGAGCGAAGCAGTAACAGACAGCAGTGCACAGAGTATATTTACAGATGAAGAGAAATAATATCTAATAAAAAACTGTACTTATAATCCTAATACATAAATAAACATCTAAAAAATAAATTATTATTACAAATCTTCTAAAATGGAAGAATTAATATAAATAATAAACTTGAAGTAGCTCAAATGACAAGAAAGCTAGGCATTAAGGTAATGCAGCTTTAATCTCAGCTTAAAAGAAGGACTCCATCTAATTTTTACAGGCAAAGCATTCCACAGGCGCACAGTCTTCGACAGTTAAAGAACGACCTCTTATTTTAATTAAACTAAGGGGACTTCCGCAACGATGCCTAAACGTATTTAGTAGCTAAATATGGTTTAAGGTGTTGTCAAATCATACAAATACGTCAAATTTAAACATGTTTAGTAGCTAAATACGTTTAGGGATCTCTGTGCAAGCCGGCCTAGGAGTGCCGTGCGTGACCTACGAGGCAATCCTCTGTTATAGGCGATGGTTACCACTTAACATCAGGTGGACCACAAGCTTGTCCCATCTCCATAGAGTATAAAAAAAAAGTTATTCAAAATTTGAATAAAAACCTGAATGTGAGTGATATCCTTGTCCCTCTCTGTCTTGTCTCACCGGTGATCACTTTGATAAATTTCTGGCCCTCGCCTTCAGTATGGCACTCGATAACAGGGTCGGTGGTGCTGTGATGGATGCCATGTTGCCAGTCATACCTGAAAAAATAAGCAGTGTTGTAAATCATCAGATATAATATATATATATATATATAAAAAAATGCAGGACATTTCACAGAGCGCTATATAGCCCAAACTAGCAAAGCTTGTACTATGGGAACCAGATAACTGATAGAATACTTATATACATTTTTTTTTGTAAATACATACTTATAATACATAGAAAAATACCCAAACCCGGAACAAATATTTGTAGACCATGCAAACATTTGTCCCGCAACGGAAATCGAAGCCGCAGCCTCCTGCGTCTCAGCCGGCTATTCGCCCACTGCGCCACGGAGGATATAGCTGAATTACTTTTCTTTTTTGGTTAATAAATACATAAAATATATAGAGAGAAACACTCTGAACAATTATCTGTAGGTAAGATCATATAACTTCAAAAAAAATATTCAATAAAATAATATGAAAAATGGTTGTTTTGTGGAACTTTGATCTCACCAACAGGTGAAGTTGTGGTCAAGCGCTTGACTATCACCAATAAAAAAAATAAACAGGAAAAATATAGTTCCGAGAGCCTAGCTAGATAGGCCCTCGGAACTATATTTTTCCTGTTTAGTGGCGCCGACTATGACTTATCAAAATTTAGTTTACGCTTCGTTTTGTTTTTGAAGGTAGCCTAACAGTAACTGTACTCCTAACGCTATCTATAAACACTAAACCCCTTCTTCAACGTCAATAGTTATACATATTTTTTATAATAGGTACTAGGACGACCTTAACAAGGCCACCAACACTGGAATAGATGTGGCCAGGTTCTACTCAATGTCAATTTAGTTTAATACCTATAAATAATTATGCATAAACCATTGACACGATAGAAGAAGATAATAGGTACTTGCAAGTTTTAGCCTGTAGCTTCGAATGCATGGTTTCTAAATAAAAAGTAGCCTGTCTCAATTCCTGGTCATATACCAAATTTCATCGAAATCGGTCCAGATTTTTATTTGTAAAAATTTTACAAACAGACAGAGTTTCGAATTTATAGTATTAGTATGGACGAAAAACACTGGAAGTTTTAGAAGACGGCCTTAAAAATCGATATAATAAATAACAAATTATAAAGGTACATATTATGCGATAAATACCTCTTTAATCAGTAATTATGTACAGTGATCGCGAAGGTTTGAAAAATACTATATGCACGTGCGCGCTAATGCGCTTTCAAAATACGCCGTATGCGTACTGTGCATACGCAAAATGTGTTCAATAGTAAAAAAAAAACAATGCTTACCTGGCTTCATCTTGCATTACAAGCATTGATCGCGGCGGCAATACCACTGGCACGCTCTTACCGCTGTGGTGCTTCCAATCCATCACCACCGAGGAGCCAAGGGAGAGAGACAGGATGGTCTCCCCGAATGGACTGTGTCGGTCTACATGGAATGGTATTCCTGGAAATTAACAAGAATCTAGTAAATATTGATTAACACCCAGCAGCAGTTGATTCTCGACGAGATTATGAAATTTTTGCAGCTAAATGTTGAACACTGTTTTTGCACACACATTAAGCTATACAATTCCAGTATAAGCATAATGTACAGAATGCATAAACAATGCAAGGTCAGACTATAAAAAGTACATACCATGTCCAGGACTATATTTATTAACAGTCAGCTGATCTGGCCTTCCCAGACTAAAACCTTGTTCTCCCAGCCTTTTCCAAAGAACATCACATTCATGAGGGATTCTTTGTACTGGATTTTCCAAATCCACATCATTACTTCCATATCTGAACTCATAGCCATAGTGTTTCACCTGACGGTGCTTTAGATTTTGGATTTGATCTTCAGTCCAATCAAAAAGCTCTATGAATTGTTTCTCTTCCCCTTTAGTAATGAAGTTGTTGAGAAGAGTAAGCCCTTTTGGATCTTTGTGTGTGCATATTACCTCGGTTATTGGAACTGAAACTTAAAAATATTAATGCTTATTAATTTAATGGATTACTAAAAATATATACACACAAATAAGACATAGGGTATCTCAAAGCGATTGTGCGATGAAGCATGACATTTAAAATATTTGTAAACACAGCTATGGCAAAAATTATAACAGAGCTGAAATGAAATTAAAAATATGAAGATAATTACACTATTTTTGATATAGGCATGATGTTGGCAATATGAAAGACTCAAATGGAGATAGTATGATGAACTAGATTATATAAAAGCAGGTTCTATGTATCAACCAAAAGTTATGCATGAAAATGACAGGGAAAATTCAGTTTCTTACCATCTTCAATGAAGTTTACATAAATAGGTGTTCCATTTTTGTCTGCTTTGGCTTTGCCATGGCACGCATTGAAGAAGGACACAGCATTTTCTGTACTTCGAAATATAAGAAAGGAAAAATACTCTCCTTTCACAGATATAAATTTAGGAGGTAACAAATCCAATGAGTATTCATTGATAAGATTATGTACATTCTCCTTTTCAAACCCCGTGGCTTGGCCGGCATTGCAAAGCACTATATTCTGTTGAAAATACCTCGAATTAACGGGACGTTCACTTTTTTGGTGTTTAAAATTAGAAATCAAAGGTAACCTACCGGTCCAGCTGTTTCTGTGCAAACAATGCCTTTATACATTTTTAGACGTGCTGCAAAACGTTTTCTTTTGCGTTCTGTTTTCTTTTCTTCTTCCATAATTCTTGCAATTCTTCGAATTATAAAAATCTAATTACACATCACGTATTCACATTGCACGCTCAGAAAAAAGTTTATCACTTGGACTAAGAATACTGTTTATCAAAACAGAAAAAAAATTATAATAAATGTTTTTTTTATTTGCCTTCCATAAAGCGAACGACCTGAATGAAGTATTTATTGCATTCTACCGGAAGTCACATTTAAATAAAGCAACGATTTAAACTAGATCATAACGCTGACAGTCACTATTGGTTTATTTGGACTTTCGACTATTTTCGAAGACGGCGACGACGGTGCCGGGCCGCCGGCACGGGGGTCGTGTTCATAAAAAATAAAACAAAGCATAAGCAAAGTGAGCAAAGTCATAAATCGATAGGTAGGACCAAGAAACTTGTTTTAGTAGAATGTTCTATGTACATCTTCCCAAAGAGGATATAATCACTACGTTATACATCTTTCTTGGGTAGGACAGACACAAAGGTTATGTCATGTCACTGTCATGAACAATAGGGATGTAACATTGAGTGAAAAAAATCGATTCTGTAAAATATTTTTTTTGGAATATAAATCGATTTGTCAAAAAACGATTTTAGTATAAATGAATAATCGATTTCGATTAATTGATTTTTGATTTAAAATTACATATATTTTTAATGAGATTGAACGAATTTGACGGTATCGATGGTATCCCTTACTCCTTTCTCACGAAATCTTCTGAAAATACAAAAAAATATTACTTACTTCTTATTAACTCCCTCTTTGAAACCGGCTTAATTCCTGATCAATGGAAAACTCAAATTATCATCCCGGTACTGAAACCTGGAAAGGATCCATCTGACTTTAATGGTCGTAGACCAATAGCTTTGTCGTCCGTCATGGCTAAGGTTATGGAACACATGATTAAACACCGTCTTGAGTGGTTGGTTGAGAATCGTTCACTACTTGCTAATTCCCAATTTAGCTTTAGAAAGGGCATGAGTACCATGGACAGCCTTAGTCTCTTAACAGCAGACATCCACATCGCGTTCAAAGAAAATAAATTTCTTGTTGCTGTATTTTTGGACATCGCATTAGCTTATGACAACGTCCTGCTTCCGGTTCTCAGGAGTAAGCTCGTTTAGCTGAGAATACCTGAGAAGCTGGTTCGTTTTATATGCAACCTATTGATGGAAAGGTCTGTTGTTATTAAATCCCACCAAGGCCTCCTCCCTCCTAAGACGGTTAGGAAAGGACTACCTCAGGGTTCTGTCCTGAGCCCACTTCTTTACAGCCTCTATACCTATGACCTTGAGCAATCTGTGAATTATTTTTGTGAGGTTTTACAATATGCTGACGATCTGTCACTTTATATCACATCCGTGTCAACAGAAGAGGCAAGTAACCAACTGAATTCTGCATTGTCCTACCTTAGCGACTGGTTACTTGATCACGGCTTATCTATTTCTGCTCCCAAAAGTAATGTTGTAATATTTTCCAGAAAAAGAATTTCCCCATCTATTTAATTATTCATTGATCAAGAGATTATCCCTCAATCTAATAGTGCAAAATTTTTAGGTGTTACATTGGACTCAAAAATGACGGGCCTCCCACATTTTGTTATGACCTCTCAAAAATGCGAAAAGAACATTAACATCCTTCGCTCCCTTTCGGGTCTGGTGGGGTTCTCATCCGTATTCTCAAAAGCTTCTATACAACGCCATAATTCGGAGTCATTTTGATTATGGAACATTCCTTCTGAATCTTTGTAATAAATCTGGTTAAGACAAGTTAGACAAAATTAATTCAAAATGCTTGCGTATAATTCTTGGAGCCATGAAGTCATCCCCCATCAATGCTATGCAGGTTGAGTGTGGTGAGCCTCCATTGTATTTGCGTAGACAGTTTCTATCTGATAGGTTCTTTTTCAAATTAGCACAAAACTGTAATCATCACTCACTTCTTCCAAAATTGTCTCGCCTGCTTAACTTATTTGATAATTACAATCCTGATAAAATACCCTGTCTCCCCCGTAGTTTCAAACAATTTTCCCAACTTCCTAACCCAGTAATTCAGTTCCCAACTCATCCACTTTATCTCACTTCTTATGAAGCTTTAACATTTCAGCCTAATATCCTCCTGTCATTTGGTATAGATAAGGAATCTTCCAATGCCCGAGAAACATTTTATGAACACCTGGATGCTAAATTTGGCACTCCATCTTCACTGATGCTTCAAAACTATCTACAGACAGTGTCGTGGGAGTTGCTGTGTGGATTCCATTCACCAAAATCTCCCTTAGTTTTAAATGTCGCTCCTCGACATCAGTGTTTTCTGGCGAAGCTGTTGCGCTTCTAGAAGCCATCTGTTTCATTAAATCCCACCAATTAAACAACTCTATTATATTTTCTGATTCTAAAAGCTGTCTGCAATGTGTTATATCCAACCCTTTCCGTTCTGTATCTCGTTTTCCTATTATTCTTCAAATTAGGCAATCCCTTTTTGAATGTCACAATCTTGGGATAAACGTTGTTCTTTCCTGGATTCTAGGGCACTCTGGAATTCCTGGTAATGAGTCAGCTGACTCTTTCGCAAAAGATGCTGCTCAGATAGGTTCCCTTCAACATTTCAAATCCTTCTCACATGACTTATGCCTTCTTCCCAAATCATAACTGGAACAATCGTGGACTGAAGTTTGGAATCGTTCCAAAAAAGATAAGGGTAAACATTATGCAGATATCCAACCCGATATTCCTCGAACTCCTTGGTTTTTTAAATTCCGGAAGGCTAGTAAGATTACCACCTCCACAATTTGTCATCTTCGACTTGGCCACGAAGTGTACCCCTGTATTTTTGGTCAAACTTAGGATTAGGAACCACTCCCTATGTGAGTATGGCCTGGACGAAGGAAACGTGGACCACATATTCTTCGACTGTCACAGATTGCGGCGTTTCCTCTATGAAATCCTTCCTCCTGAAATCTCTCGTCCTACCTCCTTTAAATGTTTATTAACCCTTACCTTCTCCCCTTTATTTAATTATATTTTATGTAAATTTATAAATGATAACAATATTAGGTTGTAAATGTATATATTACTTACTAGCTCACTAACCCACATTATCTATAATAGTACTAACAACTAATATTGTGCTGTTTTATATGTTGTGTTATCTCTTTTCTATTAGAATTATCAAAGGTTTTTTCCAAATTTAGAATACCGGTCATATTCTTGACTTACATTAGCTCTTACAAGTTTATGAAAATATCGCGACATCGACATTGGCTGAATTGTGACACTCCCTAATCACAGATGCCACAATCAAGAACTGAACTGAACGAATTTTACAGATTTCAGTACTTCAGTATTGTAAAATAACCATAATAACTAAAATATAACAATTTATGCCACCTTACCTTTCTAACCTGTAAGACAGTGGGATGTATTCGCTCCTTATGGTAGTATTACTACAAATTTTATATTCTTTTGAACAATACTTGCATATTCCTGTATTCCTTCTTCATTATAAAATACTTACGGCAACCGCTTTTAAGTGTTTTACCGTTAGAAGACATTTTTATTATAAACGAACAATTATTTGTACATACTACATACATACAGATGGCGCCGTCTTATAATCGAATTGTTCATATAATGAACTTTGAGTATATACATCGCAGGGCGTCGCATCGATAGCGCTGTTTATAAAAAATGGTTTAAATGTGTAATTTATATAATCGATTAAAGAAAATAATAATCAATTTAAATAAAAATCGATTATTTTTTAACATCCCTATGAACAGATTTACATGATTCATTCTGTCAGAATGAGTTTGAAAAAAAGTGTGCTAGAAATTCCGTTTTTAATAAATTTGTGAATGAAAACGTTGAAATAATATTGTTTCTCCAGTCTGAAATGAACACTCAAACGGTAACACAATTCTGTTTTTTTTTCTATCATTTTACTTCGTTTATGACATTTTTGCTTTATTTTAGGGAACAGGAAAGAAGAGGAAACGGCATGTTATCTGCATGGCTTCAGACTTCTTTTATCCTAATACTGGGGGCGTCGAAGAGCACATCTACAATCTATCCCAGTGTCTAATCAAACGAGGACACAAAGTGATCGTCATTACACACTCCTATGGCCAACGTGTAGGCATTCGGTATCTCACCGCAGGACTTAAAGTTTACTACCTACCGATCAGAGTATTCTACTCCCAATGCGTTCTTCCCACCATGATTTGTAACATAGCTTTAATTCGGTATATTCTATTACGAGAATGCATAGAAATCGTCCACGGTCACTCTGCATTCAGTGTTTTATGTCATGAAGTTTCAGTAATAGGTAAATTATTAGGTTTAAAAACTGTCTTCACAGATCATAGCCTATTCGGCTTTGCAGACACATCAGCAGTTCTTACAAATAAATACCTGCAAATGTGCCTTTGTGAGTGTGATCACTGTATATGTGTGTCTCATACAGGGAAGGAAAACACAGTCCTGAGAGCTAAAGTCAAAGCTCACAAAGTTTCCGTCATTCCAAATGCTGTTGATGCCTACAGTTTTACTCCAGACCCTAGTAAAAGGGATCCTAGTGTGATAACTATAGTGATTGTATCCCGCTTAGTGTATAGAAAGGGTGTGGATCTAATGGCTGCAGTGATAGCAGAAATGTGTCCTCGATACCCAAAATTGAGGTTTATTATTGGTGGGGATGGTCCAAAAATGTGGCTCCTACAAGAGGTTAGAGAAAAGCTGGGGTTACAAGATTGTGTTACCTTACTTGGTAGTCTCAAACATTCCGAAGTAAGAAATGTTCTAGTGAAAGGAGATATTTTCCTAAATACAAGCTTAACAGAGGCTTATTGTATGGCTATAGTTGAAGCTGCATCATGTGGCTTAAAAGTGGTATCTACCAAAGTAGGTGGTATACCAGAAGTCTTGCCAGAGAGTATGATTTACCTCACAGAGCCTAACGTAGGCAGTTTACTGACAGGAATTGAAAAAGCTATGAATGATATTGTAAAAGGCAATATTTTATGTCCCTATGAATGCAATTTAATGGTACGAAAAATGTACAACTGGATGGATATCACAAGAAGGACTGAAATAGTTTATAATAAAATAATGACAAATAAGAACAAGTGTTTAGGTGAACAGTTGCGGAGCTACCTGACTTGTGGTGTTTGGCCGTTCCTCTTAGTCATAAGTTTGATGTATTTGTTGTTGCAATTGTACGAGAAGATATACAAACGAAAGCATATTGATATAGCAAAAGATTTAAAATTATAGCAAAAGTTAGATCATTATTACCTCAAAGATTAGAGCTAGATGTTACCAAAGAACAAAGACAAAGATTTTATTTTGGAATGATATATTAATACTATAGAAATAAAAAGACTCTTAACTTGTTAGCCTGTAATTGTAAGTGCCCACGTGTGTACATGCTTAACATTCTTACGTCCAATCGAGACTGCAGGATCAAACATATAGACCGATCAAACTTAATGTTTGAAGTTGAACTGAAATACTCACAAATCGTCAAAATGTCAAGCAACAATACTTGCTCATTGAGCATGAACATACGTGTAGAGGCACCATTAGTTAGCCATAACATTGTAATTAAAAAAAAAAATACAATAATAATAATAAATAACACTTCCATTACATACAGTTATATTCCAGTATTATATAACACTTTTGAACAGTTTAAATTTTATTAATTACTACTTTAATAATAATGTGATTTTTCAAACATCAAGACTGATAACAATTATGTATCAATCTAGGTGGAGTAACAATTAAATAATTATTTTCTCGATTTCTTCACGCTCTGTAAACAAACAAAAAGGTATTATTAATAAAAGTTACTCTTTTATCGATAGGCTTGGAAATAAATATTAAAACTAATATATTATTTGTAATTTTTAAAAGCATAAAAACTCCCACTTTTGTACTTGACCGATATTGTTATTTTATTTTAGTGGTTTTATATATTGACCAAAATGAGTTTGTGAGATCTTGTGAAAAAAATTCAGTCTGACTGCTTCATTCAAGCACAATGCATTCTTATCAAAATCTTATGCATGTTCGATCCATAGGTTGCCTAGTTGCCCATTGCACCTTTGTTATAAAAGTGTATTTTCTTTTGTTTATTTATTTTTAATGGTGTAAAGTTAAAAATATTTTTCTTATCATATACTAGCGCCCAGCCAGGCTAACATGACCGCCAGCGCCCTAGAAAAGATTCTGTGAAGAATAAAGATTCTAGAAACATTTGTACAGTCATGATTCTACTCTCTACACTAAAATGTTATTTTACTCTATTCTTCCGTAGAAATAAACGTTTCTATTGTATGGCGCATGGTGCTTACACTTTAGCTTGTCTCGGTGGGTGCTGGGGCCGCACTCCTGACTGCTTCAGCTGAAGCACGATGGAGCGGAGCCGCGCCACGTCGCGGCCACGTCTCGGTCCGAAGTCACACAGAGAGGCGACGCGCGCCCACTCGTTGCCGTCCTCGACGACGTCCTCGGAGCCTTTAGCTAGAGCTCGTTCGGCGTTTCTGATGCACAGGTTATGGATTACATCAGATTTTGTAAGTGACCAAAAGTCATACACACTAAAATATGTGAATGCTTTGTTATGTACAGTACCAGGTCGTAAATAATACACATCGATAAATTCGGTCAGAAATTCGACCCGAAATGTATTATTTATGGCCTCTCATGAAGAAACTCTTAGTAAAGGTTTGCTACTCTACTAAATAATAGAGATTTTTTATCAGGGTGTTCATGCTGGCCCAGTATACCATAAAAATACACAAAGCTAGCGTAGAATATATCTATGTGTATAATTTATAGCCTCTTGTACTTTATGATTAAAGTTGATCATCTGCTCGTCTTTAATTGCGCGGCCAATACTTTACTGTTGATTTACCAAACAATCCATAATGAGTAATTTTAAAATACTATGAGTATCTTCGAAGTCGAATCGGTGGACGCGCAATTTTAGCCTGGAATATCTTTACTCAGAAATGGTTGCCGGTTGGCTTTATAGCAATGACCTTGTCCTGTGATTGTACTGAGCGATCCTGTGAAATGATCACTATAGCTGATTGGTCTCTTTACGACCAATTGTTACGGCAATTAGATGGCTGCCCTGCCCTTGTTAGCGAGAGACAATGCCCTAATGACTTTGTGCAAAGTCAGTTTTGTTAGTGTTATTTTTCCACCCCCTATTATAAGAATAATTTAATTAGATAACTGTGCGTTTTGAATACATTTCAAAATGTTAGGTTTTCCTGAGACCAGAGGTAATATTCATCATGGTACCTACATAAATGGGTGTCCTCATGTCATAAATTGTACCTATGGAGGTAGGTATGAGGTGATAATATAAAAATTTAAAAAAAATCTTTAACATTATCTCTAATGAGAAAAATATCAATGTTTCTCAGCTTAGTTGCTAAAATTCAAGTCAATTGTTTCAATTGTAGTTTTAAGTTACAGACAAAACAAATAACAGGTCAAAATAGATTTCGATTGCGAAAATCATTCTAAAATGGTTTTGACTTTAGACAGAATCCACTTTCGAGTGCCAGAAGGGGATTATTGTACGAAAATGTTCAAATTCCCTTATGCATTTAATTACCAAAAATACCTAACGACCAACTACTGCGAACCAGATACACTGGATAGTAGTTTGTTAAAATAAAGACAAACTAGTCTTGACTTGACTGATTTTCACAGTGAAAATCGGTTTTGACCGGTTATGAGTTTTGACTGTAACTTAATAAAGTCTAGACTAGACAATACAATGTTAAAACATAAGTACAGGATTATATCCCTACAACATAGATTTAAAAACACAAGTAAACCCAATACCTTCAAACCAATCCAATTAGTTATTCCTTAATCTATTTAACAATAATACTCACTTTGCTGACTCCCTGACAGCATTGAAAAGAAAATAAGCACATTAGTTGATTACAGGAAGCATGCATAAATCTTACATAAAATAGTAATCATGCAGAATATGTGATAATGCACTACATAAACTACAGTAGGTACAGTACATAAATCTAGTTAAATATAGCTGAAATAATAGCTACCATAAACAAGCAAATAAGCATCATTTAAGAAAGATAGGGAATTACACAAATAATTTATGTGAGATGCTATAGTGAAACAATATTAAAATATTAGCCAATATTGGAGAGCTGGGTGTGTAGTCTAGTTATAGGTATTGATAGTTGTAAAATCAAAAGATGTAATTAAATACAGGGGGTTTGAACATTTTTCTATGGGGGTTTGATATCCACCTCCATGCGACACTTTACCATATTACTTGTAATTTTTTGTTTGTTTAAGTGTCTCTTATATACATACATACAACATTAATTCTGCGGGAAAACATTGAAAAAAATAAAGGCGGGCAGATGCCTCGAAGCTTCTACCCCTTTTGTGCTTTAACACGAATGCTGTCTTCATTATCATCCTTACAGTGGCTTCACACTGGCGGTAGTCTGTGATTTTACAGATGATACAGCTGATGAGTGTCTGTCTGTGCAAATCCTTGATTAATAGTCATTTTGAAATTTGTGTGAAAGAGAAAGTAGAAGTAGTTTAAATTTACCGATTCTCGGCGGTTCAGACAAACCTCTACAGGCGTGTCTGAGATATGTGACACTTTCCATAGTGCATTCTTGTCTGTCTAACTGCAATATCATAGACCGTGGAAAGCCTGTATCATGATTTCACCCACTGCAAGGGCCTCTCTTTGGCTGTGCCAGACCAATCTAGGTTCAACCCACCAATGTTTGCTACATCATCTGCACATCTTCCTGCTAATATTGGCTAATATCTGACAATCATCTCACAAGGGTTCAATGTAAAATCAGACTTAGGTCATAAAGCTCTGGGTATTTGCTTAAAATATTTATAATAATTATTGTAAAAACCAGAATAATAAAAAAAAAAAATTTTTTTAGAAACTATGTATACATATAAAACAATACCTGTTAGCAGCCTTAGTTTTGGCAATCTGCTCTTCATGTGTCTTGTACCAGTCTTCCAGCTCTTTCTTAGCTACTTTCAGCATCTCTTCCTTCTTTCTTTCCTCTTCAGCATCTGGAAGTAATAAAAGTTTTAAACCTTTTAGGCCACAAAAAAAAAATAAGATAAACATAAAATAAAAACAATATGATCAAGAACAGGAAAAGGTTACAGTGTTGTGTGTAGATAGATAAAAATATATTTATTGTACATATTAAAACAATCTGTACTTAGGCAAACTTATGTACAGAAAGGGGGGTAATGCACAATACACTCCAATGCGGAATGTCAGTGCAGATCTGTTATTCCCCCCACCCTAGAATTAGAATTAGGCAAACTTCAATTAACTTTCAGGTGGTAATAAATAAGTCTATATAGGGTGTTAGATAATATACACACAAAATGAAAGGGGTTATTTTGATGAGCTTAATAAATAAATTTGTAAAATGTTTTTAAATCGAATTAATCACATATACCTAATTAGTCGATTTTCTTTAAAATTTGATATAACTACTTCGTAGTTTTTTTTTTATGATTTGAGAAACCGTCACTTGAATATTGTCAGTATATTACCAAACACATACTACTAAGACTGCTTTAGTATTACTAAGGTCAAGATACACACCTTTCTCTTCTAATCTTTGCTTCTGCTCCTCTCTCCAGATCTTGATCTTCTCTGGTTCTTCTCTCTCCTGTCTGAACACACTGGGCTGAGGCAGATCATCATCCAGCAGGTCATTTGACTCTAAGGTTGAGGCACTCGGTACTTCTAATAAGAAACAAATAGGATTTCTAACAGTTTTTTTTCAATCTACAATAAATTAAAGGTCCTTGTCAATGTGCCTAAGAGTTGGTCACTTAACTAAAGCAAGGTGGCAAACAAAGAACCAGTGACACTGTAAACTATGTGAAGGTTTAGGCAGAGCATGTAAAATAAATCTCCTTACTTCAGTCTTACAAAATGGTTAAAAAAGTAGGTAGCTTTGGGTAGGAGATGAGTCATTGATCAGAAAGGGGAATTTAAACTCGCTGGGTAAATAATTAGCAATGTTTGTATGCTAAATATTTATTTATTTTAACTATCTAACAACGTATGAATCATCCACAAAAGTGACAAAGAAAATGTATAAATGTATGTGAAAATTTATCGATTTTTTCAACTGACCACTGAAATATGTTGCTAAGATTTTGCAAAGCAGTAGAGAGCAGAGACTACGTACCAACGAAATCATTGCCAACGAAATCATCAGATAATCCGTTGCTGGTAGATGTGACGACAGGGGGCGGAGCACTAGTTTCTAGCTCATCTTCAAGTCCTGCAAGGTTGTTCTGTTCTCGCGCGAGGAACTCCGCCGCAGGGTCCACCTCAGGCTGCACGAAATCATCGCCAAAACCGTCCATGTCGTAAAACTAAATTTGTTTTTTTAGGAAAGAGGATCAAATCAACAAAAAAACCTATCGGGAATTGGGAAAGCAAAACGTCGCAAACAAATCATAGACAAAAAACATAAATCATTACAGTCAGTGTGACCAACTTCAAATTAGATTTTAATTTTTTTCTACTGCCCCGCTTGCTTACGCCACAAAACTGACAAATCCTGCCAAACTCATAGGTACAAAATGCCTAAATAATATAAAATTTAAAATGAATACACACTTTTTTTTGTTTATGTAGTTTAATTTAAAATAATTGAATTATATGTAATTAAAACGGATTTCGGTTAAAAATTAATTACCGATTGTTGTCTATGGTTGATTAACATGCATGATCCGTCGGCTGGAATACAGTCAGTCAGTGTCACAACACAAATAAATAACCTCAAATTATCATCTGATCTGATTTTACTGTTTACTAAAGCTTGAAAAATATTTGTAAAAATGAATTTGTGTGTGAAAGTTCGGAGTTTGCGTTCCAACTTGATAGGTCCGTTTTTCCGGCTGTCGACTGCAACATCTGAAATCGAGGCTGAGGCTTCTGAAACGGTGCTAATCGACGATAGTGATAGTACACAGGCTCGTGAAGTAGAAATCGAAAAGAAGAGGAATATATCTCGTCTCAGTGAAGCGCATTACAACTTGGTGAACGATCGGAGACCATACGAGGTCCCGAAATCCATAGCGCACTTGACCGTCAAGTATAATAGGAAGATGTATGGGAAATACGGCAGTGCTAGTGGGGTCAATCCAAGTAAGTGATTCCGTATTTATTTTTATTCCATTGCTACTTGACTCAATTGCTTGAATGTAATCTAGTTAATAATACTATGGAGTGGAGCGGAGCGGATATAAAGCTCCAAAGAAATAAAATAAAATTGTAAGTAATAAATCAAATGTTTTTCAGGTTTATGCTGGCCATCTAAACAGGATATTCAAGAAAAGCTAGAATACGAGTCTATCGCACACCCATTCACAATCAGAGAGATGATAGACACTGCAACTAAGAATAGAAATGAAGCGCAGATGAAGATATTGCAACGTGACAAGGATGTAGCTGCCAAGTATGCTAAGCTCGCTCAGATGAAGCAAGAACTAGATGATAAACTGGCCAAGAAGACTGCTGAGGCGCAAGCAGCCAAGGTAAAAATAATTTTATCTATGCAACAATTAATTTCCAAACAAGTTTGGTTAATTTACTCGCAAATAGCGCCATCTGTTGATAAGCCGCATAGTTTGCATGAGATGTTGTATAGCGCCATCTATTAGTGAGTAGTTGTATTTAAAGATAGCGATAAGTTAAAACTTAGATGGCATTGTAATTCTCGTTTTTCAACATTTAAAAATTTTGCCCAACAGGAAAAGAAAGAACGTCTTGTAGAAGAAGTTAGAAGACACTTTGGCTTCAAACTGGATCCTCGCGATGAGCGCTTCCAAGAGATGCTGGTCAAGAGGGAGAAAGAACAGAAGAAGCAGGAGAAAATAGCCAAGAAGGAGGCCAAAGAGAAGTTGATGATCGCCAAACTACAGCAGAAGAATGTTGAGATCAGTGACGGGAATATTGTTGTAAAAAAATAAGTTGTTTGAAGTATTGTAGTGTAATAAATTAGGTTATTCAATAAAGGCTGGTTTTTCTCCTACCTACATAGTACCTAGTAAACTATTGTTGAATTTGGATGAGGCTGGCACAAGCAAGGAAAGGCCTATACCCCGCAATGGATGATGATGGCAGTTCTCTGATACACACACTAGAGCTTTATCAAAGACTAGCTTCAGCCAGCGGCCTTGCACTCGTTGTTTTGTCAATAAAAAATAGCCCATGTCTCAATCCAGCTCATTAGGGGTACTACAAAAGGACGACCCCTTATCTACATACCAAATTTCATAAAAATCGGTTCAGCCGTTACGACGTAAAAAATAAACATACGCACTCACTTTAGGCTCGTAACTTGCCGACAACGATGATTGGACGGAGATTTTTCAATGCAATTTTTATATGGTGATTTTGGAAGCTGAGATGTTTTAGACGGTTCTTGACAAAAGTTGTAAATCGGTTGGTATTTAGCAGTTTTCTTCTTTTGAGGGTTTAAATTTTTTGACGTGATGACGTCTTATAAGTCAAATCAAATCAGTTTATTGCGTAATATGGGTAGGTACAAGGTGTTTAGTGTTACATAGTAGTGCAGCCATATTCAGCGATTTACGCATGCAATGTCGAGCTTAATTATTAGGTTCCATTATAATTGTACTTAATAACAATGTCAAAATTATTGAGTTAGTTATACATACTTAATTATTATTAAACAAGATCCTTGTCATTTAAATATTCCTTACAACTATAATAAGCTTATCCTACAAGCATTTTTTTTAGATTTGCCTTGAATACATTCAGACTTGAAGCATCTAATACAGACTTTGGAAGTTTGTTATATATCCTGGCAGCCATACAGATAACACTTTTGTTATAAAGAGCAGTCCTATTACGAGGAAAACAAATTTTATTATTGTGGCGTTTGCTGTTACGTTTCATAAAAAGGTCCATATTTGTTACTACAAAGGTCGCCAGCTCATAAATATAGAGACTGGCCATCGTCAGTATTTTCAGCTCAGCAAAAAATGGTCTACAGCTATCAGTTTTACGAATTTTACATATCGCTCTGATGCATTTTTTTTGAGCAATAAATATTCTATCTATTAACGTAGAATTACCCCAAAATACAATCCCGTACCTTAAAATGGATTCGGCATACCCGTGATAGGCAGTAATTACGGCGATTAAGTCGATGAACGCCGGCTGCACGCACGAAAAAGTGTCACGTTCCGCCTGAGCCGAGCGTGCAAGCGATAGAGGCACGATAGGCCTAAGCGTTCGGCTTGTGACGCATCTATCTCTCTTCCACTCGTTATCACGTAAAATTATCGTCCGTAAACAGACTTACCAGACAACCAATTTTTTTTGACTGTATAGTCACTTGGGCTATACAGTACACGTGGTGATGACAGGTGGAGCTGGAGCAGGGTAGCGACCGAATGGTGGTAGAGGAATGGCTGTAAAAGGGTAGGACGTCGGGCAGCGAGATCGTTAAAGTTGCGGGCCGTCAATGGATGAGTCTAGCGCAGGATCGTGGTGGATGTAACAAACTTGGGGAAGCCTTTACCCAGCAGTGGGTGAAGTTAGCCTGTAGATGATGTCAGAATCCTTGAAAAGTAACAACTATTTGCCAAGGTGACAAAACACACAAAATCATTTTGTTGAAACTACAAATTGTGGTATATAGTTTTTTTTATAATCTGATCTTACGAACCTTACTTTTTTCTGGGCTTGGTTGCAGAGTAACAGGCGACGAAATTAAAATTTCAAAATGATCCTTTGAATATAATCATTCTCCTGTAGAGGACCTAGATTTTAACATCTACATTTAACTAATTAGACTCCATCTCGGGAATACGAAGTAAAATCCAAAACTGTTCTTAAAAAATAGTTTATTTTTACGCTACAAACTCATAGGGGATGGGCGCAAGTAACACAGGCTTCTCAAGACCGCTGACAATGTGAGCAGACTTAGGAGGGGCAGGCTGTCTCTTCAGCTTGACAACTTTGTTGGCAGCCCTAGCTTCAGTCAGCAGTCTCTCATTCTCCTTGACACGCTTGAGGAAGTCCTGCCTGCACTTGGAGTGCTTGACGTGCTCAATGCGGATGTTGATGCGCTTGGGTAGGATTCTGCCACGGACACGCTTGTTGACAATTACTCCAAGAGCGTGGGCTGTAACGTTGTAGACGCGACCGGTCTTTCCGTGATAGACTTTGTGTGGCATACCCTTCTGGACAGCTCCGTTACCCTGGAATCAGAAAGGTTTGTAGTAATATCAAAACAAAAGCATTTATTTGTGACAGGACCATCAGAGTATGAATAAAACAAACACAAAAAACAAAATTAATTGAAAATAACAATACATCCATATTCCATATCCACTACAAGTGTCACAAAAAGACCTAGCCTCATATCATAATATTACACTATCCTATTAATTTTAGGCATAAATAAAGCTGTATGGCAAGTCAGAATGTCATGCTTATTTTGCTACACTTCTATAATTACAAGTTTATAGACAAATTGATTGGAGAAATTTTGGAGAGGTGTTTACATTTTATTCTGTGAGAGCTACGAAGAGCTAAACAGCTTGTTAGAATGGAAGGCCCAATGTAAGTTGTGAATTTGGTTAACCAGCTAGAATCACCAACATATACATGGTGAAACCTCATCAAATAATGTGCATTTTGAGCTTTTTAAAGCCGTGCAGTGATTTAACTACTTAACATAAATTAGTTTTTCTATGAGTACAAAAATAAATGAAGTATTGGGAGAAACTTACTTTGATGTCGACGATGTCTCCAACTTTGTACACTTTCATGTACGTGGAAAGTGGGATGGTTCCATGTGTGCGGAATCTGCGGGCGAACAAGTCCCTAGTTCCACGACGGTAACCCTTGGAGTTCGTCATTTTTACGCCTGAAATAAAAGCAAACCTTCGTTACAGGCGCCGAAGGCACAACACGTGGACTAACTCAATAAATTAACACACAGCACGAAAATCCTCGCAATACTTTTTTAGCAGCCTTTGGAACTACAAATAACTCTGGTTAGCGGTGTTTTAGGTCTGGTTTTTTAATATTTTGGTGTATTTTTATAAAAATTAACAATATTCACCTTGCTACAAAGCTTGACGGATAAAGAAAGAGGTTATGTGTTGTCTATGGTTGCTTTTGAGAAGATTTTTTTGTGTATGGATACTGACTCTATGGTGTTTTTAGAAAATGTCTTCGTGTAAAGTAGTCCTTTATGTTACTGTCTGATGAATGAATGAATGAATGAAAATTCTTTATTATACCTTACAAGTTAAACACAACAGATTTAAAGAAAAAAATAAATAAAAGTAAGCATAATGGGCGGTCTTATCGCTTAACAAAGCGATCTCTTCCAGACATCCTTTGGATGGAGAGGATCATTGCTTAATGGAAGATTGGCCGAGGTGTAAAAAGAATAAACTTAATAATAGATGTAGTATATAAAACCATTTCAGCATAAGGTAATTATGGCTTTATTCGTTAAAAATTCGACATGCATAGAATTTATAATTGACATATACTTTGTCGCTGATGACATTAGATTTATGGTCAAGTGGATTGAGGTTGTATATCAACACATTCTCCCGTGGTTAAGAGGTGACATAGTTATGAAAATAAGTTGGTGGGCGTCGCTCTCTTGCTGAACGACGAGGTCCTGGGTTTTGTGCGTTACCAGAATCCGGAGCACTACTAGCTGGCTCAACAGGTACTTGGATATCTGATTCATTATTAGACTCTGCAGAAATCCAACTTGTATCCGATTCTGTTTCGCGATCTTCATTATCAGATGGGGCGTCTCCCGTAGGCGCTAAATGCCGATTTGAAACGACCATCTCTCGTCCATTCTGGAGCCTGATGTGAGAATGCAAATGGGAATTTCTCCGATTTTGCAAGAAATTTTATTTTGTCCGAGAATTTTGGGATCCATTTTGAATAATGAGCGAAAACTCCCATAGTCCTTTGAAGTGAAGCCCGGTCAACAGGTACTGGCATATCCAAGAGAGGACGAAGTCGCTCAGGATCCGGCTTGATTACGTTGTTGCAGATGTTATAGCCTAGTAAATTTATTTCTGTTATTGAAAATTCGCTTTTCTGTAAGTTTAGAGTTAGATTGTAGCGAGTAGCGACTTCTTGAAAGATGCGTAATTTTTGGTCGTGATCAACCTGGTTATATCCACATACCGTGATGTCGTCAAAACAGGCATACACACCTTGCAATCGCTCTTTATCTATGATCGTATTGATTGCCCGTTGAAAAGCTGCTACGCCGTTGGTGACGCCGAACGGTATGCGTCTAAATTGATATAGATTTCCGCAGGCTTCAAAAGTTGTATATGGTTTATCACCTTCTAAAATTGGAATTTGATGATACGCGCTGCGTAAATCGATTTTGCTGAATACTTTATGCTTAGCTACTTTAGAAATGAGTTCATCCATCGACGGGAGAGGATAAGCGTCAAGTTCCGTGTACCTATTTATCGTCTGAGAGTAATCGATAACCATTCTCTTGACCATTATGATGTTCACTAGTTGTCACGAGAACCTGTGCTCTCCATGGCGAAAGACTTGGTTCAATAATTTTGTCTTGCAAAAGTTTATGTATTTCCGCTTTGATAAACTGTGAATCCAAATCAGAGTGTCTTTTTGACTTTATAGCAATTGGTTTCTGAAAAGGCAGTAAGTTAGTAAATAGGCTGACTGGGTTGATATTCGCTTCGGAGAGAACGCATAGCTTGAGTGTTGGTTTAGAACCACCGAATTGCATTTCTAGAGCTTGGTGATTCCGCAAAATATCATGTCCAAGTATGATGTCTGAACAAAGTCCGTCCATAATCATAAGAGTAGCGTTGATATCTTGATTTAGCATAGTTATTTTCAGTGTGCATGTTCCGTTCACTTCTGTGCTTAAGTTAGACGTTGCCATTGTAATCTTTTGTTTGCAGGGAGTGATGTTCAAATTACATAGATTGACAAGGCTTCGATCGATAAAACTGGAGGTGCTGCCAGTATCGGTAAGAGCTCTTGCGGTAGTTTTTCCGTTTACAATAACTGGTACCGTGGCTCTTTTTAGGTTTGCTGCCGACAAGATGCAAGAAAAGGTTTGTGTTGATGTAGATGCCGCATGAATGGCGTGTTCATTTTCGAATGCCTCACTTGCTGCTACTCGAGGGCTCTTGGTAAGGCAAACTTTAGAAAAGTGCCCTTCCTGTCCACAATTTTTGCAAACGGTTTTGTTAGCTGGGCATTCAGAGCGAGGGTGACGTTGATTGCCGCAAAAATAGCATGTTTCATACTTTGTTGGTTTTCTGGCAGTAGCTGTAGTGTTGTTGCTAGTAATATAATTTACAACCGGCGTTGGTTCTCTTCGGTAATAATCGTTTTGAACCTGAGCCATTTCTAGAGATCGCGCTTGTTCGTATGCTTTGTCTAAAGTAAGTGTTGTTTTCTAAAAGTCGTTGGCGTATTGCTGATTACGATAGCCCTGCGATAAAGGCGTCTCGCACATATTCACTCTCGTTTTGTTCAAGGTTTACAGATTTAAAATTGCAATTCTTCGATAACAGTTTTAGCGTTTGAATGTACTGATCAATCGACTCTCCAGGCTTTTGTAGTCGTTTGGTCAATCGATATCGCGAGTAAACTTCGTTTACTGGTTTTATAAATAGCGCATCTAGTTTTTGTATAGCTAGTGCATAATCTTCGGAATCTTTAATGTGCGTATACAGGAGAGGAGATAGGTGATTGACCAGCAGCTGATACTTGCAAATGGGACTTACTGCGTTTTCTTTCGATTGTATGGCTTGTATGAAGTTGTCAAAAGTTTGCTTCCAATGGATCCATAGTGTTGATTGGTCAGAGCTCGTTGTTGGATCCGCTTCAAATCTTTCGGGCTTTAGATATTTGTCCATGATGTAGGTATTTTAAAAATATATTTTTAACGAATAAATTGTAGTATAAAAACATTGTAGTATATTGTAATTATATATAAAACCATTTCAGCATAAGGTAATTATGGCTTTATTCGTTAAAAATTCGACATGCATAGACTTTATAATTGACATATACTTTGTCGCTGATGACATTAGATTTACGGTCAAGTGGATTGAGGTTGTATAGCACCACATTAGAAAAATAAATTAGTTATATACATACATATTAGGTACATAAATAACTTTAAATAAATAAATATATATAAAATAAATAAATATGTACTTACATACTTATACTTACAATAATAATATTAGAGATCAGATGAATCATGACTCTTCATGGAGATAAAAGTTTTTGAGTCTAGCTTTAAATACGGAAGGTGAGGGGGATTTCTTAATGGAGACCGGCAAGGCGTTCCATAATCGGACAGCTTGAACGGAAAAGGAGTTTGCATAGAAACTGGTTCTATGTATCGGGGTTTTCAGAGGATCGGAGTGTTTGGGAATTTGTGCAAAAAAGGAATTCAAAGTGTTCCTTCAGATAACAAGGCGTGGAAGGATTACGAAGGATATGTCCACGTCAAATGTGGTTTGACATATTCCTTTTTTTAAATTGTTATTTCAATGTGGCAAAGCTCGATTTCTTTATTCACCTTTAACCGAAGGAAGAAGCTTGAATGCGAAGCATTTCTTTAGACCCCGACCGACAACAACCGGTAAAAAAAAAGAGAGACATAATATTATATTTTTACGAATATACTAAATGAGCATGTCACTGGTTATCATTATCAATTTATCATTCAGCCATAGGTCATTCACTGCTGGACATAGAGCTCCCTCTTAGGCCTCTCTGGCTTGTATGTATGTAATTTTTTCATACTTTACTTCCTTATGTACTAATGTGGATGTTTGTTACTCTTGCACGCAAAAACTAAATAGACTATAGTCAGTTTAGGAATTTCTCCTAAGGACCTTCTCAATAAGCGCTTTTCGAATGAGACAAAATAAAAAGTAGGTAGAATCTGATAATGTAATAATTTATTTATTCAGCAACAAACTTCAGTATTTCACAAACAAAAAATACAATGGTTAAATAAGTTTAATACAATTCAGAATGGAAAACACAGGTACCTAAACTAGGATGGACCTGTATGATGATGGCATATCTCCCTCGCGGACTATGGTTCATAATAGAATGTTCAGTGAATGTATGTGGGAGTGTGTTCGTTGCGTGATTTGAGTGTGAGTGTGTCCATATGCATGCCAGGATGTGTGATGGGTGTTTTTGTATGAAAGGGTGTGTGGTGTCAGTGTGTGAGAGCGGGTGTGTGGTGTGAGTGTGAGTGCCAGTTTGTGTGTGTGTATAAATGGGTGAGTTTGTTGTGTGTTGACATAACATACATAATGATTAACAGACTCTCAGTTCCAACGTAGTTCAAACCTAGCAACCAACTTTTAACCATAAATTTGCATTTATAGCTAGTAGTGAAAGTAGAGAATGAAAAAAGCGGCCAATTTAAAAAAAATATCAGATTAATTAAAAGGCTTATTAGCCCTATAGCTAGGAAGATAATCGCTAATCGTTAATCGCGATTAGGTATCCCATCTAGTCTTAGAGCATTAAACTGTAAGTACACGATATTATGTACAGAAGCAGAGCAGTTGGTTTGACTGCTGCGAGTGCCGTGCGTGATATGATAACCGAGACAACCAGTAATGTTACCAGCTGCTTATTAGCTGCCTAATCAAGTACGCACGTGCTAGCAGGAGGTGAAATAATTATTACAACATCAAATATGTAATTTGATCAATGTGAGTAACTTGATAAATATTGTAACGAAGTTAAAGTTCATTTCATTTATTTATTTAGAAACAATCTAGATAATTGTGTTTGAAATTACATCATATTTACAAATTAAAATACTTATTTAAAATTAAGTATCAAATACATGTCAAAAATAATAAAATAGTACTTATGTAAGTAAACTTAAATAAAAGTTGGCACATAATATTATACTTAATAGGTAAATTAACTGTTAAATTTACCTACTTGAGCCTTTTTTTATACATTATAGGCTTGCGTTTGATCACGATCTCGCCTAATGATGGTAAGCGATGATGCAGTCTACGATGGTACACACTTGCCTAGAAGAAACCTATTCACTCGCGACTTAAAGATACCCAGGTTGTAGCTATCAGGAAACACAGACTCTGGCAAGGCGTTCCACTCTTTCGCGGTGCGCATAATAAAGGTCGAAGAGATCCGCTTTGTGCGAATGGGAAGTATTTCTACTATATAGCGGTGGCGCACCGCAGAGCGTCTGGTTGTCCGTTGATAGAATGGAGATGGTGGGATCAGTTTGAAAAGTTACGCCGCACACTCCCCGAAATGTACTCGATAAAAAACCGAGAGGCTAGCAACCTTTCGTCGATGCTCCAGGCTGAGAAGCCTTGCATCAACTAGCTTATCGTTGCCTATGAGCTTCTTGGCTCTTGTGATATTAGTAGTTATAGGTACCTACCTATTATCATACTAATATTATAAATGTGAACGTTTGGATGTTTGTTTATTTATTTGTTTGTTTGTTACTCAATCACATCGTAACGGCTGAAACGATTTCGATAAATTTGGTAGGTATATACGTAGATTATAACCTGGATTACCCATAGGCTACCTTTTATCCCATAAATCAGTTCCTATGGGATAAAAATGGGGTGTCAAGTATAGTTGCAACAGCGAGTTTAGCTTTATTTCTAGGCTACCTACACATTTAGTAGTGTAACGCGTACGAAGTCGTGGGCAACAGCTAGTAAGTAATATTATTGTAGTGTTCCAGCAGGACACATGTTTTGAACTAAACACTTTTTTAAATTTAATTCTAAACACCTATTGTAAAAACCAATGTAAAACAGCAAACATATATAATTAAGGAAATCTTGTAGGTCCTACGCCATTAAAAAGGCAGCTCTACTCAGCCTCGGATCAACATTTTTAAAAGCTTGGTGCTATGTGCCAATTGGCAAACATTTTCTTTTTTAAATTTTTTTTAATTATTAACAACTTTTTTTTCTGTGCGGGTAGTTGTACGATTGACATTTAAAATAAAACTCCTGCTTCCTAATTTCTTTAATTAATATTAAAAATTAACTTTTACAACTTATTTATGCTTCAAAATATAGATTAAGTTACAATACCTGTCTGGTAGTGTTTTCATAAATATCTAAGCACTACATAGTGGAGAATATCACTGAAGATGTCACAGCAAGTTTTGGATGTTATGGCCAAATCAATGGAACAGTTGAAGAGCATGTTCAGGCAGGAGATGGATCAGTTAAAGGATCAGGTCGAAAAAACATCACCACCCAGTGCAACTATCACCAGCCTGGCTACAGATCTCGCTTCGTTCAGGACATTTGTCATGGGTGCACTTCAGTTACTACAGGACCAACTTCAAGTCATCTGCAATGAGGTAGATAGCCTGGAAATGCGAAGCCGTCGTAAGATATTGTTGCTGCATGGTGTTCCAGAGGGCGCAAAGGAGGACACGGCTGAAGTCCTTGTAAAGACGGTGACGCAGAAGCTGAGTCTCAATGGTTTCATTCAAGCTGCCATTAGCCGTTGCCACAGGATGGGTCGCTTAACGTCAAGTGATAAACCTAGGCCTATTTTGTTTAAACTCCATGATTTAGCACTGCGAGGCAAGATTTGGTCTACAAAAACTAGCCTCAAAAACACTGGGATCACTATGTCGGAGTTTTTAACGAAGTCACGTCATGAAACCTTTATGGCGGCAAGGCAGCGATTTGGCGTGACGAAATGTTGGACCCAAGACGGCTCCGTGTTCGTCATCGGAGTGGATGGAACGCGCCGTCGCATCCATAGTCAGCAGGAGCTTGATAAAATCCGAACGCAGGACGCGCCCGCCAAGCCGGCGGCAGTCGTCAAGGAGCCGCAGCAGCCGGCTGCAACTTCGTCAAAGAGCAGGCGGGTTGGCGTAGCCACTAAAAAGTGATTTCTTGTGTTTGCAGTCTCTTATTTTCAAAGGACATAATACCCTCCCTTTCAGGTCTGAAAAACTATTATTTTTTATCTTGTAGGTATGTATGTGAATTATTGTGAATCAAATCAATTGTCAAAAATGTTTATTTAGAATTGTCAAGTCAACAGTGTCAGTCAGTCAATTAGGAATGCTATGACAGTGACACATTAGTAAATTGATTTTTCGTACATCATGTTACGTTTCGTTTTACGTTAAATTATTGTTTACGTATGTACAGCTCATAAAGAAACCATTTTATGATTGTTATGTTTTGCTTAGATTATTCTTGTAAAATTAAAGTAATCTCTTTATAACACAACCGGCAGGTGGAGAAAATGAACTATTGATTGACATATTTTGATTAGATTGTCGATTAGAGTTTAATACATAGTTAGATTATTAATATTTTATTTTGTAAGTACTTACATATTTATTATTTTGTAACATATTTATAGATATTTATTTATTATTTTAAAACTATGCTCAACGTCGTTTTGGATAAAAGTGATGACAGTGATGATTACCAATCTGTTGCATCTTCGATCGATCCCGACAGTGATGATAGTTTCGTCAGTTTACCGTCTCTTTCTGAACAACTTACTCTCCAGTTCTCTGATGTACCTAAGAACTTCAATGCAATACACATTAATGCACAAAGTATTCCGGCCCATTTTTCGGAAATGTTGTCATCGTTTGATGTCAAAAACATTCATGCTATTCTCATTTCTGAATCTTGGTTAAAGCCATGCCTTCCTTCTACTTCTTACTCACTACCTGGTTTTCGCATTATTCGCAATGACCGGACTGGTAGTCGTGGTGGCGGTGTAGCTATATATCTCCGTGCTCACATCCCCTTTTCTGTTATTAATATGTCTGCACAGCCTCCGCCACTCCAGGCCGGTGAGCACCTATTTCTTGAAGTCACTCTTTCTCATACTAAAATCCTTTTAGGAGTATATTACTCTCATTCTAACCGTGTTAATTACTTCTCATCTTTTGAAAATATCCTAGAAAATCTGGTTCCCTCTTACAGGCATTCTATAATTATGGGTGATTTTAACACTTGTCTTCTATCCAAAATCAGCCGCTCTTTAACCTTCGAATCTATTGTTAAATCATGTAATTTGCATACGCTTCCCCTCTCTGCTACTCATCATTTCCCTAATACACAGCCGTCGCTTCTCGACCTTATCATCGTATCCTCTCTAAATCACGTTGATAAGCACGGTCAGTGTACAGCGGATATTTTCTCATATCATGACGCAATATTCCTATCTTATAAAATACGTCCCCCTAAGGCTAAGCGAAAGGTGATCTTGCAGCGCAGTTTTGGTATCATGGATAGGGAAAAGTTTTTTGTTGATGCTGAAAAGATTGACTGGTCAACCGTTTTTAATGCAGACTCCATGGATGACAAAATTGTTATTTTCAATACTTTAGTTACGCAACTATTTGATATCCATGCACCATTTCGTGCCATTAAGTTGAAACATAACCCGGCTCCCTGGCTCACTGATGAAATTAAATCACTTATTCATAAAAAATCGGTTGCTAAAACAAAGTACAAAATAGTTTCAAGTGAGTACAACAAAAACAAGTATTACAATTCTCGAAATCGCTGCAATAGAGTGTGTAGGGACGCACAACGTCGCCATATCCATGAATCCGTTTCCGATGAAGATCCAGCTAAAGTCTGGAAGTTTCTGAGATCGTTAGGAGTTGGTAAATCTCGCCAGGATTCAATTCCTAGCGATTTAAACATTGACTCCCTTAATCAACATTTTTCTTCATCTTCTTACATTGCTGATGCTGATAAAATCAGTTCAATTAATTTTCTCTCTTCGTTACCAACTCCTGATCATCCTCCTTTTCTATTTAGCCAAATCACCGTTGCTGATGTTAAGAAAAGTATTTTGTCAATTACATCCAATGCTGTTGGGCTTGACGGTATCAGCCGCAATATGCTTATTCCTATCCTTGATATCATTCTACCTACCCTCTGCCATCTCTTGAACCACTCCCTAATGACCGGTACCTTCCCTTCCATTTGGAAGGAAGCCCAAATAATTCCTCTTCCTAAGAAACCTAATCCCAAATCCTTTTCTGAATATCGCCCGATTTCTATCCTTCCTTTTCTCTCCAAAGTTCTCGAACGCTTGGTTCATAATCAATTAAACTCTTTTTTTTCCTCCTATAGTCTCCTTAATCCTCTGCAGTCTGGCTTTCGTAAAGGCCACAGTACTGTCACTGCTCTAGTCAAAATCACGGACGATATACGAGTGGGCATGGAAAATGGGCAACTTACCGTGCTGACTTTACTTGATTTCAGTAATGCGTTCAACACCGTAGATTTTGATATTCTCCTGGCAATACTTAGCTCCTTTAACGTATCTCCAGCGGTGATTGTTTGGATTTTCAATTACTTGCACGGGCGCCGTCAGCGTGTTCGACTCGAAGAGTCTCTCTCTTCGTGGTGTAATACGTCTGCTGGTATACCTCAAGGTGGCGTTTTATCTCCTCTTCTTTTTGCAATCTTCATAAACTCTATTTCTCTTTATCTTTCTTCGTCTTTTCACCTCTACGCAGACGATTTTCAGATTTATAATCAAGCTACGCTCAGTAATATTGCTGATGCTGTTGACGTTACCAATTGCGATTTACGCCGTATTGCAGAGTGGATCAAGCTCCACGGTTTGAAAGTTAATCCTACCAAAACGCAAACCATTATAGGTAGTTCAAGAACGCTTAGCAAAATTGATTGGTCCACTGTCCCACAAGTTGTCTTTGACGAAATAGCAATCCCATACAGCGAAACCGTTAAGAATTTAGGTATCATCATTGACCGCAACTTTTCATGGAAGGCTCAGCTTGAACTAACCAGCCGGAAGTTGTTTGCGTCAGCTGGTTCACTAAGGAGACTTCGAAACTTTTTGCCTACGTCCACCAAGACTGCGCTTGCACAATCGCTTTTACATCCCGTACTAGACTATGCTGATGCTTGTTATCTGGACCTCACTGAGGAACAGCTTAACAAGCTCGAGCGTTTACAAAATTTTTGTATTAGATTTATATTTGGCCTCCGTAAATATGATCATGTGTCTCCCTTCCGTTCAAAGCTTAAATGGCTTCTGATTCGTCTTCGTCGGAATACGCATATCCTTTCTCTTCTCTATTCTATTCTTTTCAATCCCTTCTCTCCTCACTATCTGAAATTTAGATTTGAATTTCTCCATTCTTCAAATAACTATACTCTTAGGTCATCAGAAAACTTGATACTCAGAACTCCTTCGCACAGCACTTCCTTTTACAGCGCTTCTTTTACTGTCCAGGCTGTTCAGCTGTGGAATGCTCTGCCCGAAGAAGTAAGACGGTCATCATCCTTACACGCAGGGGCGTAGCTACCGCCGTATTTGCCGTATCAATTATACGGGGCCCCCGGGCCACGGGGGCCCCCAAAGTGTGTAAGGAAAAAGAATAAAAACTTTCTAATTTATTTTATTTTACAAATGACAAAATTCTATAAAGCAATTCCTTTTTTTCCCGCCTTAAGCGTGCGTTCAAAAGTTGGCAACACTACATCGTTATGGCGGGCTGCGGGACTTCCCCGTTTTACTTACTTCATCTTCAACTCAGCGGGGAATCCCCGGGAATCCTTCATCGATATCGCGATGTACGTGTACGTTGTTGTACTTTGCATTGGATGTTAAACCACGGAGTGCAGTGCACTGTTTATTTACGCGCTTTATATAAATGTGCATTACATTGTAATTCAGTACAAACAATATTGTTCTTCTGGTTTAGCAGTATTAGTAACGATTTGTAAAAGAAATGAGTGAAAGGAAAAGAGATTATCCCAGCGGCGCTGAGAAAAGAAAAATTAAACAGAAAAGGGACGAGGTTATAAAAAAAGTGCCCAAAATTTCTTCATTTTTTCAGAGACAAGATACTGTGAGTGATTTAGATTGGAAAGGTAAGTACTACACTACTACCCAACCCATAGGGGCCCGTAGTGATAAACAAGGAAATCTTTTAATTTCGGTCTGTCCATCTGTCCGTCACAAAAAGTTGTCTCCCCCCTCGATTTTCACAATTATACTGTTTTTAGGGTTCCGTGCCTTGATTAAAAAAACAAAATTCTAACTTATCTATAGGATCGATTTGTTTTGTTGTTTGTTTATCAGTCCGTATCGTATCGTTAATTGCGTGTTGAGAACTTCAGATGTGCAGACTCGCTTTCGGGTTCTCGTTTTGTATGGCCACTACACTACGCGCTGCGTTTAAATAGCACGCAGGTGTATAGTAATGCACGGACGGGCTGCAGGTGATTTTGTATCTACTAATAGGTACGAGCACAATCCGCGTAGAATCTGTGTGCGTCTGAACTGAACACTCTAACTGTGACCCTTAGTAACGTTATTTATTTATATATAACTCTTTTTAGTTTAGTATCAAAGCATTCGTATTTATTTTTTAACAATTACTCGTTTATTTTTAGATTCTTCTGAAGCATGTTCTTCGTCACATATCCATCCGGAAATAGAAGAAAGCCAAGCACATACTTTATCGGATGTCCATCCAGAAATCGAGGAACCCCAAGTCAACGATTCTGATATATCTGCAGATAATGCAGATTGTAATATAATTTCATCAGATAGAGGAAATTTTGGTGACAATTTAACTGAATGCGAACGAAAAATAATTTTTAAATTGGGTCCATTTAAACCACAAGGACCATTTCCAAAAGTTTCAGAAAATAACCGACCTTTTTCAGCTTATTATTATTCATATTTCAATCAGGCAGGCATAAAAATTATAAGACCATGGTTATGTTATTCTAACGTTTTAAACAAACCGTACTGTCACTTCTGTTGGTTATTAGCAGATCGTCAAAACAAATCGTACTCCTCTGCTTGGGTTAACGGTGTTTCGGTTAGAAGCAATTTAACACAAACTATTCTTGACCATGAAAAGTCACAGCAGCATATTAGTGCCTCACTCTCTTATAATAATTGGTTGCAAGGAAATACCATCGATACTCTATTGAAAAGTGAAATCGATAGTAAAATTACATTCTGGAGAGATGTACTGCATCGTATAATTAATGTTATAATTACTTTAGTATCTTGTAATCTAGGGGGCATGATTCTGATTCTGGCAATTTTATGGCAATTTCACGTCTGCTATCTAACTATGATGCAACTTTAAAAGAACTTTTTCTAAAACCGAAAGGTGAAATAAATTATTTAAGCCCTACGATTCAAAACGAAATTATTAGTTTGCTTGGTACTAACGTTAGGAACAGTATTATCTCAGAAATTAAAAAAGCTCCATTTCTGACAATAATTCTGGATACAACACAAGACTTGTCAAAAATTGACCAACTATCTGTAGTTTTTCGATATATCTCGGTTACAGAAAATGATGATAATGTGCCTAAAGAAATAAAAATCTGTGAGTCCTTTTTAGGATTCATAGCAGTAACCGATTGCAGTGCTGCAGGTCTGAAAACTGTCATTTTAAATTTGACTAAAGAATATGGAATTGATTTGACTAAATGTAGAGGACAGGGATACGATGGAGCAAATGTTATGTCGGGTGTGTATGGAGGATTACAAACCCTAATAAAAGAGCATGCTCCAAATGCCGATTATGTTCATTGTGCTGCGCACGCTTTTTGAACGATGCTGCGAGACATGTTCGTGAAGTATCGACTTTTTTCGATAATTTAGAAAAAATATATACTTTTTTTGGCAATAGTATAAAACGCTGGGCTATGCTAAGTGACGATTCATCTGAAAAATATTTGATTACCCTTAAAAAGGTATGTCCTACCAGATGGTCTTCTAGGAACGACGCTTTATTAGCAGTAAAGAAAAATTTTTTACTAATCATGTAAACTTTGTACCAACTAAATTTAATTTCAAATAAAAAAGATGAACGTGAAGAATGTAAAAGTATAATTAATATTTTAGAGAGTTTTGATTTCTTAGTGCTCGTTACATTTTTTTCTTCACTATTTGAAATTATTAATCCTGTTTCTAAAGCTCTACAGCATGAAAATAATGACTTACAGAAATCTAGTATTTTATTAAGTAATCTTTTAAATAGACTGTGCCAATTAAGAAATCAGAATTCATTTAATAGTTTGCTAAATGAATCCAAAGATTTAGCAAAAAAGTGGGGGGTAACAACTGTTTTTAAAAACAGTAGGCGAAAGATAACGAAGCGTTTTTTTGATGAGTTATCACAAGATGAGAGAATTTCCGACCCGGAATCCTATTTCAAAGTCAATGTATACTATTGCTGTTTAGATATATTAATTTCTCAAACTAAAGAAAGATTTCAGAGCCTTTGCAACCTGAGTAGTATATTCGAAATATTACAACCGGAGAAACTCCTATCTTCTTCAAGCGAAGAGATATTAAACGCTTCCGGAAAACTGTCTGCTAAATACAGTAAAGACATCTCACTTAATCTTTGTGACCAATTAAAGGCTCTAAAAACATGCTTAAATTCTGAAATTAAAAAAAAATATTCCATTAAAGATTTCATTGAATTATTGCTAGTAAAATTCAATAGTCTTGCATCCAGTTTTCCCGAGGTAATCACAGCATGCTTTTTATTCTTGACCCTTCCAGTTACAACCGCAACGGCAGAAAGAAGTTTTTCAAAATTAAAAGTAATAAAAAATTACTTAAGAACTTCGATGGGACAAGAACGGCTGTCAGACATCTCACTATTGTCCATAGAGGCAGAAACTTTAGAAAAACTAAAATCATCATCAGCCATAAATGATTTAATAAATCAGTTTGCCGATAAAAAGGCAAGGAGAGTGAATATTTAAAATTCGATTTTTATTTGTAAAATGGGTAAATTATGTGATAAATAAATATTACTTCTCACAATATTTTTTTTCTTTTGTGAAAAATCTTTACCTCCATATAAGGGCCTCCAAAAAAATTTTTATACGGGGCCCCGACAAGGCACGCTACGCCACTGCTTACACGTCTTCAAATTGAAGGTGAAACATCATTACCTGACGATGTCATCTTCCTAGCGTTATTTATTTACTATTTATGTACTTATTTTATCTGTTAGTATAGTTTGCTATATGTATATACTATATTTATATAAGTCTATTTTATAAGTATATTAAGTATTAGGATTAAAACTTCATATTATTATTATATCTTAGAATATATTATGTGTAAATGTAATGTATCCGCTAAAGTACACCGCACTCCGTAATTTTTAAAAATTTCGCTCCATCCAAAGGTTGCCTGGAAGAGATCGCTTTTAGCGATAAGGCCGCCCATTGTATTGCCTTATTTATTTTAACCCAGTACTTATTTTTTTTATTATTTCTGTTTGTGTGGTAATTCAATAAAGAGTTATCTATCTATCTATCTATCTATTTTCATTAAATACATTTTATTATACCACCTTGAGATGGAACAAACCTAGGGCCCACCTGATGTTAAGTGGTAACCATCGTCTATAACAAAGTATTGCCTCGTAGGCCACGAACCTTAGATACATGCACTTCGATGCACTGGCCTGCGTCCGTCAATTTGAGGCATACAGGTGTAATGCCTCATGTGTCTGCAATTTCACCGGCAAACCTTCAAACCGAAACACAACAATGCTGCTCGACGGCAGAAATAGGTATGGTGCCAGTACTTCCTCGGACGAGCCCCTTCACAAGAAACTCTACTACTCTTGAACTTTTTAACAAAAATATAACCACTTCAGATAATCATCGATATCGGTTGACGTGATAAATATTTTTTTATTATGTCGTGCACCTTTGCAAATTCAAAAGTTTGATGATTTGGATCCTATCATCAGATCTTTCCCTTTCTTACAAAAAAAGAAATATTGAATTATTGAAATCGGACAACGTGGTGAAGGATTATCGATGAACATAAAAACATAGCAAAAAAAAGTGGCATTCTGGGAGTGCCGACAGAAGTGAATACTTGAACAATTACGAGATACCTACTTATATACAGAGGTGTCGGTAACGGTAACAGTGACGCGAGTTCAATGGTTTTTTCCCATCTCAAAAAATGCCCAACGCACCTAAAGAAGTTTTCACTCCAAAAACCGTCGAATTGAAAACCGTCGTCTCGTCGTTGGTTAAAAATACTAAGATTTTTTTCAAAATTGTTTATTATATTAGGCAGGTACATAATGAAATCTAATACACAAACTGTTTTATAATCTGTAACAGTATGGGGAAATCCGATACCGTAGCAGATACAGAGAATCTGTCTGAGGAACCATTTTAGTCTAGATTTTAATATGGAAATACTTAAGGTACCAATCGTTAACTTTTTGGTCATGCGTGAGTTTTCCATGAAAATGAATACCTACAAGAAAAGGAGTCAAGTCGCAATAAGAAAAAAAATTTGTGAATTTCTTCATTTTATGGAAAACTCACGCTTGACCAAAAAATAAACTATACAAAAATTATTTTCATGCCAAAACGTAATTAGTAGCTATATATGATTTAGAAAATTGTACAATTATGCAAATAGTGTTTAGTTGCTAAATACGTTTAGTGATTGTTGTGCATGTTCCTAAGACAATTTCTCTGTATCTGCTATGGTTTCGGAATGCCCCATACTTTCCAAGTAAAAAAAAACACTGTAATAATAATCGTTTGCGTAAGACTAAAATAAATAATATTAAATAATTTACTGGTGGTAGAGCTTTTGTGAACGGGCTCGAGGAAGTGGGCACCACCGCCTTACCTCCATCTGCCGCCAAATAGCAGTACTTGTGCTGCTGTGTTCCGGCTAGATGGTAATGGTATGTTCCTGTAATTACTGGCACATAGGCATAACAGCTAAGTCCTATAGTATGGCAACGTATCCACATAGAGATCAAGACAACATAATAGCTTGTTTTGAATTTTATGTGGATATCCATGGGTTGCAGTAGCCACTTAACATCTGGTGGACTGCATGCTCGTTTGCTATATAAGTACCTAGTATAAAAAAAACATTTCAAATACTTTTAATCAAACAACAAACCAACAATACAATTAACACACTAGAGCGAACAGTGCTCCCCACACTACTCAATGGAATTTCCCGCGGCGCCTCAAAGCCATCATTCACATTTTCTTTCGCTACAGTATATACTTCTGTTACTTCAAATATCGTAGTAGTTTCAACGGAATTACAAATATATTCTGTCTGATTAACACAGCCACCTGCTCCAGGGCTAAAAACATGATTAACCGGGCATTCGATTCTTCTCGCAGTTACAAAATCAATCAACCCCTGAACACAAGTGATGTATGAAACACAATTTGCATTCACAATGTCTTCGAAATTCCCGGTGACATTGCAAGTATAACTGGGCAGGCATTGGTAGGCTGTAGCGGTCGTACACTGTTGTTCCAGATGGCTGTATACCGAGCCTAGAGGGCAGGTCAGCTTGTACTGCATAAAGGCACCTCCCGTAGGAATACACATGGTATACCCCCTACAGTCAGCTTCGTCGTTGTTCGGGAATCGTCCTCGGGTGTTACACTCCGCAGCCTTGCTGACGTCATGGCTTAAGACCTGCAATTTTAAATGTTTGTTCTGACTATCTTTATGTGAGGCAAATGCGAGGTAATCCTGGTAATGATGGATGCACACATGCGTTAATGGAAAAGTTGGGTTTTTCATGAAAAACAATGATGTCAGATGAAGAGATAAGTCAGTAAGATAAGAAGAGATCTTCTTCTTGAATTTTATTTTTCGAGTCTGGTCACATATCGCTGCAGCTGACTCTACTTTCTTTGGCATGGTATGGAAGTGGAAGTTGTTAAAAAGATTATTAAAGAGCATAAAAGAGATAAAAGAAAAAAAAAACATGACGTGCCAGCCAACCTTGTGATATAAGGAAGAACTGTTGGCGAAGGTATGCTCGGCGGTCAAGATGCAGACCGCCCACTCGATGGTCAAAATGTTATCGTCAATCTCAACGAAAACTACATGCTTTTTTCCGTTCTTTCTGTATTCTGAGGCTTTTTGTAAACCTACTAAACACTAAGGTGGCAAAAAAGCATAAGCCCTCTGATGGTGAGTAGTTACTGAAGCTTATGCGAACTAAAACCAAAAAGGTATCTCTCGCGCGTTCGTTAAATAACACTCGACAAGATATCTGGGAGACCGTTAAGATGGGTGACTGTTAGAAGCATTAAGTGATTCAGTGTTACAAAAGGCAGACGAGCACATTACCAGACATGCTAAGCCATGCCAGGGTCTGATATCATCATTATATCAACCATAGGAAATCCACTGCTTAAAGTAGGCCTCCTCCCCTTACTAAACTTAGACGGGGGTATACGCAATACACCACTATGTGGGACGTCAGTGCAGATCGAATTCCCCCCACTCTAGATCTAAGTAGGCCTACCCCAAAAAGTAGTTTTTAAAAAGCTTAAATTTTTTTTGGTGGTTTTTTTTTTAAATCCTAATGAAAAAATTCAGGCATTCCCAAAAAGTAAAGATTTTTATAAAGTATAACAAAATTTGGTAGTCTTTCGTAGCATGTCCGTATAGCACTACAGACATGCTACGAAAGACTACCAAATTTTGTTATACTTTATAAAAATCTTTACTTTTTGGGAATGCCTGAATTTTTTCATTAGGATTTAAAAAAAAAAACTAGATGATCCCTACACAAAGTGTGATTTACGTAAATATAAGTTTTAATAATAATATGTGAATCAACCTGAGCTAAAAAAAATCGTCCAAGTGCGTGTCAGACTCGCGCACGAAGGGTTCCGTACCATTATCTATAGAAACGGTAAAAAAACCACGTTTGTTGTATGGAAGCCCCTTAAATATATGTTTTATTTTAATTTAATTATTTATTTTTAAAGTGAATATATACTTAACTAAATATTCTGTGAATATTTCAAGCATCTACCTGTTGCGGTTATTAATATCGAGGTAAAACGAGCAAAAAAATCACGTTTGTTGTATGGGAGCCCCCCTTAAATATTTATGTTGATCTCGTTTTAGTATTTGTTGTTACAGTGGCAACAGAAATATATCATCTGTGAAAATTTCAACTGTCTAACTATCACGGTTCATGAGATACAGCCTGGTGACAGACGGACAGACAGACAGACAGCGGAGCCTTAGTAATAGGGAGCCGTTTTACTCTTTGGGCACGGAACCCTACTAATTATGGAAATTAGTATCTTTCATGTTACAATTTAAATCTTTGAACTTATGAGGAGCTGGTTACTAATTAGCATTAAGTACTTTCTGTTTCACTGATAGGTAGGCAAGTAATGTTTAATTGGTTTCATCATCAGCGTCCACAATTCCATTGCTAGACTCTTTACCTTAAGATATATCTTATCGAACGGTCACGAGTCACTTCCATCCACCGACTAGGTACAAATGCCGGTTACAATACCTATCATGCACCCATCGAATGGGGATTTCCCAAAACTCTAGATTTTGATACCTGATTAAAAAAAACCTAATTACACTATAATTATACAAAATATGAACTCCAAAGAAATCAAATTCGGCATATATTTTATGCATCAACCAGACTATACAAGTGAAATGACCATTTAATAAAATTATCTGAATTTCACACCAATTTATTGTTTGTCTGGTCAATTCGAAAAAAACCTTACGACTTATCTTCTACCTAAAAAAATCAGTTGAAAGGTTAGCTAATTTAATATGCAATGTATTTGATATGGATTATTAGATGTGCATTATTAATTTTGATGTGCCATGAAAAATTTCCCATTTAAAATGTTTTTAAGAGAATAATTAAACTAACCACAAACGGGAAGATGTACCAAGTGTAGGTATAGCTAGGTTATATGGACCGATGACGTTGTTGTTGGTTGCAAAGGACAGGTGTAATTGACGATACAAAATGATAGAAATTCTTAATTATATTTAAATTGAAGAAATGAGAGGCATATGTCCAGTGGACATCTATTGGCTGAGATCATGGCAAATAAAACAAACTTACCACAAAAAGGATAAACAAGCAAACTTGCTTCATCATCAATTCCAAAAATACTGAACCACCAAAAGCACTGCTCTCCCAAAGACAAGAGAACAGTATTTACTATAAAAATTATCCGTGTTACAGCTAAGGCTACTTATTTAATTACGGCACCGTTTTTATGTTTTATTGCTCTGGTATCTGGGAGATAAACGGAAACTGAGGGATGCCTTCTAAGTGCGATATTCGGAACGTTATAGTTGGTCCAAATCCCTTATGTTAACTTATCGATGAAAGTATGAAGTGTTTTATCGACATTACGACAACATGTGTAACTGACTACCACGTTTATTGAAAGTCCTCTAAAATAGTATTATCTAAGATAAGGGGATAAAAATACATCCCATTTTCGGTATCCGATTCGCCCCAGTACTTACGAGTATTTATGTAACAGATTGTGTTGCACTCATTCATTTCTAGAGCCGAATAATCAATTATACTAGGTATATTATTATAAAAGAAACTGATTTTCCTCTGTAAATGTATACCAATGATAAAATTGAAGTGTCTGTCTTTGGTTTCCAAATAAATACCAAAATTTAAGTGAAAACGACTATTTATACGATGCCTACTCATAAAAGATTGATTAAGAATTTTTGTCTGTCTGTCAGTCTGAAAGTTTATCGAAACGGCTAAACGGATTACAATAAAAGTTTTAGGGGTCAGAATAAGAATTTTAACTGAAATTTTATCGACCATTTCGGTATATTGCAGGGTTTAGAAGAAATGAAAATAACCATTTGTATTGAATATAAGAACCCGTCTGAAGCCGAAGCGGGTCACTTAGTATTAAATGTAATAAAATAGCTATTACAATCTATTAAGGAACTCGAATCTATTAAGGAAGGCCGAGGGAGTTCTTTTCTGACAGTGACAGACAGTTTTACTGTTTCTGCAAACCAATTGCTTATTTATACACTTACCAGCGTTCGGAAACTGAAAAGAAAACGTATGACAATCAAAAGTACTTTTATCAATCGACTTAAAAAAAAGAGGAGGATCCCAATTTAGCTGTATTTTATCAATAGTTATTTTCTTGCTATAATGACAATCGACTCTACTACATCACTATTTTTATTTGTATCAGATAAGATGATAATTTTGTTTAAACACAACTAAGCTTTGCCTAGATTCTAATTACATTATGTTTTTCTATGTGTGACTTTTCTGTGGCAACATACCATACTTGTGTATACAATGTTACCACCGAATGATAGACGAGTCAGATTATAATCAAATCTTGTTGATATTAGAATGGCCGCATTTGTCGTGTTTTCTCTAAAATAGGAGGAATTATTAAACCGTACACAGAAGTTGATGAATTTAATTGTGTAACTATTTAGCAATCTTTTTTATCGTGGCATTAGGTACGTACTTGATTGTCAGCCTACATTAATCCACTGCTTGACTTAAGTAAGCCTCTCTCAATCAGGGCCGGATTATCCATAAGGCGGATTAGGCAACTGCCTAGGGGCCCGCACCGACTAGGGGCCCACGGGGGCCTAGTCGATGCGGGCCACGCATGAAGAAAAAAAACGTTTCATTCGTTACATGCCCCATTATTTACATTCAGTAATGTTGCAATAGAAAAAAAAATATTTAAAGGTCAATTTCCAAGATGTTTTAAATGATTTTGTATCTAAAAAAGTTAGAAGTGTTGCTATTTACACTTATTGTACCTACTTCACAAAAATATTTTCTATCGGTATACAATATATTGTATTGCATTTAACAACATTAAATTTAAAATAACCGCGTCACGTCTCATTTATCTTCCCTACTCTATCATGTGACCTGGATCATAACACTTAACTATAACTATAATCTATTCATTAAGATCATTTTCAATTGCTTCAAATTCAATTGTCAATTGCTTCAAATGCCATGGGTAGTGACAATATTGGACGGAATATGTTAGTTCCAATTATTGATGAGGTACTTCCAATAATTTGCCATATCCTCAATTTCTCTACTTTGTCTAGCTCTGTTCCACTTTTGTGGAAAGAAGCGCATATAATTCCACTTCCTAAAAAATCCAAACCCACTTCCTTTACCGACTATCGTCCCATCTCTATTCTCCCATTCCTATCAAAAGTCCTTGAACGTCTCGTCCACAACCAGCTTAGCTCCTTCGATATCACAAATGCCCTGCTCAATCATCTTCAATCCGGTTTCCGTCCCGGTCATAGTACTGTAACCGCACTTGTTAAAATCACGGATGATGTAAGATCGGGCATGGAAAACGGCTACCTTACTATTCTGACACTGCTCGACTTTAGCAATGCTTTCAATACTGTCGACTTTGACATCCTGCTGCGTTTGCTTCGCTCAATTAACATATCTCTATCGGTGGTTGACTGGTTTCGCAGTTATTTACACGGACGCCGGCAACAGATACGTTGTGACGATTCCTTTTCGTCTTGGTGTTGTACATCAGCCGGTGTACCGCAGGGTGGCGTTTTATCTCCTCTTCTTTTTGCACTTTTTATAAATTCTATTTCTCGTCAACTTACTTCATCCTACCACCTTTATGTAGACGACCTCCAAATTTACACCCAGGCTCCACTTAATGAGTTGCCTGATGCGATCACCGTCACTAATAATAACCTGCTTTATATAGGTGAATGGAGAAAGGCTTATGGATTAAGAGTTAATCCTAATAAAACACAGACCATTATACTGGGAAGTTCACGCACCTTATCGAAAATCAACTACACAACACTCCCTCAAATTAAGTTTGATAATGTAACTGTTCCCTACTCAAAGGTTGTGAAAAATTTGGGCATCTTCATGGATAGCTGTATGTAGTGGGGTCCTCAGCTCGAATCTGTGAGTTGTAAGCTATTTGCCTCTGCTGGTTCGCTCAGGAGACTGTGAAACTTTCTCCCGATAGCTACTAAAATTGCGCTTGCACAATCTCTTCTTCTCCCAATTTTAGATTACGCTGATTCCTGCTATCTTGACCAGCTCAAGAGCTCAGGAGGAGCAGCTCAATAAGCTTGAGCGTCTTCAAAATTTTTGCATAAGGTTTATTTTCGGACTCTGGAAATACGACCACATCACCGAATTTCGTAATAAACTCAAATGGCTCCCCATTCGACTTCGCCGGAATACTCAGATCCTATCACTCCTATTCAACATCCTTCGTAATCCTTTCACGCCTTGTTATCTGAAGGAACGCCTTGTTATCGAATTCCTTTTTTGCACAAATTCCCAAACACTCCGATCCTCTGAAAACCTCCTTCTCAAAACCCCGATACATAGAACCAGTGTCTATGCAAACTCCTTTTCCGTCCAAGCTGTCCGATTATGGAACGCCTTGCCGCTTCTTCCTTCGGTTAAAGGTGAATAAAGAAATCGAGCTTTGCCACATTGAAATAACAATTTAAAAAAAGGAATATGTCAAACCACATTTGACGTGGACATATCCTTCGTAATCCTTCCACGCCTTGTTATCTGAAGGAACACTTTGAATTCCTTTTTTGCACAAATTCCCAAACACTCCGATCCTCTGAAAACCCCGATACATAGAACCAGTTTCTATGCAAACTCCTTTTCCGTTCAAGCTGTCCGATTATGGAACGCCTTGCCGGTCTCCATTAAGAAATCCCCCTCACCTTCCGTATTTAAAGCTAGACTCAAAAACTTTTATCTCCATGAAGAGTCATGATTCATCTGATCTCTAATATTATTAATGTAAGTATTAATATAAGTATGTAAGTACATATTTATTTATTTTATATATATTATTTATTTATTTAAAATTATGTATGTACCTAATATGTATGTATATAACTAATTTCTTTTTCTATTATTAAGTTTATTCTTTTTACATCTCGGTCAATCTTCCATTAAGCAATGATCCTCTCCATCCAAAGGTTGTCTGGAAGAGATCGCTTTGTTAAGCAATAAGACCGCCCATTATGCTTACTTTTATTTGTTTTTTTCTTTAAATCTATTGTGTCTAGCTTGTAAGGTATAATAAAGAATTTTAATTCATTTATTCATAATTTCAATGAAAGCAAAAAGCAGGAGTCGATCTGATCGACTCGACTTGTGTAATAGAAAAAATATATTTTAAAAAGTAAGAAAAGGGTAAATGAAACGGGCCCCGAAAATTGCATTGCCCTGCCACGGCCCTGCTCCCAATACACGTCACTGAGTCCAGTGTTCGGTTCTTCTCATCCATCTTCTTTATGTCACCATTCTATACTTCGTTTCCCAAAATAGCACGTACTTTATCAAAATCTCATCATATCCGCCATAAGTCGTCACTGCTGAACACTATGAACTTTCAGAGCGATCAATTTTGTGCGGCCTGCACATAACAGCTACCAGCAATCCTTATCGCGACGTTTCCATCTAGTGCTGGGTCGTCTTACCCTGCACTTTCTAGTGCGTAGTTTCCACTAGAGAACCTTTCTGCCCCAACGGCCGCCAGTTCTTCGAGCTATGTGTCCACTGCCACTTCAGTTTGCTAATCTTCTGGGCTATGTCAGCGAGTTAAGATTGTCAACGGATCTCCTCATTTCTGATTAGATCTCGTAGCACGCACTTGCCTTTACCAAAACAAGTATGTTATGATCTAGTTTTATAATTTCCAGTTTGTAAGGTTGAAACTCACAAGACGAAAACAAGTTAAGACTAAACAAATCAAACATAACTTTACGGTTACAGCGGCTATACTCATTAGAGACAGATTATCGAATAATCTGATAACAAGACGAGCTTATTGTTCCTTGCTATATAATCCATTAAGAAGGCACACAAACTGTAGAAGACAAAAATGGAGCACCGGGCAAGCATCGTTGTTATTCTGGTAAGTAATTATCAGAAAGATTAAAAAAAATATACTACCTAGAGATGGAACAAGCTTAAGGCCCACCTGATGTTAAGAAAGGTTTAAAGCGTATGGTTGCCGGTAAAATTACAGGCCTATGCGGATTTACACTTGTATGCCTCAAGTCGATGAACGCAGGGTATGGCAGAGGCAATACTTTGTTATAGGCGATGGTTACCACTTAACATCAGGTGGGCCATATGCTTGTTCCATCTCCACGTAGTATATACGATATCCAAAATGACGTAGGGTGACCCCAAAATAATTGAAACATAGGTCTAAAGATAGACAAATTCCCGTATATATTATCTTTGCGCTACGATTATGGTGACCCTTAGAGCATATTAAGTTACCTTTTCATTTTAAAGACCCTGAAGCAATTGCCAATTTACCAGTGAAGTAAAATTGATCTAAGAATTTTACCAGCTTTCTTTTCTCTTAACTTACTCGCTTTTGGAAATTATAGTTAAGGGTATTATACGTTATTCTAATACATTATTAACATAATATTCAATATTATATTTGTTCCGGGTCTGGTTGTTTCTCTATGTACCTATTATAAATATAAATAAATAAATATTTATGGACATTTCACACAGCGCTATCTAGCCCCAAACTAAGCAGAGCTTGTAGGTACTATGGGAACCAGATAACTGATAGAATACTTATATACCTTTTTTTTGTAAATAAATATATACTTATAATATATAGAGAAACAACCAGACCCGGAAAGATATCTGTAGATAATGCAAACATTTGTTTCGCGGCGGGAATCGAACCCGCTACCTCCTGCGTCTCAGCCGGCTATTCGCCCACTGCACCAAGGAGGTCGTCAAAATATGTATTAACAAAAAAAAAGTATTCTAACAGTTATCTGGTTCCCATAGTACAAGCTCTGCTTAGTTTGGGGGTAGATATCGCTGTGTGAAATGTCCAGGAATATTTATTTATTTTATAATCATCACAATCATTATATCAACCGTAGATCGTCCACTGCTGAACATAGGCCTCCCCATAAATTCCCAGAGCGACCGCTCTTGTGCGGCCTGCACCGATCGGCTCCCAGCAACCTTTATCAGGTCGTCCTTCAATCTAGTGGGGGGGCCATCTTACGTTGGGTGGTCTCCACTCTAAAACCCCAACGGTTATCAGTGCCAATTCAAGTTGCTAATCCTTTATTATGTCACAAGGTATTATTATGCCTCGCGTGGCAAGCGCACGCCGCCGTCAACTGCACCGCACCAGGGCGCTTCGCCGACCCCAGTGACACTACCTGCCAGAATTACACCCTTTGCGTCTACGTCAGCTCCAATACCTCCTACATAGGCTACAACTACGTCTGCCCTACCACCTCCGTCTTCAACCCCAACACTGCCAAATGCACTGCATCCAGCAGTTACACTTGTAACGTGACCGCCGCCAACTCAACAAATACTGCATCGGTATGTACTGAAGATGGATTTATTGCCGATCCCAATTCAAGCAATTGCTCCTCCTATATTCAATGCGTGAAGTTGGAGAATGGAACATACTCGGAGGAAACCATTGACTGTCCTAGCGCAACCTTCTACAATCCGAATACGACGCTTTGCGAGTCAACCTATAACTGTACTACGACGGAGAATTTCACTTGTACTGCAGCGGGTAGGTTTGCCGACTCCGCGGATACCACCTGTCAGTCGTATTTCTATTGTGTTCTGGTCTCCAGCGGGACGTTTATTCAGTATAACTACACTTGTCCCACTACTTCTGTGTTCAGCCCGACCGCTAAGCTCTGTACCACTAGTTATACTTGTCCGACTTAGTGTTTTCTGTGGCATCAAGAGTTAAGAGTCAAGACTTTAAGAATGGTTCTGGAGCAAAATTTTCTTTGAATTGTATTCTAAAAAGCCATTTTATAAATAAAAAAAATTGACCTTGGCTTTCGTATCATTGAAATGTTTAATTAGAGATTATTTGTATGTTATTTTGACTGGTGTAAACCATATTGATTGGCAGTATAATGGTTGGTTGCTAAATATTTGTTCTCATGGCAACAATGTAGATCATTATTAGTATAGATGAATTGAATGTATGTTGAGAACATCTCTATACAATCTGAAAATAACAAATTTTCACACATGATATAAAATGAAGGTAACCCTATTGTACACATTTTGTAGATGCGTGGAAGTCTCACACGGTGCGTTTAACCCGTTTGCTTCTTCCACGCACCTGCAAGATGTGGAATGACCTTCCTCTGGAGGTTTTCCCGATGGGCTTCAACATGAACGCTTTCAAGAGAGGTGTAAATAGGGTATTAAGTGGTAGGCAACGCGACTGCAGTACCACGAGTGCTGCAGGAGTTTATAGGCAGCGGTGACCACTTAACATCAGGAGGCCCGTCAGCTTGAGTGTCTACAAGTTTAATATAAAAAAAAAACCGTACACCAAGCATAAGTACTTACGCTGATGATGAGTACTGTGAAACAAATGTTACGTACCATTATTTATTCATCTATTATTTTTCTGTTCTTGTAATATTGTTATTACAGAATAGTATGAATAAATTATGGTTATTATTTTACTTAGAAAACTTTCGTCATTTATTTCAATCATCATTCTAAATACGGGATTGAGATAGTGCGAGGCGAGACGTAGTTCGGAGCAGTTATTATTAATGATAAATAAATAAAATGCAGCATTTATATAATTTGTTTCTTTTTTATCTTCCTTCGACTGATTTCATACCTTTTATTCCTATAGTGTGCAGAGTCTAGTTTCCTTGCAAGATGGCTTTTCACCTCACTAATTAACACTGAAGCTAGGTTCCTTGCCATTTTTAAGTTTGGACCAGCCTTATCTTCAACTGTTACGACTTTGGCTAAATCCTTTCGAGAGTCCATCTTCTTTTTTAACCGAGTTGTAGAAATAGGTTGCGTCATAGTAGTGTAGAAGTTTCTAAAGTAATTCTCCCTTGCTTTATTGATAGCTGAATATGGTATTTTTTGTATTTTTCTAGTATCTCCAACGTTAACTGCAGATGTGGTATCAGTGGAAAAGTTTTTATTATCATTGTTCAGAATAAGCACTGGATCAGTATGATTGTCTTCTAGGTATTTTGAAATGTAATCGTAATCAGGTAGACGGGTGACCAAGTAAGACGATTCATTTAGGCGAAGTACTTGGTAGTTCTTCAGACTATGTGAAAATGAAGGAAAGCTTAGGTAAAGTTGTAGCAAAATAAAATTCCAAACAAATCGATTGTTCATCAGATAAATTGCTCGCCTTCGCACGCAGTATTTTTGACAATGACATTGATATTCATTCTATCAAAACGAAGTGACAGATTGTAGGTATGATACTTTTTGGTTGGAACCTAAAAGTTCTTCCTGAAAAGGTCAATCTAGACATGCTCTAGCTAGATTGTGTAGTGTTGGATCTGTCCAATAATCTTTAGCAGTTCAGTTTAATTATCTATTTTGAACAAGATTCCTCTTGAGGCTAACTGCTGAATTATGATCTCAATTTTTTCACCCAAAACACAATTCATTCATATTTGTTCTTAGAAGCCAAATGTTAAACTCTACGTGTATCTCGACACACTGTAAAAAGTGAATGAAAATCGCACAATGAGCGTGGAGAGTAGCTCCCACACACCAGAATCAAGGTCAAATTTGTCTAGCAAATCATCCAAATACACTTTGCATTTTCATAAAACCACTCAAAGAAAACCCAACCGTATTTCGTATGCAGTTTAGTGTAAATTCTAGTTGGAAAAATAAGGTGTATCTCAAGGTAAGAGCCTGGGACCGTTCCCTGAGTGTTATTGTTTCATCGCAACGCTTATTGAGTAAACTGCTTTAATTTCTACTTCCGCAAAAGAAAGCTGCGAACGAGATAGTTGATATTGGATTCCATTAGATTAAAAAGAAATGATCTAATACTGAGTAGTGAATCCGAAATATTTGGTACTCATTGAGTACTAGCTTCCGCCCGTGGTTTTGCACGCGTGTTTTGTCAATAAAAAGTAGCATATGTGCCAATCCCGGTCATAATCTATCGACACATCAGATTTCATCAAAATTGGTTCAGCCGTTATGATGTGATTGAGTAATAAACAAACAAACATCCAAACTTTCACATTTATAATATTAGTGTGATGCTTTTCAAGTAGAGGAGTAGAACTCTTTGTGAAAGGGCTCGCCCGCAGAAGTACTGCTACCATACCTAATACAGCATTGCTTGTGTCGGCTTGAAGGGTATGGGTGCTCGTGAAAATACAGGTTCACGGAGCTTTACACCTGTATGCCTGGAGGGCAATGCATCGTAGAGCACGTTCCAAGGGTGCGTGCGTGACCATCGACTCAATGCCTGGTCCATTTGCCTGTTCTAAGTTTAATAAAAAAATAAAGTTTTTCTGGTTTTGTGAGATAGTATTTGTGCGAACAACTACAATGTCACAAAATCAAAATAAATAAACACTTGCTTGCCTTATGCTTCCATCTTACAGACATCTGATATTTTTAAATGCAGTGGTCCGCCCCTATTCAATTTTTACTTGGGTTTGTATCCTTAAATTCAATATTTTTTTCAACTTAATAGATTCTACCTCTGACTTTTTGATTGGTTTGATATTGTGTTTTAGAACCTAGTATGTACATAATTGAATTATGGAAAGCTTTTGATCGTTCGCCAAGTGAAATGAAACTTGACGTCATTGCATTTAACATTCCACTAAAATTCGCAACTTTCGCGTTGAAGAGCACTGCAATGTATGTATGCATACGATCATTGTCAAGTCTTTTGTATCAGTTTAGACATAGACAATGATTTATTTGCTAAATAGCAAACATAATACATTTACAACAGATGAGTGAGACACAAGATGATTTAAAATAATGAGCATAAAAATAAAAATTAAACAGTACATGCAAAAACAGAAACAAACGTTTATATAATAACCGCGGCTGCGCACGCGAGGTTTGTCAGTAAAAACATTACCCACCTTCTGCACAGTCGAGTAAAAAGTAGCCTATGTTCCAATCCCGGTCACAATCTATCTATATACCAACGGTATATAGGGAGTGCATCTAAAGAATACCTCATAACTTTAACCTCTTACTTTATCCATCCCCTTTAGGGATGATTTTGCAAAAAAGTTGAAACGCTTATTTCCTTATTTCTTACCAAAAGCCTATATATGAATTTTCAGATCCATAACAGGAATTATGGACTGCCCATACAAACTTTCAACCCCTATTTCACCCGCTTCAAGATTATTTTATTGAGACAAAAAATAATCTATGTCCTCCTCGAGGATATAATCTATCTCCTTGCCAAATTTCATTACGATCCGTTCAGCCATTTAGTCATTAGTCGTCATCGTTTATCATAGTGAAAAGGTAACAAACAAACAAACAGAGTTACTTTCGCATTTATGATATATTATACATATAAACATTCCTCTTGAATCACTCCTCTATTGCTGAAAACTGCGTTAAAATCCGTTGAGTAGTTTAAAAGATCTAAGCGAACAGACTGCGGAAGCGACTTATTTGTTTATTTATTTAATACTTTCACACAAAACAGAATAGTGCTAGGAGGACTTAATGCTAATAGCATTATCTACTAGTCATCCTGGTCGTGCTAAAAGAAGGTAAGGCGTGACACAGGAAAAAAGGTATTTCAAAGCTACAAAAAAAAATACAGACATACAGAAACTATAAATACAGACCCTAAATAAGTAATAATAACTTCATTCATACGACTTCATTTTATACCATGTAAAGATAAAGATAAACTTTAAACATGAGGTAGATATGTTGTATGCTATAGCAGCAAAAGGGCATCGATTCAGCATTATGTCAACTGGGTTAGCAGTTGACGCTGTTAGTCCTCCGAGACCTTGTGGTTGTTGTGAACCAGTTTTAGTTACAGATTTACTTATTTATTTTTATAGTTTACTAGCTGTTGCCAGCGGCTTCGCACGCGTGGTTTGCCAATAAAAAGTAGCCTGTGTTAATACAGGTCTACGTACATACCAAATTTCATCGCAATCGGTTCAGCCGTTCCAGCGTGAAAGAGTAACAAACATCCATACATCCATACATGCAAACTTTCGCGTTTATAATATTAGTAGGATTCGTAGCGCACGATTAGGGTGTCTCCCTAAGCGTTGCGTTGGGAGTTGCGCGGTGCGTCATCGCGACTAATGCTGCGATGTCTGCCGCGTCCTCTCACGCTGGCTCCGCCACGAGCAACCCTTTTTCATCATAATCATTTATTATATGAAACATGAATAATATAATTAATAGTATTAGATTAGATTGTAAAACTTTATCAGAGTCAGCGAATAAAGGCTATGTTTATTGGTTTATTATAATAATATTCACGTACAGTTTAGGTCAAACACACTCGTAAGATGCAGTAAGTGGAACATTGCGTAATATTTGGAGCCCGATGCGTCTTGGCAGTGCAAACAGAATATCTTATGAAAAGCTCCTAAGAATTTTAATACCCACTTAAGCCAGAATTAATGCTTTTTTCGTACTCTTTTAACTGTTTTTTTACCAAACCAGTGAACCAGGAGGGATCACTAGTCACCTAGTATAGTTGGCGACTGAAACTGCACCTGTGCACAAGTCTAGTTGACCACAATGCACAAGTGTAGTTTGAGCGTCCTGCCTTTCTCAGGTCGTCTTTTTACCTAGTGGGAGGTCGCCCTACGCTTCGTTTTATAATAACTAGTGGTTCGACCCTAACGGAGATCTCCCGAGTGTCCCATAAAAACAAAAAAAATCTTTGACTATCAAAATAGTGGCACGAAATGAATAACCATCATTTGACCTACAGTTTCATTGAAATTACAGGCAACGGGAGTTCATGTCATGTGGTTACTCTTTATTGGGGTAGAAATTGCAGTTGTTCTGGATTTCAGACTTTTCCCTATATTTGTGACACTAATGCTACACGTATACCAAATTTCAGCACTGTCACTGGTGTACCCTGTGAATTTTGTCAAAGTTTGTTTTTTATTATGGCTAATAACTCTAAAACTACAACAACTCAAAACTAAAAACAGGGTCGAAATGTACTCATTAATAACTTTTATTAAACGTGACAATTGACTGGTTAACCCCTCTTGAACTCCAATATCTCAACAACCCCCTCACATTTTTAGCTCATTAATCACACCAAAATTGTGCCAGCACTATCTACTTAAATACTAAATTTTACGATGATTGGATCAAGTTCGAAATTATCCTCGGACAAACAAACATACATACATACAACGCCGATTTGCCCAAGTTGATTTGGTGATCTCGCTTCGCTCGATCAATAAGGTTTGCCATAAGAATTTTAATTCATAAATTTATAGAGTTCCAAAGACATGAAGAACACTCTCTTTCGGCAGTCAGGTAAAACAAGGAAGCAAATCCACTTACTTTGATAAATGAACTAAACGGTCCCATTTTTGATTGTATAACAACACAGATACTTGGGCAGGCGCACTTATGCATCTAAACGATGTTTAAAAACTGCCTCCTACAGTTACCGGATTTTGTTGTGGCACGTCGTGAACGTAAGAAAAATGTTAGGCAAGATCGGCTGTTTTGTAGAGTCACTTGACGTGCTAAATATGGGTGTTATCACACTGGCAATTAAAAGTGCTTGTTGCGAACTCGCCGCGACACCACAACGGTGCCCCGTTCGCTCTATAGATACACTCGCGCGCCACGCCTCACTTCAGTCAATCGTATTATATAGGAAAAACGCTGCGTGTGCCAAACACGCTCGCAAATCGTTAGTGTGATAACGCCCATATTTAGCACGTCAAGTGATTCTACAAAACAGATGATCTTGCCAAACATTTGGCTTATATGAATCAAGTGCAATAATCAATTAAGACACTGTCATAGTCATCACTCAAGAGGGATCGTTTAATAGATTATGCCTTCTTTAGCTTCTGCCATTATTTTCGATCTGTCTTCTCTGGTCCAGGTAGTGCCCGTGTCTTTTAATATGTCGTTTAAATAACGACGACGGACGACCACCCCCGTGTCTATGGCCACCCCGTCAGTCGGCCAGGTCTTAGAAACCACTCCGCCAAAGCTTTGCTTCATCTGCCAGTACCAATCAACTTTATTTTAGATACACCCCTTCCTAAGCACGCACTGTAGCTTCGATAACTAGCTCTAGTAATTATAGATTATTTCTACAGTTTTATTCAATAGAAATATTTCTACCGTTGGTACTTAATTAGACTCCTTTGAAAGTGGGCAACATTTTTGTTTCAAAATATTTGTTCATTTATTTGTTCGATGCGCAAATGAGCACATCTTTCATACAAAAACTTGTCCTACTGTGACAAGTGTGCATCGATAGCACTTTCGTTTAAAACTTTTTTGATAGTAAACCGGAGAGTACCGACACTGATCTTCTACAAACACGAATAAAACTAAATGCTTTAAGGTGCCACAGCGACTGTCACTAACTGTAAAAGCCTGCTATGACCCGTGCTCAGAATATCTCATATTATTTGCGAAAGCACCTCCTTTGTAAATTATACGCGTGCATTTTGAAATTGAACAATTTCACTGTGTACCAGAATCGAACGGAATACTAAAGTAAAGTCTGTCTGGAATTTGTGATGCATTGCGACATTATCTGAAGGCTCTCCGACAATTTTAGAAAACAAAGATTTCTGTGGAATTGCGTGCAATAAATTAATCTTGGTTTGGTAAGATGACCAACAAGGCGTACGGGCCCAACTGATGGTAAGCGGTTACCATAAATAGCCTATGGACGTTTGTAACAGCAAAAGTATAAATCGCGCGCTGTAGACCCTTTAAAAGTTGTTAAACGTGTTTTTTGAAGAACTCCTTAATGTAGTATTTTGGGTAAACCTCGGCAGGGAGATGATTGCTACGTTAGAAATATACAGACGACCTAGTGATTTTACAAAGTCCCTTAGGTACACAAAATGGCTTGTCTGTACCGATAACGATTCAGAAAAAAAGGGATTTGTAAGTTGATTTGTGATTGGGATCTTGATGTGTGAGATTTCATGTGTCGCGGGTGTGTCTGATGTCGCATGCAATTTTTAGTGTTTTTAGTGAAAATATTATGATATACATGATAATTTAAAAAGTAATAGCCTGTATAATTTCCTTAAGAAACCATCGCTACAAAATTGGTTGGTCGTCCCACGATCGAAGGCATTCGGACGCTCCGATACTGGGTTTGGCCACACTAGCTTATATCACAGAGAAACATTATACTGCGTACAACTTACGAACGATTCACTATCCTTGATTTGACTGAATTTGAAAAACTCAAACTCAGAATTTCTTTATTCAATAAAATGCAGAAAATTTGGAATCGTCAACGCCTGTTCTTCACGGTTATTCACCGGGAAGACTCAGACAAACTTAGCTAGTTAACAAAGGGTTGATAAAAATGTCTATATTGTTATATTAACTTGTCGGTAAAATTCAGCGTAGCCGCAGGAAACTGATAGCATGTTTACTAAACATTATTGTTACATACTGATACACATAATATAAGGAATATTCATTCATTAGAACTTCCGTGAATATTTGCGGAAATAACAGCCATTAGGTATTCGTGCAACCACCGGCGATCAGGGAGAAAGAGCAATCAAAGCAACAACTAGTTTTTGCATGGTGCTTCACTTGAGTTTTTATGCGCAGACTAACGATGTGGAAGCCGCTATCTGAATCGAGAAGGCTAAAAAAAGTCGACGCTCAATTTATCTTTCACATAAGTGCTTCCTTCCTGATTATTTCTGCATACTTATATTATGTTTTTAGGGTTCCGTACCCAAAGGGTAAAACGGCACCCTATTACTGAGGCTCCGCTGTCTGTATGTCTGTTCGTCTGTCACCAGGCTGAATCTCATGAACCGTGATAGTTAGACAATTGAAATTTTACAGATGATGTGTTTCTATTGCCGCTATAACAACAAATACTAAAAACAGAATAAAATAAATATTTAAGGAGGGCTCCCATACAACAAACGTGATTTTTTTGCTCGTTTTAGCTCGATATTGATAACGGCAACAGGTAGAAATATTCACGCTTGAAATATTCACAGAATTTAGTTATAAATTCAGTTTAAAAATATTGAATTAAATTAAAATAAAACAAATATATGGGGGGCTCCCATACAACAAACGTTATGTTTTTGCCGTTTTTATAGATAATGGTACGGAACCCTTCGTGCGCGAGTCCGACTCGCACTTGGCCGTTTTTTTTATAAATTGTTCCGAAGCTAGAAAACTTTCGTGATTGATTTCAATCATTATTATAAATACGGGATTCAGTGCGAGGCGAGACGTTATTCGGAGCGGAACGCACTCACCCTGATGAAGGTTCACGAATTGAATCGAAACATTGTCGGTCGAAACACCGATAAGACGGTACGTGATAAATCCCGTATTTATAATAATGTTCTGAAGCTGTAAATATTGTATCAAGTTTTTGTTTTATCTTGTTCGATCTTTGTCTTATACCAATTGTAGTTACTAAAAAGTTATAAAATGGGTAAGTAAAATTGTAACAGCGTGTTTTAGCCAGATGTAACCGCCTATTAAGTAAGCCAAATTGCTGTCGCGTCGCTGTCGACAGCAAGGCTCTTTCAAATGTAAGATACGCACTGTAAGAGTTAAATGGATGGCCTGATCAGCTACAGCGAAGCGACGTATTGCCTAACGTAATAAGGCAAAATAGTGTATGTCCATTTAATTTTCATTAAAAACAATTAAAGAAGGTTTGCTTAAGGAACCTGCTATAGGATAAAAATAATCATTTATCCAAGAACACCGTAGTTGTATCATGTAGATAAAATTGTGACTCGACTAAATTATCATCTATGCAAAGTGGGACAATTTCTGATAATAAACTTTTTCATACAAAAGATATCAACGCGCACAATCATTTTGCGCAAACCACCATACGCTAATGATCAAAGAAATTCCAATACAGTGAAACTCAATGGTGCATTTAAATTAAGTAAATTCCAGATTTAATCATGCGTCGTACGCTACCAATATGATTCACCACCTCCACCACGTAATATATGAAAAAAAAATAACTACAGCCTTTTTTCTAAAAAACCTTAACCGGTAGGGTTTACCGGTAGGGTAGAACGTGAAATTCCGATCACAGATCGAAATGGGTCGGCAGGTATAGATTGCAGGAGTGGGTGGTAGAACTCATCGCTTTTTGCTTGCCTTTCGACGCGCGCGCATTGTTCACTGTTCAGTCGCATTTCTCCGCCGTGGGAACAGACCCGGCCATCGTGCTTTACGTAGCTTTATTCATCAGAGAACGACGCGCGCGGCGCACGCTGTGTACCTATTAAGATATACTATGAACCATATCATATTGTAATATGAACTAAAATTAATAGTTTCAACTGGTGCTTTGTGATGATTCAGGATTATGTGTGTGAAGTGATGATCTGTTTTAAACAGTGAGGGGATCCTGTACAATTATGGCGGCGCGGGTAGGTTCGCTAGAGCTTTTTATTATCTTTCCTAATCATATTATTTTCATATTTTTCCACTACCTATTTAAGAAATGATTATTACAATCTTTCTAGTTATCCTTACAAATCATTGTGGCGGAGCTTTTGATACAAAAATGATGTGCAATAGTTTATTTTGTAAATAGACACATTTTTCAAATAGTAAAGAACCAATTAAAATGTATTAATCGAATCAACTTAATTTTAATGACTTTGGACAAGATTTTTCTTTTGAAAATCTAAAACCCTGGTTAAAATAAATTAGTTAATTTAAATTCAATGTCCTGATAACAACTTATTTAAGCGAACAAAGCAGTAAGTCATTATCGTCATACTCAGATGCATTTTAAACGCATTTAGGTGGAAAATAAAGAATTAAATGTTATCGCATTTTAACGATCACCTTACGCCAATGTTTAGCCGAGAAGCTAATTTCGAAACACATAAATCTTTTAGTTCTCTGGCGGTAATATAATTGTATAACTATATAAATATATCTAAAGGAATTACGTATAATAAAATCCGAAGGCATTAACTTCGAGTAATTGACTATGTTATTAAGATTATGGGAAAGCTTCACGTTGATGTTAGTTACGGAGTTATATAAATTGGATATCAATTTTGTGTCCGTGCTCTTCCATGATATTACAACATAGTTTGATGTGTGATGGACGGTTATTTTTTACAAGCTTTTTATTAACTTGCAATGTATGTATGTTTGTCCGGGTGGAATCTTACAACTGAATTTTAAACCCGTTCCCCTCAACCGAGTGAGCTGAAATTTGGAATACATAATATGTAACTTCGGTGACAATGCAATAATATGATACCATAGAAGTGGTCTCATGATGGAGACGGATGCTAGATAACGGAACTTCTGAATGGTACTAGTGTTTGGGCTCATTTGAATCTGCTTGCGGTTTTGATTATAAATTTTATAAAAGCTTGTTTTGAAAAAGTGATTTTTCAGAAAAAAAACGTATTTATAGTATAATTTAGATCGTCTTCATTCGCTTTAAATCCTGTGTCACTCTCTACAGCGGTTACGCACCCAGCGAATGCTGCAACATACCACCAGGTTCTCTATCATTATCTTTCTTTACGTAGTTCTAATATTTACTTATGTTTTCTACTTTAGAAATGTTATAAAAAAGCTAATACTTGAAGTTTTGCAGGCTCGGGATGTTCGCACAAGCGAAAATCGCGACGGGCCACTGCCCGTTTCTGGACACATCGCACCTCACTCACTAGGTGCGATGTGTCCAGAAACCGAATTTTTTGGCTACGCAATTTTAAACATAATACGAAGTTCTTATTAAAAAGAATTAAAAAGAATTCTCGTAAACTAAAATTGTGTCATCAGTATATCAGCCACAGGACGGACGTCCACCGCTGAACATAGGGTTCTCCCATAGATATCCAAAACGACCATCTCATTCAAAAAACTCTGTCGCATTTCCGTCTTACAGTTACTTCAAAAACTGTTCAATAAATATCACAAAGAACCACAATTAATAAAAGCTGGTACGGGAACTAGATCTAGGTCATTATTAAGAATGGACGTGGGGTGGGATTCATGCAGAAAATGCTCCATGCTCCAAAAATCAATAGAAATCACATTGGCGATAGATACTCCTATACAATTTGATCACTATCCTTTGACACACAAAGTGGAGTTAAGACATTCAATATGAACAATAATCACAGCGAGTACAGCCTTATCTACCGCCTTTTCACGAGGAACCATCAGAGCTGACGGGTTAATGATAACGTGCGTTAAACGAAAGAGTAGACCGTCAAATAATTTTAGTCTTTCTTCAGTCTCTACAGGCTTCGTTTTTTAGGTCTCACTCTATAATTGCTTACTTTGGCAACATAACAAAAAAAAACAATATTTTTATCTTTTGCAAATCTATAAGCGATACAGGTGTTACACCTAGTGCGGAGCTCATTATGTACATACATGTTAATTCTGATTTGGAAAATAAAAATATTTGTATTTGTATCTGTGTCATCATCATCATTATCTCATACCAGGCACGGGACATCTATTACAGCACATTGCTTCTGTCCTATCAATAGCTTTTATCAAATTTTTATTGCACTTGTAGATAGCGACCTCTGTTCCTCGTTGCCTGATTTAAGTCCTCTGGTATTGAGGTGGTCGGGTAGAAAGGACAAGAGTAGGTGGACAATTGTCTGTGAGGTGGCCCCGCAGTAACACTGGCTATGAGATGGGTCGTTGTAACCCCTTGGCTAGGTTGTCATGGCAACGGCCAACTTGATAGTTGGAATCAGTTTTCTTGTGGTCAAGGGTAAGATGTAATCGAACCTCAGCTCAGTCTATTATTGAATCTTTACCTACGTATGTATGTCTTTCACTTTCAGGACCACATACATAAACTGGTTTTTCACATAATGCAGAGTAACTAACAAAAACATCTAACAAGATTGTTTGCTACGGTCTTTAGATTATTCAACTGTTTCTTCTGTATTTTAGTATTGTAAATGGTTGTGTATTCTTTCTGTTAATCAATGTATTTTTAAAAATCTACTAACACAACTCGACAGATGGGACATAGTTTATGTTTACGTTAATACCTGCATAACTTACGCTCTAAAGGATATTTACTCAATTTTGAAGGTTCCGGCTGAGCTTATGAGGAATTTTGAAAGGATGAGATAAGTCCAAGTTATCGCTATGTTGACTTGTTACGATCCCGACACCAAATGGATCACTTTAAATGTGGTTTGTCCAGCTTTTAAAGTTCAGAGATGGGCTTTTTTATGTTTTTGTCTAATGAGTGCTTCCGCGCTTAGATATGTTGTAGATATATTTTGCACACTTTAAATTACTTGAGGATGTTGTTACCAGACCTTTTCATTGTTTTTTTATTTATGCCCCGAAAATATAACGAATAGTTTGTCAAACAGTGGGACAATAAACTTGAAATATTTACAATTTCTACCGAATATCACACAAACACCAACTTTCAAACAAAAGAAAAAACGCATAGAAATCGGTCTATCCATTTTACAGAAGCATATACTTGTCAACATAGAGATACGAATAATCTAAAAGACACCCTATAAGTATCCAGTACACTTTTTCCATTAAAACGCCCTGTTGATTTGGTTAGACCTTTTTCGTACCAAATTTTATCCTTTTCAGGGTTCCGTAGCCAAATGGCAAAAAACGGAACCCTTATGGATTCGTCATGTCTGTCTGTCTGTCCGTCCGTATGTTACAGCTACTTTTTCCCGAAACAATAAGAACTATACTGTTGAAACTTGGTAAGTAGATGTATTCTGTGAACCGCATTAAGATTTTCACACAAAAATAGAAAAATACACAATACATTTTGGGGGTTCCCCATACTTAAAACTGAAACTCAAAAGTTTTTTTTTTATCATACCCATACGTGTGGGGTATCTATGGATAGGTCTTCAAACAAACATATTGAGGTTTCTAATATCATTTTTTTCTAAACCGAATAGTTTGCGCGAGAGATACTTCCAAATTGGTAGAATGTGTCCCCCCCCTGTAACTTCTAAAATAAGATAATGATAAAACTAAAAAAAATATAGGATGTACAATGCAAACTTCGATCGAAAATTGGTTTGAACGAGATCTAGTTAGTGTTTATTTTAATACGTCTTATATCGTAAACCGGAATTTACCTTTCATTCAATCAACTCAAATATAAAAAAAAGTTACAACGAACAACAAGAACTTTTATATTATGTTACTTGCTGCTACGGAACCCTTCATGGGCAAGTCCGACTCGCACTTACCGCTTTTTTTTTAATTTGTTTTTTACCACCTGGAGATGGAACAAGCCCTGGTAACCATCGCCTATAGCAAAGTAATACCTAATAGGTCACGCATATTTAAAACGTTTCCTAAGATGCACTGCTCTGCGTCAATCAACTTGAGGGATACAGGTGTAAAGCCTCATGTGCCTGTAATTTCACCGGCAACGATACCCTTCAAACCGAAACACAGCAACGCTGCTTGGCGGCAATAATAGGTATGATGGTAGTACTTCCTCGTTTGAGCCTTTTCACAAGGAACTCTACTACTCTATCCTAAATTCTATGTTCTACGGTTCACCTACGGAAAAGAACCATCGTTCTACGAATTAAATTATTTCCGCCTTCGAAAATACAACTCTTTAAATAACTGGTTTTACATAATGGTTCAAGTTCGTAATCCACGATACAAGAGAAATCCGCGACCGGTCCTCAATGAATGGGAAACAAAATAGTGAGTCAATCTGCAAACACTAGTAACATTTAGTACGCTTTCAGTTGCGATAGCGGATGTGTAACGACTTTGGGAAACTGCTTTGCACCTGTGATAACATTTCCGATGACGTTTCTCGAGGACAGTCATTTAGTTCTATACATACTCGTACACGGTGTCCTTTAAATCACTGTTTTCCCAGAACCAACTTTGTTCAGACCATGATCTATTAACTGTTTATAGCATCAAATAAGAGAATAAAGAAAAAAATCTAGACCTTCTCAAATAAGTCTAAATTTGTTCAAATACTAACCGTGACATAAAGTTCATGGGTACGCTAGCCGTAGCGTATTAACTACTCCCTAGGTACCTAGTAGGTACCGGTCAGCGCGCTGACTATGTTGTAGGGCGTAACGTTAAAATAGACGTTTTAAGTTCGCAACTTTATATATTTTTCAAAGACCGATTTCATTTTGTTTTTTAATTTGATATTATAAACTGTTAGTAGCCCATGGCATGAGCAACGTTTTTTTGAGAAAACAGTGATTTAAAGGACACCGTGTATAAACTCAGTCTCATACAATCGGTATGGTTAAACTTCAGTATTGTGTTTTCTTTACTTGAGCTTCATACCCCTGACAACATTCTTGAACCCTGATAGAAAACACATTCAGTTAAGATTGCACATTTACTTTATAAAATTTAGAAGTATCATTTTTAAATAAGAGTTCTGTGACTTTGTGTTTCTGTCAATGCCTTTTATCGGCTGAACGTATCAAGACTAATGTGTATCAATTTGTATAACATTGCGAATGTAGAGATGGATGTGTGTGGTAACGAGAATGAGTATATTAGAGGCAGTTTAAAAGTAGCGCCAGTGTTAGAAAAATTGAGGAGTAAGAGGCTAGCGTGATATGGGCATGTCATACATAGGGATGAAAATTATGTGACTAAAAGTACTACATATGAGTGTGGATGGATATAGAAGTAGAGGAAGGCCAAAGAAGAGATGGATGGACTGTGTTAAGAATGATATGGGTAGAAAGAAAGTGACAACTGAGATGGTTGCTGATAGAGAGCTGTGGAGGAGGAGTACATGTTGTGCCGACCCCGCGTAATGGAGGAAAAGGGAAGGAAAAAGAAGAATTGTATAACAAAGCTAAAGCATACCCCTTTTAACGTAACGGGTAGCAAACTGCCAGCCATTACCATTTCCACATTAAAGGTACAAGTTATCCTTATCAATGAACATAAATCCATTAAAGGATTCCTTGCTTAAGTGCTTAAACTGCTAGAAGTAAGTAACCACTTTAGTAAAAGTGGTTACATTACAACTCTTATGCAATCAAGTACTGTCTCTGAAGTTATACTATTGTATTGGCTGAAATACAGAAGAAGAGGAAAACCATTCCAAAAGGGAGACAATTCTGTTAGAGCCAACCAATAGATAGTTTTACAAGCTTTATGTGCAAAATGTGAGAAAACATATTTGAGAACGGCAGGAAGTGGTGATCAAAAGTCTTCCGACTCCATGTCCAAGAAAAAGGCTTGAGTTTTCAGCACGAATTGATTTAGTTAATGTTATGGCAGTAAGCAGACACACAGAGTGGATACACGTGTCTTTACCATACGGAGCAACTCGTATGCTCAGAACTGATTGAATTCGATGTCTAAGGGGGTCGTAACATCGATAAAACGTTACGTGATAAATTAATTATAATGGTTTAAGGGGGAATTGTTTTGCTGTAAATCATCTGTAGGCTAGATAAATAAGTTACTATCAGATGTCCACTAGGATAAAGAAAGCTTTATATTCCCGGAAGACGCTGAATCTAAACCTGCAGCAGTAATGATGATGATAAACGTAAAGTAGGCTAAAACTTTTCCAAAACCAGATTAACAGCAATACATAACGAATCGATCACGCGAATTCTCCACATGTATCATTCATAACAAGCTATGGTAATTATCAAATCGGTAGTCGCGTGCGCGCGTCCGCGCTGCGCGGTATATCCGATATCGTACACTTTTGTTTCGTTCGAGCACTTTCCTTTTCTATCGAATTCTTGTTTTGTTACTTCTGTAACTCAGAGTAGTAGAGTTCCTTGTGAATGTACTCGCCTGGGGAGGTACTACATATTTCTGCTGCCAAGCAGCATTGTTGTTTCGGTTTAAAGGGTATGGTTGCCGGTGAAATTACAGACACATGCGGCTTTACTCAAGTTGATGGACGCAGTGCATTGTAGGGCACGTTTCGAATGTGCGTGACCTACGAGGCAATACTCTGTTATAGGCGATGGTTACCACTTATCATCAGGTTGATGTAAGTGTAACACGCAACATACCTATGTTGAAACCTTCGATGATCGAAGGTTGAAACAATTATGTTCCATCTCCAAGTCGTATAAAAAAAAGAAAACTCATTATTCACGCTGTATGTTATGTACCCAAATGGGGTTGTTGTAATCATTAGAAACAATTCATTGTTCTATGATTTTCAAAATTCTGTTTTCACACCATTTCGTTTCACAAAATTTAAAAACCCCGACCTCATTTTTTTGCTTATAAGAACCACCCCATTTAAACAAGCTGTTTAATAAAAAAAACGAGTGTGCTTTAGACCAGTGTTCCGCAAACTTTTTGTGTTCAAGGTACACCTACAAAATCGGGCAATTTCAGAGGTACACCATAAATAAAAAATCTAATTTTGATCTTATAGTTATCGTTTATTTTTAAATTTTAGGCACTTCAGAAACTTGTAGTTGAATTTAAGTTGTATTTAATGCGAAACATGAGCTTGTTTTATTGAGCAAAGGCGATCCAAATTTGGAGTTATCGTCGACTGGGCTGCATTTCCGTCCGCCGTGATTTTTCCCGCGGCACATCAATTGATGACCACGGTATACCAATGTGCCGCGGCACACACTTTGCGGAACACTGCTTTAGACCACACGACTGAAGTAAAACATCTTTTTCAAAATATTAATTTATAAAATTGTTCAATTACAAAGTTGTCCACACGTCTGTAGGTCGATCAGTCTATATTCATTCTAGACAGAAGCAACTCACATTCGCACATTAACGCTTAAAAATATACGAAGCGTAACTCTTTCTCTTTCTATCTCCACTAACTTAAATCTCCCTCTCAACTTCCGTTCGCACTTTAAGTTGACCAGTAGTTGAACCATAAGAAGTTTTACTTCAAAAACCGCGTTTGCATCGGTCTATTCGTTTGGGAGCTACTATGCCACAGATAGACAGACAGACAGACAGACATAGGCGTCAAACTTATAACAGCCTTTTTTGTCGGGGCTTAAACTGAGAGGGAATAAGAGGATCATACTGCAAATACTTGATATAAATCTGCTGTTTCCGGCACCAGATAAACCGATTTCAACACAATTTCAACACGATTTCACACAACAACATACTAAGTGTTTGAGAAAGACGAAAAGATAGATAAAAGAGACATAAATAAATAAATAAATATTGCTGGACATTTCACACAGCGCTATCTAGCCTCAAACTAAGCAGAGCGTGTACTATGGGGACCAGATAACTGATATAATACTTATATACATTTTTTTTGTAAATACATACTTATAATATATAGAGAAACAACCAGACCCGGAACAAATACCTGTAGATCATGCAAACATTTGTTCCGCGGCGGGAATCGAACCCGCTACCTCCTGCGTCTCAGCCGGTTCTTCGCCCACTGCACCACGGTGGTCGTCAAAATAAAACATTATCTAGAATATGATCCACATCTAGCAGATAAATTATGTATCATTTGTGGTGCACCAATAGTTACAAAGCTTTTTTGCGATATTTCTTCTTGTAATTAAAACCAATTTTATTTTAATCACCGACTCTATTTACCTGAAGTGAAATTTGACGGTACATCAATAGAAGTTAGCAAGGTAGTCAAGAATCTGGGGGTACTCATGGATCGTCAGTTATCTTGGGGACCACAACTAGCAGCGGTAAGCCGAAAGACCTTTGCTGCAGCTGCCTCTCTTAAACGGCTGCGAAACTTCCTTCCGACTTCCACCACAAAACTTGCACAGACATTGCTGCATCCCATTCTCGATTACGCTGACGCCAGCTATCTTGATTTAACTGAAGACCAACTCAACAAGCTTGAGCGTCTCCAGAATTTCTCTATTAGATTCATATTTGGCTTGCGCAAGTTCGACCACATTTCTGAGTATCGCCACAGACTTAAGTGGTTACCCATCCGCCTTCGCCGGAATGCGCATATCCTTTCCCTCCTTTACAGCATCCTTTTCATCCCTTCTACTCCGTCCTACCTCAAAGAACGCTTTGACTTTCTTCACCTTTCCAACTCTCGATCCTTACGTTCCTCTGAAACCCTTCAATTAAAAACTCCCCACCATACCTCAGTATTTTATAGTACCTCTGTTACTCTGTAGGCTACCAGACTCTGGAATGCCATTCCTGTCTCAATTCGTCATGCAAAATCTCTCCCTATCTTTAAAAACATGCTCAGACATCACTTTCTGTCATCCATCGCTCACTAGGCCATTTATTTATTTATACATTTTTATAATTTATGTATGTAGGTATGACAATATATATATATATATATATTATTATGTATAATATATATATATATATATATATATATTATTATATATATATATATATATATATATATATATATATATATATATATATATATATATATATATATATATATATATTATTATGTATCTTAATATTAATATTTATATAATTTTATGATTATATTATTTAATATAATTAAGCATTTTATTTTATATTAACTATATTTTTTATAAATTGTAATATATGCTTGTTTTTTTAAAAACAAACTGATTCTAAAAAAAAAAATCTTATGCCGCCGTCCTTATTTGTTCATATAGATAATGTCCATCCAAAGGTTGCCTGGAAGAGATCGCTTATAGCGATAAGGCCGCCGATTGTACATATGATTTAAAATTGTATTTTCTTTTATATGTTTGTATTTAATGGTGTGCAATAAAGAAATTATCTAATCTATCTAATCTAATCTATCTATCTGAACTTGGGGGTGGTAGGCTGGTGAAATGAAATAAGGCCGACTGTGACCATGAATAGGTGCGTCTTTAAGACTACCTATATCAAAGCAGGCAGATACAACATAGATTAAACTTGATCGTCTAGAGGAGCAAATAGTGTGATAAAGCACAGCAGAGTCAGTGCTCTCGAAGTTAGATCATTGTTCTGGTGAGAATACTCTGTGAAAGCGCTTTTCACAACACCACTCATTGATAGTGTACATTTATAAAAATATAGTGTTCACATGGCTACGCTTCTAATATATATAATTGTTAGATATCATCTGTTTTGTGGCGCCTAGTGGAATACATTGAATTGCTTTCATTTCTAGCGTTTCCTACAAAATATGTGAATTTGTAATAAAGTAAAGTAAAATTTATTGGGATAAAGTAAGTTTACAAACTTAAAATCATACTAAAACTATATACAATCATGTTTCCTAGTGTAACTTAAGTTTGCAGTTGTGATGAATACATAGCCAATTGACTACCCTCCGTACTAGTTTTCACTGTATGACGGCAGGGTAATGTTACTTTACAATGGATTCCTATTTATAACTACAATTATTATTAATTAATTATTGATATACAATGCAATAGCATAGAAATACATACATACTTTCTTAAAAATGTAAGTATTTGGAACGTATGTGGCTAATGTGTTCAATAAACTAAGTCGTTCGAACTAAGAAAAAACATTCAGTTAACTTGCATCTTTACTGAACGTTTATAGAATTAAATAGGTACTAAATCTCATGCTTAGAAAATAAAAAGTCTAGACTTCTAGACGCTATCAATTCCATAGCAAATATTTTGCGGCGAGACATTATTATACAAAAAAAACTTTTAATCCCTTTTATGAAAGGCACGTAGTTTAGTATATTTTTAAGAGATCCTGAAAGAGATCTCTCTCAGCGATAAGGCCTCATTGTATTACCTTTTTATTCTAGTTTAGACTTATTTGTATTGTGGTTCTATAAAAATTATCCATCTAATTATCAATTTTCGTTCTTTTATGTCTATTTTACCTGGCAAAGATTTCCGACTCTTAGCGAAGTCATAAAGGACAAAGAAATGTAGGAAGGTGTTCAATGTGTGCATCCTATATATGCTTATATAACCATATGTATATATATGCTTGACATATGGTTTCCAGACATGGGCATTAACTGAGCAGCATATTAATAAAATAAAAGTCTATCAAAACGGAATACCAAGAAGTGTAATTGGTGTCAAGAGGAAGGACAGAGTAAGGCTGAGCAAAATAAAAATGATTACGAAATTCAAAGATGTATAAACTATATGTAAAAAGTTAAAATGGCAATAGACAGGAGAGAGAAAAAAGAAATGGACCAAATTAATAACAGAATGGTACTTAGCAGACAGTAAAAGACACAAAGACGACCTCCGTAGCGCAGTGGGCGAATAGCCGGCTGAGACTCAGGAAGTAGCGGGTTCGATTCCCGCCGCGGAACAAATGTTTGCATTATCTGCAGATATTTTTTCTGGGTCTGGGTGTTGTTCTATATATTATAAGTACGTATTTACAAAAAAAAAAAATAGTGTATTATAAGTATTCTATCAGTTATCTGGTTCCCATAGTAAGTACAAGCTCTGCTTAATTTGGGGCTAGTTGCGCTGTGTGAAATGTCCAGCAATATTTATATGTATGTATTTATAAAGGAAGACAAACGTTGGGAAGATGACCTGAAGAAAATAGCTGGTCCAGAATGGACGAGAACAGCCTGGGACAGGATGAAGTGGAAATCCTTAGAGGCCTTTGTCGAAGGACAAGCTGTTACAAGTGATATGTAACGTAGATTAAGAACAGCAAAGGCTTATTTTATTTTTTTGGTTATATTTATTTTATTATCTCAATCAAATCTAAACCTGTCTGATGTGTAAACCTAGTTCCTAGTCTTATTCAAAATATCTTCAAATAATTTTATTTCTGACGAAAAATCCTCGAAGATATGTTATGTATTCTATTTTCACTAAAAACGGAATATTTACTATGATTTGTGGGTTTTTGAGTATCCCGATATTGCGACGCAGTTGCATGCGTCCAGTTTTTAGAGAAAATAGTGTTCATAGCCATGTTAATCTCAAAAGTTATATGGTTGGTATTAATGATTCTATGATAGTAAAATTTTACTCAACTGCTCAACTTTTATCACCAAACAATTCACCCCAAAAATACGCGAGTTTTGAATCTGCGGTCGAAACCTTAAATGCGGGGAAGCGATATAGGTACAAGGTGCTTCGGATCATGTAATAATATGTCAGCCCAAAAGGTGTGTTCTACCCGTGAAACTGCACAAGTTTGCGTAAGTCTAAATTTAACAGTTTTTCATAAATAACTAGACACGCAGAAATACAAGCGGCCGTCTTATTGCTAAAAGCGATCTCTTCCAGGCAACGTTTGAATGGACTACATTTCACGAGAACGTTATAGGACGGTAGCTTTTAGCACAAATATCGATAGATATATAGATACAACAAATGAAGGAATATAGGTACATTGTGGCCTTATCGATGAAAGCGATCTCTTCCAGGCAATTTTCATATATATTATAAGTATAATAACATGTTAAATATACTTAATTTCAGGATTTCTTTAATATAACATAATAAACAAATATTTGAAACTAATAAAATACTAATAGTATTTATCAAACTTTCGCTATCACTGTACATAACTAATTACTGATTAAAACTAGTATTTATCGCGTATGTACTTTTTTATTTGTTATCCCGACGTTTCGGCTATGTTACAACAGCCGTGGTCACGGGTGGACTGGAACTTGAAGCTACGGTCGAGCCGAGAAGTGTGTTTAGCTGCAGCAACTACCCTCACTTGGTCTTCAGAATTAGAAATGTCCTCGTTCATATTACGACACACTACACTACCCGTATCTACGCACTAAGACGACCGATCACGACGCGCACACCTAATAATCACCGGGTTCCAGGACGCTGACAGTCTATAGCCATCTTCCCGATTGAAATTTGGAAATTTCTTGATTTCAATCGCTTCAGGAACCATTCTTTTGTAATAATGGCGTTCACTAGAGAGAACCTTAGAATCAATTTCAATCCAATGATTCGGTCCCGAGTCTACCAGATGCTCTGCTATCGCTGACTTGTTTATCTGGCGATTATGACAGCTGCGATATGCTCTTTGACACGCTCGGCTATGGTACATTTGGTTTGCCTGATGTAAGAGCGGCCACAGCTACAGTCTATCTTATAAACAGCAGGCATCTACATCTATGAAAATCTGATGTATGTTCACAAAAATATTAATTTGTTTAAGTAAAATAGCGATAATCATAACTTTAATACTAGAAATAAAGATAAACTCGCTGTTGCTCCTTGTAGACTCCATAAAGTTAGTAAATCGTTTAAAGGCCAAGGTGTTCGCTTTTATAACAAACTCCCAAGTGATGTACAAAAATTGACAATTAACAAATTTAAAAACGCAATTAAACAAAATCTTTATAAAAAAGCCTACTATAAAATATCGGATTAATTAGATGATAGAGAAGCTTGGGAATGAAATTGCTCCAACTCGTTCAAAATGTTACAATTTAGACGTAATTTATTACCTGTATTGTTATGTATTCTAAAAGGATCATTAATAAACAACCAGCCTTGTTTTCTTGCCTTTCTTTCCTGGCTTGGTCGCGAAGGAACAGGCATTAAAATTGACGTTTCAAAGTGATCCTTGTGATATTAATGAATAAAAGATTTTGACTTTGCATCTGCAGAGGTATAAGCAATAGGTGCAAACGCGATAAATACCTGTTTTAATCAGTAATTAAAATACTAATATTATTTAGGTATATTATTAGACGACCTCCGTGGTACAGTGGGCGTATAGCTGGCTGAGACGCAGGAGGTAGCGGGTTCGATTCCCGCAGCGAAACAAATTTTTGCATGATCTACAGATATTTGTTCCGAGTCTGGGTGTTTTTCTATATAGATAGATATATAGGTAGATAGATAATTCTTTATTGTTACACCAAATTAAAATAACTTAACCTAGAAAGCTTAAAGACTAATACATATATTATATATATATATATATATATATAAATATAAATATAAATATATTGTATGTGTTAACAAAAAAAAAGTATATAAGTATTCTATCAGTTATCTGGTTATAGTACAAGCTCCGCTTAGTTTGGGGCTAGATGTGTGAATTTCTAGCAGTATTTATTTATTTATTACAATACATTTATTAGGAAGCTAAAATAAAAGGAAGAGTAGCGATAGAGTACGACGATAGATGACAAATAAGAAATAACCTTTATTTTATTTCATAAAATGCACATGAAATGTACAATAGGTGGGCTTACTACCTGCCAACCTCTGAGGTAACAAAGAAGGTAGTGTGCATAAATATTTTTAAAGATGGGAAGGGATTTGACAGTTCTAATGTGAGTTAATAACTGGGCATAGATTATGAGTTAATTTGACATAATACAGAGGCTCACAAAGCGCGGAACCGAGTTATTATAATACCTCGCAATCAGCTACCGTTAAATCGCATGCTGTTTCAAGTAATAGCCGGCATTCAACAACTCGTATGTTATACAACTTACCGCACAAGTTAATTTATACAAAATTTAAATAACCCTTTTTGTCATTATTATAAATACGGGATTTATCACGTACCGTCTTATAGGTGTTTCGACCGACAATGTTTCGGTTCAATTCGTCAACCTTCATCAGGGTGAGTGCGATGCACGAGTGCGAGGCGAGACGTTATTCGGAGTGGATATTTATAATAATGATTGAAATCAATCACGATTTTTTCTAAGTAAAACCCTTTTTGTGTAGGGGGCTAAAAATTGACAAAATTAGTTATGTCAGTTCTTAAGAACCATCCCAGTTAAATTAGCTTTCTATTAGAAAATCGCATCCGAATTGGTCCATCCGTTCGGGAGCTACGATGCCACAGACAGAAGACACACAGTTAATAGGCGTGAAACTTATAACTCTTTTTGCTTTGTGGGTTAAAATATTCTGGTCCGTGTATTTAAAGAGAGCTCTAATTGATCAACTTCAATTTCAAAAGCATTAATTTAAAAAAAATTAATAGGTAAGCACTAAGTTTACGAAATTAATTTAATCTATACCATCGGTAAAAGCACAGTTTTTTTTATTGATGCCTTTTTAATTGAGCCAAGCGTTTGACCATTACCTCACCTGATGGTTAGTGATGATGTGATCGAAGATGGAGCACGCTTGCCTAGAAAGAACCTGTTCACTCTGGACTTGAAGACTGCGAGATAATACTGGTTCGGAAAAACATACACCGGAAGTGAGTTCCACTCCTTACTTGTGCTTAAAGAAAAGTTGAAGCAAATCGTTTGGTACGGCAAGGTGGTATGCCGACCAGATGTGGGTGGTACTTCTCGGTACGTCTGCTTGTCCGGTGGTGGAAGGGGGAAGGAGAGATAAGGTCATGAAGATCTTGCGCACATACACCAAAATGAATTTTGCAAAAAGCTGTAAGTCTGGCTACTCGGCGCCTGTGCTCTAGACTTTGTAAATTTGCTTCCACTAGGCAGTCATTAGAGATTATTTTGCTTTTTATTTAGGCCTCCCCCCATGCCTCCCCCAGACCTTCCAAAGTATGTTACCGTGAGCTTTTCTCCAAACGCAAACAGTATGAGTCGAGCAGATGTTGAAATTTTTGTTTTCAATTTTGCAAATTTGCTACTAATTTCTTTAAATCCGTATCAAACTAGTGGATGATTGATGTAGATCCATTATTTTGTAATGACTATCAAGATTCTTAATTGCAAATATAAAAAAAATCTAGTGCAAGTTCAAATCAGCTTCCGACGCGTTCATTCATTACTGATATAACTCGTAGTTTCAAGCTTACGAGTTCTAACAGAAATAGTATTTCCATTCGTACTCATTTGGGACACAGCAGAACAAGTGGTGTCCGTCAATAACACTCTCACTTAATCAATAATAATTACATAGGCTTTTAGGTATCTACCTAGTAACTAATTGCACCATAATTTTGGAGATGCTAAAATAGCAATGGTTTTACTTTATAAATAATTATTTCGATAGTTTGCATATATAAGAAGAAATCGCTTCCTTGTTTGCTAGCCACTGAAGGCCTAAAACAGCTATGTTAGAAACACTTAAAAAATGTTATAATTTATACATAAATTATACGTAAGTATAATAATACATAATATAATACATAATACATACCTTGTTACCACAAAAAAGTCAAATAACTGTTTAGGCGTGTTTAAGAAATTCCTTACCAGTTTTTGTATGGGATTTTTTAAAAACGGGCTAATCAGTGTTTAATTATTTTTGTGGTATGAACCCTATTTTATTTATTGTTATGCATTCTAAAAGGATCATTAAAATGATTATTGATTAACAAGCCTTGTTTCTTGCCTTTCTTTCCTGGCTTAGTCGCGAAGGAACAGACAGTAAAATTTTGATTTTGTTTTGATTTGACATAAAAGTCTATAAACCAGGCAATCTAAACAATTTACACTGAGCTGAGAATTACATGTTTATAGCATTGATTCTTTATTTTTTATTGTATGCAAAAAAGTTTACAAAAAGGACATGTATAAAGGCGATAACTCTAATACGTGTTTTCTTCCAGCAGACCTTTTAAGATAGAGATAGTTTAATGATTTTTTTTAACATTATAGGCTTGCGTTTGACCATGATCTCACCTGATGGTAAGCGATGATGCAGTCTACGATGGATCACGCTTGCCTAGAAGAAGCCTGTTCACTCGTGTTCAACCAGGTTGTAGTTATCAGGAAACACAGACTCAAGCAAGGCGTTCCACACTTTGGCGGTGCGCATAATCAAGGTGGAAGAGAACCGCTTTGTGCGTATGGGAGATATTTCAATCATAGAGGTGGCGCACCGTAGGGCTTGCAATCTTTCGTGGCTCCAGGCTGTGGAGCCTTGCATCAACTAGCTCATCGTTGCTTATGAGCTTCTTGGCTCTTCTCTCAAATGATTCTAGAGCTTCAAGCTGATACTTTGCTGATCGCTGATATAATTCTCGTTCTCTGTAAAAGTGAACCGCGATAAATTATTTTACGTCAGTCGATTATAATCAGTGTAAAAATCAGAATGTCAACATTTTCAAAATTAATTTGATACACACATGGTTATGTAAGGAGACCTTTCACCCTACATGATGATCATAATAATTCTGATGATAATATCCATTGCCTACGCACGATGTCCCCATTACTTTTGATAATTGCGATCATTTATTTGATGCTGTACTGCATTTATGAATGTCGGCGGATGACATGTTCATATTTATTATGAAAATGTTCCGTTTATGTGACTTTCGAGTTTTGACCATTTTGATATTGTTTCTGAAGTTGGGAGAGCTTAGTTTTAATTGAAAAAATCTATTTGAACGTTTTATCTCGACCTTAATCAAGATCATTTCAAGTTCTGAAGTTATCAATCTATAACCTATCTTTAAACTTCATCATCATTATCATCTTATAGTCACAGGAATTCCACTGCTGAACATAGGCCTCCTTCATAGATTTCAGACACAGAGCGACCGGCACCCAACGGCTCACAGTAACCTTTAACAGGTCGTTTTTTCATCTAGTGGGGGGCCATACTACGCTGCGTTTTTCAGTGCGTGGTCTCCACTCGAGCACCTTTCTGCCCCAACGGCCGTCAGTTCTTCGAGCTATGTGCCCTGCCTAACTGCCTATTCAGTTTGCTTATCCTTTTTGCTATGTCGGTGACTTTCGTTCGTCTACGAATCTCCTTATTTCTGAGTCGATCTGTGTAGTGCAACACCAAGCATAGCTCTCTCCATAGCACGCTGATTGACCTTGAGCAACTTATGAACATTCTTATCTAGGAAAAAGAACCGTGTACCGTCTGAATCGAATTAATAACTCCACATCAATACGAATTCAATACTGAAAATCTGTGTCAGTTAGTAACACAAGCAAATTTAACATACGCGATAGTAGAAGTCGAGAATAAAGCGAGGATAAATAAGAAAAGGCCTCAAAACCTCTATGTAAACAAATTAAAGGGAAAATATAAACACTGACGATGAACCTACCTCTTAACACAAAACCACAGAAAGAAACAACGTGTGATCAAGCACTATTTTGGGTTTAGGAATTTGCTTGAACAAAGAACATTGATCACTTCACTGTATCAAAGGATCTGTCAATCAGTTCTTATAAGTATTTGAAGAGCCAACTATGGACCAAACTGTGGAGGACTACAATTAGACAGTCATATGGGTTTCGTTCGACGACCACCCAAAGTGTAAATAAAACCTTTTCTTGTGCAATCCACTAATTTTAGAAGTAGGTAGAGAGTAAGTAGACATCGAAGATAACCCTACCTCTTTGAGTACCAGAATATGGCAGACCTACACTTTACATAAAAAATCATCACGCAGCTTGGCATCTTTTTTCTGAAGCTGAAAACCTTGGGAACAAATTATCAACGTGTCAATTTTCGGATGGCACAATGTCAAAATGTACAAAATGCCATGGACAAAATGGCTGCTGGTTTATAGAGCATACTGAAATGCATACTTGAGTATGTAATTAGTAAAAATTCCAATTAAAATCTAACAACATTTTTTTTATTGTAAAGAGGGTCAGTTTTAGGAAAGCCAAAATCTAAATGGAACATTGAAAATGGAAAATCTATCCAAAGTCACGTCCAAAATGTACAATAAACTCATAGTATTCATATAAATCGTTCGTTGGGGAAGAAAGGTTCTCGAGTGGAGACCACGGACTGGAAGGCGCAGCGTAGGCCGGCCCCCCACAAGGTGGACCGACGATCTAGTAGGAATCGCGGGGAGCCGTTGGGTGCAAACGGCTACCAACCGCTCGTTGTGGCGATCTAAGGGGGAGGCCTATGTTCAGCAGTGGACGTCTCCCGGCTGATGATGATGATGATTCAATAAATAAATGAGATCATTAAACTTTGAACAATTGTTGATATTTATATGATACAGATCCTATGTGATTTAAATTTTATAAATAACAAATTGATTTCATATAAACAATTATATTACTTTATTTGGTTTTCGAAGTAGTCGAACCATATTTTAGAAATATTTTTAGATTAACCGATTATGACCTTACTGATAGGTTAATTATGAAATTACATCTAATTGGAACCAGCTATTATTAAATTTAGAAGAGAAAGATCGACGGGTAATTCTCATTGATACCTACTTATTAAGTCTCAAAGATGATATTGTAACATTTTATATAGGTACAGAATGTGATTAGTTTTAAATTATGTTATGATAAAGAGGTTGTGGGTATATCGATATATTATTAGTTGTGGGTAGAATTGCAATAAATAAATCATGGCTGGATCACTGTCTTTTCATATATACGCTTTTAAGATTAATAACAAATAAATACTTTAACACTTACCAGTTCGAAATCTCACCCGGTTTACTGGTATTCCACGAGGTAGGGCTGCGTGTCCATGTGCGCCTGCTCTATAAATAGCAGTTCTAGTAAAGTTCATGTGAACTTAGGCTAGTGTCACGACCACGCTTTCACTGGCAGTTCCCAACTAATTGTTCACGAAGAGGATTGAAGATCCGTCATCGTTGTGTTGTCTACATTGTTGACTCAGCGATGATCGAACTGAAGCCATGGCTTTGTTTTGAAGATTGTTGAGTCGTGATTGTACTCTTATCCTATTGTCTGTTTTGGATATACCTTACGTAAAAGTAGTGCTATTGTCTACTATATGAGATGTGTTGACGAAATTGGCTGAATTTGTAGAATTGGGATTACGCCTTAGAACTTTGAAACTTATTGTGTCACTGCTAGCGACATAGTAGTAGGATTCCTTGAATCGTGAAGGAACTAGAAGTGTAAGTACGTACCTATCTATCATAAGACCCGTACGCATTATTACGTAAGCCAGAGCTGACGCTGACCTGACGCCGGGTCAGGCCGTACCTCACACACGCAAGATACGCACTGTATATGTGAACGGACGGCCTGGCCAAACAACAGGCGGGCGACAGCGACTAGCTTACGTTATAAGAGGACCGGACTCGAACTTAAAATCACAGGCAAACCCTCCACCGATCGAGATACGTTCTCGGAGATCCAGATGGCAAGCGAAGGAGATTTCTGAGTCATCTACATTAAACAGAGCAAACACTTCACAGATACACCGACCTCGTCGGCGAGGACGATGAGTCCCTTCGGTTGCCGCCTACACAATGTATAAATATGTACCGGCCGTTTCACTCCTATTCCCATCCTGGCAACGGCCCAAGCCGAGGTTCGTACCTAAGTGGTGCCCTGGCGCTAGTTGACTCATCAAAACTTACAGCCGTCAGAAAATATATATATATATATATATATATATATATATATATATATAAATAATCATGAAAGCGCACATGAAGGGTGACCTTCCTCTGATTCTGAAGCGCAAACTCATCGACATGTGTATCTTGCCGGTTCTAACCTACGGTGCACAAACATGGTCATTGACCGAGCTGCAGAAGTCCAAGCTCAAGATTCGCCAAAGGGCAATGGAACGCAGCGTCCTAGGATTCCGGAGAACCGATCGGGTGAGGAATACCACGCTTCGTTCTTTAACTGGCATTGCCGATGTGGGAGAAAACCGCGAAACTCAAGTGGGATTGGGCCGGGCACGTAAGTCGAATGCCTCCGGAGAAATGGCCAATATCATAACACCTTGGGTACCGGAGCATGGACAGCGACGTCGGGGTCGGCCGCGAAAGCGTTGGCGCGACGACATCAGTGGATTCGAGAAGGAATGGTGGGAATCTGCCAGGGATCGCGATAGGTGGAAGGAACTGGGGGAGGCCTTTGCCCAGCAGTGGGAAAATTTAGGCTAGATAAAAAAAAATCACAGGTCATGTTAACATTTATCAAGGACTCATTTACCCGTTATTTGCCCAACTTGTAGTATAAATTATTTTTTAATCACCTGCATCAAAGCATCCACTCGATTGTTTACAATCTACAAATTGTCGACCAGCTACTGTATCTACCTATGTTTTACTGTCTAAGTTCCTGCTAATTCAGCAATTGCTATATTGCACACACATGGCGATTTTTAGGGTTCCGTAGCCAAACGGCAAATAACGGAACCCTTATGGATTCGTCATGTCTGTCTGTCTATCCGTCCGTATGTCACAGCCACTTTTTACGAAACTATAAGAACTATTGAATATTGTAGGTAGATGTATTCTGTGAACCGCATTAAGATTTTCACATAAAAATAGAAAAAAAAACAATAAATTTTGGTGGTTCCCCATACTTAGAACTGAAACTCAAAAATTGTTTTTCATCAAACCCATACGTGTGGGGTATCTAATGGATAGGTCTTCAAAAATGATATTGAGGTTTCTAATATAGTTTTTTTCTAAACTGAATAGTTTGCGCGAGAGACACTTCCAAAGTGGTAAAATGTGTCTCCCCCCGCTACCCGTAACTTCTAAAATAAGAGAATGATAAAACTAAAAAAATATATGATTTACATTACCACGCAAACTTCCACTGAAAATTGGTTTGAACGAGATCTAGTAAGTAGTTTTTTTTAATACGCCATAAATCGTAAACCGCAATTTACCTTTCATTCAATCAACTTGATAATGGTACGGAACCCTTCGTGCGCAAGTCCGACTCGCACTTGGCCGGTTTTTTAATTTATTATTGTTGGATAGTTCTTCGCCGAAAGTTTAGTAACAAACGGGTATCAAGTTACAGTAGAAGGAACAAAGTATTCATGAGTGATCGATCAGACCTTTCAACTAAAAATGGTTATGATTATACCTAATAGTTCTTGCAGTTAGTCAGGTCATCTTTATCCGTCATCTTTTGAGATTGAGTGACTTGGTCGATTTTGAGTAAATAGATAGATAACTCTTTATTGAATTACCACACAAACAGAAATAATAAAAAAATAAGTACTGGGTTAAAATAAATAAGGCAATACAATGGGCGGCCTTATCGCTAAAAGCGATCTCTTCCAGGCAACCTTTGGATGGAGCGAAATTTTTAAAAATTACGGAGTGCGGTGTACTTTAGAGGATACATTACATTTACACATAATATATTCTAAGATATAATAATAATATGAAGTTTTAATCCTAATACTTAATATACTTATAAAATAGACTAATATATAGGTATATACATATAGCAAACTATACTAACAGATAAAATAAGTACATAAATAGTAAATAAATAACGCTAGGAAGATGACATCGTCAGGTAATGATGTAAATAGTTATTTAGTACTGTTGTTATATGGTTGGAATGTAAACTTAAAAAATGACGCATAGGATTTTCATTGCATTTATAAACAGATGCGGATTTCCGAATTTTCCAAAATATAACCTGCATTAAAAGGAAATTACTTTACTTGTTTAAGTATAAAAATATTTTTTATTTTATTTAATAACCAATATAGAGTACAGTTAGATGTTATAGGTACAATATAATCTAAAAAACACTAATTTGCTGGTGTTATAATGAGTCTTTATCAGTAATGTAATACGACATCCACGGTTCTTTAGTACTTTAAATTGATACCTAAGCCAGTTTCATCTAAAATCCTAGAGGGGATCAGGAAAAGGGTTCTAGGTAAATGCAAGTTATTGACTAGGTATGATAGAAACTTAAACAAGCAATTCAACTATGCATTATCAATTATATTGCCATGATAAAGTGTAATCAACCAGTTTATTTCCCTATGTTTATTGGTCGGTTGTATAACGAGGTAGTCAGATCCTACACGTAATGAATTCCAGATTTGACCAATTATTCTTAAGTATTATAGGTAGGTGCCTCGATTTATCCACATCCTTATCTTCATTTCTTTTAAAGAAGGTAAACGTAATAGCGATTTCCCACTCTAAAATTACATACCACTTATTTTTTTTATGCTACATGGAAATGGAACAAGCTTATGTTAAGTGGTAACCATTGCCTATAACAGAGAGTTGCCTCATAGGTCACGCACCTTAGAAATGTGCCCTACAATGCACTGTCCTGTGTCCATCAACTTGAGATATACAGGTGTAAAGCCTCATGTGCCTGTAATTTCACCAGCAACCATACTTTTTATTTACCAACTGAAACACAGCAATGTTTACTCACATTATTACCTTTTAAACGTTATTGATATACGTTTTGACGTCATCTAGTAGAAAGGCGCAGTCTGAGTGAGAGATCTGTGTAATCCCAATCATTTTTATTTTACCAAGAAATGAACAAGGTCTTTTTGGACTGATTGAGCCTGCCAGGTTTGAAAAAGTGGTATAAAAATCATAAAGAAATGAACGATCAATCAATTTATTTATTGCGAATATTGGTTAGAACAGGTCGCTAATGATACAGTTTGAGTTCGTTTATCGCGTGCAATTTCAATCAGCGTTCTATCGTAGAAGATATAAATTTGATAACATTCAATTATTTACAATATCTCACATGTCAGCTCTTACCTTAAATAAAACAAAACAAAAATGTCAGTCAATAAAATTATTCAAGGGATTTATCGCTAAGAAATTCATTTATATGACGAAATGATAAAGAAAAAAATTTATATACACTGGCTGACCCACCCGCGGCTTCCGCCCGCGGTATTTCAATAAAAACATTACCCTCTTTTTGCGCACTCGGGTAAAAAGTAGTCTATGTCCTTCCCCAGGATATACTCCATCTTCTAGCCAAATTTTATAACGATCAATTTAGCCGTTTCGTTATGAAAAGGTAACAAACAAACTAACAAACAAACAGTTAATTTCACAGTTACTATGTATGTATTATACATATAAACCTTTATCTTGAATCGCTCTATCTACTGCTTCAAACTGCGTTAAAATCCGTTAAGTACTTTAAAAGATCTAAGGGAACAGACAGCGGAAGCGACTTCATTTTATACTATGTAAAGATATACATTATACACTTAACTTAATATTCCATGACATAGAAAAATTAGATCAGTTTTTTTCATGTTCAACTATACCATGTAAATGTAAATCATACATTTATGAATGATGACACCTCATGGCTTATTCCTAAGAGCTTTTTATTTAGATACTTTCGATTTGTCTTGAATACCTACATGACATTGTCGAATCTGGTACTTTCATATTCAAACAGCCTTCGTTTTCTAATGACAGCAATTTTCTGCGAATATTTAAGTGTCTTTAGAATTTTAAATTGTCTCGCATCTGCAGTAAAATGTATTATGCAGGAAAAAATAATTATTCGGAGTGCAAATAAAAGTTTACCTCAAGGCATAATACTGGGGCCATTTATGTTTATAAGTTACGTGACTGTCGTATAACCCCCGAATTGTATACCGAGTATCTAAACTCTCGAATTCTAAACAGTAAAGTAAACTGTGTAAACTGTATGTGTATATCAATACAAGAGGATAGAAAAAAATATTTATTTAATCAAAAAGTATGTAGATTCAAAATCTAACTATTCATGCACGGCGGCGTCTTTGAACAGAACAAACCATATGGACCGCGGGAAGTTAACTATTGGATTGAAATTAACACATTATTATGGACCACCATCGGGGGGTATAAGGGTGGCTTTCCACTAGAGCTGTGGGTAATTAAACACCAATACGGTTGCAACATTCGCCTAGCCTCGCATAACCCAGGTATTAGATATTTTCCTCAATCACCGCTTAGTTTCCTTGCATATTTCTTGTGGAAAGCCACCCTAAAGCAGGTCAAAATATGTGAATTATCACATGTTTCACCGGCAGCTTCGTAATTCTATGTTCTTCGAAAACCACCCATCTTATAATATATATGGATACATAAGTTGTTCATTTTCTCATCTGCATGAGTAGTATCTGCTGTCACCAATTATTTTTTCCAAGGATCTGCATAAATATTATTTATTAATTTTCATTTATTACTAGCTGACCCCCCGGCGGCTTCACACGCTTGAAATTTCCCATTCCCGTGAGAACTTCGGGATAAAAAATATATAAAACACTTTTGTTAAAGTGAAGATGACTTCACGTCAATGAACGACGATAAATTATATGTACCTATATACAAAAAACGACAAAACTCGCGATTAAAAAGGGGGGGGGGGGAGTAGGAAAGTGAAAAATACTTTACGATCTATTCTCATACTTACCAAATATACAAAAAAAAACATTACAATCGGTTGACCCGTTTCGGAGGAGTACGACCACAAAAACCGTGATACGAGATTTTTATGTATTATTAAAGATACATTACATTATTCTTTACTGACATTTGTTACATACTTTTGACTTACCAATACTATGCTATGTAATGAAATGGTGAATAAATGAATACTGAGTTATGTATCCCTTGGATATTATTCGTAAATATACAAGATTAATTGGAAGCAAAACATTTGTGATACGAATAATTTTGAGAGCAATGCTAGACAAATTCAAATAAAGATCTACTGAAGCGTTTACTTTAGAACTCCTGTTTGAGTAGTTTTTACAATCTGTAGCAGGGAAACTAATGAATTCACGAATGATTGTCAAAATAAATCAACAAAAACAAAGAAAACGCTAAACTATTCAAAAGCTCGACTCACGATACGTCAAAAGACACGAATTCTTTGGACGAGTCTGTTTGTAAAGAAAGTCACGAACGATTGCTCTCGGTCTCGACTCGACAGCTCAATTACTCTATTGTGCTCGAAGTTCGACCATCCTGATTGAGGAACTTGTGGCTTACACAGGATACTTCGAATTATGAATTAAACCGAAAAGTGGTTATTGTACAGCGACAGACGTCCTGCTTTTGGCGGGACGTCCCGATTTTTAAATCAAAATTAAATGTCCCGCGTGGGACAGGCTCAGTCCCGCTTTTCAGGGTCCAGCGTGCTGAGGAAACTTTAAAAGAAGTTGAATCTTCACAGAAATATTATGAATAAGTACTTATTCTTATAAGGTAAATTACAATTTGTAACGTTCACTTCTCAGAGTTTGAAACACCACATTTTTCTAATAAATAAAGATTTTTTATTTGATTTATGTTTTTTATTTTTTATTATTCAGAAGACGAAGAAGACCTAACGTTATGGTAAACCTGATTTAATATCGTATTTTTATTAAAATACAATTTCTATTGCTACTTTTGCTATCTATTGTCACGTACTATCAGCAAAAAGTCCGCTCTGCCACCTTAAAAACTTCTGATTATACATAAACGGGTGTTTTACTATGCCCCACTTTCGAAGAAAGAATCCCGCTTTTTTCACTCAAAAAGTTTAAAAATCCCGACTTGACAAAACAAAAATCTGGCAACGCTGTTATTGTACCCCAACACTGAATATATTTTGAAATACAGGTCTATTTTGAATCTATTGGGGCCGTCCTACGCTGCGTTTCCCTCATTAAGTATTGTTTCTGTATGTTTGCAAAATAGGTATAATGTACTGGTCTCATATACACGGCTACACATCTAGCTATACATTTTCAGTATAAGCTGACTTTGCATACGTAGGCCTTCCGTACAATGAGACATTTTACTAACAAATATGGATCTTTGTCATCTGGAAATTGAATAAATGAATTGAATTGATAGTAGTCATGTGTACTGTAAAGTTGTACACTATTTTTTTAATAAACTGAATTTGAATCAACAGATTCCCATAAGGCAAGGTACCTATTACCAACTAACCGTGCCTACTAATTGATTGTGTAGTCAGTTTCTATAATGTATCGTTAGCAACTTGTTACTGGTTTCTCTGACCTTTAACCTGCACCTTCTAGATGCAACTTCTTTATAAATGCAACATACTAGTATTTTAAATTCGAAAGTATCTCTTTCGCTCCGTCTGTCTGTTTGTTACGATTTCACTACTAAGCGGCTGGACCGATTTAGATGAAATTTAGTATATAGATAGATTATGAACGGTATATTAAGATATATGTTTCTTTTTATCTGACTGAGCAGAAGGAGGGTATGTTTTTATTGACAAACTACGCGTGGAAGCCGCGGGCAGGTCAGCTAGTATTTATAGGATATTTTTTAATTTTATAAAGCGTACCGTTCACATTGATTTATAATGCTAGCTTCCTCCCGCGGCTTCGGACGCGTGGTTTGCCAATAAAAAGTAGCCTATGTGTCCAGGTAATGATCTACGTACCTACATACCAAATTTCATCGAAATTGGGTCAGTCATTCCGACGTGAATGAGTTACAAACATCCATACATACATACAAACTTTCGCGTTTATAATATTAGTGGGAAGTGTGATTCTTGTAGGTCAAGAGACATCGTAGTCTAATCAGCCTTATGGAGTACCAGCCAGATGAACGAGATCCAATCAGAAATAAAGATAATTAAATTAACACAATTTATTAGCTATAAAATAAGTATACAATTTTTTTGCAACTAAACTTTAGTTAAGGTTATATTGCTAATAAATACATTTGCTCTCTATGATATGTTCAGTAAGTTAAAGCTCAAAGAAGTAACGATCTTTAGGAGAGAAAGATTCTCGAGTGGAGATGAGGTACTGAAAAGCGATGCAAAGAACGCCCAACTATATGTAAGGACGATAATTAATCATGGGAGCCGTTCGGTGTAGACCGTACAACATCTCTGGATATCTATGGGTGATGCTTATGACCAGCAATAGACGTTATAGGGCTTTAAATTAGAATAAAAAGTACCTACTTTATTGTATACCACAAAAACAATAGTCAAAAATAGAACAACATAAATTTTACTTATGTATACAAGCGCGACTTCGTCCGCAATTTTCTGGAACTCAACAACAGCGCCACCTACCGGGTTCAATTGTGAATCTACACCATCCAGGGACGCATTCAAACACAAAAATATTATCAAAATCAAATAAGGCGTTTTTTCGAGTTTTAGCGAGACTAACGAACATCAATTGATTTTTATATATACCTATAGATATGCGATCCGATGATGATAATGAAGAAACGGGGTTAAAATGATACAAAATAATGACAAAAAAGTTGAGACAGGTTTCGATGACCACTTTGATTCGTCATAAGAGCCGACGCCGCACGTGGTCAATAAAAATCTCGATAACACGAACACAAATCGGATATACCAATAAAATTAAACTGGTTATCACAGATTCCGAAATTCGAGAATGACACCCAGTTTTCACTTTCTTATAAATCTACCTTAAATCATGAAGAAAGCATTGTTGCACTTTTAGTCGGTAATTAAGTAAAAGTTCATTTTGAAGAGCGTGTGAAGTGGTAGAGGCTAGTTGGCGTAATGACCTGCCATTGAATAATGTTTGCTTAGCTCATAATAGGTTATTATGTGCGAATCCATAATGACTTGGCTGTACTCGCTCGCTTAAGTGCTTATTAAGCCCATTTCCGTACCATAATAAATCGTTTATGCAAACAATGCCATGGTGTTAGCGAAGAATTCTTATAGAATTATGTTCAGCCATATTAGCAGCAGGACGTCAACTGCTGACCATATGCCATCATAGATTTCCAGTGCGACCTGCACCCAACTGCTCCAAGAAACCTTTATTAGGTCGTCTATCTATATGGGAGGCCGTCCTACGCTGTTCTATCCAGTGCGTGGTCTCCACTCGAGAACCTCTCTGCCCCTACGGTTGTCAGTTTTACGAGCTATGTGCAACGCCGTCTTAGGCTATGCCGGGGCCCTTAAGCACACAAGAATTTGGGGCCTTGTTGGAAAGTATAGTGAATGAAAAAAACATTTTTCTGCTATGATCTTATATTCGAAGTGGTTTGAGTCGGTGATCGCTAATTGGTGTAGTTAATTAATTTTACTTTATTATTTCTAATTATTAAGATATTCACTATTTAGAAAATGATTAAAAAAACTGTCCTTGTTTCGAATTAAAATTCGCTAAGCTACATATAAAAACAGAGTTGACAGAGGCTTGTTGCTCTCAGGGTTGCCAGAAAGTCGCTAACGACGCCCACATTTACTCTATGAACTTTTGTCATAGCTTGTCTTTTAGATTTGTTGGGTTATATCTATCTAAAATGAAAATGAAAAAAATTAAAATGAAAAATATATTTATTTCAGCAATACAATATAAAACACAAGTAACAATCTAATCTTACAATTATATAAATAGAAAAAAAATATCTAAAATAGAAAAAAAATGTATGGTGTAAGCTAATATATCGGTGTATCGGGGCCCCTGTGACGATAGGGGACCTAGGCACGGGCCCCGTGTGCCCTTATGGTAAAGACGGTACTGGTTATGTGCCTGGTAATGAGTGAACTATTGAAAGATATCGATTTAAATTAATCGTGAAAGTGGTACACTAAAGATTACAAAATGACCAAGTCCAACCACAATTTATACTTTCGAGTACTGTTCAAGTATATTTATTAGCATTCATTATTATTTGAAAATGTAAATTAAAAAAAAATTAAAGAGTGGAGCTAGAGATACATAGTGGATTCTGCATCGTTTTTAGATTTCCGTACTCAAAGGGTCAAACGGGATCCTATTACTAAGACTCCGCGGTCTGTCTGTCTGTCCGTCTGTCACCAGGCTGTATCTCATGAACCGTGATAGTTAGACAGTTGTAATTTTCACAGATGATGTATTTCTGTTGCCGCTATAACAACAAATACTAATAATAAAATATACATTTAAGGGGGCTCCCATACAAAGTGATTTCTTTGCTCGTTTTTGCTCGATATTGATAACGGCAACAGGTAGACGGACGCTTGAAATATTCACAGAATATTTATTTATATATTCACTTTAAAAATAACTCATTAAATTAAAATAAAACAAATATAGGAGGGGGAGGGGGGGGGGGGCTCCCATACAACAAACGTGATTTTTTTGCTCGTTCTTGCTCGATGTTGATAACAGCAACAGGTAGACGCTTGAAATATTCACAGAACATTTAGTTATATATTCACTTTAATTATAAAATATATAATTAAATTAAAATAAAACAAATATTTAAGAGGGGCTCCCATACAACAAATGTGAATTTTTTTGCTCGTTTTCATAGATAATGGTATGGAATCCTTCGCGCGCGATTCCGACTCGCACTTCGTCGATTTTTGGACACTTTTTCCTATTTATTTATAGCCAGGTTGAAATCATTCCCTAGGGTCCACATTTTGACCAGACTCTACGATTAGCTAATCTACGCCTACCTTTTTTTTACGTGAGGAAATCCGTCATGGATACCTTCCGCCTTGGGGTGGCGATGGCAGAAGGTTATGTCAGACTCTTACTGACTAAAACCTCACGGGGTTCCTTCTGAGCACCTTTGGTCGAAGCTGTGGGTACGCTTTCCATTCTTCCATGGCTTTAACGGTGTTAGCTCTTTGCGAGTCCCATCTGGTTCCAATTTCGTCGCCTTATTTCTTGTGTCGGAACCTCTACGCACGCCACCTCGCCACGCACGACCGCGCCACGGCTTTGGGTCAGCGGGCGACGGACACTCAACAGTATCATCGCCCAAGCCTTTATTATGGGGGACCGATATGATGGAGGTTTCTCTTCCTACCCCTGACTCTCTTTTTACGAATGGGATTGGTACTTAGGATTTCTTTATCCTTCTGCGCAGCCTCCTTGGCGGTTAAAACTTCCTCGCAAAAAGCCATTATGGCTTTCCAGGACCCCTCACTCCCGACCATAGCCTTGATTAAAGCTGGGATTAAATCTACGCCTACCTACACCTACCTAAAATAACTCAATTCTGCTTTATTAGTTATCATAATGCGATCCATCTATGGTGCAAGATCCATAACTATATCATATACTTTATGAATTGTATTAGGTACGAGTAAGTACTAGGGTTTATTGATGTTTTTAGAAAGTAGGTTTATTGAAACACCTTGTGTTTGTCTAGGTTTAGTTATATATATGTGTCTTGTACCAAATATGCATTATCTACAATAACTGTTTGTCCGCATTACACAAAGGTTAACTGAAAGAAAATGCTATAGAGCATTAAGTTCTATGCACAGGTTATTTTTACTTTATACAATAACGATTTTTTCATTAATTCATATAAGATAGCAAGATAGTGATTTCTTTAACAAAATGACAACTCTACCATCCAAGGCACGGCTGACCACAATTTTAACTTAACTTTCCATATACTTAGGTACTTGTATGATGCGCCCAAATGTATGAATTGATTTGAAGTTAGGACCACTGTTCACTAAAACGAGAAAAGGACGCCTATTTGATATATATTTAATATTTGATTTTAAATATTTGTTTGCTGTTATAAAATACTAGTAGGTATCTGTTAATTAATTAATAAAATTAAAATCAAAATTTATTTATTCATTAAAATCACACGTATCATTTTGAAACGTCAATTTTTCTGCCTATTCCTCCGCGACCAAGCCAGGAAATTAAGGCAAGAAACAAAGCAGGTTGTTCTTTTTAATAAAACTTTTTAACAACAAATTATCCAACAAAAACTGAAAAGCAAAAATGACAAAAATGTTTTATTTTATAAACCTTTTTAGTCTTAATGTCAGCTCCTAAACGTATGCAAGTAATTAATTTTGTTTCGTAGCCCAATAAACAAACAAGCAAATTAAATGTAGCCACAGTCTGCAGCGATGCTTCAGTAGACATCAGGCCTAATATTCGAAATTAGGACGCACGAGCTTTGAATCAATTTACCAGTCGCTACTCATTTCAACTTCACTTTCGATGTCGTATCGAGAAATTCGTCACAGGTAGAGTAAAGGTTATGTAATTAACATCGATAATACAACGTGTCATTTTATGTACGACATTAAATGAAAACACTGGTAGGTCTAACTTTTTTTAAAAGGTCTGTATTGATCATAAATGATAACAGCGTATTACAACAAATGATAATAGGTTGCCTGGAAGAGATCGCTTTGATAGGTTGCCTGGAAGAGATCGCTTTGAGCGAATAGGCCGCCCATTGTACCACCATGTATTAGTCTTTAAGTTTTCTAGGTTAAGGTATTTTAATTTGGTGTAACAATAAAGAATTATCTATCTATCTATCTACAACTAAACACAGTTTAGTATAATAGTATCTTAATTTAGAATAACTCAGCAGGCTATACCATCTTTATAAGTTTTTTGATAAAATTAGTATTTATAATTGAGTTACACTTTGTAAATCAGTTTTCTTAATTTTATGCAGCAAACATAATACAAAAGTACTTATTAAAAAGCTGCTATGTGCACTTTGTATAGCGCGCATTCAATGTCAATGACTGGTATTGTTGTAAAATAGTTAATCGCTACAATAGACCATTTTGAATTTTCAAACAAACTTAATATAAAGTCCTAAAATATCAATGAAACAACCTGTATAAAATACGTAAACAAATCATATTCATTCATAATGAAAATAACTACCACTAATAACTACCTAACTGACTAAGCGGCATCGCCGCCGTCCATAATCTGTAAGGCTATGGAACGTGTTCTGAATAGCAGGCTCCTGGCACACCCACACCTAGAAGCTAATAACTTCCTCAGTGATAGCCAATACGGCTTCCGCCGAAACCGGTCAACTGGGGATCTTCTAGCGTAGGTATGCCACGCATTTATGGAGCGAGGCCATTGAAAAATACGGAGAAGCGCTTGCTGTTGCTCTCGACATCTCAAAGGCCTTTGACAGGGTCTGGCATGATAGTCATATAAGTAAGCTTCCGTCCTTCGGTCTACCCACTGGTCTTTGTGATTGGATCTCGGACTTTTTGAGAGACCGATCGATACGAGTCGTCGTTGATGGCTGCTTGTCCGATCAATTGGCGATTAACGCCGGGGTCCCTCAAGGGTCGGTACTCTCTGCAACTCTCTTCCTGGTGCATATCCACGATCTGCTAAAGCCCGGTACCTTTGGGTATGCAGACGACAGCACAGTTGTGGAGAGTTACACATCTACTGCACAAGCCAGTTGGGCGCATATTCAGTCACTCAGCAAGGCAATGGTTGAACGCTTAGGTAAACGTGTCCTTGAAGGCGATCTCCGACTGAAGCGATACCAACTTGGTTAAGTTTAATGCAAATAAAACCCAGGCGTGTCTGTTTTCCGCGGAATGGAGCCAATTTCATCTGGCTCCTACTTTCTGTAATGTATCCGTGCCGATTTATTTTATTTATATTTTATAAGGCACACATTACACATTACAAGCAATCAAAATATAACTTAACTAAAATAACAATTTGATCTGGCTTGAAACGTAACTTATGTGCGCACAGAAAAACAGAAATATACTCGTACTAATATTTCTGACCACCTCGAGCTTCTTGGTATATCATTAACACCGACTCTCAATTTCGGTTCCTACATTGAGTCAAAAGCCCAGCTGGCCGCTAAAAAGCTTACTTGCAAGCTATACAAAGTGAGGCAATACTTCACACCAGGACAGACAGTTGCTCAACTTATACCAACCACAAGTCCGATTAAGTCTGGAGTACTGTTCTCACCTCTGGGACGGATCAGCGAAATACCAGATAGAGGCTCTAGATTCAATTGGTTAAAAGATCCAAGAAGATCATTTGCAATGACGGGTTAGCAGATGCAAGGCTCCACAGCCACAAGCATCGTCGAAAGGTTTGCAACCTTTCGGTTTTTTATCGGATACATTTCGGAGTGTGCTGCGGAGCTTTTCAACCTGATCCCACCATCCCCATTCTATCATCGGACAACCAGATGCTGCGCGATGCGCCACCGCTACATGGTATACATATCTACCTCCGATACACACAAACCAGTACTCTTCCACCTTTATTATGCGCACCGCCAAGGAGTGGAACGCCTTGCCTGAGTCTGTGTTTCCTGATAACTACAGCCTATGGGTCTTCGTCACAAGTGAATAGATTTCTTCTAGGCAAGCGTGTACCATCGTAGACTGCATCATCGCTTACCATCAGACAAGATCGTGGTCAAACGCAAGCCTATAATATATATAAAAAAAAGATTTGTTGTTTATTAATGTTAAAGATTGTTATATTTATGCATACAGGTATTAAACCTACCTCTAAAATCTGTAAATACGATTCCCGATGTGTGTTTTAAATTAATGTCGTATGTACATAAAAAAACGGGTTGTATGCATGGAATCGATCACGTACGAAATGCAAGACACAGAGTGCGCTTGCGCACCTCTGGTTGCTATAGACCGGGAGATCTCTATAAACTGAAGTAAAGAAGTAAACCTAATCGAGTACTAACTGCTAATGACATATTGGGATAAAAACTTTACAAAATAACGTATATTAGGGTTGTCTAAATACAGCCGTCGGTTTTGGGTAATAATACGTACTGGTAAAACATTTGGTAAGTCCCCACGTACGTACCTATATGTGTCGGAGGCCCTGGTCAAAAAGAAAAGATATATTGATGTTTTTCGAGACTTGGCCAAGGCCTTCGATACAGTATCGATACCTAAACTCGTAGACAAGCTCTTTCATATTGGTATAAGAGGAAACTGACTTAAATTATTTTCTTGATATGAATATAATGACTTTCTTACTCATAGAACACAGATGGCCAAAATTGGCGATTTCCAAAGCTCTCAGGCCCCAATCGCATATGGTGTTCCGCAGAGTCTTGGCCCAAGTCTTTTCGTAATATATATAAACAACCTATGCAAAATGAAGATGCCTAACTAAAAAATATTTGCTTACGTTGACGATACAGCCATTATATTTCAGGAAAAGACTTGGCAAGCTGCTTTTAACGCAGCGGAAAATAGTTTGGCGAGAATTATGTCTTGGCTTAACACAAACTTACTTACTTTAAATGTGGACAAAACTCAATTTATCACATTCTCCATCAATTTCACAAATGCCCCACCGCAAAAACTTAAGATTATAGCGCATTCTTGTCCAAATAATGTCTCCACCCTATGCCCATTCCTATCAAATACACCAAGGTGTCAATTTATTCAAAATTATCATCACGTATTCGTAAATTAGCATGGATATTAGAAAAGCTCAGACACGCTTTAAACATTGAGTTGCTTACCTCTGTCTACATAGCAATATGTCAATCTGTACAAACATACTGCATAGCAGCGTGGGGCGGCGCATATAAGACTCATATGATACCCTTAGAGAGGGCACAGAGATCTGTGCTCAAAACTATGTTTTTCAATAAGTATCGTCACCCTACCAAAGATTTGTATGCATTTTGTAAATTACTAACAATCCGTCAACTATACACACTTAACATCATCCTGAAAATCCACACTAAAATTACAATGCATCCTTCAGACACACGAAAAAGAAGGGGACATCACATACTTAATATTGCTCGCAGATCCAACTTCATGCAACACCAGTTCATCTTTATGGCAATTGGTCTCCTTAAAAAAATGATAAAATTCTAAATATACAGATGTTAAATGAAGGTACATATTTGCAAGAGCACTGTGAAATCCTGGCTTCAGAAATTATCATACTACGAAACGGAGGATTTGCTAACAATACAAAAAGAATAATTCAGATACCTAGCCTCATAAAATAAATTTAAATTTACTACTAAATTTAAACTAACTTTACACCAACTCTCTCTTACATTCTAATATAAACTATTTATAAGTACTGTTTGCATTACTATAAGATCAGCCTCGTTTGTCCAATGGAAGACGTCAAAAACCGGGATACAGAAATTCTAGTCCGGCTTTTGACGCACCATTACACTGATAGTGTTTACTTAGGTTATTATTAAATTAGGTACTTATTTCGCGATTGATTTGTTATAGATTCGAATTTAATTATTCTTACCCCAATGTCTTGTAACTGTGCCTAACCCGTCTTGTAACATTGGTTACTTGTATGTGATAGGTACTTTTGTATTTACTCTTATTTAAACCAATAAATCATTTTTAATTTTTTTTCCTTTTCATCCAGTAAAACTGCTTTCTTCACTAACTCTTTCACTGTGACTGCTATCCGCTTGTGAAACTCTCTTCCAGTGGAAATCCGCAGGGCCGCCTCTATGGGAATCTTCAAATCCAAACTCTTGTCAAAATCAAAACACATCGTCACTCTTCAAGATACCCAACGAAATTGAGCACTTTATGTAGATATATTTATGTATTTCGTTTATTTCCAAGCTAAAGTTTGTTTAACATTCCATTTTCTGGCACTACCACTTTCTCCACACTACACAAAGGTTAGCTGAAAGAAAATGCTAATTAGCATTAAGTTCGCCTATATATTATTTTATTAGTGCATTAAATAATTTTCTACTCTAATCTAATCCAGTGTGCATGTTCGAAGTCCAACCGATGCTCACTAAACATCAAGACGTCGAGCACATCGATATTTGCTCTACGAGCATGAACGTACACATGCGTAGAGGTACATGGGTTTAGTCTCAGAAAATGTTTTACAATATTAGGTATGTCAAGGGCAAATGATTTCTTAGCGCGCCTGGGTCCCACGTTCTGATATTATCATATCAGTCTATAATTGCTTCTAATACTACATTATGCTCATTTGTTTTTGCATGTTTCGTTTTATTAGGGGGCATTTAATGAGTTACTAATTTAGCTTTCATTGGAAAGGCGTAAGGACCAAAAGCGATTTTTTTAAACTAGTCTATGAAGCTAATTGATGAATCGTTTAAAAAGAGGGCATTCGTAATCTATATTTTCGACATCTTTCTAGATCGTAATGCAATTTAACGTAGCGCCTTCCGATCGCGGATCGACAGAATACTATGAGAAAAGAGAAAAGTGTAAAGAATAGCAAGTCGTGGGAAACCCCAACAATAGCTCTCCGATACGCCACGACGCTGTTTCACCGTATTTTCTATGTAATTATGAAATTCGTTGTAAAACTATAAATCTTGCTCATCAACATGTCAGCTTATATGCACTTTGTATAAGGCAGAAAAAGTTCTGAGGCCGTCGCAAGGCCTCTCGAGACTTCGTGTCTTCGTTTATTGGTAGTATGTAAAGGAAAGGGTTGTTTACCAATTATAGAAACTCTACCAAAGTACTTCTCGCTCCGCTCTTATGTATAAAGTTATTTTTAACAAACTGAGCTGCCCAGGCTTTGCACGCATTATTATCAAAATAAAAATTAGCCTATAGCACTCAGGCGAAAAATAATTTTCGTAATCGGTTCAGTAACTGAACCGATTACGAGAATACTAACTACAAAAATACGAACAATTTACCTGTTAATAATATATATATAGATAATTCTATTATTTTTTGTAGTAATTGAAGTGTTTCCCTCTTTCCAGGTGTACCTGATCTTCCTAGTGGCACTCGCAAGGAGTCGATGCGACCACACCACATCCTACAGCAGCACCATCGGTCAATTCGGCGAGCTGCTAAAACCGCCTCCGCCGCCGCTTTCGCAGATCCAGCCCGTGCCGTTCCACGGAAGCCCTGGAAGATCCCAGCGGCAGAACACTGATATTGCTTATCAGTACCAACCACCCCCGCCACCGTCACTATCAACAAACCTCCCTTTCCCCTCAGATTTCAAATTCCCAGCACCTTTCTACAAACAGTACAACTTCAACTTTGTCCCACCCCCCCAACCGTTCACAACAACCCCCTCACCATCATTATTCCAAAAAGTCTCAACCTGGCTTTTCCCGTCACAGCAAACATACGATGCTGGACTGGACAGCAACAATATAGGTCCAATAAAAAAAGATTGCAACCCCTGCAATTTAGTGCCATGGATACCAGTTATAAGATACAATTTAGGAGCTAAAAGTAATCAATATCATAGTAATAACCCTACTTATGGGCCGCCTAGTCCGACGGCTTTGGCAGACAACGTCGCCAAGTTCCAGCCGCAACCGTTCCTGCAGCAAAATGTAGATCAGAAACCACCACAGCTATATCCAGCTATACCCCATGCAGTGTATGGCCCACCGACGTCAACCTTCAACAGCTATACTGGCGGTAGAGCTATAAGCTCTACCTATGGCCCTCCGAGTCCAACGCACACGATTCCATCACAGAATCCAAACAGCTCCACATTTATAGCATCTAGTTCTCCCTACTCCATCTCAAGCCCGACGTACGGAGCACTCAGTTCGTCCATCGGACAACCAAGTTCTTCCTATCTACCCACATTCCCACAAGGAGCATCAATAACATCATACAACACACCAACTTCTACTTATAGAAGCCCCACGTCACTTTATACCACACCAGTAGCTTCATATCAATCTCCATTCCCAGTGACAACTTATGGACCCCCTGTAACTCCATTTTATGAACCAGGAACATTGAATAATGACTTACCCCCTCAGAATGACATTGAAATTCTGAATGAAACTGGACCTTCAGAAGAACAACAATTGCCCAAAGTAGCTCCACCTACAGGTTTCAGAAATTCTTACGGAGAACTGATTCCTAATCCGTATAGCTTGGACAGTCCATACCCAGTGTCTGCTACGGCTGCAGAATCAACAAAAGTTAAGACCAAAGTTCTGCCCAATGATTTCTCAAGACCTCCTAACCAGTCATTATCTTTAGCAAACCCTGCACCTTTTACACTAAATAGAGGAAAAAATATACATACCCTGCAACCAGTTGCTCTACCAAATCTGAGTGTGTCACCGTTACCACCGATTTTTAATGCTCGACCGTTCAGACCTGTGGCTTCTCCATTCCCGCCTAATATATTGACAGGAATCAATCAAATGCAACAAAAACCAAATAACGTAGATGTAGCTCAGAGCATCCCTCTTGCCGAGTTTACACATTCAGTAGACTATCCGACTACCTTTATTCAGTCTCCTGTTATTGATATCGAGTCATTACGACTAAATAACCAAACGAAGGCCTACAGAAATATTCCCAATCATTTCGTCATTGATGAAATCAGAGATATATCATCACAAGCTTCTGAAGATCATGTTCAAGCCACAAAGACAATACCAGAAGCTAGTTTTGAAAGCACAGGAGGAGATGTCGGTAATGAAATTTATGATACAGGGCTACCAGCAGATTTGAACCCAAATTCTTATGTCCCTTCAAATCATAAACCAAACCATAACTTTGGGGACTTGAGAGGATACAAGGACGAAGATGTTGATAAATATCGAACTGAAAGTAATTTACAGAACATTGACTCTCCATTACTGTATCTAAAACCAAGTGCACCTCATAAAAGCTTTGAAAATTTTGTTTTTGCTGTTTCGACACCAATAAATGACAATGACTTTGAGTTGTACGACGATGTTCCTCAGAGTACCCAGTCTCCTACAATAACTGCATGGGACGAGAGCAGAAACGACTACACCGAAAGCTTGTCTCCTTTACCTGTACAAAGCAATACATATAAACCTAAAATAGTGCAAATTATTATTCCATACACAACTGATAAGAAAGAAAATAACCCTGGCTACGAACAAGAATCTCAAAAATGGGCAGCCATATCCAATGAGAGACACCAAGGCCGAAAGGTACCATCAAATACAGATTCTCCGTACATAGCATTTACTGAAAATTATAGTGCTCTTCCAACTACAACAGAGGAACCTTTACCAACCGTGACAGAGACCTATGATGAAAGGTTAACTTCTGCTGCTATTCTGAACGATCTCTATGATGTAAAAGAACCCCCATTTGATATTGTCAAACTACAACACACTATAGATGATTGGACTGAGCAAGAATACTCTAAATACAAGTCACCACAAAGGACTCGGAGTAATGAAAAATATGCTAAGAAAATTCCTGACGAATATTTCACAACAACAATGCCAACTAATTTCGTAACTGAAACAGACAACTATTACGAATTGTATGACCACGAAGGATCTAGTAGTAATCATCATGCGGTAACTGATAAAAGTGATGAGGAATATAAGCCGCCTCGAAAAGAATACAATACAATAGAAAGAACTAAAAATAAATACAGCAGTGGTAAGAACGAAGAGCAAGAAGAAATTCAGAAACTTCATATTTATACTGCAGCTTCTTCTTTTCGAGGTACGACCACTAGAGCTACAAGTACCACAACCACCCCTGCTCCATGGGGTAAAATACAGACTTCTATTTCACCTCTGACAAAAGAAAAAGTTTACGTGGTCACTTCAAAGCCATGGCGAGATACACGAAATTCAACCAAAGACTGGTATGCTGCAGACTCATTGGAGTCAAAGAAGACTGCTGATACGCCGCCAGTTTCATTCAAGTCTCCGAGGTTTATGCAACGACCGTCCTTTGGCTTCACATCGGGGGGAAAAGTAGAGTCTGCGAAATCCGATTCTTCTTACTCGAGAAGCTGGTACCAAAGCAGTAAGTATTAATGTTTAAAAACCTATTGGTAAGGTTTCTTAAACATTTGACCAATATAATTATTCTCATTTCAGTAAATGAACTAGAGACGAAGAATAACCGTACAGCATTACCAGAAGACCCACGACAGAAAGTTACCACGAGCTCCGACGAGGTTCACTTCTTTTAAAATTTTCCGAAATCCACCTCTACTTTAAAATCTATAGCGAACTATGTTTTTACCCATTCACACCTAGTCTTAAAATGTAAGTTTTTGCACCTCCTTTCTGTTGCCTTTTTTCTATAATAATCAGTCTGGGTAGAGATCATCAGCCTTAAATTGTGCCCCCAAATGCTTTATTATATCAAATCCAAACTATCTTTGGATATACAGTGCAGTTATATTGGCAATTTCGAAACGTACCTACTTGTACATTTGTTAGTAAACTTTTAGAAGATGGCGGTCGAAAGGCGCAGAATTTTAGGCTGGAATATAATATTTTCCACTACCGGACGTCTCTTCCTTCTTCACCACGGAATAAGGATTTTTTATAGCCGTGGTCTTTCTACGATTATCTTTACCAGCCTTTACCTACTGCGTTGTTTATTTTATAGTTGCACACCTCGCTTTATACTGTAATATTTCACTGTTTATTAAATGGAACTTACTAAAACTTTAACTAAACCTTTTTCTTCCAGATAATTGACAGTTCAAATCGACATAGATATAAATAAAAGTGAAGCCTTGATGCCCATGCGTCGAATGTGTGACTAACTTCCTAGTGATTATGATTTGTGATCACGCAAATGGAAAGTGAACAAAGCGTTAAACAAAAGTGGACTAATTAAAAACAGTGAAATTGACACGATAAAAAAAACTTGTGTTGTGTAGGAACCACGGAAAAAGATAAATGTGACAAACAAAGTGCATAATCTTGATGTTATGGAACATTTTAGATTATAAGTAGAAGAACAAATTAGGAAGAATAAAAGTTATATAAATGTTTGTTCTTTTTAATTTGGTCAACATTTACTAATAAGTACTTAAGTTATTAGATTTAAGTGTACCAAAGCAGGACTTCAGTATAATTTTAGCAATTAGAACTACACTACAAATATCTATAATTTTACCTACCTATTATTAAAATAAATATGTAGATAACTAGTATTTTTACATCTTTCGTATTGTATTGAATCTCATGATATATTTAACAACCATGAGTATTGACTATTTTAGCGATTTGTAAATATCATTATGTAAATAAATGACTTTGTAATCATGACAGTTTCATTTGTTCTTTTTGAGTAGTTTAGTACCTACTGTTTTGAATCCCAAATTTGTCTTTGTTTCTTTGTTTTCACGCATTTACAGTTTCTGTTTCTTCAGCCTTATTATTTTTCATAATTTTAAAGTAAATGAATTCTCCGGTCCATAACACAACTGTTACCATGGTAACCACATTCAGTACTATAATGGGCATTTGGTAGGACCCTGACACCTCTCGAATACGACCTGGAAATGCAGAAAATTTACAATCAGTGATTATATAATTACTTTATAAATCTACTAGAGTTTAGTAACAGGTAGTCTAGTAAAAAACAAAAAAGGAATAAAAATTAAAATAAAAAAAAAATTAAAAATTATTCAAAATGAATTCAAAATTAAATTCAGCATATAAAGATTTATTTGAAGATGAAATCTCTTATTTTTCATAGTATCGAATAAACCACGGGGTTTCTTAAATTTCATAATATTAAGGACACACTGGCCTATGATTAACACGGGTATTTATCGCGTATATACCTTTTTATTTGTTATCCTGACATTTTACTGTGTTGCAACAGCTGTGGTCCCTTGGCGGACTGGAGTCCAGCTAAGACCCGAAGTCTCGAACACCGCCATAAAGTTGCAAGCCTATCAATCTTTTACAGAATACATTTCGGGGAATGTGCCCAGGAACTTTACGATCTGATTCCGCCATCTCCTTTCCATCAAAGGACAAGCAGGCGCACGGCTCAGTACCATCCGTACCTAGTTGATATACCACCCATTCGCACACACCGTTTTGGTTCTACGTTCTTGATGCGTACAGCTGAGGTATGGAACACTTTGCCGCCGTCTATTTTTCCTAAAGAATACAATCCGGGCCTCTTTAAGGTAAGAGTGAATAAGTTTCTTCTAGATCTTCGTGCTTCATCTTAGACCACATCATTGCTTACTATCAGGTGAGATTGTGGTCAAACGAAGATAAATTTAGTTTAAAAAAAAGTACTTGGAGCTACCGCCGAGAAGTGATGGCAGCTGCAGCAACTACTCTCACTTGGTCTTCAGAATTAGAAATGTCCTCGTTAATATTACGACAGACTACACTAACGGTATCTACGCCCTGAGACAACCGATCACGACGGGCACACCTAATAATCACCGGGTTCTAAGACGCTGACAGTCTATAACCATCTTCCCGTCCCATCAATCTTGATTTCAATCGCTTCACGAACCATTATTTTGAAATAATGGCGTTCACTAGAGAGAACCATAGAATCCAGTGATTCGGTTCTGAGTCTACCAGATGCTCTGCTATCGCTGACTTATTTACCTGGTGATTTTTGACAGCTACGATATGTTCTTTGACACGGTCGGCTATGTCTCAATGTGCAGATACGGTTAGTGTAGTGTGTCGTAATATGAACGAGAACATTTCTAATTCTGAAGACCAATGAGGGTAGTTGCTGCAGCTGCCATCACTTATTGACGGCAGCTCCAAGCACTCCAGTCCGCCCGCTACCACGGCTGTTGCAAAACAGTCGAAACATAAGGATAACAAGTAAAAAAGTACATACGCGATAAATACCCGTTTTAAGCTGTAATTATGTATAGTGATCGCGAAAGTTTGAAAAACACTGGCTTATATTGGTTCAGAGTCTAATTTTAATTGGATCATAACATATGTACCTTTTATTTCTACTGTTATCTAAACTATGTTGGTACATTCTTGTCAGACGTTTGAGTTAGGAAATGGGAAGAAGCGATGAAACTGAATTGCAACTATGCCAGCGCTGGTGTTGGAACTCGCGAGTAGTCAATATAGTTCTTAACAAACCTAGATAGACAAACGCGTTGAAAAATATACGGAGAAAATAGTTAGCGGCAATCGTCATCATGCTCAATGAATACCGTACTCTGCCTGCCTAGGTTAATAGCTACTATAGAACGCATGGACTCTGTTATTTGTGTACCCCAAGTGGTGAAACACACTACCTGATACAATGTCGGCTCCTTTCATAACCTTTATATAACACGACGCGGTAACTGGATAAGTTAATAATCATAATCAAAAAGCTCTTACCTAAAAGAGATCCAATAGTAAAAATAGTGATGCCGTTAAAGAACATCTGAATGCCAGATGCGAAGGCGAGCCGGTCGATGGGGACGTAGCTCGGAATGATAACGTTCATGTATACCGTCCGAACTCCCTTCGTGATGCCCATGGCGAAGGACACGAAGCACATGCTGAGGAAGGTGCTGGTGAACAGCATCACTGCAATTTTATGATTCAGAGATTAGATACACGAAAATAGGGAGGCCTTTGCCTGCAGTAGAAAATCATAACTATTCCTAAAGGCCTACTCCTATTTCCTAAGGTAATCAAATAAAATGAAATCCTTTAGTTTCGAGAAGATTTACAAAAGTTACAATGCTGTTTGACTTATGTGTGTTAAGTGTGTAATCATTGGAAAGTATAATTTTCTGTTTGTGTAATTTTACTTTATTTTGTTATTAGTTGCATAAATGGCTGTCTCTGCCATTTATCTCGATTTTTTCTGATATTTTTCCGAGTCATGGACTCGTATCTGCATCTAAATTAAGTGGTTTAGATATTATATTTTAATTCATTCCATGTCCACATATGGATTTAACCTGACGCCATAGATAAATTATACCATGGCTTGGTATACCGGCAGATAAACAAAGAATAGCTAGAGAAGATATATCAGATAGAAACTAAGAAGAACACTAGTTTTTACATAAACTATTCTTAGTTTATCTATCTGATATATCTTACTATGAGAATATCAAAAAATAACGATAATAATACTTATAGATGTGGCTCGGTTGTTTCGAGAACATTCGCTGCCAGAATGTTCGCTTCCACACTTTAATGGAGTGTGAACAAATACAAACAGTCGAATATTGGCGCCTTTTCTCGAACTTACTGATTTAAATCTTGTTTAGTTCTAAATGAATGCAGGTATATTTTTGCTTTTCGTTTATGCATGTGTATTATTATTATTAATTTTTATACGTTTATTTTACGTTAAAGTTACCTAAGTTAAATACTGTTTATTTATTTTCTGGCACTACCACTACACAAAGGATAGCTGGAAGAAAATGCTAATTAGCATTAAGTTCGCCTATGTATTATTTTATTAATGCAATAAATAATTTTCTAATCTAATCGAATGCAAAGGAAAACTTTAAATAGTCTCGTCATTAGTTTGGCTATCATCGATAGGTGATCGATTAGCATAACTTGACCCCGCACTTAAAGTACATTTATTTAGTGATAATTAATAAGGTGTGAGCTATCCACAGATCGTACGCAACGACCTTTAGATGGTCGAACAGTTTCTTTTGTATTTGATAATTATATAATGTGAATATGACCAAGTTAATCATATATCAACTAAACTCCTCTCGTTTAAAACATTAGATCACACAACAGTTCATTGACTAATTTATGTACTGTTATATTTTTTAGAGATGCTAATTGTGTCGAATGATTGTTACCTACATCTGGTTTTGTCAATATTTATTATTACTTGAGTAGGATTCTTTCCTACCTACATGGCGGTTCATTACTGAGTTAGTTTATTTTTAATGACTCATAATAACGTCTATAATTTGAATATAGAAATAGCAATTTGCCAGCGCTTATCGGTATTGGTTGACACCACAGTTGACACAATATCCGCTTAGTTGTATTTGTATTGACTAAGCAAATAAAAGGAGACAATGGATGCCTGAACGATGATGTTAAAATAATTTAGGATACTTCGACTCAAATGAACGATCTATATAATTGAAATTTTGATTTAACATATTCATTTTCTATTTAGTGACTAAAATTATCAATGCTCAGTCGGCGTGAAGTCAAGCTTGCATTTTCTAAACATTTAAAATTATAATTGCCATTGAAACTTACCTGTTCTGATAACGATGATAATTAATAATGCTCCTACGTACATAACTCTTGGAGGCTTACGGAGCCATTCACCAATAAACGGTGCCACTAATCGAAACATCGTATCTGATAGTCCTATTACAGCCATCAACTTTGCTATATCACTCGTTTCAAACTTCATCATATCCTTCAGAATTATTGGAAATAATAGTGAGAAGTTCGTCTCTACGCACGCTGCTATGGACATACCAAACAGCATATTTACAAATACCGGATCCTTCAACAGTGTAAGATCAAAGAATTCGATAATCTTCTCAGCGATTGTTTTCTTTTCTTCTTTTTTCTCTATCACCTGTTCTACAACTTCTTTCACTTTCTTTGTTTCTGATTCGTTGAATATGTTGATAGAACTTCCTAAATTAATCTCTTGTGACTCCCACCATTTGTACCTCGATTCTGTCAAGGATGTTTCAATAGATCGGTTTCGCACATCTGGATGCGATATCGCATTCCTTGCTTGTAGACTAGAACTACTGTATAAGGATCTCATTGATAGACTCTTGGGCGGTAGCTCAACATTTTTGGCTATCTCCACATCACTTTGTAATGATGGAACTCCTGAAAATAAAATAAGTGAAAACTGATTACCTCTGTAGCAATTTATCTTTACTAAATTTTAATAATTTAATTTAATGGAATATTACCATTTTTATAATTATAAAATTATTAATATTACCACGACGCCGATGGAAAGACGAATTCGATTCGTATATGGAAGACTGGACTACACACGCGCATGATAGAGTGGAGTGGAAGGAAGGAAGAGGCCTTTGCCCTGCAGTGGGTCAGTACAGGCTCCAAATAATAATAATAATTACCATTTTTGGAAGATTCCGTTATGCTACCATTGATGAGCTGTACATCATTTTCTTTCAGTGGTACCATTTCTTCCGCAGTAGCTGGCACCTTCCAGTACCATTTCGCTGGTCGGAGCAGACATGCCGCCAGGAATGAGTGGAGACATATCGCACTCAGTATCAGTACCGCGTACCTCCAGCCATAGAGATCCATCAGAGTGCTCATGAGGAGTGGCATTAAAATGGCTCCAAGTCCTGTGATGGACATGCCGACGCCGATGGCTCTACTTCTTTTCTCTTTGAAGAATGAGTTTATTGCTAATGTGAACGCTGCCATCACAGCTGCTATGCCCATTGCTGAAAAATTACAATGTTAGACTGTTAGACAAAAACGTGTGTGGTATGAAAATTAAGTACTTCAAGCTGTCTGTGACTTTGACAACGGTTTCCCGATTTTATCGACCTTCGGCTAGCGTCTGGCTTTTGGATGGTTGCCAAAGACTATGTTCCCGAACCGGCAAAGCAAGAACGACAAAACTGTTTAAAAAAATATTATTTGTAATAGGCCTCGGTAATAGATAGGAAAAAAAATATGAAAAAAGAGAGTTAGGTATTTAAACTTACAATTAATAATACTGTAGAACAATATGAACTGCCAGAAGCTGGTAGCAACTGCCGTCAGCATTAGACCACCCGATATAAAGAGTGATCCTACTACTGCAACCTTCCTGTATCCAAACCGTCTCAGCAGTGGGCCTCCGAAGAAGGACAGTAGCATCCCTATACTATGGTTCAAGATGATCACCAGGGCACCCTGAGTGGCTGAGAGATCCGTCTCTTCGAAGGCCTCTTGGAAGACCAGCCCGAAACCGGCAATAAGGGGGAGGACCACCACCTGAAATCGAGAAAGTTTGTATCATTCATCTATCGTCCACTTGCAGTGGGAACTACTAAGTTTTTTCTTTAGAATACAGAGCAATACTAAAGGTTACAAAAATGCCACATTTGCCGCTAAATACTATTGTTATACAGTATGCAAAAAATACGCACCTGAATAACAAAGTAAGATCCAATGTTTTCTTAAAAAATACATTTACTAGCAAAATCTTAAAGATTTGCTAAATAAAGACTATTCTTATTCGATATTCATAGGAGCTGACGAATTGTTATCTTATCGCATTTGCTAAATATTAATTTACGTTATTGTATGATAAGGAATCAGGATAAAATACAAAGAAGTTTCTTAGAATAACAGAAATGACTGCATTTACTCAAATTTGAAAGCCCTATAAATGCGTAGTGCCTAATGCCTAATGTTACTGTGACTTTTAAACAAATAACTACATCGTAAATGTTGATAACCTGGTTGTTATATTAATATCGTTTAAAGGAAAATCTAGAAACGTTGACTTTATTAATGTGTGGTTTGAGAAAACATGACATAAATGATTAAATAAATTACCTATCTTATAGTGGAACAAAGAGCCAAAAAGTGCAGATAGGTACGCTTTACTTGTCATTTTTTTTAAATTTAGTAACCTATCTGTCCCACTGCTGGGCAAATATCTCTTTTTTACTTGTCATAATAATGAAAACATCGAATTATTAGTAACAAATATCAAGGAGGACAATTAGTAAGTATTATCAATAAGATCAAAAACAGCATGTCTGTTTCTTCTCATCTTTGTTTACCTAATTTAGGGTTGCCAACTGTCCTGTTTTCCCAGGACATGTCCTGCTTTTTGGGGTGTCCTGGGCTGTCCTGGATAGTTATTAAGTAGCGTCCTGGATTTTTACGGGTTATGTGTAATTCAGGCGCCACTACTATCTACAATAGTTTTGTCACTGGGCCAGCGCCTCGTGCGTGAAGTGAAGACACTTTTTAAAACAAAGAAGAATTTTTTGTATGTATGTTCCCCGATTACTCGAAGACGCCGCGACCGATTCGAGAAATTCTTTTTTTGTTTAAAAGGGTATACTTTTCTGGTGATCCCATTGACACCAAGTCAAGATCCGATGGTGGGATCCCAAAAAATTGAGTGCAACCCTCAAATTTTATAGGGACGCCATTCGGTTTTAAGTTTGTTATTGTTAAAAAGTTACTTGTTTACAAAAAAAAACTATTCAAATATTTGCGTCTGGTACTGAACATCTGATGTTGCTGAGCTGATGATGGAAAATATAACTTTTTAACTATTAGGAGTTAGTAGATAATTCTTTAAATATTATATATAGGCTCCTATAGACCGCTACTTATGTTCATTTGAGTAATTCAGGTGAGGTGATGATGGAAGGTTAACTACTTATTTATTTGAAAAGATATACTTTCAGATGGGTCTAATAGAAATTTCATCAAAATTGGTTAAGTAGGTTAGTTTTTACTGTTATCTGAAGTCGGTTATATTTTTGTTCAAAAGTTACTTGTCCAATAAAAGCTTATACGAGCTCTCATGAAGATTCCAAAGACAATAGTGTGTCCTGGTTTAAAACCGAAATGTTCAGGTATTTCTACCTTCAAGTCCTGGATTTCAAAATTTGGAGATGGCAACTCTAACCTAATTGTACTACGAAATAATTGAAGTATTTATGGAATGTAGCGCCCTGCTGGAGATTTAAAACCATTCTACAATATACTCTATTGCTATTAGCTCTAGAATTGATGATTAAATGCTGGATGACCAGCAGAAAGAAAGAGGCAGCTGAAAAAAAAATACGTTGCGTCTTTGTTTACCAATTTGAAGAGTTGTGAAATGGGTCTGTAAAATTAGGTTATTACTCGTCTAGCTATGTGACTAAATACGCTTACTATTTCATTCTCACAAAGATACAGGAAATATGACTGTCTACGCCTGTTGGTTGTCTAATTTTGTAGTTTCATATCCTTGTTTATATACAGTATTTATGAAGTTTATCTGTGTCATAATAAAAATAAAATAAAACTTACATTGTTAAGCGCAAACGCAAGTGTCACAACCCAACCATAACCACCATCCGGAGGCACCTTATCTACTTTCGTCATTGTGTCCAATCACATCACTTAACCAAGTCCAATACTGTCCGCAACTATGTAAAAAAACTGAGGATCATACACATTTTGCTAACCAAGGCTTCCGGTATAATAATTAATAACACTCGAAGGAGTAATGACCTGACTGGCCAGTGCAAGTGGATTGTCGCTATGTGTCCGCCCTCTGCCGGCTCTCAACGAACAGTCACTAAGTTCCAAGCCAACAGTGTTATCGGTTGACTTTGTTATCAAATACAGCGTGTTTGTGAATGCTCGAATAACCTTACTTCAAATATGTTAAGTATTCGTGATTTTAGTGATTTATTTACACGTCAGCGCCGTGTAGCTCATTACACCTATGTTAAAACCAGAACAACTCATTCGAATTTTAAATCATTGAGGTCATAAATCATTAGATTGAGGCAAGTAGAGTAGCGGATATTAAAAAATAAGACAATATTTTTATACTAGATTTTTGAAATGATATTCTAACAGTTTGGAAAAAATACAATGTAGAGACTGCGTTAAGTCGTCAACTCTACAGATCTGTCGATCACATTACAACAAGGTCACTCTGAAGAAAACACGTGCAATACACTTTTTAGGATAGCAGCCAAATGGTTTACTTCAGGGCGACCTAGTTTATCAGACGTGCCTACTATATTCACGCAATGTCATCAATTATCTTCTGAACGTAGATAGGTACCAAATGTACCTTTAGTGACTTAACAATGGGTACATAAAATTATATAAATTTGAGATCCATAGATTTTGTATTGAGATAAAATTCAAGAAAAATAACAGAAAAGCAAGGGCTTGACAATTGTATCATTAGGAATGATATAGTTTTAATAGAATGTAGTAGGTAGGTATGGAGAATATTATGTAGCATAAGTCTAGCATCCTGTATATTTTGCGAGTATGTATCTTATAGGATGTAAGCCGGGAAACTGGGATAAGTATTACAATCGATACCTAAATAATTAATCAATTTCGTAGATGTAGATAGCTGATAATTAAGTCACGCAGGGTCTTATAAGATATGGAAATGTATTAGTATCTGTCACGGATTATAAAAGTTACCTAGCAGATTAATTTAAGGAAATATTTCGAGTTTTTATAAAATTATGAAATCGATTATTTTCACGAAAGATTTTTGCTTTTTTAATGATTTTTATAGACATTTTTGAATCGTCATTATATTATACACCTTTCTTCTTACAATTCTTTTAGGGAGTCTTAATTTTTTACATATACATAGTTGGGCGTTCTTTGCATCGCTTTTCAGTGCCTCATCTCCACTCGAGAATCTTTCTCTCCTAAAGATCGTTACTTCTTTGAGCTTTAACTTACTGAACATATTTCGTTCGTTTGAACAATTTCAGTCTCTAACTTCTTTATCTGACTATAGCAAAGCCAAAAGGAAGAGTTATGTTTTTAGCAGTCTAGGTATGTACCTATGAATATGTTTGTATTTACCTATTTTCCACCGTAGCGCCTAAGCTACTCATCCGATTTTAATGAATGAGGTGTCAATCGATTCGCTATTATGGTCCGGGTGACATAGGCTACTATCATGGTCCAATATTTTATAATTTAGGTACCTACTGTTCTAGACCTCAAGCATAGAAAACCGTTAGATACCTATATACCTACTTATCTACTCTACATTTAATACTCATTCACTGTTCATTTTACTATTATTTCCTGAGTGAAGGCAATATTATTACAGCTTGACGAATAAAAAGTTTAGATCACAGGTAACTTCTCTAAACAATTTTCAAATATAATTTGCAAAAGTCTTATTTCCTAATGAAACTTCTCATAAATTTAAACTCTATAGTCCTCTAGTTAATGCACTTTTTCGATCGGACTGTAGTTTTTATACGAACGAAACTGACCGACCCCACATGGCTAGGGTAGAGAAAGCATTCCAAATGTTCGGGAACGTGGGACAGATAGCTAGAGCAAACTGCGCTTGTAAAAGACAACGCTCGCAAGTCACTGCTATGTTCGTTGCTCTTTGTATGTCAAGGCGTTCTGTGCGCATATTTACAAATGCCGTATAATTATCACCGATCTCTTTAGAATAACAACCGCATAACCACACTAATATCACTTTCTATTTCACTCGCACACAACACACGTCAACACCAGCGTTTTGACGCACGCGCACTGAGGAGTACGATCATTTTGACCCCAAACCCAAAGAGTGCAGCTGCCGTAAACACGACGAATTAATAAACTCTATCTATTGGTCCATTGGCCGTTAAGGTAGGTATTACTCATTCAGGGCCATTGGGGCCTAGTGTACTGGGAGTTATTCTGTGACATTGGTTATTGTTGAAATGGAGAATATCCACTTGACAAGGTTTGACTTTGATTAGCGTGGCGTGGTTAATTGTCGGACGTATGAATTAGAGGTCTAAGGAAGTAGATATTTGTAGGTGCTTTGAAGAAGGTAGGTTCTAGGTAGGAAAAATCTTGTACTTATATTAGTCTTATGTTATGATGTTTACCTTACCTATATATTTTTACTTGATTATTATTCATGTGTTTTTATATGTGCACATGTAAAAAAAAGTGGTGGGAATCTGCCAAGGATCGCGATAGGTGGAAGGAGTTAGGGGAGGCCTTTGCCCAGCAGTGGGAAAATGTAGGCTAGAACAAAAAAATATTCATGTAAATTACTTAGGTATCTTAATAGTGTTTGATCGATCGGCAGTTATTGTTTTAAAATTATACTGTTGTACCGCACAAATGAATAAAAGCGGCCAAGTGCGAATCGGACACGCCCATGAAGGGTTCCGTAACATAATATAAAAGTTCTTGTAGTTCGTTGTAACTTTTTTATATTTGAGTTGATTGAATGAAAGGTAAATTGCGGTTTACGGTAACTACTTACTAGATCTCGTTGAAACCAATTTTCGGTGGAAGTTTGCATGGTAATGTACCTATATCATACATTTTTGTTAGTTTTATCATTCTCTTGTTGTCTCTCGCGCAAACTATTCGGTTTAGAAAAAAAATGATATTAGAAACCTCAATACCATTTTTGAAGACCATAGAATCAGATATCCCCCCCAAATCCATCATGGGTTTGATGAAAACATTTTTTTTCAAGTTTCAGCTCTAAGTATGGGGAACCCCCAAAATTTATTGTTTTTTTCGAATACATCTACTTACCAAGTTTCAACAATATAGTTCTTATAGTTTCGGAAAAAGTGGCTGTGACATACGGACGGACAGACAGACAGACATGATGAATCCATAAGGGTTCTGTTTTTTGCCATTTGGCTACGGAACCCTAAGAATGCTGTGGGAACTGTATCAAAATATTTTTTCTGAGAATTGTTTAGGTCGACCTACAGTTTAAACATATTGTGTGAGTGAGTGAGTACAATAGTCTAAGACCTGCTACTTTACTCTTTGACACATTTCAGTAAGTATTCATTTATGTATTTAATTTATTATATTTTTGCAACACGACATTACTTACATAAATAAGGAGTCGTAATCTAACAGACGTGTATCCTGTAAGGGTGTGGCAATAGTAGATTATTAAACGGAGATAAAGCAGTGTCGAAGGATTAAAGAGTTCACTCAATAATATATGTAATAAACGGTACACTATATATAACTCGCTGGTGAAGCCCCACATATATTATTTAATAGAGGTCTAGGTTTCAGCGGCTAAAACTAATATCAACTATTACTTACAAATATCAAAAAACAAACATAAAAAAGACTATTTAATTATGACTCAGACTATTTAACCCCTACCCTAAAATTATTTAAAGAAACTCGACTAATAAATATTGTAACAACTTATAAATAATATACATGCTTGTTGATACAAGACATACATACAAATATAATTTTTAAATCCAAACACGATGATACCCAAAAAATGCGACTAAGGAATGCAAATAAACTTTTATTGCGTACGCCGAGGACAAATTATGGTAAAAAAATATTACATTTGAAAGTGCAAAAATTTACAATGAACTGCCTAATATTTTAAGAGAAACCAAAAAAACGCATATTTACAAATAAATAATTAAATTCCATTTACTTATAGTATTTCCATTTCTTTATTTTCTCGATGACAGCGCCTGTGAAAACTTGAACGAGCGTCTTTTTTACATTATGTATGCATTATTTTATAAAAATATGACGCTTACGCGCGTAGGTACAAGGCACAGAACACAAAAAACAATAGAAGTCGTAAGTAGGCGGGGCCCGCGTAACACCAAGTACGCGGAGTTCCGCGCACTACAAGCTTCGCTCACTTCAGTCGTGTTTCAATTACTGTGGGGTAAACGTACTTCAAAAAAAATATAAAAATGCCATATTGTGCCGTTTTGGAGTGTAAATATTATAGCCGACCCAAAAATTTAACAAAAGAAGGCATAGCCTATCACCGGTAAGTATTATTTTATTGTTTTTTGTTTTAAATTTGTTTAAAATGCAAAATCGTCAAACAAAATAAACTGTGAATCATACTCCTTAAGGTCGCGTTTCTCTTAAACCTCAACTTAAGCTACTCAATTAGGGATGTGACCCCAATATACTGATGAACGTGTTATCGATAGCTTTAATTAGTTACCCCCTATTAAAAGGTGTATAAGCTTTAGGGCGTTAATTCCTTGTTGTTTTATTGATGATTTTCTGAATGTATTTTAGACCTATGGTGTGAAATAATATAATAACTTCTGTTTTCAGTTTCCCCAAGGCGCAAGACATAAAAAAAATTAAAAAACCGTACAAATTATGAGTCATCCAGCATACAGAGTCATGACCTGGCACCGTGTGACTTTTTTCTATTCCCAAAAATTAAGAACCAATTACCCGATCAACGGCCGATCAACGGTTTTCATCACCAGAAGAGGCTGTCGAAGAGTATGAATAACACGTATCTGACGTCACCACCGGAGGAGTGGCAGAAATGTTTTCAAAATTTTTTCAATCTTATGAAAAAGTGCATTGACACAAAGAGAGAATATTTAGAGAAACAATAAATTCATTTTTGACCATTATTAGTTTTTATTTATTGTTTCCGGAAACTTTTAGTGTGCCCCTCAAATAATAATTCAGTATAGTGTTTTTTTTTACTGTAACAGTACGGCAGCACCCATAACCAGAGGAGATACAAGTGCAGTTTTTTTTAAAACATCAGCTCGTTTTCGAAGAAAAACATTTTGGCATTAAAATTTTTTTGGTCAATTGTGAGTAGCGCCTTAAAAATGAATCAAGTTGGTAAATTTTTTTTGATGCCGATCGATGCAGTCCTTTGTAAGGATTATTTTATTGTATCGTATGAAAAAATCTGAACAGCGGAAGTTAATCAAATTTGATCAAAAGTGTTCTCATACAACAGGACAAACAAAATTACTTCTACAAACATTTTATTAGATTATAATTGCACATTAAAGAAGTATTAATACTGTAGCGACGTCGGTTAAGGAAGTATGCTTCAATTAAGTCTACCCTTTGCGTATTTGACAATGCCATGATAGGACAAATAAGATGATGCAATGACTGATATAAAAGTCCGACAGGTGCAAGAACCATGTTCGAAATTCAAAATTGTTCTGAAGTACGAAATGTTTTTGAATTGCTCATGAGCGCATGGAGTTCCTAAACTTCTTAATCGCTACAGTATTAATACTTCTTTAATGTGCAATCAGAATCCAATAAAATGTTTGTAGAAGGAATTTTGTTTGTCCTGTTGTATGCTTTTTATAATAATACTTTTTATCAAATTTGACTATCTTCCGCTTGTCAGATTTTTTTCATCTGATACAATAAAATGATCCTTACAAAAGACTGCATCGATCGGCATCAAAAAAAAATTTACCAACTTTATACGTTTTAAGGCACTACTCACACTTGACCAAAAAAATTTTAATGCGAAAATGTTTTTCTTCGAAAACGAGCTGATGTTTTAAAAGAAACTGCACCTGTATCTCTTCTGGTTATGGGTGCTGCTGTACTGTTACAGTTAAAAAAAAACACTCTGTATAATATTCCAGTAATATAATATTTTTTTAAGTAAGTATTTATGAGTGATTATGTTAAGAAAGAAAGAAAAGAAAAGCCTTTTATTTCGACCACCACAAATATAACCTGACGTACCTATTTCGTTACGCGTAGTAGGTAGGTGATAGATAATCGATATCGACACATTCGTCTTGTATGCTCATTGGTACATCACTAAGTGAGTAGCGCTGTTATTTGAGCATCCGAGTATCAGCCAATGCATTATCGATCGTATACTTTGCTGTTAGAGACTATAACAAAAATCGTTAGCGACAGCGCCATCTGTTGTTGAGTGGCTTTGTTTTGTGGGTAATCAAGTAACAGCCATTGCATTATCAGTCTTATTTCTAATTAATAGAGACTAAAAGAAAAATATTTTCTAAAGCGCCATCTTTTGCCGAGTAGAAGAAGTAAACTTTAATTTTTTGTTACTGTTTATTTTATTGAATTTTAAACCATGTTCCATAGTAGCTAAGGTTTTATATCCGTTAAATTGGTTTTATGGCCTCTTTGAACGTTGTCTTTCAACCAATTATAACTTTTATTTCTAAGTGTGCTAGTTTTTACATGTGTGAGTTTAGCTACACTAGTTTTCTTAGTAGAAAGTCATCATGCAAGTTCTATTGTTTTTTATGTTCTGTGGTACAAGGTTATACCAGAGTCGGATAAACTGATAGGGATGGAGCTATAATAATTTCATTCGTGGAAAAGCTTAATTCAGACTTGAATGTTATAAATGAATGGTCTACTGACCATGGACTGCTCCTTAATCCACAGAAATCATCGTATATAATCCTAGGTACTAAACATCAGATTGATTTAGTTCGTCAAAATATGCCTCTGATTACTATTAATAAAACCAAAGTTAATGAAACTAAAGTGGTAAAAAATCTTGGATTACTAGTAGATGGCCCTTTGTCCTTTGAGGATCATATTAAGTTTAAATTAGGTAAATGTTATAACTCGCTCAGATCTCTGTATAGATTCAGGCCTCACCTAAGCATCCCGATAAGATTACGGCTCGCAGATTCCCTTGTTGTATCGCACCTTGATTACTGCGATATCGTATACGGACCATGTTTGATAAAAAAATACCAACAGAAAATTCAACGTGCTCAAAATTCTGTCATTAGATGCTGTTTCAATGTACCCAAAAGATCATACATCACACCATTCTTGAATTCTTATGATATCCTAAATATGAAAAATAGACGAATTTTAACGTTATATAATTTTATATTCAATCTACAACAAACACGAACTCCTGAGTACTTGTCTGCTAAACTTAAATGGTGAAAGGATATGATTGGGCGCAACAGGACAGTACGAAATAACACCTTAGTAGAGTTACCTAAGCCCAAACTGGAACGATTTAGGGGTAGTTTCTGATACGCAGCATCAAAAATCTGGAATGATTTACCTCCACCAACCCAAAAAATCCAAAGCTGGCAGAAATTTAAATTGTCATGTAAAAAATGGTTGCTGGACAAACAAAAATCTTCTTGTTGTTGGACGGTACAACCAAAACAATATTAGATCAAAAACAAGAATATTATTAAAAAAAACTGCATTTAAACATTGATTCGGGTCATTGATTGTATTAGATTAATTGCACACCTATTTTGTAATTTAATACCTACTTAGATGCTTATTCGGATTTTCAGTGTTTATGTATGTCTACCTACCTCGTTTTATTTGCTATTTAACTACCAAACAGTGTTAATTTCCATATCGACAAATTACTAATGGTTTAAGTTTATATATCTACTCTTATTTTAGTTACTATCTATTGTTTATTAGAATAAATACTTAAGTGTCTGAACCGGTTAATCTACACTACACTAAGGTTAGCTGGAATAAAATGCTAATTAGCTTTAAGTTTGCCTATTTATCGTGTGTGTGGAATTTTATTTATTTTTTTCTGGTTTAAAATATTTACGCGATGGGTTTTCGGTAATTGTCTAGTTACTTCTTCAATTACTACTTGTTAATTCAGTGCATAAAACTGACAGTTCCCGTGAACCCTATCTGTGGCGGCGGCAGCTGCAGATGTTTCTGCCAAGGCGAGGCTTAAAACTAGCGTAGCTGAGCCCTCGACCTATTTACCACCACCTTCTACCTTGGTGCTACCTACAATAATGTACTAATGTTACTTAGAATTAAGCCTACTGTTGTACCTACCTAGCTTTATTTAGTAATTATTGTACCTACCTACTTCTGTTAGCTTAATAGGTGTGTGTGTAAATAAATGCCTTTTATTTATTTATTTATCGATAAACGTAACACGATAACAGACCCGATATTTTTTTAACAAAATGTAAGAAACTAAACTACTGTCGGATACTTTTGTACAACCGTGTTTGTACAACACGGAGGATCACAAAATACACAACGTAACGTATGGATAATGTGAAAAAACTCAGCGAACAGAAATGAAGTGACTAGCACGACCATCTTGTTGTGAGTGACAGATTAAAACAAACACAAAATGGCGGTGGGCCATTGAGTGTTCTCACCTTGAAAAAATATATTTGAATGTTTTTGTTGTATTTGTCTTTGTTCAATTAAATATATGCGATTGATATCATTACTTATTTGGTCACAACACTACAACTATCAAATTAGAACTGTCATCGAGAATATAAAGAAATGGAAATACTTATAGTTAATCAAAAATCCCAACAGTCAAATTATTAACCTTGCATCATTTCATACTTATATGTATGCCACATCTAGTTCTCGCCGATTCTGCGTAATATGTTTCACTGCTTTGTTTTGGCTCGGCTGTGCTGATTTTTTGGTCTCGTCATGGGTAAAGCTTTCAATTCTACCCACACATAAACAAAGTTACGACTGCGCTGTTTTTTGTTCGTAAAATATGTTTTTGTTATTGTATTGCTTTAATTAGGTAATATTAAGTATGTATACATTATATATGTATATTTTTAGTGATAATGTAGCACGCTCGCGTATGCGATTATTATATTTGTCAAAGTTTTTTGTTTTTATAAGTTCTCATTTAAGTGAATTGTAAATTCTTATGAGTATAAATGTCTTAAACCTGAACTCACGAGCGAAGATAAGGAGTTACTAGAATCCTGAGTGCAGAGAGGGATATACCTAAGCACGCTCAAGATGCAGATAGCTTTATCCACGAGGAGAATACTCTACTTATCACACTTTCTGTGAGACAATAAATACCAAATCTAGTTTAGTGAATTCTATAAATAAATAAATATTGCTGAACATTCACACAGCGCTATCTAGACTCAAACTAAACAGAGCTTGTACTCCATAGTACAAGTTCTGTTTAGTTTGTCCCCATGGATTCTGTGCAGAGGTTGGTATGATTTACGAATAAGTTCTTATTTTGTGGGTTTCTTTATTTCAAATTTTAATACAGATCAGGTTCCAAATTCAAATCACAATAAGTCCACGAGGCGAGGGCATAATCAAATTCAGTACAACTTTACTTCCAGCTCAGCCCCTGCTTTCGGTGAAGTTTACATGACATGTAATTTTAATACAGATCAGGTTCCAAATTCAAATCACAATAAGTCCACGAGGCGAGGGCATAATCAAATTCAGTACAACTTTACTTCCAGCTCAGCCCCTGCTTTCGGTGAAGTTTACATGACATGTAATTTTAATACAGATCAGGTTCCAAATTCAAATCACAATAAGTCCACGAGGCGAGGGCATAATCAAATTCAGTACAACTTTACTTCCAGCTCAGCCCCTGCTTTCGGTGAAGTTTACATGACATGTAATTTGACATTGTCGAGCAGGTGGTGTGAAAAGCCATATTAATAATTATTTATATTGTATTTATAATGCAGAAAACTAAACCTAACTACAAAACTAATTGTTAAATCTTTATTTATAAGTACATACCTTACTAGCTGGTAGGTATTCCGCCCTTGCTTCGCACGGATTATCAAAATAAAATATAGCCTATGTAGGTAGCTCAGTGATATTGTAGCTTTCTATTAGTGAAAGATTTTTCAAATTTGGCTCAGTAGTTCCGGAGTTAGCCCCTACATCCAAAAAACTCACAAACACTACCTTTTTATAATATTAGTATAGACAGACACGCGCCGGAATTACTCATATCCCACTTCCCACTATAAGTATATTATTATTATAAACGCGAAAGTTTGTATGTATGTATGGATGCTTGTTACTTTTTCACGTCGGAACGGCTGAACCGATTTCGATGAAATTTGGTATGTACTTACGTAGATCATAACCTGGATTAACACAGGCTACTTTATATTGGTAAACCACGCATGGGGAGCCGCGGTAGAAGCTAGTCTTTTATAAAATGATAATAGCACTGAAGGATAATGTATATGTATTTTATATTTATTTATGTAACTACCTATGTATATGTAGGTCTAGGTATTTTTTATCCTACTTAAATATGTATTTATTGTAACACCGCCTCCTCTCACGTTTTCTCAATCCAGTCCATCCAAAGGTTGTCAGGAAGAGATCGCTTTAGGTGATAAGGCCACCCATTGTACTTACCACCACGTATTTGATTACAAATTTTCATAATCTGTTTTCTGTAGTTTCTGAGATTATCTCCTACAAACATACAAACTTTACCTCTGTATGTATAACATTAGTATAGATTGAACGTAACTTGAACGTGCTAATGTAAATATAGGTACTTAAAAACATTATTATACTTTAGTCTACTGATAGTGCAGCACAATTTGATACAGAAACCAATATCAAACATTACGAAATATTTTATTACTAACCAGATAACGCTAAAATATTAAACAAACCAATATTTTAACCTAAATTACATCAATTGCCTAACAATTTTTTTATAACAAACTACCTTTATTTTAATAGTTTAAAAAATTATGCTTTATCGATGATAATATCTACGTCTGACTTTGTTTGTGTTCGAGATCGTATGTACTTCTCTAGGCCCCATGAGAGTGCGGTCAACCAGGTGAAAATGTTGAGGCAATGGAGAGTTACCGCTGTTGAAAAACTGTCTTTGATCCAACCTGTAGAAAAGGAGAGATGTTACTTTAGTAAAATAATATGTTTTACTAGCTTTTTAGGGTTCCGCACCCAAAGGGTAAAACGGGACCCTATTTCGAAGACTCCGCTGACTGTCTGTCTACCAGTCTGTCCGTCTGTCACAAGGCTGTATCTCATGAATCGTGATAGTTAGACAGTTGAAATTTTGACATATGATGTATTTCTGTTGCCCCTATAACAGCAAATACTAAAAACAGAATAAAATCAATATTTAAAGGGGGCTCCCATATAACAAACGTGATTTTTTTGCTCGTTTTTGCTCGATTTCGATAACGGCAACAAGTAGACGCTTGAAATATATACAGAATATTTAGTTATATATTCACTTTAAAAATAAATAATTAAATTAAAATAAAACAATTATTTAAAGGGGGCTCCCATACAACAGACATGATTTTTTGCCGTTTTTATAGATAATGGCACGGAACCCTTCGTGCGCGAGTCCGACTCGCACTTGGCTAGTTTTTTTTTTGATTGGCCTCATGCATACATGTTAAAAACTTGCATGTAAGTAGGTATACAGTGTGAATTTTCATATAGTTCACATATAAAATTTAGTGAATCTAGACCCAATCAAATCGTAAAAAAAAATCAAAAGTTTTTCTAGGTTCTATAAATCTTTACTTGTTATTAGCAACTGTGGGCCCTTTGTAATATGTTGTAATATTGAGTCAAATGGTCTTTTATGTTTAAAAACACACGAATGATTGTAATTAACAATATTTGTACATACAATTTTATTTATCGTAAAAATAATAATTAAAAAATAAAGAATTTACGAAATTAATTTTTTTATTATTTTCCAGTCGATCATATTATTAGCTATAGTTTCACACAATTTCATAATGTGCACTAAATTAAGACTCACATTGTATAATTATAATTCATTTTTCTGTAGGTAAGCTGTAAGTTTCCATAAAATACAAGGTTAAAATAAAACAACCACAAAGAAAGCCAATTACCGAAAGACATTTTACTGAAGTTGAATTTACAATGATATAGGATACAGGTTTTAGGAAGTAATAGATTGGTATAAAAATATAGCAAAATGCGAATAACTTATGACGGGTTCCTATATCCGTCAGTCACCATCTGTGGTCACCATCTACGCTACGACTCGTTTCTCCTTGAACATATTGTGTCAAAAGTTTGACACTTTTTCAAGGAGACTTTTTCAAAGAGAGATATAGTCGGTTACCGTCGGATATAGGAACGCACCATTAGCAATTTTAATTTAATATATACTAATATATAGTATTATAGCATTTTGTAGTCTTTTCCGTATAAACTTTATCAACCCAGGTATCACGGTGAAGTAATTGTAAGCAATGGTATGGCTACTAATTTCGAATTTCTGCATTGTTTGACAGACACTTATACTCTTCATCTTCCTGCATTTTTCCCACATTCGCGGGGTCAAAACAACATGTATTCTTCCTCCAAATCTCTCTATCAGCCGTCATCTCAGTTATAACTTTTGAAGCCACAGTTATAGTTTTAGCCCACAGTTGCAGAGTGGAACGAAAACCTGCTTTTCTACCATATGTTAAAGGAGTGACAGATAAAATCGCAAACATTCTACAACAATTTTCACTTAAGACCATCTTTACTCCTTTAAAGAAAATTACACACTACCTGCGCTCACCAAAAGATTGTTTTCCACTAGAAAAACCAGGAGTGTATAAAATAGACTGTAGCTGTGGGAGTACTTATATTGGTCAAACCAAACGCACTATAGCTTGTCGGGTGAAGGAACATATCAGGGCGGTGAAGAATGTTGACAGACAAAAGTCTGCCATAGCGGATCTGCTGGACTCAGGCTCAAACAACTGGATCGAGCTACACAACCCACAAGTAATCACAACTGAGCGACATTACATGCCAAGACTGGTTCAAGAGCCAATTGAGATTGCCAAACACAAGAATTTCAATCGTGAAGATGGTTTTCAATTATCTGGAGCCTGGAATCCTGTGGTGAGAATGTGTAACAATAGAAAAAGTGAAGTGTCAATTACGCGTCCTGATACCGTTAGTGTTGTGTGTTCGGAATCGAGTTATGATCGAGAATGAAGCCGGTGGTAGTAGTAGAATTAGCGAATTAATTCCTAGCAAGAGACTAAGAAAGAGGGTAGATCGTTATATCTGCCAATAACTACCTACTCGCAAAGACTTCAGTTTACCCGTGATCATGGCGCATGCAACTGCGCCGAAATATCGGGATACTCAAATACTCACAAATCATGGTAAATATCCCGTTTTTAGTATAAATAGTCATCTCAGTTGTCACTTCCTTTCTACTCATATCGTTCTTCACACAGTCCATCCATATCTTCCTCGGCCTTCCTCTACTTCTATATCCATCCACGCTCATATACTAACACTCGTTTAGTCACATGATTTTCTTCCCTACGCATGACAAGCCCATAACACGCTAGCCTCTTACTCTTTAATTTTTCTATGACTGGCGCTACTTTTAAACTTCCTCTAATATGCTCATTCCTTATCTTATCCATTCTGGTTACCCTACATATCCATCTCAACATTCGCATTTCCACCGCGTGCACTCTTCTTTCATCCGACAGACAGGCACTTAGACGAACAAAAAATATTAACTTATATAATATCCTAAACTTTTTATAACGGCACACTTCCGAGATAACTGAGCAAAATATAAAATGAAATGGAAAACGTCGTTTATAACAGTGAACCACTCACCAACAACAGGTCCCAAGATAATATATACGATTCCAGCCGTCAACAGCTGGATGCCCGTCGCTCCCGGTAGCTTGTGCAGAGGCACGTGGGTTGGTATCACCAGCGCCATGAACACCGTCCTCAGCCCCTTCCCAAAGCCGATGATAACAGCTACCAGCAGAACCACCCAGTACGTTTGGCAATGAGCCAGAACTGGAATAAAATAAAGTTTAGTTATAAAATTTGTAGGTAAAACTAACAGCTACCTCCACATGGCTTATTAAAGCATAAATCGGTTCACTTCCAATTTGTGTCTTATTTTGAACTACAAATATTCCACCATATTCTTTTACCTTCAGTGGTACTAAAACCTTCTTGAAGTCATACGAAACGATAATACTTAATAATCAAAATATCCTTCCGTTGTGGATAAACAAAATGTTTCTCACCTACTCTTCCCATTGCCATTGATAAGACACCAAGCAAGAAGAAAGAGTTATTGTCCCAGCCTATTCTTCCAGCCACGAATGGAACGCAGAACCTCACACTAATGTCTACGCCAGCCAATAGAGACATGAACATAGCCACTTCTGACTTCGTTTTGCCAAAATCTCCAAGAATAAAAGGAGTAAGTATGGAAAAGTTGAGTTCGTTGAAGCAAGCTAGAGTTAAACCCAGCATCAAATTGATGAAAGTAAAGTCTTTTAGTAGATCTAGGTCAAAGAATATTTGAATCTTTTCCCATAAGGTTAGTTCTTCTTCTACTTCGTCCTCTTCTTCGTTGCCAGGTTCCACTTTTTTTTCTTCAAAAACATCGTCATTTTCACTTTCCGTTTCATGTATTTTATTCATTAGCAATTTAACCTTTTCTGTCTGTTCATCTTCTTTTTCTTTTAGATATTCTTCTAGTTTTAGCGATGCTTGTTTTAAGACTTCGCTTTCGTAATTAAAATTATTTGATTTCCTCCTTTGTTTAACCGTTCTTTGCGACTGATTGCTATGATTATCTTTTAAGTACTTCTTCTCAACAATATCGTCCGGGTTTTTGTTTGATTTCTGTGATATATTACTATGATTGTCTTTATTGTACTTTGCTCCATATTGTCCATCCGTTTTGTAAGGTTTAAGGCTTTTACTATCAGCTATATGTTTTTCAGCTCGATCAGAAATGTGTTTTGCTTCTGTCGGGTCAATTTTTTCTACTACATCTTTTTCCTCTGCCTTTAAATCCTGAGGAGCTTTCAGTGTCGGACAGTCTTCTATTTCAGATTCAGGAATTAGAGTTTCTAAGGTAATAGAGGTTTTGCGTTTCGGTTTGTATGTTTCTCGGTCTTGTGCTAGTGCTCCAAGATTTGATGAAGAGTTTTTCTTCGATTTATCACGATCTTGGCCTAAAGCTTTTAGGCTCACTGACGAATCTTTTTTCAACTCATTTAAGTATAGAGTTGAAGACTTTCTAGAACGAATTTCTGAAAGATTCGTCATAGAAGGTTTCTTTGAGTTTAGACGAGATGTTTTCGCAGAGCCTTCTCTGGAAGATAATCGGCTTCGTGATTGTCTAGATTGACTGAAGTAACCATCATTAGCACGCAGCATCATTGGCACTCCAGGGTCCGTGATCTCATAACCAGGATTAACAGGATCATCTTCGTTAAATAAATACTGACTAGAAAATGCACTTAAACTCTTTAGTTTTGAGCTAAAATATCCGCTCTCTATTTTCTTTTCTGGTTGTAGTGCATTGTTGTCAGGTTGGATTAGCTTCTGTTGGTCTTGCTCTTTAGGGGGTGCTTTGGAGTGCCATTCGACTGGTTGCAGTAAAAGGGCACCAGCGACTGCGTGAAGTGATACTCCACTTATTATCAAAATAGCTCCCGTTTCTCCGAAGGCCGAAAAGAGTGCTGTGATGATGTGAGGCCAGAAGAAGGGACCGAGGCCTGTAGTCGTCCACGAGAGGCCGGTTGCAATTCTTCTTCTCTCCTTCCAATATGTATTCAAAGCTAGAGCGTTCGCGGAGCTGCTTAAACCGTAGCTGGCACCTGAAATTTAAAGTTTTTAAGATAACAAGCTTCTGCCCGCGGCTTTGCACGCGTGTTTTGTCAATAAAATGTAGCCTCAGATCATGATCTATCTGTATACAAAATTTCTTCGTCGTGAAAACGCAACAAATAGACAGAGATACAGTTACTCTAAAAACCCATTTAGCTTAAAGCTGACTTTCATAAATTCGTATTTTTATCATATCTGTCCACTTGACTTAATTTATTTAAAGGTAAATCAAATCGAAAATTAGATCTTACCGTAGAGAATACTGAAGGATATAAGGTATGTGGTGAAACTGTAGGAAAATGTAGTCAGGATCAGCGATATAAAGACCAGAGTGGCTCCAGTGAGAGATACTTGGCGATACGTGAAAGTCTTGAAAACAGGTCCATTGGCTAACCCTGAAAAGAGATAAATAAATGTAAGCTTCAACGACGACCTCCGTGGCGCAGTGGGCGAATAGCCGGCTGAGACGCAGGAGGTAGCGGGTTCGATTCCCGCCGCGGAACAAATGTTTGTATGATCTACATATATGTGTTCGGTCTGGATGTTTTTCTATATTTTAAATTGTGTATCTACAAAAAATAGTATATAAGTATTCTATCAGTTCCCATAGTTCCCTCTACTTAATTTGGGACTAGATAGCGCTGTGTGAAATGTCCAGCAATATGTATTAGTTTTGGGGGCCAATAAATAAATCGGGGCTATTGGGGCATGAAAAACATGATGAAGGATAACCTTCCATTCACACTCAAACGTAAGCTCATGGACGCGTGCATTCTCCCCATCCTTACCTATGGCGCTCAAACCTGGTCTTTCACGTATCAACAAAAGTCCAAATTCAGGGTTTGTCAGCGAGGCATGGATCGCAGTATCCTAGGAGTCAAATTAACAGGCCGCATTAGAAACAGTGAACTGCGCTCCCAAACACAAATCGCGGACGTTGGGCACCAAGAAGGCAAGTTAAAGTGGGACTGGGCGGCTCATTTCTGCAGCATGTCGGAGGAGTTATGCGCAAAATTCACCACCGAGTGGATCCCAAAAGACAGAAAACGACCACGTGGCAGACCACGACGCGGATGGAAAGATAAACTCGACTCGTATATGGAAGAATGGACTACACACGCGCATGATAGAGTGGAGTGGAAGGAAGGAAGAGAGGCCTTTGCCCTGCAGTGGGTCAGTACAGGCTCCAAATAATAATAATAATTTATTAGCTTCGGTTTTCTTGGCAGTCATTGGAATGGTTAACGAGATATTTTTATTTGACGTCTACGTCAACTCTTTGAGACGAAACCGGTTGATTACATAAATACCTACCTGTATAAAAGTGAAGTACCTACAAGAAACATAACAATTTTAATATCGTGCATGAACGCAGTCTCTGTGAGGTTGTGCCCATTCAGACTCTTGTCCCATCATCGGTTATTCGTTATATCCATTTCAGAGCTTTCAACTCTCAAGCTATCATCATCTTACAGCGCAGAGTGATCAAAATGAACCAAGTACCTACACGACCGAAATAAATGCTACTGTTTTAGCTGTAATTGATAATTCGATTTGCGATTGCACGCAATTATTTTTATCGAATGTATTCATCACAACTGCAAACTTAAATTACACTAGGACACTGGGTTGTATATAATTTAAGTCTAGATTTTAAGTTTGTAAACTTACTTTTTCGAAATAAATTTTACTTTACTTTAAGATTGTCGAAATGTTTAGACACCTACTGCCCTATTTTGCATTGTGACAAGTCTTGCAAGTACCTAGCACCGTCTAACTTTTAACAAAAAATTAACCGACTTCTCATAACCAAAATCGGTTGTAAATAATTATTAGCCCATAAGTCGTCCATCAGATGATAGATGATGGATGACATTAAAAATGATAAAAAAGTATTCTGTCTCACGAACTGAGAACTTTCTCCTTTTTTGAATTTGGTTTAAAAATGTATTCTAGTTCAAGACTTAATCTTAATATAACGCAACATACATAACATACATACCTACATGCATACTCTCGATTTAAAATACATCACAGGATTGGAATACATATATGGAAATATGGCAAAATATGTGCAATTTATTTAGTTAAAAAAACTATATATACGAGTATGTATAGGAATGTATATGTATAGGATATGTAGGACGAACAGGTAGGTAATTTAGATTAACTACACAAAGCTTATCAATCAAAGTACGATTAGAAGCACGGTGAGCACATAATGTGCGGGCTAGACATCGTGTGCATTATCTATAGAGATAAATTGAGATAATAGCGTTTAACGATCTAGTTGCCTGCCACGTACCATATTGTCAAAGGATTGTGTGTATCATGCTATAGCATAGTGACTATCCGGTCTAGTATTGAATTCGTAATTTTGGATAATTGAACACTAAGTGCCTATTTCACCACCTCCGAGTAATGCTATCCAACGGATAATAAATCCTACGTCTTTTATTTTGACATGAATACGGATAAAGAGGGAATGATTTTACCCCTCAATTAAACTTACTCGAAGCGGAGGTCGGGAAATAGGCACTAACTGTATCCAAGATAATTACCATCATACAAGTCGAAGTAGAGCTCTGTACCTATAAGAGCTCTTAAAGCAGGTACTTCATATCACTTTACCTGACTCTGCTGTAAAACAGTAATGCTCTATTGCTGTGTACTCGTATCTACGGATTTGGGTGTAATAACGGGCATGAGACTGCATAGAACTGCAGAACTGTAGTTTCTATTCAGACTCCTTTACCGTCCAAGCAGTCCGCTAGTGGAATTATGGAACACGTTGCCGGTCTCCATAAGACAATCTCCCTCACCAGCAGTATTTAAGTGGTCAGTCATTAGTTCATTCTCTGAAGAGTCGTCATAAACAGTTTATAACGACTCTTCAGAGAATGAACTAATCAACTTGAACTAACAAACTTATCAGTTTCTTTTATCATGTGTTATCTGTATCGTATGTAAAAATTTATTATAGTTATTTTATGTATTTATTTATTAATTTGTGTAAATATTAGAATGTCTTTATTATTATATGGTACCTATTAGACATAGGGGTAATATGCAATTGTTATAGGCAGTACGAGGCGGCACTGAAAATTTCGGGAATCAAGGAAGTGACACAACATTACTATTTAAAAATGTATTTATTGCTTTTCGAAGTATTCTCCGCGAAATTTGACACATTTTCCATACGATGGAACCAATCATTGAAGCAACCATTCCATTCGGAAGTTGGGGTCTCCAAAATGACCGTTTTGTAGGCGTCCACAGCTTCTTCAGGTGATGAAAATCTCTGACCACGCAATTTATTCTTTATTTTAGGGAAAGTATAGAAATCATTAGGGCTTAGGTCGAGGCTGTACGGCGGATGGTCTAATAATTCTATGTTTTCTTGCTCTAAAAACTCTTTTGTTCTGTGCGCGGTGTGAGAACTCGCATTGTCGTGATGGAGGATGATGCGGCGGTTGCAGATCTCTTTACGGAGTTCAGAAACGACCTGTGGCAAACAAATGCTAGCATACCATTCTGCATTAACCGTTCTTTGTCCCTCAAGAGGAATAGTTGCAACATGACCGGTTTTGGAGACAAACGTGGCCACCATTTTTTTTGCAACACTCCGTGAACGAACAATTTTTGTTGGCTTTAACTCATTTTTGAACACCCAAACTCGTGACTGGTGTTTTGTTTCGGGTTCGTACGCGTATATCCAGGATTCGTCACCTGATACGATGTTGTATACAGCATTTGAGGATCCTGCGTGGAATCTTTCGAGAGTTCTGACGCACCAAGTAACGCGAGCCGCTTTTTGCTCTTCACAGAGCAAATGCGGTATCCATCGGGAAAACAACTTTTTTACACCTAATTGTTCATGCAAGATTATTTGTATTTGACTCATGCCAATGTCTAAAGTTGCCTGAATTTCGCAGTATGTCATATGTCGATCTTCCCCAATCAGCTTACGCACAGCATCAACGTTTTCTTGGGTGACTGCAGTTTTTGGACGACCTTGACGGGGATCATCACTGAGCTTGACACGTCCACGTTGAAATTCAGCAAACCAGCGATAAATTGTGGTTTTGGATGGGGCTTCATCACCAAATGCAGAGATCATCCGGTCAACACACTGTTTTTGTGTTAAACCACTTCGAAAGTCATAATAAATCATCGCTCTTGAATTTTCTCGAGTCAATTCCATTTTCTCAACGACTAAACAAGTTTGACAAGACCTTGTGACACGACCGAGAATATTTTTTTAAATAAATAAATGGTATTCGATTTTTAAAACCAAGGAGTTTTCAATTAAAAAGATTTTAATATGACAGGAACAGTGGAAATATTCCATTCCCGATACTTTTAGTGCAGCCTATGTATCTGCTTAACATCAGATAAACCATGTGCTTGCTACTATTCAACTATCTACTTGAACTTTAGAAGTTGAAGGAAACTACTGAAAAATAATATTCAAATAAATCCTTCAAAGAAACTGACCTGGGTATGCATTGGCAGTTCTAAGGAGTTAAAATAAACGAAGAACTAAGTATTTAACAGATCGGTCAACTGTTACGGTAGGTACCTAACGGTGGAAGAAATCGATTCAGGGATAATACTACCCATTGTACACACGGCTACACATCAAGCTATACGGTTCTAGTATAAGCCAACCTCTCATTGAACGGTTAGCCTATATAATGCGAGGTCAGCTTATAATGGAAAATTATCTATTGAAGTGTAGCCGTGCGTAAGTACTATTTGCTTTGTACAGCATTCATTCATTCAAATAGAGTAAAACATGATGATGATGGTATCAAAGAGTTACCATGCTCGCGCGTCACGCACCGACGCAAGACGCCAGCGCTGCGTTCATGTTGATGATGGTGGTGGTCTTAGTGCTGGAGATGCCGAGCCTCTCGAACTTGTCGCGGAACATCAGCCCGAACTGCTGCAGGGCTGGCAGAGCTGACAGCTGGAAAGATAAACAGTTATAAATAATAAAAGATAGACACTGAGGACTTGTCACACAAAATACCTCAGTATTTGAAGACAATAGTCTTTGATCAGTGTGTGATCCAAGTGGCCACTCACTATGGGCCTTATAAGAAGGAAGTTGCAGTCTAAAACTCAGTATCATGGATTTACAACTGATAAGATCGATATATTGAAGTGTGTATGTATCCAAAGCTCCGAAGCCCTCATTTTACCTAGTCAGGTCATAAATTCTGTCACATGTTTAATATAAAACAATTGAAACAAGTTTATTCATTATGTAACCATTTATATACCAAAATGAACTTAACAAAACATAGATTCTTATGACACTAAAGTTTATTCAAAATGACCTCCGTGATTTTGAATACAGGCCTTCAATCTGCGCGGCCAGTCGTCTATCGCAGCGCGAACGAGGTCCGTGTCAATATCGGCGGCTGCCTTAATCAAGGATGTCTTGAGTGACTCTAAATTGGGATGAGACTTTGAGCACGCCTTTTCCTCCAAGTGTTGTCATATCTTGTAATCTAACGGATTCAAATCTGGACTCGATGAGGGCCAGTCTTCGTGCCGGATGAAGTCGATTGCACGCGCCGCCAGCCAGTCTTGTGTGATCTTCGCTCTATGAGCTGGCGCCGAATCTTGTTGGAATACCCACTGCCTGTTATTGAACATGGTATGAGAAACAGGTTCCACAAGGTTCGTCAGGACTGTATTTTGATACACAACTGCATTCGTTTTTACACCTTTCTCACAATAATGTACCTCTGTTAAGCCCCAATAAGAAACTCCCAACCATACCATGAGCGAGGATGGAAAATGACCTCGTTGGACACGCGGAATACGGTTGCTCGCTTCTTCACTACTGTGTGCGTACACCTTATCATTTTGTTTGTTGTAGCTCTCTTCTACGGTAAAAATTTTTCATCCCAAAAAAGAATTTCCCGATATTTTTTTCCCGCGTACCGCTTCAACAAAGCGCGGCATCTCTTCAGTCTCAGGACCATTAGACGAGCATTCAAACGATGTCCTGTTTTTCTTCGATATGCCCGAAGCCCTAAGTCTTCATTTAACACCCTTTTCACCGTGGTTCTGCTTAACCCCATCTGAAGGGCCAACAGTTTCTGCTTACGTTTGGGATTTCTTTGAATTCGCGCCTTCACAGCTTTTATCACTGCTGGAGTCCTAACAGACCGAGGGCGACCACTTCTTGACCTGTCATCTACACTAGAGTCTTCATTGTATCGTTTGATGGTGCGATAAACGAATCTTTTGGTTATATTCAAATTTTTCAGTATGTCAAAAATTTGAATTGGCGCGTAACCGCAACGATGCAACGCAATAACTGCAACATGGTCTTCTTTAAGCGTCCACTCAATAGTTAAAAATGAGTAAAATTCTAAAAAGTATACATGTTTATTTTCATGAACAATTCGAAATTCGAATTCTATAAACTTTTTTGTGGCCATCATTCTAAAAGAAAAGTTTTTACTGTGTGACAATACTTATGACCTGACTAGGTATAATGTCCATCCAAATGAAGACCGCGCAGAACTATGCTTTTGTTTGTGATGGCAAACTCGCTGATGGTGAGCGGTACTCGCGAGTTGCCATCCTGAGTTACCGTCTTGACTCGGGACTTGATACATCTATCTTTATACATCTAATAGGAACTGTAGACCTCAGTATCTGGTATAAATTTCAACTTGCTAGGTCCACACTTTCCTGAGAAAATCGGTGATATCACACGGAGAGACAGACGGACAGACGAACAAGAGAGTGATCTTATAAGGGTTCCTTTTTTACCTTTTGAGGTACCGAACCCTAAAAATGTATAGATAAATAGAGCGATACAGAGATAAGAATGTTATTAGAAATGCCAGTTATGATAATAAGGATGTAGAGCAAAAATCGTATATTTATTATGCCTGTTTATTGTCAGGATGTAATTGAGTGTTACACCAACCTTGGCAAAATAATCGTTTTATTACCTGAGTAACACTTATCAACGTACTTAGGTACATAAACATAAGAACAGCAATTTCCTAAGTGACTTATTGCCTTCAGTATCTAATAATCTCGTTTAGGCTGTTGCTAAAATTGAAGATTGGAAAATGTCGGTATAGGTATATGGTAAACCGAAAGTGATTTGAGGTTGAGTGAGGTAAATATATTTTACCAAACGTTAGGTACTTCAAAAAAAAGTTCTTGGTAGAAAAATGTATGGATTTACACGCGCTCAAAGCGGTGAAGAATAACGTCTTGGGAAAACCGGCATGTCCTATAACGAAAAGTTCAATGGCACGTGCCATCTGATTAGTATTCGGAGTAGAATCCAACTGGTCTGTCCAAAAAGTGCGCATATGAACGAAATGTTTGGACTTGCATCGGACCCTTGTGGGATATCTTTAGGCCTCAAATTCGATATGGGGCGGGGCGCAGCATACAGCACAGTTTTTCTGTATGTTCAGTGCACGTTGTGCTAGTACTAACATACAGAAATAGCCTGAGGTGTAACAGCGTTTAGCGTGCTGGTAAGCGGTCTGTCCAGTGGAAGAGCGGTGTTGCAGTACTTAGGTATATTATTATGCCGCCAAGCGCCATTACTGTATTTCGGTTTGAAGGGTTGCTGGTGAAATTACAGGCATATGAAGCTTTACACCTGTATGCCTCCTGTAAGTTGACGCAGGGCAGTGCATCGCAGGGCACGTTTCTAAGATACATGACCTACGAGACAATACTATCATAAAGGCGATGGTTACCACTTAACATCAGGTGGGCCATATGCTTGTACCATCTCCAGGTGGTGTAAAAATATGAATAAAACAACGAGTGTGTTTTAGACCACACGACTGAAGTAAAACTTCTTTTTCAAAATATTAATTTATAAAATTGTTCAATTACAAAATTGTCCACACGTCTGTAGATCGATCAGTATAAGTTATTTCCGGACAGACGCAGCTCGCACTCGCACATTAACGTTTAAAAATATACTAAACGTAACTCTCTCTCTTTCTATCTTCACTAACTTATATCTCCCTCTCAACTTCCGTTCGCACTTTTCGAAACGCATTCACCAGCTTACTCCCCACGTAAAGCGTGCGTAAAGAAGTTTTACTTCAAAAATTGTGTTTTGTCAATGAAAAAAATTGAATTTCGAAATTTTTTAGAATAAAATAGAATAATTTATTTGAGACATGTTCTTATAAAATTATAAACAAGTAATCGGAGTATTCCCATTGGTCCCGCCCGTCAATGGAACCTGTGGGAAAAAAATCCTAATAGTCCCGTCAAGGAACAACTTTAACGCGACTAGTGGGAATACACCATAAATTCGAATACTTACAAATTATGTCAGAATTGAAAATACAATATAATAATAAAATAAATTCAATATTAAAAAGTCATATGTATATATAAAACATTAAAAACATTGTTTTTTTTAGGTTGGACTGTACCTATACTAATTTATTCCAGTCCAAGGAACAGATCGTAATTTAATAGTTCAATGCTTAGAGCACGAGGCAAAGCAGAAAAGTCCGGTTTGCGTTGATCTTAATTTTTTTATCTATTTGCTTGCCTCAGTACATACAGTTCATGATCAGCACGATGCATGAACGTGAAAATCGGTATTTTTAAATTCGGTTTTAGCTGTCTTATTTAAGAGGGTTTTCTATTTTCTATTCGTTCTTATTGTGATTAACAAATCTGACAAAAATAACCGAAAGACATCTTACTACATGTACTGAAAATCAACAAGTTTTTATTCTACTTCTTATACTTCCTAATTATATGGACTATCTTTTCTGAATATTTCATTGGGCTTATCAAAATATCTTCTTCTTGATTTTGCACAAACCCTGTTTCTTGTGAAATGGTTATCATTTTTGCGCTAAAATAACTAGAGTTCGTAAACTTTCCAAACCGGTAGAACATACAATGGTCATTCGGGTAGCCATAGCGGTGCTCTGCCTCTTGATTTCCGCCTGATATTTTTTTGGGACAGCCTGTATAATAGTATATATTATTTTATACCTATACGGCTTATTTATTTCTTAAAAGATTTACAAAATATATCGCTTATTTTATTGAGTTAACTTATTTCTACGAGTACTCGTAAGTAGGTACACATCTACACAATACATAATATACTATGTGTTTTGTTATGTACGACATTAAAAAGTACGACACTAATATAAAAAGCTTGTAAAAATAATAAATAAAGTCAAGCTGTTGATGATGATGATGATGTAAAAATAATACTCACGAGATGTGTCAGTGGGTCAGCTACCGACATAGTCATACCGTCACTAGTTTTTAATATTTTAGTATTTTATTATTATTTAGGTATGCTAAATTTACTGTTGTATTTATTTGGTAACAAATAAATTTATTTTCTCTTCCTTCTAATCTAGAAAGCTTGTAAAATAACACTTACATTTGAAAATCCAGCAGCAATAACGATCATCCAACCCCAGCCACCATCGGGGGGAATGAAGTCTCCATCTCTTTTAACTTTCAGCTTGGACTTCACCATTCTCTGAAAAATAAATGGAAAAACTGTTGCGATCGAACGTCTAACCGTAACTAATCACTTCACAACAGTCAGTGTATGAGTTTGGAATAACACTGATAACTTGTCACAGAGTGTAGGTAATATTACCTACATAGTGATTATTACGTAGGTACTGGCTATTTTTGTCCAGTTATTTTTACATAAAACAACAATCAAAAAGTAGGCAATATGTGAAACGGGTAGTTTTTAACGTTAATAACGCTAGTAGTCAAACTGATACTCATTTATTCAAACCGTAGGGACACAATGAAACACTTGGCTACGTCATTAATAGTACTTAGTTACTTACATATTTTTAACTAAGTAGAGGTGCCAGAAACAGACAAGCATTTCATAAACATTTATATTTAAGCTTAAAAATACTGATTATTAATTATGTAGGTACATAAGATTATAGCTGCTGTAGAGGGGCATTGTCAAAGAATTGATTATAATAGGTACCTAGTAGTATAATAGGTAAATATATCACGGCGAATGTTCTGAAGAGCTGTTCAATTTGATTCCTGCTTCCCACTTCTACCATCGAACCTACCGCAACCGGCAACGAGCTCACCCACATGTTGTAGATGCGTGGAAGTCTCACACGGTGCGTTTTACCCGGTCGTTTCTTCCACGCACCTGCAACATGTGGAATGACCTTCCTCCGGAGGTTTTTCCGGTGGGCTTCAAATTAAGCGCCTTCAAGAGAGGTGTAAATAGGGTATTAAGTGCTAGGCAACGCGACTGCGGTACCTCGAGTGCTGCAGGAGTTTATAGGCGGCGGTGACCACTTAATAACAGGAGGCCCGTCAGCTTGTGTGTCTACAAGTATAATATAAAAAAAAACAAAACCTATTTTGATTTCTAAATAGCTGCGTATGTCAGTAAGAAAAATTAATTATAAATATTGAATTGCATTAGTCATTGATTATATTATAAGGAATGTCAAGATATGCATTTTATAATGTCAAATCGTAGCTGCTGTAAAAGGGCATTGTCATCTTATCTGAATAAATCCTAATATCACAGAAACAACAATCTAAAAAAATAATAATTAAAAATAAATAATACATACCTACTATCAACTAATTTCCTGTGAAATGGAGTCATCGTTGAGAGCTTCTATCATGCTATAGTAGCTGTTCCTAATTAATACTAATTTTAATTTTATTTTGTATATGAAAAAGTCCATTTCACGCAAATTTTTATCTAATTTATTAAATAGTTTGACTCAATTACAAAGAAAACTCTTTGAAAGTTTAGCTAACCTAATAGTTGGGTGTCGAATGCTGCCACCGTGCCTTGTTTGGTAGGAATAGGTAGAATTCAAAGTTGGAAAATCTTGTATATCTTTTTTAATATACAAGAGGCACTGGTAACCATACGCACTAGTCATTACCCCTAGTTGAGAAAATGCATTTCGGCATGCTTCTCTTGGTTTTAGACCTAGTATGTATCTTACAGCCCTTTTTGCAGAATGAAGATTCTGTTGAATTCCGCCACATTCCTCCACACTAGAATATTATATTTCATGCATGATGCTATGAAAGTAATAAAAGTACATGGTTTTGGCAGCATTCAACCCACACAACTCTTTTATCTTTTTGATACCATAGCATGCCGAGCTACTCTACCAGCCAGTGTATCGATATGTTTGTTCCACTTTAATTTATTGTCTAGTTTTAATCCTAGAAAAGTAATACAGTCAGTTGGTTTGATTAATAGAACATTGCCATCTGCGTCAGGTAGAGTGTAGTTATTTAAGTTTAGAGAGAAGTCCATTAAATTGGTTTTACCAATTTCTAGTTGTAGATTATTACATTCGAACTATTTGGTTATATCGTTTAGTGAACGATTTATTTTTTTAATAATGTTGTCTCTTTTGTTGGCATGAATAAGGAGAGATATGTCATCTGCGAACATGTAGAGGTTCACATCGTTTTCAACGCTGATGCTTATATCGTTTATGTATAATAAGAAGAAAAGTGGGCCTAGAATCGATCCCTGTGGAACTCCGCATTTGACAATCTCCTCCTTAGATTTTGTTCCATTAACCTCCACCACCTGCATTCTGGCTGACAGATAAGAGCGGCACAAAATTAGGTCACATCCATGAATGCCATAAAGTTCGAGTTTGGAAAGGAGGATGTCATGGTTGACACAGTCGAACGCCTTAGATAGGTCGCAAAAATTCCAAAAGTGTTAATTTTTGAGTCAATATGCTTGATAATGTGCTTAGTCATATCAGAAATAGCGTCAGTTGTGGACCTATGTTTTCCGAAACCAAATTGCTTTTCATTGAGAATCTTATTATCATTTAAAAACTTTTCTAATCTTATATACATGACCTTTTCGAGAAGTTTGCTTATCACTGGCAATAGTGAGATAGGTTTATAGTTAGTTGCATTATAACTGTCCTCCTTTTTGTAGAGCGGAATGACTTTAGCTAATTTTAGTATGTCTGGAAAAGTTTCTGTAGTCAGCGAGTCATTTATTAATGTAGTTAAAGGCAAGGTTATTTCATTTGAGATGAGTTTTATAATTTAGTAAGTAGGTATACCCTGGACGTGAATGGTTTTTTTTTGTTTATTAAATGTTGAAAGCGCGCGTTTGATCACGATCTCGCCTGATAATAAGTGATGATGCGGTCTACGATAGAACACACTTGCTGAGAAGAAACCTCATGACTCACGACTTGAAGACCCCCACTGACTCCAGTTCCACTGTTTGGTGCTGCGCTTAGGTGGAAGACAAGCACTTCGTGCGTTTTGTGAATGGCACAAACACCTATCCAGCAGTGGGTGGAGGACGTTGACGATGATGTAATGATAACAAACTCCCAAGTGATGTACAAAAATTGACAATAAACAAATTTGAAAACGTAATTAAACAAAATCTTTATAAAAAGCCTACTATAAAATATCGGATTATTTAAATGATAGAGAAGCTTGGGGTTGAAATTGCTCCAACTAGTTCAAAATGTTACAATTTAGACGTAATTTATTTTCGGTATTGTATTGTTAAGTATTCTAAAAGGATCATTAATTGATGTTTCAAAGTGATCCTTGTGATTTTAATGAATAAAATATTTTGACTTGACTTGACTTGAGGAATAAAATACACAAATCAAAACAAACCAATACTTATTAAAAAAAGCTAAATGATTTCGATACGGAACGTGTTTGACCTCGCTGCTACTAGTCGGTATGTATAAGATTTGAATATAATTATTACTATACCGACACTATGATATGATAGGATAGGACTTGGACAAAAAATTATTTTACTATGCATGGATTCTAGGTGCATCATTTAATCGGACATGTGATCAGTTATTTATTAGATCACTTTACAGAGATTATTGAAGTATTATTAGTACAGTCAGTCGGTTTTTTATATAACAGACAATACCAGTTTTTAATATCTAAGTCACGAAAAAAAAACGAGTCGAGTCGGACTCGCGCACATAGGGTTCCGTACCATTATCTATAAAAACGGTAAAAAATCATGTCTGTTATATGGGAGCCCCACTAAAATATTTATTTTATTTAATAGCTCAATTTTATTTATTTACCTTATTTGAGGTTGGTGCCGATTAAGCTAATCGTCTAAATTGTATGAGCGCCCATACACCTCAGAGGACTATCTTAATTGGCGTCAACTATGTATGTATAGGGACAGCCTATAATTTTCAACTTTTTTTTATTTTGGAATTTTCCTTTATTTCTGCCTTGCTTTTGCCAAATTTTGTGATTCTAGGCCAACGGGAACTACCATTAGGTTTTCGACCCAAAACCTATGGGTACTTCCGGTTGACCTAGAATTTCCAATTTTGGTTAAAAGCTAGGTCCTACAGCACAAGTAAAGGGAAAATTCCGAAAAATAAAACAAGTTGAAACTTAAGGTAAATTTTGGTATTCAAAATCAAATCAAATCAAAATCAAAATGTCTTTATTTAGTACATAAACAGCGTACAGAAACAATATGAAAACGGTGATACCTGCAGGAGTAAAAAATACTGTGTCGCAGGCATCAACGCCCGCCTCCATAAACCTTAACAAATAAAGAGTTCAATATTTAGACTAAGAGAGAAGCTAAGTTAACGAAAGACTAAAGTTAATTTAATGTTAAACAGACAATTTAAAAGAATCGAGTATCGATACGATATACAAATATATAATAACAAGAATAGTAACTATGATAAATTTGAATTATCTAAATTATATTTTATTTTGAATTTTAAGTAATAACAGAGTAGATTACATGTTGTGTGTGCAGTGTGTAAGAATGTAAGGATGTGTAAGTGTGTGGAAAATGTAGTCTAGGGTGAATATAGCGAATGTGTGTTATTCAGCAAAAAGCAGAAGATTTTCAGTGTCATCGTAGGATAAGGATATCAGCCATTTTAAACATTTCAACTTGCATTTGTAGTATGGTAATGGATAAATGTTAAGTAATTGGTTTAATCTGTTGTACAGTGATGGACTTATGCAGTGGAAGTGGCGACTAGCTAAAGCTGTGCGGCGACGTTCGATCACACAAACGTTGTCCGATCTTCGTTTAGATTTAGTCAACTCGGGATCATAATAAAGTTGGGAGTGTTTCCGAAGGACAGTCTGCAGAATAAAAAGTTGTCGGACCGAGGGTACTTGGCATAGCGAGAAAAGATCAGAGGTAGGGAAAAGGAAGGGTTTCTTAGACAATACCTTAAGCACAGCTCTTTGGGCTCTTTCAAGTCTAATCATTCGGGTTTTAACCGCACAGCCCCATGACGAGATGCAGTAGGAGAGAACAGACTGGGTGAGTGCAAGATATACTGTTTTTAAACTATTGAAATCCAGAACTGATCTTAATGTTTTAAACACGTATATAAGTTTTCTGACTCGTGAGATAGTCGATTCAATTTGGGGTTCCCATGACATAAAGCTGTCGATCAAAACTCCAAGGTATTTGTGAGAGTATGTCCGTTCAATGGATGTACAAGTGCATTTGTCGGGAACGGAACCAGCAGGACAAACATGGGCACACACGGAAAGGGAAGAGGGGGCTTGAGAGGCTAAGTTGAAGGCAAAAGGAATGAACTTTGTTTTAGAGATATTTAGAGTTAGGAGATTTGACCGAAGCCAACTCATAACTACTCTTAGGGTGTTTTCCGAACGCACACGAACCTCTTGCCAGCTCCGACCATGAACGATAAGAGCTGTGTCGTCAGTGTAAGTAATAATATTACAGTTTGGTATGGATAAGTTGCACAAATCATTTATGTAAATCAAAAATAATGTAGGGCCAAGGACGCTTCCTTGAGGAACACCGAAACAAACAGTTTCTACACTACTTTCAAGACCATCTATTTGCACAAATTGCCTACGATTAGACAGATAGTCACGGAACATTTCTAGAGCAAGACCTCTTATGCCAATATTTTCTAATTTATTCAACAAAATGGGGACTGAGACTGTGTCAAAAGCCTTTGAAAGGTCAAGGAAAATACCTAAGGTTTTACGCTTGTTGTCCATGTTTTTGACGACTGTGTCAGTCAGCTCCAGTACAGCATCCTCAGTAGACTTGCCACTCCTGAAGCCAAACTGGAGCGGAGACAGAACATTGTTGTCGTTGATGTATTTCGTTAGTCTGGAATTAAGGATCTTCTCAAAGATCTTGGACAAAACTGTAAGTACCGAAATGGGCCTATAGTTATTGACCATATCCTTATCTCCACTCTTAAAAATGGGGTGGACCACAGCAGTTTTAAAAGCCCGAGGAAAGACACCAGAGGACAGGGCTGTATTAAAGATATGATTCAGTAATGGAATGAGAATGTGTCTAGCAGATTTAACTAATGAGGTGGAGATGCCGTCCCAACCTATAGCGCAATTAACTTTAAGGTTTAATATAATATTTTCTATTTTTTAAAGGTTTTCGCGAAAATCTAAATTTGCCCATATCTTTTTATCGTGTTGACTCAGGATCTTGATTTTTATACACCTAATAGGAACTATAGACATCAGTATCTGGTATAAATTTCAACTTGCTAGGTCCACCCGTTCCTGAGAAAATCGGTGGTGACACACGGACAGAAGGACAAGAAACCCTTATAAGATCCCTCATCTTATAAGGGTTTCTTTTTTTACCTTTTGAGGTACGGAGCCCTAAAAACTAACTAAAATGTGCTAAAAATTTAATATATTACTAAAAATCGGATTTAACCTATTAAATTGGAAGGGTTTGGGGATACCTTTGCCCAGCACTGGGACGACATAGGTTAAATAATAAAATTAAAAATCGCAAATATCAAAAAAAAATATATGATCCTGTCTGTGATATTATCCAGAGTTAGTGTAGGATCTATTATACAACTTTATACAAATAGAGCATAGAACGTAGTAAGTAGCTAAGCTAACAAACAATATCGCACGATTATTCTCAGAAATTCACAAGATAATCTGCACTTTATTAGCTACTGTCGTATTTGGTTTTTATTTTCCAATCCATATGACTGGACCAACGGCCACAATATTTTAATAAATTTAATGCTACCGAAACATGATAAAAATAATATATACCTACTTACTGAGCCAAAATGATTAGCGCACACAGCAGTAACAATTAAATGAATTCCTGAAACTAAAACTAAGTAGTCATGAAAGGAATAAGTTACTTCTGTGCAAGGGATAGATGTACCGTGAGCTGACGAGCGGCTTGTAATTTTCTTGTCCTTTATTGTTTAAATTAAGTATCGTTAAAATATAAGACTCTCGTTAAAAGAGCTTTCTAAATAGAACTATACTCAACACTGATATCAGGATTACATTATCAAGTGTGGAGCAACGCCTTTCCTGGAATCTTTACTTGTGACATCGTATATGGTTACTGGTGATGATAACGAGAACTTAGCCTGTCAGACTAGGCTTATGTATTGAGGTCATAGTTTTTCGTATTGATGAGTACTTTAGGTAATCTTTGACAAACTCAAACTCAAAGTACCTAAACAAATAATGATGGAACGTATGGAAAATTCCGAATAATTTTGAGGTCAGAATGCGCTAACTTATAAAGATATAAAAACAATATAAAAAATGTTTTTATTCTTTTGTTTTCTGTATGGCTCAAAACAACAAAATTCCAAAATCTGTTCGCTTGCTCTCCAATAATGAATTCAAAGGTAGATTGGGTGATATCCTAGTTAGTAAAGCATACCTACCTACTCCCGGTAATGATCGAAACATTAATGAACATTATACAATTGTAATAAATATATTGTTCCTTATTCTTACATACTTTTGACATTTAACTTTATTTTAATATTGTTTATTGTTATTTTATGAATGAGGGGTTTTCACGCCCGTGTTTTATAAATGATAATTTATTATGGCGTTGCTCTGTCATCACATCAGTTGATTAGCTGATTAACAAAGGAAAGTAAATTGTCAATGTCAATTGCCTTCTCAAAATTATTTTCCGAGGAACAAAAAATTAAAATAATTTGTGTTTCTTTAGCTGACGAAGTGATTGTATCTTTGAGATTTTGTCATAAAAACCATAGTTTTTGGCGACTTATCTCTATTACGCTAGTTGGAACTAGTTTTTTTAATCTAAATGAAAAGCCCTTATTTTACTTTAAATATCCCAATCCTTGACATTTGTTAATTTTAATGTATTCATTTGACTATTGCATTGAGATTATTTTTTTATTGTTATGATATTAATTGTACTAAATACAATTCTTTTGTCATTTTTAGGGTTCCGTACCTAAAGGCTAAAACGGAACCCTATTACTAAAACACCGCTGTCTGTCAGTATGTCCGTCTGTCAGCAGGCTGTATATCAAGAACCGTGATACTTAGAAAGTTGAAATTTTCACAGATGATGTATTTCTGGTGCCCCTATAACAACAAATACAAAAACAGAATAAAATAAATATTTAAGAGGGGCTCCCATAGAATAAACGTGATTTTTTTGCTCTATATTGACAACGATCGATATTGGAAACGTTGACGAAATTCACAAGGTAGGTAGGTAAAACAGTGACCCCACAGTGCTGAAATTTGATATGCGTATAGCTTTAGTGACACAAATGGATAAGTCTGAAATCCAGAATAACAGCAATTTCTATCCCAAAAAGTGTATCCAAATAACATGAACTCCCGTTACTTGTAATTTGAATGAAACTGTACGTCAAGTTAGTTGCTTGTGCATTTCGTGGCACTATTTCATTAGATAGAGAGATAGATTAACTCGCGAGATCGCAGTTCGAGGCGAACCACTAGTTTTTAGTCAATGTAAACAACAGAATCGCCACTCGCACGCGTTGCCACTGTGCTTCCGTGGAATTGTGGCTTATTTACACAGTAATTTGTTTAATGTTTTTACAGCAGTGTAATTGCCCACAGCTTAACATAAATATCTACCAGCGTCGTCATAAATAGATTACCTATATGTAGGTACCTACTAACTAGTATCTAGGAATTATCTATAATGCAGTTTTATTGGCTTACAACAAATAACAAGGTTCGCATGGCTTAGCTTGTGATTACCCTAATTTAGGTACCTATTTACGTTATGATGACTTTATGTTAATTCATTTTATCCATACTAATAACATATATTCAAAAGTAATTCTGCCTCTCTGTCTGTTTGTTACGTTTAAACGGCTGGACCGATTTCGATGAAATTTGGTATATATGTAAGTAGATTGTGTCCGGGATTGAGGCATATGCTACTTTTTACCCGACTGCGCAGAAGGAGGCTAATGTTTTTATTGACAAACCACGCATGCGAAGCCACGGGCGGGTGGCGGCAGCAGGAAGCTTATAGCTAGTATTTTATGTACCTACCTATGTACTAGTGGTTCACCCCGAACTGAGATCTCGCGAGTCTCCCAAAAGACAAAAAATATTCTTACTTAGGGCGACTCTCGCAACGATGCCTAAACGTATTTAGTGACTAAATATGATTGAAGGAGTTGTCAAATCATACAAGTACGTAATATTTAAACATTTTTAGTCGTTAAATACGTTTAGGGATCGTTTTGACTAATAAACTAGTACCACGAAATACGCCACCAAATAATCATTTTATTTCAGTTTTCAGGCTACAGTTTCATTCAAATTACAGGTAACGGGAGTTCATGTAATGTGGTTACTGTTTTTTGGGGTACAAATAGCAGTCTGGATTTCAGACTTTTGCCTATATTTGTGTCACTTAAGCTACACGCATACCAAATTACAGTAGGTACTGTGGGTGTACCCTGTGAATTTTGTCAAAGTTCAACTTTATTATGGCTAATACTCAATGGTATTCTATAATACCTCAAAAACTATAAAGCATTTAGGTACTAAAAATAAAAACGGAGTATAAATGTACCTATATATATGAGTACCTAATAAAGACCTTTCATTTGACGTCCCATTTAACCTAATAGTCTCATTTTCATATTTTTTTACCCCTCTTGAACCCCAATATCTCAACAACCCGCCAACATTTTTAGCTCACCAAAATTGTGCCATCACTACCTACCTATGTATCAAATTTAACGATGATCGGATCAAACGCTTCGAAAGTTACCCTCGGACAAACAAACATACATAGGTACTTACATACATACAATGCTGATTTGCCCAAGTTGATTTAGAGATCTCGCTTCGCTCGATCGGCTTATTAGCTATCAGTTTTTTAGTAACAACCTAGAAAGACTTGCATGTTTGCTTGCATGGGATTGAGATAAAGCTAGTTCTAACAATCTGTCAGTTTCTGAAGAAAATAATTATACAATGAGTATTACTCGTGCGCGATAACTTGGGACCTGCTAGGAATGCGACTCCCCGACCGCTTCCCCTGCACTTCCCCGATGGCGCCCGTATTGTACCGTTCGCATCACTATTTTTTACTAGGGTTTTTAGTCTCGTACTGGCCTACGTCACGTAACGACGCGCTCTGGAATTCTTTTAGTTTTCGTTTGTGTTATTGTTTTGTTGTTCTAGTTTTTGTTGTTATAGTTTGTGTCATTGTTTTGTTGTTGTAGTTTTTGTTGTTATAGTTCTTGTTAAGTGTTTTTGTTATCATTATGAAGGGTAAACCTTTGCATAGCGGAAAAAGAAACCTCGTGCTAAACGAAAAACGAAACAAACAGTTTTGTTTACCTGTCCACTAAGTAGTGACGAAGATGAGATAATGTAAATAATAGATAAAATAAATGTATAAACTTAAACATTGTATTTTTATTTTATTCAAATAGTGTAAAAAAGATTAGATAAATAGCAGCGTCCTCCCTGAGTAACATAATAAATTAGGTTAAAAAAACAAAGACGAAGCCGCGGGCGGCTGCTTGTTATGTTCGCTTTTTTGCGGGCGGTACAAACACGCCAATATGACGTCACCGCGCTCAGGTCCCAACTTATCGCGCACGGGTAATAGTGTCGTAAAAGCAAAAGCAAGTCCAAACACTAGAAAACGCCATTCATATGACTGAGCTAAACTACAGAAATCTTTTTTTTTAATGTAAAGGTAAAAAGTTGTTTTATCAGAAAAAAATAGGTCAACACGAGCTAGGTATATGATATATAGGTACTGCGTGCCACTGCTTTTACGACTTTAATTTAAATCACGGATGCCGGATGGCTAGAATTGTTGTAAAATAGTTTTTTTTAATTCATTACCTACCATGATTTTTTTGACTTTTGTCTACCATAATTTCAATTCTTAAAATATCAATGCAACCGCCTGTATAAAATAGGTAAACAAATCATATTCATTCATCATTATGCAGGTGTTAAACTGAAGTGAGTGACATGTCATTGTGTATCTGAAAAACCATAATCTGTTTGCGAGAGCTCTTACAGCGAAAATGTTACGATAAACTTGTGATACCTAGGAGCTATCTAAATCAGTTGAAACAATACACAAAGAAGCGATAACAGAATCATAGGCACTTACGTCTTTGGATGGCATCACTTTTTCAGACGTAAGATTCACTGTTCTTTCAAGTTTTCCCACGTTTTTCTGCAAAAACTGTAGACAAGTAGGTATGTTTTCACTCAAGCATTCGCATCATACCTAGATTGATTGCTAGGTTGAGGACCTCACAGCTCGATCGTGCAGTTACCAATAGAGTTTACTTTTTGACTAAATTATTTCAGAGGAAATCATAGAACCATTTAAATGCCAGCTGCTCAACACTCTCTGTATCAAGGAATATATTAATCTCTCTCCGTATTACTAGACAGACGTATTTTAAACTTTTTAATGGCGTTTTATGTTTAGTATTGGGCTGCCAACTTTTCTCAATAGGAATGCAGAACACAGTCCATTTGCTCGTGCTTTACGTATGTAATTTATTGGCTACGCTACAGATTTAATATAAAAAAAACAAACTGCGGTAGATACTTACATTACATATATAGTTTTTCTACAAAGGTTATATCTTCAAATGAAGCTTACTCATTTAATATCGCACTTGTAAGTTCATTTCATCGAGCGAAGCGAGATCTTCGAACCAACTTAGGCAAATCGACGTTGTATGTACTTATGTATGTATGTTTGTTTATCGAGGGGGGGGGGGGGGCAAAATGGGAGTATCCGGTTAAATGTCACGTCGAATAAAATGTCTTTGTGAGTACCCTTATTTAAATACCCTTTATTGAGTTTCGACCCCGTTTTTTATTTTTACCTTAAACCTTGTAGTTTTTAAGTTATTAGCCTTATTAAAAACTGACAAAATTCACAGGGTACACCAGTGACCCCACAGTGCTGAAATTTAGTGTGCGTTTAGGTTACACAAATATAGGCAAGTCTGAAAGCCAAAATAACTGCAATTTCTACTCCAAAAAAGTAGAACCACGTAGGTAGGTCAAGTTAAGTTGTTATGCATTTCGTGGCACTATTTTGGAAGTCGAAGATTACGAATAATATTTTTTTGTTTATAGTAGACACTCACGATATCTCAGTTCAGGGCGAACCACTAGTTATTCCGTCTAACTAAATACTAGGCAGTAGGTAGGTAGGTACTTTACCTACCAGGAACTGAACTTTGATCATGTTTCGTCACACCAAGCGCAGCTTCAAAACTTTCGAAACATTCGAAAAAATAAGTTTATAGAGTTTTTCCATCATTGAGTTAGCTGAAGTAATTCTTTAAGAAGTGAAAACTGTTCGTAACGTCCTCTAACCTAAGTCCGCTCTTTTCTTTCATGTTTCTTTCAGTCGCAACACGTGGCCTTCCCCCAAACATCTTTTATTATTGTAGATACACAGGGAACGTTAAACATGTGTGAAAGTTCTTGGAATAAAGGAAATCTAACAAAACCAAATGGAATCTGCGTCTAAAGGCCGGCGCCGACGCACCGGCGCCGGCCGGAATCCGCTGCGTTTAGTTGGCCATTTACATTTTAGATGGATACAAGTGTGGCGCAGGCATAACGTTGTGACTTGTTAATTGAATGAAATCAGTGGATTTCTCATTGTCAATGCTAAATAAGTAGTCTGTCAAAGCCAAATTTGACAGCACTCACTGAAAGTTACTGTCACTTGTCAGCTATTGTTTGAAAGATTGCTGTCACCGACTCACCGTCATCAACACACATCACAAAATCCGACAAACCAAACCAAACGGAACGAACGAAATTCACATTCACAAAACACAACGCACGCTCGTACGTACTGCGCGTTGTGAGTGAAAGATCGCGGCTGTTAATGTAGGCTTTTGTTTTTGTTGCCCACGGAAATATTGTGTTTATTTCGTTAACGTGACCCGACCAAAGCTAATATTTGGATTAACACTCCAGCTATGCCTAGATTTATTTGGGGGCTGTGCACTTTAAAGCTATTTTGATAAATTAAACTAAAAGTGAAAGAAATTCTTTGTTACGCTTACGACCTAAAGAAAGTTACAAAATTAGCAAACTTTTCGGTGTTATGCAGTTCTTTGCCTGAACAAACTTTATGGGACACATCTTTGAGCAGGTGAGTTTTTTTAATAGAGGTCCTTGACCTATGGCTTTATTCTCAGTAAAAACTATTTAAATGTATGCGCCGAATTCAGCCGATGAATGATATTTTCTCGCTCAAAAACGCGTTAGGCATTGAGATAAATTATACTGAGTTGAAAATATTCAGTACATTACTAACCAAGCAAAACCACTAAGACCCATAAAATGTGTAGGCCTTTAAGTTTAGTAAAAAGTTGTAAGTACCTACCTAAATATGTATTTTACTGAGATACTCGATTCTATACCTACATCAACAGAATAGAATAGAATTACAGTAGAGATAAGGAATGTGGACTACATATTGCTACAGTAAAGCGCGTTACACACAATGAAGATGCTATTATATTTTATGTTATGATAAAATATCCCTCACCATAAAAAGCAATGGATCATGACATCACACATGGTGAAGAAAACATAATATTATCATAAAACATTAGAACATCTTCATCCTTTGTGATGATGAATAATACTATTTCAAAACGGCAGGAACAAGTATGGTAATATTATGCTTGTAGACAAACACAGTGAACAAAAGAAGCAATTTTTTTGTATAAATTCTTTGTCCTGGATTAGTCAAATTGTTTTCTGTTTTATTATTTACATTATGTGTGTTTGAATTTAAGGTAAAATACCTAAAAGGATAAACTAACTAGTTAGTAGAAATTTTACTAATGAGGAATCAGTATGTACGTATTTAATTTCATATAATTATGTTGATAACTACTAATAGGTAAAATTCTATATACACAACTACACTAGCTTGTGCGATATATAAAGAACTATGTTTGGAAGTGGTAGAGGGGGGTCGGATGTGTCATGCACAGTACTTGAAGTGCTATGACTGATAATAATGATGATAAAAATGACCCATTGTGTTCCGACAACTGTAAATACAGTATCTGCCATCCCTTGTTAAAATAAATTAAGTTTTACTGATATTAACTGGAAGTTGGTAGAGTAGATATCTTAAATTTGTAAGAAGATAGTAAAAGTGGCTTTGAAGTGTAATGATGTCATAAAATGCAGATAATGTTAGGTAAAAGTGGACAAACTGTGCATAATTTAATAATATTTTGTATAGGCATGCATTTTTCTTGCCAGCCTATTTGAACATCAGCAGATTCTTTTTCTCACTTTAGAGATGGTAAACACTTGACCTGGCATTAATAATGTAATATTTACCCGTATAAAAAACTATATAAAGGCCGTTGTGTTGTTATATCTTCAACCGTGATGAGTGCAGGCTGCATAAATTCTGAAAATCTTTGTGGGAGAACCTACGTGATATTCATAATCAACCTAATGTTATAAGGGTGCCAGTAACTGCATCTGTGCAAATAACTGCCGCTGCCACTGAAGGGATGGCAGAGTTGAAACATACTTTTCTAATTATGATTAATTTATTTCTTGTAATCTAGCTATATTTGTTGATAGGTTTTGTACAAAAATCGCTAAATTTTGCGTTTCAGCGTACAAGTATTTAAGAAACTCAAATGTCAAAAATTAAAGTATTAAGCCCACTTGCATAACGATGCCTAAATATATTCAGTGGCTAAATGTGATCTAAGGTGTTGTCAGATCATACATATACGTCAAATTTCAACATGCTTAGTCGCTAACTACTTTTAGTGATCGTAGTGCAAGCCAATCTAAATGTGAAAAAAATTATATTTTAAAATTTAGCTAAATTTCAAAATGTCAAAAATAATAATTAAGACAAATCTAAAGAATTAAAAGATTTCTAGTCAGTTGATCAAAGACCAGCCATAGACAAATTTTTTCTCAATATGAATACATAGAAAAATGCGATTTTTTCTTCACAATACTTACATAAAACATCTGATTATATTTAATCTATGTATTTAAGAATAACCACTTCAGATCGCCATTATAACAAACTCAACAATTAAGACCCTGGAAATTTACTGCATACCATCAATAGAAAAACAATTGAATTTGATTCACTCGAATACACAATAATTGGTTATATAGGTAGGTAGATATGATATTAGAATTGCACAGCTAGACTAGACTTTTTTCTCTTAGAAAAGATTTCGCTTGCGCGCTCCTTTATATCGAGTTTAAATTATCATTGGAAATAATTCGTTTATGTTTAACGAAGAGCATAAGGCAGTGGGAGTACATCAGTCCAGTGGGTAGACGATACAAAAACCATAGACGGAAAGACCTGGACGCGAATAAAAAAATAACACAGAATACATGGAATTGTGTTTTGGAGAGGAAGCTTATACCCAGCAGTGGTCCACGAGGCCGCGGCAGACCATACGGCTTGTGGGTGAACGATACAAAGACCATAAGGGGAAAGACCTGAATAGAAATAGCATAGGAACGGGTGGAGTGACATTTGAAAGTGGAAGCTTAGGTATACCCAGCAGTGAGCTAAAGAGAGCCTGTGAAATCGAAGAGACCAGTTGTGGAATGGTCTCCCTGCCGAGGTTTTCCCCAGGGACTACAGTAAAAAGGTTCGTTCTTCAAAAAGGGCGTTTTGATACCGCGCGAGTGATACCTTTGGTGTTACAAACGTCCATAGGCTACGGTAACCGCTTACCATCAGGTGGCCCGTATGCTTGTAAATAAAATTATATTACTTGTAAATAAAGAGACCGTCAACCTGGTGGGTGGATAACATAGAGACCGTAGAGAGGAAAAAATGAGTTACGGTCGACTTTCGACTACTGTGTAGTATATAGTAATTACACTAATATTATAAATTCGTAACGGCTGAACCGATTTCGATGAAATTTAGTATCTAATGTACGTAGATTATAACCTGGTCCCATGAGATAAAAGTAGGGTGTCAAGCCAAGTTGCAACAGTGAGTTTAGCTTTATTATTAGGTTACCTAAACATTTAGTAGTGTAACGCGTACGAAGTCGCAAGCAACAGCTTGTTATTAATACACTTAAGGCGACTTGCACAACGATCCCTAAACGTGTTTAACGACTAAACATGTTTAAACTTGACGTATTTGTATGATTTGACCATATATTTTATTTAAACATATTTTAGCCCCTAAATACGATTAGGCATCGTTGCGCAAGTCGCCCTTAGTACACACGGCTACACATCAAGCTATACATTTCCAGTATAAGCTGACCTCTCATTCTACGAAAAGCCTACACAATGCGAGATCAGCTTATACTGGAAATGTATAGCTTGATGTGTAGCCGTGTGTACCTATAGGTGCGGCAATGTTAAATCATACACGGTGAATCTTATGAGGCTTAACCGCTTGACCCATAACCTCCAGTTTAAAATCATAATACAAAGCAACATTGTCTTACTCTAATTAATGCAAAATACTTAATTATAACATTTATGATAAATTATAACGAGGCATTTTAATATAGCTGGGCCATGAGGATAATAACCGGATATTCATTATTTTCTGAAATAACAATGACCTAGGTTTATGTCAAGTTATTGAGGCTGTTGAAATCATTGCAAACATATATAAAAAATTGACTGTAGAGTAGGCGGCCTTTCATTCTTACTTCTACCCTTTATTTTATATTAGTGAACTTCCTCTTTTCTATCTTCTTCCAGCCATATCTAAGCAATTATGCGCCCAAGTGCGTAAGTGCCATTCCTGGTGTAGGGTTGTTTTTGAAGCTCCGATACGCATACTATGCCGCAACCGCCGCTCTTCTGTAGCCACCAACTGTAGCTACCAACTGCACCCGGGAACAGCTAAATGACGCAACTGATAAAACTGTAGAGGTGGCCATCTACTTACTCCGATGGCCCAGCGGCCTAACATTTGTCTTGGTCACTGCTAAGAGAACACGCCATTTTCGCCTATTCTGCGCCAGCTGTTACCAGTTACCAGGTTTGAAGCTTTCGCATGTAGATCTGTACGACAGCTTTCCAGCCAGCGGTACCGCGGTTGTCTATATCTACTAGTTTCCCCCTTAATAGTTTACCCGCCCCAGTTTCGCATGGGGTTTTTTCAACGTAAAATTAAGCGCGCAGTGTCAGTGTAGCTTTCTATTAGAGAAAGAATTTTCGGAATCGGTTCAGTAGATTCTGAGATTACTCCCTGCAATCATAAAAACATATAAACTACAAACCTAAGCTGTTTAAAATACTATTAGCTATTAGTATAGAATATAGATTATACGAGAAGAAGATACCTACCAATCGAAAGCCTCTGACCTGACATGGCTTCAAGACTTGTAGCAAGAACCGAAAAAGTAAATACATTATTCAGTCCAAAATGTCCAAATGCGAACGTGTTTAAAGTCGCGCCTCGAAAATTCATGATCTGATTGCGACATGTTTTGCAAAATTCCACTGACTGCCCAGAATGGATATTGGAATGAACATTTTTTGCGCACATTCGCTCCACACGTTTTATACTATTTAGCATAACATTTTGAAGCTTATTTTCACGCGTAGTTTTTCAATAAAAACATTACCCTCCTTCTGCGCAGTTGGGTAAAAAGTAACCTATGTTACTCCGGGGTAATATAGCATTATAATGATAAAAAAAATTGAAATCGGACTAAGTAGTCGTTTTTGAGTTTATTCGTTACAAACATACAAAATACAAATCTTTCCTCTTTATAATATTAGTATAGATTTAAATTACTTCCGCGGTGATCCATCCAGCCTGTGATCCAGCCAGACAGAAAAGAGTTTTATAATCTATCCTTGAAACCGTAAAGTAGTTCTTGGCTGAAAAAGTGGTGAATTAAGTTGTGTTACTCTATTTATTTATTAATTGTTGTTGTCAGTCTGACTGAATTCTTTTTCTCGGAAACCGCAGCGTAGTACGGCTTTCCAATAAGATGGAAAGACGACGCAATAAAGGCTACTGGGAGCCGTTGAATGCATGCCGCGTGAGATATCTCTGCAAATCTATGGGAGAAGTATATATGCTGAGCTGTGGACATACTACGACTGATATGATGCTTATTTTTTGGATACATTATGACCTTGGAAAGGAAATAGGGTGACGTAATCTGTCGAAATCAGAGTAATTTTGGAGAAGGGTACAAATTACAAAAGTTGAGTAGGTAGGTACTAAGTAGTAGGTACCCTAAGCCGACATGCGAGTCAATGAAGTAAAAGAAAAGTCTCTCAGGATCATTTATAACAAACGAAAATTCGTAGTTTCTGCTTAATCTTACGGAAATCTGGGGTTAGTGTATGTAATGTACCTATGTTTTACGCGTACAGTTGTAATGTACTCTACCTAACCCACTAAACAAATGTATGGCATTTCTTTGGCAGACATGTGTTGAGAGAAAGTTGTCTAGAAACCAGCAAGTGCTAGATTGCAGAGACATGTATATTGACATTGAAATCGACGGAATTTTTTTTCACAGACTAAATCGTCAGAACTACGATGACTGATTCGGAATTATCCATGAAAGGTGTCTGCTATTAGGCGAAGTTAGGTTTAAAGAACTTTATTTCTCGTGAGAACTACATTCTTATTATTTTAAATTATGATTTTTATGAGCTCGGCTCAGAAAAGCCGGGGAATAACTGAGGTGCCCGGGCCTAAGCCAAGTAAAGTAAAGCCTCGGTGGTTCGGGTGGTATCATTTTTATCCGTTGCACTTGGTAGTGTAGGTGACAATTCGGTGGATAGGGCAGTCTGCAAGAACTTTCTTACAATCCTGCAAGTATTCAAAATTACTGTCTTCTGCAATAAGGCAAAGGTATGTTTTGGGAGATGTGAAGTGAATCAGAAGTGAGAGGGGCTGAAACAGTTGATTTGGGATGACACCTGTAGAGGATAAAACTATTGGGACTACTATTGGGATACTTTTTGCTTTTTGCATTATTATAATCCTGTTATGTCCCACTGCAAGGCAAAGGCCTCCGTTCCCTCTTTCCACTCGTCTCTGTTGTTGAGGGCCAATCCTTGAGGTAGGAGAAAGAAAAAAAGAACTACATGGTTCACTTAAAATGGAGATTTCATTATGATAATCTTACCCTCTGGGGCCTTATAACGTTTAGTACCTACTTCATTCTATTATGTTTGTACATATGTCTTAAGTTTGTTTTTATATATATATATTTATACCACACTCTTGTTAGGTGTGACTGATTCGGCTATTAGGCGAGGTTAGGGGTCAACACATATTATTATTGAAGATCTTCAAAACCGTATTACTTCAATCTGAAATCTTGAAAGCCTTTTCTGGATTTCAAGCTTCGTTTGACCTACTTAAAATCGTAGAGTAGGCCTTATCTTATTGTAAAGCTATCGTGTAAATTAGTGAATATTCCCACATGAACGCCACTATATCTAGTTACCGCTATGACGATAAAACAGTGTTTGAATTAGCATGTTGTTGATAAAGTAAATTATTGTTGGTCCTTAGTTACTCTTAGTACAGAGTTCTTCAAAACATACTAGTATGATTTTAATAGTTTTTAAGAATCTGTACAGGAAAGTTATAATGTAAACAATACGTGTCTTAAGTATTTTTTAATTCGATAAGCGGTAATAGCCAGGCTCTACCAAAGGTGGGCTGAGTTGGGAAAGATTTGGCATAGGTCCTTCCGATTTAGAGGAATTAGCAAAATAATTAAATACTATAATCAGTGCTAGATCTACTTTCAAGATGCCCTACATCCTCTTTAAATTATATTCCAATCAATATCACTTCTATTGATAGTGATCGCTTGTGCAATGTTACAGTAAATCGAACTGATTTGATAACAATGAGCTGTTATTCACGATAAGGCGTAAGTAGCTCATTGACCGCGATTTTCTTTTTCAAGCGCAGTGAATAGGATTCCAGTCAGAGCAAACAAGTTGTACTTACCTAGGGCTAATACCTAAGCTATGTTTGAGCTGTCATCGAATACGTCGCGTCATAATTAGTTAGTCTTGTCACTGGCTCGTTCATTATCACACTGTGGTCTAGGTCTAGGTCAGTGACTAGACTAGCCAGTCCGTAGTTGAGGTATTGTAATGGCGAATAACGTTAGTTCTTTAACAGAGTTGAGTTCACTTCGTAGAGGTTTCTTAAGTTTAATTTAAAGGAATATTCAACAGTCACGCAAATTAGTTCTGAGTCACAAAATATCACAATCACAAAATATATAGGCACAGAAGTTAAATTTAGTACAACGAGCTAAAAGAGGTGCACATTCATATAGACGCGCGCGTACTAGAATCTCGGATAAAATCGGTCAAACGTTCAACCTGTATCTATCTATATTTTGCTAGAATTCCCTGTATATCTGTGCGTATCGAAGTACTACGAGAACCTATCACAGTATGTGGTGGAAATTGGTGGAGCCATTTCAAAAATCCAGTCCTGGAAATCCCATTTCATTCTTCTGCGGTTCTGATTGATCATGCGGATGAACGGATTTATCAACGTTCAGCACATATTACAACATTAAAACTAGGGGTGTCACCTTTTTTTTAAGCAAATAGAGTAAATTTAATTTTTTAGGCTAAATATTTGTTATTCTTAAATGTATTAACGGCACAATCAATCCCTAAATTTAAATACATATATAAATAATTCGTTTTTTATTTTATGGTAAGGAACGCTCGATTGCGTTCATCCCGCCACTTATCAAAGAAAAAACTCTCTCTCTGAATGCTAAAGTGGCGAGAATGAATAGCAGAAACGGCACAATTTTTTCGCAATTCGCAACATTAGATATTGACATTGACGTTTTAGGTTACGTTCCAAAGCAGTCCGTTCCGTTACACGTAAAAAAATAAAAGTCCATTTAAAAAAATCTGCACAAGTAAAAATAAAGTATTTTCACGTCCTTTACTGCCCTCATAAAGTATAAAGTGCGATTGACCAAAATAGAGTACAATGCTTTAATATAAAGTACGGGTACAGCAACCCTAATTACAACAAAACATTTCTAGACTTCTTAAGTCGCCAGTCCAATTGAAGACAGTTAGTCAAGTCTCTCTCTATACATAGCTAAGAACCATCCCAGTTGTTTAACTCGGTTGGTAGAGCTAGTTTAGTTAGTTCCGCGTCCGAATCGGTCCATACGTTTGGAAGCTACGATGCCACATACAGACACACAGACAGGTGCGTCAAACTTGTAACACCTCTCTTTTTGCGCCGGGGTTTTAAAAAACTATGACTTTTGTTAAACTCGACAGTTCTTCGTTTAACCGTAATCTCACTTTGGTAAGCGATAATTTGCGGTCTAAGATGAAACACGAGGATATAGAAGAAACCAAAAAAAAAAACAAAAATTCTTTATTTTCTCTGTCATGCTTTACAATAAATGGCGCCCTACTTGCCAAACTAAGTTTGTGAAAACTTGTATCTTGGCAATTAGTGCTCTTACTTTTGGTTGTCTACTTACAGAAATGTGAACTAAAAACAAATTATATTAAGTACATAAATTAATTTCTTGCGGAAAGATCATAAATTTGCAACTTCTCATTGACTAGATTGTAGAGGCGGGAGCTTATTATTCCATAGTATCTCGCAGCTAGCGCAGTTCTGTGTTGCTCAATAGTGCACACTTGATATTTCCTCCGTTTATTTACGTTGATGTCAGAGTTATACGGGGATTCCGCATGCTTTCGAAGTATTACATGAAGGACAAAAATCTGCCTGGTGGCAAGTTCAGAAGTATCAGCATAGAGTTTGGTTGTAGGGTATCTGTAGGGTTTGTTGGTCATAACTTTTAGAACAGCTCTTTGTGCCCTTTCTAAGCGAAGCATGTGCGTTACATACGTTCATCCCCATGTCGTGATACAGTAGGACAAGAGTGACTGTGCTAGAGCAAAATATACCATCTTCATTATATCTAGAGAAGTCGCTGATCTAAGACGTTTAAACACATAGATCAATGTTCTGACACGTGACACAACAGACTGCAAGTGCAAGCCCCAATCCAGGGTGCAGTCCAATTGAACACCTAAATATTTTATATTTGAGGTTCGCGAAATAGGTAGACAGTTATGGCTGTCGCATACAGTCGTCTATTTACTCTACCTTAAAGAGGCCCGGATTGTATTCTTTAGGAAAAACATACGACGGTAAAGTGTTCGATACTTTATTGTACGCATCAAGAGCGTAGAACCACACGTGTGCGAATGGGTGGTATATTGACTAGGTATGTATGGTACTGAGTCTTTCGCTTGCTTGTCCTTTGATGTCATTTGCCCTAAACTAAAAGAAAAGTCCAGTTAAGACTATCAAATTGATTATTTATTTATTATTTTTATTATTTTAAGGAAACCTACAGCTAGGTACACAGAAAACTAAATAAATTATAATACATGCAAAACAAACATGGGCCAATTACAAATTTCCACAGATAATTTAAAAAAAGATTTATATAAAAACAGCTACAGTGGACGAAAACCGTTTGACATTACAATATTCGTTCTTAAGAGTATTATTTAGGTAGGTACATTAATTATTACAGAAGAACTTATCTGCAAGCAAGCTTTTTAACTTGCTTGTCGAAGTATTGAATATATCAATATCTGCATCTGCCAAAGTGTTAAGCGAGGCGCTTGCTCGAATAACAAATGTGTTTTGCCTGTAATTGGTTTTAACTAACGGAACATGTAAAATGTGTGGTCTCCTTATTCTGACTCTATTAGTTACTCGTTTCGTAGGTTTTCATCACCATAAACGCAATTTATGCCGAGTGGTTACGTAATACATGAAACAAAATGTTTAATTGAATCTTGAGTCAATCAGTCGTTGCTTATCATATAAAATAAATTATTGAACACCATCTGACCCGCATCCAACTGCGTCAACGGCTAGCAGCGTCTTTTTAACCCGGACACAAAGAGGGGTGTTATAAGTTAGACGCCTATGTCTGTCTGTGTGTCTGAGTCTGACTGTCTGTAGCATCGTAGCTCCCAACGTTTCCCCGCGGATATGGACGACCGATTCGGTCGAGCTTTCTTTTAATAGAAAACTAGTTTCACTGGGGTTGGTTCTTAGCTATGTCAGTTTTCCACTCCCGAGTCCCGACGCACAAAAAGTGACCGGGGTTTTTTAAAAACTGAAAGAATTTACTGTTACTATATTTGATTCTGGTTTAAAAAGCTAATTGTGTAGCTTTCTGTCAGTGGAAGAGTTTTCAGAATCGGTTCAGCAGTTTATGAGATTACCCCCCTACAAATAAGCATACACCAACTTTAGCTCTATAAAATATGAGTGTAAATTAGATAAATCTAGCGCAAGGTTCTAAAGTTATCAAACATTTGGAAGCTAAGTGTAGGTACTTACTTGCACGGATAAAAATAAACAGTGCTGCTATAAGTAGGTAAATTTTTTGTAGGTTCTGACATCACTTTGGGTTTATCGTCCGAGAACCGAATGATATAATACACTGAATTGAATAACTTTTGACTATCATTTAGAGAATATTTCTGGACAGCTATTGAGCAGCCCGGTTTTAGAAATGTTAATTTTTACAAAATCAATAAACTCTCCGTGGATTGATAACCTATTTTTAAATAGACACGAGACGGTCATTGCGCTACGACTTCGTTCCATCCCATGCAATACGTTTTTACATCTGATGGAAAAATCACCTACAGCGAATTGTCTGCTTTGTAACACTATAGACGATGTATACCACATATTAATGGAGTGTTTCCGCAACGAAGCTATCAGAAATACCCTATCTTTAAGATTTAGAGAAATAGGTTTCTGTAACAGTGTTCTAGCTGAACCTCTTTCGGACTCAGCTAGAACAAACTACAAACTAGTTACATAAGATTAAATATTAATTAAGATTACCTACCAGGGCGGCACAATCGCATGTGCGACAAAGCCCTTTTCATTGATTAAAAAAAATCATCAATAAACTTCCGACCCGCTCTTTTGGCGCCGGGGTTTAAAACTGACATAGCTAAGAATCTCCCCAGTTGAACTAGCTTTCTATAAAAATACACCACGTCCTAATCGGACGATCCATTTGGGAATTATGATACCACAAATGGACAGACACACAGCTAAATTTCAGCGTCGAATTAATTACACCGCTTTTTTGCATCGGGTGGCTAAAGAACTTAATTATATATTGAGACAAAAGGGTTCATTCCCACTGCGGGACAAATATTTGCATATTTGCACATGCATGTTTTTTACATGGAGATGGAACAAGCTTATGGCTCACCTGATGTTAAGTGGTAACCATCGCCTATAACAGAGAAGTGCCTAGTAGGTCACGCACCTTAGAAATGTGCCCTACGATACACTGGCCTGCGTCCATTAACTTGAGGCATATACAGGTGTAAAGCCTCATGTGCCCGTAATTTCTCCGGCAACCATACCTTTTAAACCGAAACACAGCAATGCGGCTTGGCGGCAGAAATAGGTATGGCGGTAGTACGTACTTCCCCGACGAGCAAATCAAAATCCAATCAACATATTATATGACAATCATACATATAAAGATTTTATGTACACTTGGAAAGGTCATACGTTTTACAGAATATAATCATACATATAGTAATACATACAAAATACAAAAATATCAAATTAAAACATTTGAGGACAATTGGCAAGTACATAAGTACAATCAGAAACACATGTCATAACAAAATAATTCAGGGTTGACTAATAAAGTCATAATTAAATGGTACTAAAGTCATCAGCAAGAGTATTATACCTAGTCAGGTCATAAGTATTGTCACACAGTAAAAACTTTTCTTTTAAAATGCTGGCCACAAAAAAGTTTATAGAATTAGAATTTCGAATTGTTCATGAAAATAAAAATGTATACTTTTTAGAATTATACTCATTTTTAAATATGGAGTGGACGCTTAAAGAAGACCGTGTTGCAGTTATTGCGTTGCATCGTTGCGGTTACGCGCCAATTCAAATTTTTGACATTCCGAAAAATTTGAATATAACCAAAGGATTCGTTTATCGCACCATCAAACGATACAATGAAGACTAGTGTAGATGACAGGTCAAGAAGTGGTCGCCCTCGGTCTGTTAGGACTCCAGCAGTGATAAAAGCTGTGAAGGCGCGAATTCAAAGAAACCCCAAACGTAAGCAGAAACTGTTGGCACTTCAGATGGGGTTAAGCAGAACCACGGTGAAAAGGGTGTTAAATGAAGACTTAGGGCTTCGGGCATATCGAAGAAAAACAGGACATCGTTTGAATGCTCGTCTAATGGACCTGAGACTGAAGAGATGCCGCGCTTTGTTGAAGCGGTACGCGGGAAAAAAATATCGGGAAATTCTTTTTTCGGATGGAAATTTTTTTACCGTAGAAGAGAGCTACAACAAACAAAATGATAAGATGTACGCACACAGTAGTGAAGAAGCGAGCAACCGTATTCCGCGTGTCCAACGAGGTCATTTTCCATCCTCGCTCATGGTATGGTTGGGAGTTTCTTATTGGGGCTTAACAGAGGTACATTTTTGTGAGAAAGGTGTAAAAACGAATGCAGTTGTGTATCAAAATACAGTCCTGACGAACCTTGTGCAACCTGTTTCTCATACCATGTTCAATAATAGGCACTGGGTATTCCAACAAGATTCGGCGCCAGCTCATAGAGCGAAGAGCACACAAGACTGGCTAGCGGCGCGTGAAATCGACTTCATCCGGCACGAAGACTGGCCCTCCTCCAGTCCAGATTTGAATCCGTTAGATTACAAGATATGGCAACACATGGACGAAAAGGCGTGCTCAAAGCCTCATGGAGTCACTCAAGACATCCTTGATTAAGGCAGCCGCCGATATTGACATGGACCTCGTTCGTGCTGCGATAGACGACTGGCCGCGCAGATTGAAGGCCTGTATTCAAAATCACGGAGGTCATTTTGAATAAACTTTAGTGTCATAAGAATCTATGTTTTGTTAAGTTCATTTTGGTATATAAATGGTTACATAATGAATAAACTATGTTTCAATTGTTTTATATTAAACATGTGACAGTATTTATGATTTGACTAGGAATAGTAAGACTTTTCCATCAACAACCTTCTCACTTTATTGCTGAAGTCTGAAGTGTCCGTGTTTCGTACATGATGTGAAAGTTTGAAAAACAAAAGTAATTGTTACCTATTTAGGCAAGTCTATGTGGAGGAATTGATATATTATTAGGTCCTTACATATGAAGTTGGCGTTTTGTACGGGAGGAATATAAAGTCAATTTTTTTTTTATAAAATACATTTAATTAATCAAAGTATGCACCGTTGTTATCTATGCATTTTTGCCATCTCATAGGTAGTTAATTGATCCCTGTACTAAAAAATGGAGGTGAGAATCAATAAACTCTTTGAAGGCGGTTTGGACTGCCGCATCGAAGTTGAATTTTTTTCCTTTGTAAGAAGTTGTCCAAATTCCGGAAAAAATGGTAATCTGTTGGAGCAAGGTCCGGGGAGTACGGTAGATGTCGCAGACATTCCAATTGTAGCTCATCTAACTTAGTGGTTGTTTGTTGTGCAGTGTGTGGTCTTGCGTTGTCGTGAAGCAGCAGTAGCCTAGAGTGATTGACCAATCTTGGTTGTTTAGCAGCTAGTTCTTCCTTCATGGTTTGCAGTTGGTGACAAAAGATATCTGCCGTAATCGCTTGGCCAGATTTTAGAAAGCTGTAGTGAACGACACCGGCGCTAGTCCACCAAACACTCACAAGTAACTTTTCTGAGTCAATTTTCGTTTAGGGCAGGATTTCGCTGGGTCTCCAGGGTTCAGACATTGCGACGAGCGCTTCCAATTATCGTACAGTGCCTACTTTTCATCACAAGTAATGATTCGATTTAAAATCCCTTCATTATTGTGTCGGTTGAGCAAAGTAACACAGCAGTCGACGCGTATTTGCAAGTTCGATTCACTCAATTCATGAGGTACCCATCGTTCAAGGTTTTTTACTTTCCCGATTTGCTTCAAGTGGATTAATACAGTTTTATCGCTGACCCAGAAGCCTGCAGCCATTTCTGAAGTGCTTTGTGATGGATCCGCTTCCACAATAGCCTTTAATTCTTCATTTTCCACTTTGGTCTCCGGCCGTCCACGGGGTTGGTCCTGAAGTGGTTCTGAAGGTCGAAATTTCCAGAACGAAAACGTTGAAACCAAAAATGTACAGTGCTTTCTTTTGCGACACCAGCGCCGTACACATCATTAATCCTTCGTGCTGTTCCTGCAGCACTGGTGCCACGGTAGAATTCGTACTCGTAAATATACCGATATTTCATGTTTTCTATTGTGCCATTGTGGTAATAAGCGACGCCAAAGAAAAAATAATGAGGAAAAGCAAATGAATGACTGTTTTCAAAACTCAAATGTACCAGCTAAATGAATTTATAAATTTGAATTTGGAATTCTTAACCAAAGAGGAGATATTTCAGATCAAAGTGGTCAGTACGACAAAACGCTAATTTCATTATGTAAGGACCTAATATTTCGATCTCTTGGTATTTATCTATGAGCCACCGTTTAACTTCACACCGTCAGTACAGGTGTGGACGGAGTGTTTAGGTATATGCTACACTATTCGGAAGTACTTTAATTGGATAGTTAAATTAAGTATATGTGTGTTTGTAGGTATATGGGTGATTAAAGTAATAAACATTATTTATTGCATTGGCTACTTATATGTATATGTATGAATATAAATCTTTAATGTTTAGAGTACGTGGGTGGTTATGGTTGCTGACTAAATTATATTTATCTTAAGATTGTTTTTATTCTTGTAATTCTTTATTGTTCAAATCATGGTCCTATTTAGTGCGATAAGTGATGTACGTCGTTAATCTATAAGTACTTGAATTATAAAATGTAAATTCTTTATTGGCTGTAAGTTTTATCATAAGGTATACCAGTATTATACTAAGAGCTGTAGATTTAGTTCAAAATAAAATATATAATTGCCGTGTGGTCCCGGCGTAATAATAGGGCCACCCCTTCTCATCCCGCGGGAGCCGTGTGAGCCGGCAAAGGGAGTTGTTCCAAGGAATGGGCAGCAGCATTCTTCTGTGTACTAAACACCAACCACTGCGATCACCAAGCCGCCTGCCAAGCGTGGTGATTATGGCAAAACCCCCCCTATGACAGACACAACACACAAACGGCCCCCAGTCCCCGGCGGCTCCGTCATCCCTGGAAGTGGTAGCAACCAGGGCAGTGGCGGAGCAGGGGGTGCTAAGAATCCCCGGCAGCGATCCAGCTACCACCACCGACGACTGGACCTGGCAACGTACAACACACGAACGCTCAGGGCTGACGAGAAGATTGTCGAGCTGGAAGAAGAACTGAGCAAGCTACGTTGGGACATCCTAGGATTGTCGGAAGTCCGAAGACTTCGTGTCCGAAGACACGATGATCCTTAACTCCGGTAACTTGCTCTTCTACCGGGAGGGAGATCAACTATCCCAGGGTGGTGTCGGGTTTCTCGTCCGCAAGTCCCTCGTAAACAACGTGACAAAAGTCGACAGTGTGTCGAACAGGGTAGCATACCTTATACTCAGAATTACCGAAAGGTATTCGTTGAAGGTCATACAGGTATATGCGCCGACCTCGACACACCCAGACGATGAAGTGGAAGCCATGTATGAGGAGATCTCCGAGGCGATACATACTTCCAAGACTCATTTCACGGTTGTAATGGGGGACTTCAACGCAAAGCTAGGCACAAGGAAAAACGATGAGCTGAGAGTGGGGCCATTTGGATTCGGGCGGCGGAACCGAAGGGGCCAGAGACTGGCCGAATTCATGGAGAAGGAGGGCCTCTTCATGATGAACTCCTTCTATGAGAAGCGGCCAGCCAGAAAGTGGACGTGGATAAGCCCCGACGGTTTCACTAGAAATGAGATAGACTTCATTATGACGACCAAGAAGCAAATATTTAATGATGTCTCTGTGATCAGCAGGGTGAAAACCGGGAGCGATCACCGCATTGTTAGAGGCACATTGAATATCGATGTTAAGCTTGAAAGGGCACGTCTGATGAAGTCTGCGCTCCGTCCAAATCCTGCCCAAATCCAAAACCCCGAGAGCTTTCAGCTAGAACTGCACAATCGCTTCCAGTGCCTAGCCAGCTGCAATGATATTGACGAGATAAACAACGGGTTGGTGGAAACTGTCCAAGCGGTGGGATCTAAGTTCTTTAAGGCCCCCCGCCGAACTAAGCACCAGAAACTCTCAGATGAAACCATTAAGCTAATGGAGGACCGGGATGAAATGAGATTGCAGTCTTCAGCTGATATGTCGGCATACGGCGTGCTTAATAGACGAATCTCGAAATCTATGCGACACGATCTGCGTACCTTTAATACATCTCGTATTAAGGTCGCAATAGAAAGGAACAAAGGTTCAAAAGTGTTTGCAAAGCATTCGTCTATAGGGCAAAGCCAAATGACTAAGCTGAAGACCGACAGCGGCACTATCATTTCGTCGAAACCGGAGATTCTGAGAGAGGTCGAATAGTTCTATGGACAGATGTACACCTCAACACAAAACCCCGTTGGTCAGTTGGCTCAGGACACCAGAGCCAAACTAACCCGACACTATACCGAAGACATCCCGGACATCAGCCTGTACGAGATTAGGATCGCTCTGAAACAGCTTAAAAACAACAAGGCACCAGGTGAGGATGGAGTTACGACAGAACTTCTGAGAGCGGGTGGAAAACCGGTACTTCAAGTCCTCTAGAAGTTATTTAACTCCGTCGTCCTCGAAGGAACCACGCCAAAAGCGTGGGATAAGAGCGTGGTGGTGCTTTTCTTTAAAAAAGGTGATAAAACCTTATTAAAGAACTACAGGCCCATCTCGCTCTTGAGCCACGTTTACAAGCTGTTTTCGAGAGTGATTACGAACCGTCTCGCACGCAGGTTCGATGACTTCCAGCCTCCCGAACAAGCCGGTTTCCGAAAAGGCTTTAGTACCATAGACCACATCCACACGCTACGCCAGATTATACAGAAGACCGAGGAGTATAATCGGCCGTTATGTCTAGCGTTTGTGGACTATGAAAAAGCCTTCGATTCAATCGAGACCTGGGCGGTACTGCAGTCTCTTCAGCGATGCCAAATCGACTATAGGTATATCGAAGTGTTGAAGTGTTTGTTTAGTAACGCCACTATGTCAGTCCGTCTACAGGACCAGAGTACGGAACCAATCCAATTGCAGAGAGGCGTGAGACAGGGAGACGTAATTTCTCCGAAACTGTTCACGAACGCATTGGACGTTTTCAAACTCTTGGTCTGGGACAGACTTGGCATCAATATCAATGGCGAATACATCACTCACCTTCGTTTTGCCGATGATATAGTCATTATGGCCGAATCGCTCGAGGAACTCGGTACCATGCTCAACGACCTCAGTAGGGTCTCCCAACAGGTGGGTCTTAAAATGAACATGGATAAGACGAAAATCATGTCAAATATCCATGTTGCGCCCGTACCGGTAGTTGTTGGGGGCGATACTCTCGAAGTTGTCGACGAATATGTATACCTAGGACAAACTGTCCAATTAGGTAAGTCCAACTTCGACAAAGAGGTCGCACGAAGAATCCAACTCGGCTGGGCAGCGTTCGGGGAACTTCGCGATATCTTCTCGTCCAAAATTCCCCAGAGCCTGAAGACTAAAGTCTTCAACCAGTGTGTGTTGCCAGTGATGACCTATGGCACTGAAACGTGGTCCTTTACTCATGGCCTCATGACCAAGCTCAAGGTCGCTCAACGAGCTATGGAGAGGGCTATGCTCGCGGTTTCTTTGCGTGACAAAATCCGCAATGAGGAAATCCGCAGAAGAACTAAAGTTGCCGACATAGCTCTCAAAATTAGCAAGTTGAAGTGGCAATGGGCAGGCCACATCGCTCGTAGAATCGATAACCGTTGGGGAAGAAAGGTTCTCGAGTGGAGACCACGGACTGGAAGACGCAGCGTAGGCCGGCCCCCCACAAGGTGGACCGACGATCTAGTAAGAATCGCGGGGAGCCGTTGGGCGCAAACGGCTACCAACCGCTCGTTGTGGCGATCTAAGGGGGAGGCCTATGTTCAGCAGTGGACGTCTACCGGCTGTTGATGATGAAAATAAAATAAACTTAAAATTTACACATTTCACAAGGAACGTGTTTACAAATATATTTGCAAATCGTAGTTTCTGCTGATACTCCGGTATCTGAACTATGTAATTAATAATAATAAAAATTATGTGTGTGTTGTGTGACTGCTTATAAATAAAATTTAATCAAACATTCTTTGAAATTAACTATTTAACAACGAAAATTTAAAGAATCCAAAATGGTGAAATTGCGAGCATCCGATGGTCGGAATTTGGCAGATTAGAACGATTTTTTGCCCTCGTGGCTAACTCTATCTTAAATATTGCTTTTAAAAAGCTAAGAACACTGCGTTTGAATGTGTACTGAAACGGTCACCTTTTATGTGAGATTTGGTTTACATACTGATAAGAACTCCGTAGGTTTTTATAAACACAGTTGGCTGAATAATGCTAGTTAGAGAACGTTCCACCTGGTTGCATAATTGGATGGGTGCTTAATCGGTAGTGGCACTGAACTGAGCGCTACCGTGCTTTAAACAGTCCTGGCTGTTAAAAGTCAAACCTTACCGCCTGGGGCCTTAAAGCGGGTGTCCTTAAAACTCCGCCACCTCATTCAAAAATACTTAAACCATAAGATTTTTAAAATTTTCTCTAAAAACAGTAAGAAAGGTTCTGTTGGACACCACATTATAATTTATACTAAATACTAGGTCTAAATCAAATTAATTATTAGACCATATTATACATATTACTAGGGTATGTTGTGTACTACTGTACACTAAGAGTTAAACAAGAAATACGATCTCTTAATTTTCGAGTAGGTTATTTTGAGATTTTAACTAAGATTTTGGGTTAGGCGACAGGTGGTCCACGTCTCAAACTCGTTCCAGGGACCACATTCCCGTGATTCTCCGATAACACTTCACAATAAAATAATCATTTATTTCTTGTCCATAACTTTCTTAGTTAGGTCATTGTCTAGTCTAGGTTATCTCATATACAAAATTAAGGTTTCATTTCGCTGGATAAAACATTTCCATGTCAGACTAGATAATATTTATATCATTTAATATAAATACCAAACAAAATAAGAATCCTACGCTACGTGACAGATACTCCATTATATTCGTCTCATAAAAACAATAAACCCCATTTCTGTAGACAGACTAAACAAAACTAGAACAAAGCCAGCGTAATGTTCCATGCTGCCTTTCGTAATTGTAGATTGAAATGAAAATGCGCTGATATTTTAGCGCTAGTTACACCATCCCGATTTAGGGTAAGGATAAGGATCCCTGAATATCGTGTAGTGTAATAACTCCTTTTAGTTCGATGCCAGCCTATTCTGTATCTTGATCATTCAGTGACCAACATTTTTGAAGACCAACTCTTATGAACTGTCAAGAACTTTCAGATAAAAATCAATAATTTGGCAAATACTGTCAATAATTGTCCAATACTATCAAGACTTGTCATAAGTTTCGTTGTGATTGTGAGCGCGAGGGCATTATTCATGTATCAAGTCCGCGAGGCAAATATTCGAAACTAGTATTCGATCAATTTGGGGTTATTCGAATATTATTAAAAACTTTTAAACCCATACCTACACATCACACAATCTATTCTCAAAATTTCAGCTTAGCTAAAATGACCTAGGTTTGGCGGTTCTGGTATCTTAGATTACCCAGATACGGAGCAAATATATCGGCAGAAAACAATGTTTTGCGGCGGGAATGGAATCCGTAACCTCCTGCGACTCAGCCGGCTATTCGACCACTGCACCAGTTGACTAAAGTTAAAATACGAGTGGCTTTCCACCAGAGCAGTGCGAGGACGCCAAGCGATGATTGATGAAAAAATTCACAATAAAATTGGTGGATTCTACACACATCCTTAGCACAGCAATATAGCACATCTCTGGTGGAAAGGCAGCATCAGGGTAATGTGCATACATTGCCTATTTAACCCTCAACGCAAAAAAGAGTGTTTTAAGATTGACGCCTATACTGTGTGTCTGTCTATGGAATCGTAGCTTCCAAAAGGATAGACTATTTCGGATGCGTTTTTTAATATAAAACTAAGTAGTTTAATATAACTGGGGTGATTCTTAGCTGTGTCAGTTTTTAACTCCTGCCTGACGCGACGCAATTAGAGGGGTTTATAAATTTTATTAAAATGAACTTGTTTGAGTACAAATTACGTGTTTTAATACAATGTTTACTTGTTGCGGTCACCCGCAATTAATTTTAATTTGTCATTGTTTATATCACTTGTTTGTTGATGAGGATGAGCACGGAAACATTAATTACTGTGACTGACAATTGTTGATCTGATGTTGATGTTGCCGTACCCTTATCTATTACGTAAGACAGTTGCTGCTCCCGCCTGTTGTTCGGCTAGGCTCTCTCACACTTACTACCTGTAGACGGAACAAGCATAACCTAGTGTTAAGTGCTAACCATCACCTATAGCAAAGTCCATCAACTTGAGGCATACAGATGTAAAACATCATGCGTCTGTATTTTCACCGGAAACCATACCCTTCATACAGAAACGGTCGTGCTGCTTGGCGGCAGAAAGAGGTATGGTATATTGCCTTTTAGATCCATCAAGTTGATGCATACAGATGTAAAGCCTTATGCGCCTGTAATTTCACCGGAAACCATACCCTTCATACAGAAGCAGTTGTGCTGCTTGGCGCCAGAAATAGGTATGGTATTGCCTCGTAGATCCATCAACTTGAGGCATAAGTACAGATGTAAGTACACACGGCTACACATCAAGCCATACATTTCCAGTATAAGCGGACCTCGCATTGTGTAGGCTTTTCGTAGAATGAGAGGTCAGCTTATACTGGAAATATGCTGATAATAAGCTGGTATAGCTTGATGTGTAGCCGTGTGTACATTTGCCTGTATTTTCACCGGCAACTATACCCTTCATACCGAAACACTGTCGTGCTGATTGGCGGCAGAAAAAGGTATGGTGGTAGTACTTCCCCAGGCGACCCATATCACAAGGAACTCTACAACTACTAAAACTAGACTTACTTGTTTAGGCTACGGAGTAGAAAAGGCTTATTACGATGTACTGGATCATGTTAAGGTATGGAAACCATGCAAAGGGTTCTCGTGCGTGAGTGAAAAGGGAGTGTGAGGAAAAGATGCAGTAGATCTTACGAGACTTCTTTCTTTTCAGGCGTAGATCCATACCTACCTAATATTATAAATTCAAAAGTAGACAGAGAGGCAGCGTTGTCTCTCTGTCTGTTTGTTACGTTGTCACGACTATATGGCTGGACTGATTTCGATGAAATTTGGTATATAAATAGATTATAACCCGGATTGAGACATTGGCTACTTTTTATTGACATATGCGAAGCTGCGGGCGGAAGCTAGTCCACACTATTATAAATTCTAAAGTAAGTCTGTCTATTACGTTTTCACGACACGGCTGGACCGGTTTGGGTGAAATTTGGTATTATATAGATAGATTATGACCGGGATTGCACAGAAGGAGGGTAATGTTTTATTGACAAACCAAGCATGCGAATCCATATCGAATCCAACTCGGATGGGTAGCGTTTGGGAAACTTCGCAACGTCTTTTCGTCCAACATACCTCAGTGCCTAAGACGAAAGTCTTCAATCAGTGTGTGTTACCAGTGATGACATATGGAACCGAGACGTAGTCTTTCACTATTGGCCTTATGAATAAGCTCAGAGTCGCTCAACGAGCTATGGAGAGGGCTATGCTCGGGGTTTCTCTACGGGATCGAATCAGAAATGAGGAGATACGTTGGAGAACTCAAGTCACCGACATAGCTCGACGGATTAGCACGTTGAAGTGGCACTGGGCAGGCCATATAGCGCGCAAAACGGATGGCCGTTGGGGCCGGAAGGTTCTCGAGTGGAGGCCACGGACCGGCAAGCGCAGCGTAGGACGTCCACCTACAAGATGGGCAGATGACTTGGTAAGAACCGCAGGTCGGCGTTGGATGCAGGCCGCTTCCAAGCGCAGTTCCTGGAGATCAATGAGGGAGGCCTTTGTCCAGCAGTGGACGTCCTACGGCTGATATGATGATGATGATGAAGCATGCGAAGCCGCGTGCAGAAGCTAGTTGGCTATAAACGTGTAAAGGTATGCAATACTTGCTCAATTTTCATCATCTGGTTATAAGTTTCAATGTTACAAAAACACTAGGGCGTTAAGGTAATTTGTTTATGTGACCTAAAATGACTAAAAAGTCACAAAGCGTAGCGGCCTTGGACTCTACAGTCTACAGTGAGTCCTACGTTAATATGACAAAGGTCGTGCGTGCTAGTATGTTCGTTGGTCGTTTTATTATACCGTCATTTTCTAGAATCGAACACTTCACGCAGTTTACTAGTTACATTTGTTCTCAGAATATCTGTATGTTACATAAACACAATTTTGTACGGTCTATCAATACAAGATTGGTCAAGTAAGAGTGAGGCTCGCGCACCGAGGGTTGCGAATCTCTGTAATATTGATTTTGGAATATGAAAATTAAGCTCTATCATATGATACCCTCGGCTGTCAGGCCCCAGCGGCCCCGCTTTTCTGGACTTTGGCAGCGGTTACGGTTCCGACGAGGAAGAGGGTGCTAGGAATCTCTGGAAGATGCCCACTGCTACTAACGCACCGACCCTGGACTACATCGTTAAAGTCGCGGGCCGTCAATATAAACTTGAATGTTTGGAGGTTTATTACTCAGTCACATCGTAATGCAAGAACAGATTTCGATAAAATTTGTTGTGTTGGTAGATTATGACCTGGACTCAAACATAGGCTACTTTTTGTTGACAAACAACGCGTGCGATACCGCTGGCGGACGCTAGTTTTGTAATATATTTTCTTGTGTACAATAATGATGATTAGGAATTATTAGATCTCTCTTGCGCTTACAGTAGGAGCACGTAGAGTAAATATATGTAAGACTGACATCAGTTCAATATTCATAAACCATTGGACGATGCGACGGAGCACGTGGCTCAAGGTCATACCGAGTGGGTATGATATTGCAAAGGCTATATTTAGAATATCCTATTACATGTGTGCAAGAAAGGTTTTTTTTTGTAAACCACGACCGCGACTTTTTTCCTATGCAAATTTGGTTACGTACTGCTAATTTTGTATGAACATGGTATAGAAGAATAAACAGAACGCAAGGAATCGTCAAAACCCTATGACTGGGATTGATTGACTTGCCTCCCTAATCTGTATCTTCAAATTCATCCGGTGACTAGCGCTTGACAGGTTAGGTATACGAGGGGCGTTCAATGTATTCTCGGTATAGACATGAAAGAATAAACAGACAATTCTGAATAAAATTTATTTTTCAATGTAGTCCCCTAGGATCTGAACACACTTATTTGTCCTGGAAAATAACTATTCAATTCCCTCCAAAAAATATTTTTCTTCGGATTGTTACTGGTGATGAAACGTGGTTTCATCACCAGTAACAATCCGATCATAAATGCTTTGCGGATTTTCACAACAGACCTCCAAAAACTCGTTGCAACAATCAACTAGCACTTGTTTCGAAGCGCTGTGAGCATTCGCGGCACCCATCTTGCACTGTCCTTTGACAAATTCAGATGGTCATGAAGGATAGTGTGAATGGTACCCACGGATTGGTTCTTTCTGCTAATATTTTCACTCTCACACGGGCATCTTCGAGTACAAATTTCGCAACAATTTTTACGTTTTTTTCAGTAGCGGCACTAACCGGCGCACCGGCACGAGGGTCGTCTTCAATACTCTCTCTACCCCGTTTAAATTCACTTGACCACATCTGAATTGTAGATAATAAAGGGGCATAATCTTGGTAAACAGCCATCATTTCTACGTGAAATACTTTTTGAGTCTTTCCTTGTTTTGTGAGGAATTTTATCACAGCGCGATGCTCGATTTTTTTCAACATTGTCGTATCAGTCATCGTAGTTGCCTTTCCGAAATGATATTTTGAATACTAATGGCGACATTCAAATAAAATTTTGTGTTTATACCCTCAATGAGTGTCATAAACTATTGAGATAATTTAATTACCCTCATCATTAGTATATTACCCCGATACCGAGAATACATTGAACTCCCCTCGTATGTATAGTAATCTCCAACATGACAATAAAAACAATTGCCTGACGCTCAGAAACTGTATAAACTGGCAAAGTCAAAACTATATAGTTAAATTCAAACTCAAATGTATGTCTCTTAGCGCTCAAATAAATTGTAAGTCCAAAGTTCGCGCAATTCGCGTCTCCTTGTCAAGGCACATCTTGTTTTAAACCGGTCGCTAAGCGAACCCGCACGAGTGATGCCCAGACTCTGACCACGTGTTGTCTGCATGCACCACGATAACCCATCCTTCTCTTACGCAAATGACCTCCTATCTTCTATCTTCATTAGTTTTGTTAATGCCGGCCGGCCGGTGGCCGAATCAAAACAACACTATCACTGCTTGATAAAGATAACGCATCTGGGATGAGCGTATGTTGCTCTAATCGATATTGTCATGTGAGCAATGTGGATGAGCAATTAGTCACGCGTGAAAAGTTGTGTCGTCAATGAGAGTTTTTATTTTGATCACATGTAAAATGTCTGATCGGTCACGCTCCGAGAAGAATTTAAATGCATTTGCTTGCACCATCCTCTACAGATATAATATGTTTTTGGTCTTGGTGTTTCTCTATACATATCCTAATAGTCTCATTTTTAGGGTTCCGTAGCCAAATGGCAAAAAAACAGAACCCTTATGGATTCGTCATGTCTGTCTGTCTGTCCGTCCGTATGTCACAATCACTTTTTTTGTGAAACTATAAGAACAATACTGTTAAAACTTGGTAAGTAGATGTATTCTGTGAACCGCATTAAGATTTTCACACAAAAATAGAAAAAAACAATAAATTTTGGGGGTTCCCCATACTTAGAACTGAAACTCAATTTTTTTTTCATCGAACCCATACGTGTGGGGTGTCTATGGATAAGTCTTCAAAAATGATATTGAGGTTTCTAATATTATTTTTTTCTAAACCAAATAGTTTGCGCGAGAGATTGATTGATTGATTGAAAATACTTTATTGCCCTTATAAAACTACTACAAAGGCGAATTCAATGCTAAAGAGCATTCTCTTCCAGATAACCTTTGTGTATTGTAGATAAAGATGTGTAGGGTAGTGCTCAGGAAAGGGAACTAATGAAAAATTCACACAAAATTAAAGAGACACTATCAAAGGGGTAAAATGTGCCCCCCCCCCCCCCCCCCGTAACTTATAAAATAAAAGAATGATAAAACTAAAAATAAAATATATGATGTACATTACCATGCAAACTTTCACCGAAAATTGGTTTGAACGAGATCTAGTAAGTAGTTTTTTTAATACGTCATAAATCGTAAACCGCAATTTACCTTTAATTCTATCAACTAGAATCTAGATAATGGTACGGAACCCTTCGTGTGCGAGTCCGACCCGCACTTGACCGGTTTATTATTTTTAGGTTAATTCTTGTAAATTTTGAGTTATTACTTATTAGCCATAATAAAAATGTAACTTTGTCAAATTTCACAAAGCACACATCAGTGATCCCGCAGTGCTGAAATTTGGTATTCAGTGACACACATGTAGGGAAATATCTGAAATCCAGAGTAACTGCAATTTATACCCATAAAAAGAGTAACCAATTAACAAGAAACCTCGTTACTTGTAATTTGAATGAAACTGTAGGTCAAGTCAGTCGGTAGGACATAAGTATCGTGGCAGTACTTTATTAAGAATTTTAAAACCATCTCATCTCTCCGTATGTGTTTGGATAACACTATAAAAATAAAAGTACATACTCTACTACTTTGTAAGCCAAAGATTATGAGTCATATTTTTTTTTGTTTTTGAGAGACTCGCGAGATCTCAGTTCGGGGCGAAGCACTAGTAGTACAAATTCGAAAGTAACTCTGTCTCTCTGTAGCCTGTGTCTGTCTGTCTGTTTGTTACGCATTCACGACTATACGGTTGGACCGAATTCGATGAAATTTTGTATAAAGATAAATTACGACTACTTTTTACCAGCCTGCGCAGAAGGAGGGTAATGGTTTTATTGACAAACCACGCATGCAAAGCCGCGGGCAGACAGCTAGTTATCTATATTGATGCCTTATTCTGACTAAGATTGTAACAATATTCTGTATTTGTTTCAGACATTGAGGTGACAAAGGCTGAAAATGACGGTGGAGAAGAGCAAAGGTCATGATGGGAAGTTGCCGGCGACGCGGAAGGTCGCTCCTGATGGTGGGTGGGCATGGATGGTCTGCCTTGGAGTCAGCTTAGTTAATGTGAGTACCTTTAGATTACCGTATCGTTGTAAAAACAACCCCTTCCAGAGACAAAAACCTGCTCTGACTGTAATATCCATCAACAAAGAAGATTTCTCCAACGCAAAAAGCGAGCTCCTTGCAATGTTTTGCCAGGAATCCCAATGCGATATTATTTAAGTCTAACAGACGCACCCAGACCCTGACCAACAAAGACCACACATTCCTGGAATGACCCTAGCCGTGGAAATGTGGCGTTTCTACGGCTAGGATCATACCATACTTATCTTGCAAAATGGTAATGAAACGTGATCTTAGCACGTCTTATACATTTTAAAGAAAACATTTTTCTTTCGAGAAGCGTGTGGGGTCGGTTGATCAACTTAATTCGTTAATTGAGGGTTCTTGACTCTACCGGATACCCAAAATAAAACGGCCAGCTTCTATTCAAACCATCTTATCTTTTTATTGACATATGGACTGCTTTCCATTATTTTTTAGTCTGAATCTATTTTGTGTTTACTTAAATAAATAAATAATGCTAGACAATTCACACAGCGCTATCTAGCCCCAAACTAAGCAAAGCTTGTACTATGGGAACCAGATAACTGATAGAATACTTATATACTTTTTTTTTGTAAATACATACTTATAATATATAGAGAAACAACCAGACCCGGAACAAATATCTGTAGATCGTGCAAAAATTTGTTCCGCAGCGGGAATCTAACCCGCTACCTCCTGCGTCTCAGCCGGCTATTCGCCCGCTGCGCCACGGAGGTCGTCACTTGCTTGAGTATTTACTAAAATCTTGTTTAGTGGGAGTAATTTCAAGGTTTATGTGCCCACATAATGTGCGAGATTTAGTACTGGTTGAATTACAAAATAGATAGGAACAGAAGTTGAGCTCGGTCCGATTTTGTTTTTAATTTTGAACCTCGGACAAACAAACATTCATATTTTTTTTTTAATATGTATGTTTGTTTGTCCGAGGTTAACTTTCGAAGCGTTTATCCGATCATCGTGAAATTTGGTATACATAGGTAGGTAGTGATAGCACAATTTTGGTGTGACTAAATGAGCTAAAAATGGGAGGGGGGGGGGGGGGGTGCTGTTGAGATATTGGGGTTCAAGAGGGGTAAAAAAACCAAAAACATCTTTGTAAGTACATTTCGACCCCGTTTTTATTTTTAGTTGAAACATTGTAGTTTTTAAGTTATTATCCATAATAAAAACTGAACTTTGACATAATATGTAATCCACAGGGTACACTAGTGACCCCACAGTGCTGAAATTTAGTATGCATGTAGCTTTAGTGACACAAATATAGGGAAAAGTCTTAAATCCAGAATAACTGCAATTTGTACCCCAACAAAGAGTAACCAATTGTCATAAACTCCCGTTACCTGTAATTTGAATGAAACTGTAGGTCAAGTTATTTGGTTTTGTCATTTCGTGGCACTATTTTATTAGTTAAGGCCGGCTCGTATAACGATCCCTAAACGTATTTAGCGACTAAACATGTTTAAATTGTATGTATTCGTATGATTTGACAACTCCTTAAACCTTAATTAGCCACTAAATACGTTTAGGCATCTTTGCGAGTCGCCCTAAGAATATTTTTTTTTGTTTTGAGAGACTCGGAGATCTCAGTTTGGAGCGAACCACTAGTGATAGGTAGTCAAAGATTACTAATATTTTTTTTTTGTGTTTATAGGAGACTCGCAAGATTTCAGTTCGGAGCGACCCACTAGTTCATTGTCACGTAAACAGTTAAACTTACATGTAAATTCACAACCAGCTAACAAATTATGTCACAAAAACTTGATTTATGTCTCGCCGAAGCGTGGCACTCGTGGCTGCCATTCGACCGACTTGAACCGAGATCCTTGTACGAGCGCGTCTATGTGTGCGTGCGCCTGTTATCACTTTTTTATTGTAACTAAGCTTACCTTCTGTACTATTCTGTAGTTTAATGCCTGCCAAAGCTCAAACTACATAGGTATATGCCAGTTTATAAAATTTCTTTCGTCATTAGGCCATACAAATTTTACTTACACAACATTTTTCCATATAATGTTTTACTGCTGGCGTAACTAATGATGCGAATCACCCGAACTGTATCATGTAATTCGTTTTGCAAGGGGGTATTGAACTGCTCAATAACAAAGCGAAATCGCCCAGTACTTTACATGTTCCATCGGCTTTATAGTCGGAACGTATAGTCTCTCGTTTGAAGACATGCGTCCTTGATAACAAACAAGTTGGCCTATCTTGTAATATTATGTATTTTTAGCCCCGGACGTAAAAAGAGTGGTGTTATAAGTTTGTCGCCTATGTCTGCTGTGTTTCTGTCTGTGGCTCGCATTACACAGACGCACAGTGTTTCGCATAGAACAAGCTAGGTGGACAAAAGTCATTTACCTAAACAGGTAATTAACGGTCACACACATGTCATTAACCAAACCCCCAAGGTCACGATAACAGGTAATAATTAGGGTAAATATTCCATAGTGATGAGTCATAAGGGGTTGAAGGTAAGTGATAAGTTAATTGCATTTGTGAAATTAAATTAGTTGAAATTTTGCGGCACTTGCGATAGAATCTCTTAAAATTTGTAGTGATTATTATAGTATTTTCTGTGATGAATTTTACCTTTGAGGGTAAGTAGTTTCTTATTTAATTTCGACTTAATATATTATTTGCCGACATGTGCTTTAAATATCCAATTGAAAAAACTGTTAAAAGAACGTCAAGTTTTTCTTCATATCTAAACTTTCAAGGATCGCAACTTTTTGTATCCACGTGTATCCAGGCTGATTTTTATGTATGTTACAGCCACAACATTTACCTTTTAAATGATACTTAATATGGATACCGCAACGAATGCCAAACATTTTTTTTATTTTTTTTTCAGATCATATGTACACTTTTTCTAAAATGGAGTTATTTGAAGAATGGCGTAAATATGACAAAGAAGCAAGAAATGCTCACCTCATGGATTTTATTAATACAATTATAATTACAATTATTTAATAAATACAATCTGAGGGATGCGGCTTCCGATTCAAGGAGAGATATGCAAACAAAAATTGCCAGCATATCGTCAAAATTTGCTGAAAAGTGGGCTGCTTCGAAAACAATGGATGTTTTTTTAAACAAAAATAGAAGTTGGCTGGACGGAGCAGACATACAATTTAGCGTTCCTATGCATCGGCCTTCTGCTTCCTCTTCATTAGAAGATAAAGGACCTAAAGTTAGACCCCGAAAAGACTTCGAAGACGCCAGTTTCAAAACAAAAAAACGCAGGGTTGAAGACTTAGTGAAATCGCGGAGTGCTAGTGAATTGACCACAGCTGCGGAATTGGCAAATCGCATATCGGGTTATAGAGCTGTAGCTTCTCGAATCCGAAAAAGTGGCGATCATTCCAGCACAGTAGGAACGGCATCTGAAGAACCTCTTTGTAGTGCTAGGCAGTTAAATAGTGACGAAGCGTTAGCTTATTACGTAGATTCTACACTTAGAATCTACTTATATACTTATACACTTCTCATTCTTACAAACAGACGAGGAAGTGGGCAATGAAGGCTGGACATCAAGTGTTTCCATCGTACCATAGCCTATGTAAGTCAAAAAAACTTTGTTATCCTTCTGACGACCATATATCTATAACGGAATCGCGCGCGGAAATAAAACACCAAGCTATTTTGGATAAAACAACTGAACGAATAGTTGAAGCACAAAGTGAAGTCGTTAAAAGTGTGCTGCCCAGTTCGTCATTCACATTAGTTAGCAAATGGGGATGTGATGGTAGTTCTGGTCACAGTACCTACAAACAGAAGTTTGAAAACACTGAGGCTACTTATGAATTTTTGTTTGTATTTTCATTTGTGCCTTTGAGATTGTGTTATGGTCAAAATATTATTTGGCAAAATCCACAACCTTCCTCCACGTTATATTGCCAGCCAATTAAATTTATTTTTTCAAAGGAAACAAATGAATTTACGACTACAGAAACTAACAGTGTTGGAAGAATTATCTCAACTTCTTCCAACACCATGTTGAATCACAAATTTCTGTGAAGCACACTCTTTTGCTAACAATGACAGACGGCAAAGTATGCAATGCTATGACTGACACACGATCTGCACAAAAGTGTTATATCTGTGGAGCTACTCCTAAGATGATGAATGGTGATTTAAGAGGATTGGAAAGTCATGAAGAACATTATGGGTTTGGTTTGTCGACATTACATGCTTGGATTCGCTGTTTCGAATGTCTGTTGCACATTAGCTATCGTTTGTATATTATGAAGTGGCAGGTTAGAGGTGATGACGATAAAGCTAGTGTGAAACAGCGTTCAGACGACATGATGCAAAAATTTAAAACCCAAATGGGACTTGGTTATGGTAACACAAATGATGGAAACACAGCTCGCAGATTTTTTATAAACCCGGAACTCAGTGGAGAGATTACAGGCTTGGACGTTATCCTCATTAAAAAATTCAACATTTGGTTAAGAACTTTATCTTCTGGGTACGATATTAATTACAATGAATTTGAGAAAGTGTGTTCTGACACCAGAACACGTTATCTAAATCTGTATCCGTGGTACTACATGCCAGCTACTGTGCACATAATACTTGTACATAGCACAGAAGTGATAAAAACTTGCATTCTTCCAATCGGACAGCTCTCAGAAGAAGCTCAAGAGGCTCGAAATAAAGACTGCCGGAGATTCCGTGAACACCACACCAAGAAACTGTCACGTATTGCCACGATTACAGATTTGTTGAATATGCTTTTAATAACGTCTGACCCTCTAATCAACTCTCTCAGAGAGGTGCCTAAAAAGAAAATTGACAAATTACCAATAGAAGTTTTAAATTTGATTATTCCGCCTTCAATACAATCACATCGGGTTACAAGTAACGTTCTTCCGAGTCCGACTGATGAAGGTGATTACTTGTTACCAGACTCGACTGAATGTAAGAGTGACGAATCATCAGATGAGGATATTTAGGACCATTATTATGTAGCATTTTTGTAAAAATTCTTTGAGTTTACTTTATTTATAATATATAAGTTATAAATAATAATGTATTTTTTTACTTTTTATTGTTTATTTATGTTGTAATATATTATTGATTGTTTGTTTCTATTTTAATGTAAATTTTCTGCTGTATTTTAAGGGCCTTTATAAAAATATATATATATAGTATATACAATACTTTTTTTTATAAAGTATTTGGTTTTTCATTTTTAGACTTATAATTTAATCTGTACTTACCTGAAAATTATGAAATTAAGAAATTATCATTGTCTAGGGCAAAAGCAATCGGAATCCATGATAAAATATTTTTGTCCACCTAGCTTGTTCTAGGCGAAATACTGAGACGGAAGGACCGATTCGGGTGCGGTTTTTTAATAGAAAGCTAACTTGGGTAATTGTTGCTGGACATTTCACACAACGCTATCTAGCCCCAAACTAAGCAGAGCTTGTACTATGGGAACCAGATAACTGATAGAATACTTATAAACATTTTTTTTTGTAAATACATACTTATAATATACAGAGAAACAACCAGAGCCGGAACAAATATCTGTAGATCATGCAAACATTTGTTCCGCGGCGGGAATCGAACCCGTTACCTCCTGCGTCTCAGCTGGCTATTCGCCCACTGCACCACGGAGGTCGTCAAAAATGAGGAATTCTTAGCTATGTGTGATGAAGATGCCAAACACTATCAGCTTTTCCTTTTTGATCTTAGCTCGTAGTGCAACTAACATAGCTCAAGTCACTTGATGGGTGACTAGTGGCATATTCAACTGAGCGTTTTTTATTATTATTATTTATTTGAACACCAACATTACGTAGTATAAATACTATAATATAATGTATCAATTAATATTTCTACGAGCTATTTGTTACTTTAATCGTTAGATTTAACGTACCAGAATTTCGGAGCAGTACTGACCGGTTTACTGAAATGGAATGTTGACCGCTGGGTTTTATTTACCAATTGAGTTTGCTAGCTTGACGAAACAAAATACAATACCGAATTGTACTTTTAAGTCCTTTTGTATTGATGAAATAATACTATTATTATGACGTATATACTATTACGACGTTTATGTTGAGTAAGGTTGCAAGAATGTGGAACTAAATATAATTACTACGTGTAAAGACAATGGTTGTTATGATCTTTGAGCCCCAGTTAGTTATTGGGTATCTATTGTATGTCCGAAAAGGGCAAAATTTTTGTTTACGAATATTAAAAAAAACCTTTTAAAACAGTTTACAATAAAGATTTCGATTGATTAAGATTTTTTTTTGGGGAGGCCTTTGCCACGGTAATATTATCTCTACAGTATTGTGACTCAGCCCTGTCCTATGGTGTGACTAAATGAGCTAAAAATGTGTGTAGGGGGGGGGGGGGGGATATTTCTAGCTCAAATAATCACACCAGGATTGTGCCATCACTACCATACATATACAAATTTGGTATAACACACCTATATACCAAATTTCACGATGATCGGATCAACGCTTCGAAAGTTATCGGTTGAGATATTGGGGTTCAAGAGGGGTAAAAACAAACAAAATGGGACTATCCGGTCAAGTGGCACGTCTAATAAAAGAGATTTATTAGTACATTTCAAGTTCGTTTTTATTTTTAGTTGAAACCTTGTAGTTTTTAGCCATAATAAAAACTGATCTTTGACCAAATTCACCGGGTACACCAGTGACCCCACAGTGCTGAAATTTGGTATGCGTGTAGCCTTAGGGTGGATTCTACCAAACTTGCATTTACACTCGAGTAACTATAACAGGGTTAGATCTATTCCACTTTCTTATTCTCGAGTAAGTCAAAAGTCGTTTTACCATGCTATCGGAAGTATAACTACTCTTGGAATTACTATACGCGAATAGCAAAACGAACATCCATAAACCATCCTATTTTATGCGGACAGGCAGCTAACAATCTATTGGTAGTTACAGGCAGGTATATATTAAAGGTTCGAATTACTGGCAGGTACCTACATAATACTTAGGTACTTATAAGTATTTAGGTATCTACTAAACTATACTAGAAAAAACATAGCTTGATCTCTGGGACAGCGATCGCGCCTATGAAGGCGCGATTTTACTGACAGCTGTTCTGAATTTAACAGTACGGACAAACGTACCCGTCAATGTCATACTTTATGGGCATGCTGAGCTAATTATAGTGATGAGCGATGAATCATCGTGACCACAGACTATAAACTGTCGATATTTTGTATAAAACTTAATTCAAAATTAATTTATCATTTAATTTTAAAAAATAACATTACTGAATATTTAAAAAAAATAATATTATTTACAATAGTGAGTAAATAAAATCTAAATTCTAACCTACTCGTAACATTCCTTCCGACAACTTTGGGGTTCGAGAGAAGTTTGGCCGCGGCGTGTCTTCTTCCGCAAGATGGCGCCAACGCGCCGCCATCTTGTTTGACATGACCCATTCTCCTCAGTACGAGTGCTAACGCCTTGTATACGCCACGTGTTTTCCGTTCTCATCACTTTGTTTTTGTTACTAATGCTGTTAGATTGTTAAGTTTATTTATTATTGTTAGTTTCTTTGTTGTTATTGTTTGTTTTTATTGTTTGTTTTCATTGTTTGTTGGCATAATGCCAAAGAGAACGAAGAAAACTGTTTTGAACAGTCAAAGTCGTGAGTTTGTGATTCGCTTGCGTGAATATTTTGAGCGAGAAATCCAAAATGGTGGACCGCTATTTATTACCCATGGCAAAAGTTTGTGACAGAGTTGCAGATGCTCTTGGCATTGGACGTGCGACAGTAATTCGCATCAGTAAAGAAAAATATGGCGAATATTCAACCGCAGTATTGACTGAAGAGGAGGAAAAAAAGCTTTCAACGCCAAATAAAAAAAGAAGAAAGGCTGCTCCTGTCACAAAAATTGACGATTTTGACGCCGCTGCGAATCGCAACCATTTTACCATATGGTTATTTATTATACACGGGGCGAATTACCTATATTAAAAAAACTGGCCGCGTCCCTAAAAGACCCAGACTTGTTTAAAGGAAGCTTGCCGTCACTATCGAAGATTTTAAAAATATTGGATTTTCCTACAAAAAAAGTGACAAAAGAAAAATTATAATGGAATGAACCGACATTGCTCTTGCTCGAGTGAATTTTCTCCGGAAAGTCAAAAAATTACAAATTGGGACAAAGTTGTCTTTCTAGACGAGACATGGCTAAACGCCAATCATACCGTATTCAAAACTTGGACCGATGATACGGCACAATCGACCACCAAAGTACCCGAAGGCAAAGGTCAAAGATTAATAATAACTCATGCTGGGACGTCATCTGGTTTTGTGCCTAATTGCCTATTGGCATTCAAATCTACGAAGACCAATGAATACCATGAAGAAATTAATTTTGAAAAATTTAAAGAGTGGTTTTTAAAATTATTAGATAATTTGAAGGAGCCACATTGTATAATTATGGATAACGCCCCATATCACTCGGTCCAAAAGCACAAACCACCAACTTCGGCAAACAGGAAGTTAGAAATAATTGCATGGCTTCAAGAAAAAGGAATATAGGCCAATGAAACAATGCTTAAAAACGAATTATTGAGACTCGTTGGTCTGCACAAACCCAGCACACCAACGTATGTATTAGATGACATAGCCCAAGAAAAGGGTCATAACGTCATAAGACTGCCTCCATATCACTGCCAGTATAATCCGATCGAGCTTATCTGGGCCCAAGTAAAAGGTTTGTTTGCTCGAATTTCAGTTAGACAGATTCTTTATGTATTAACTCCTGTATAATTTATGATATTAAAATATGTTTTTCTTTCAAGGTTACGCTGCTAGACATAATACAACACCGCCTTTCACGGCAAATAAAATGTTGCAGTTACTAAACACTGCGGTTGAAAATGTATCTGTAGAAGATTGGAAAAAGGTAGTTACCAAATGCAGAAAATTAATGGAAGAAGATTGGGAGCGGGACGTTCGATTTGATAATATTTGCGAACAAGAGTTCATTATAAATTTACAAGATTGCTCTAGCGATTCTGAAAGTGATTCGGATATTGATTTGGGGTGTACTCCTTTGGAATAAATAAATGTACGTATTAAAATATTCGTTTCATTTTATTACCCAAATCATAATATAATCCAATATACATATAATTATGGCAGACAGCCTTCGTGGCGAAGCGGTAGTGAACACGACTGCTGCGCAGGAGGTCGCGGGTTCGATCCTTGCTCAGTGCAAATATTTGTATGCATGAATATGGGTTTTTGCACTGGTCTGGTCGTGCCTCGGAAAGCACGTTAAGCCGTCGGTCCCGGCTGCCATACGAATATCTAATGGCAGTCGTTACGTGTTGTTGGAGCCCTCAAAATTCCAACAATTGGTGTTACTACAAAGCTTCTATCGATAATTACTATCGATATTTTTTTCTGTATCATAACAACCCTAGGAATGTCAGTTTAACAAAAGTAGCAGAGATCAAGCTATGTTTTTTCAAGTATAATGCACAGGCGCTTACCTATCTGAAATGAATTCCAAGTTATATTTAACTTTCGTCGGAAGAGATAAAGTTGCTTCTTTACTCAAACGAAACCTGATCGCGAAATCATGATAATCGTAATAATCAAATAAATCTGTTCTTTCTTTTATCCACCTTGGACGTCTAGGTGTAACTTCCTCGTCATTATCAGTATCTTCAATCAAATTTCTTAAACGTTCCATTACTTTTGTTTTAATAATTCTTTCCAAGTACTTTGAGTTCAAATGACAAAACAGCACAAAAACATATGGCATTCGGACGCCATTAAAATATTCTTGGAATAGCTTGGTTATTCCATGCGAAACGGTGGTATAGTGGCTATTCCCGATTAGGGCCGTTATTCTTAGATTTGTAATTGGTAAAACGTAAAATAGACTCTCGAATAACTGACAATTTATTCTAAGAATAAAACTTATTCTCGTTTGGTCGAATCCACCCTAAGTGACACAAATTTATGGAAAAGTTTGAAATCTAGAATAACTGCAATGTTTACCCCAAAAAGTATCCAATTAACATGAACTCTCGTTACCTGTAATTTGAATAAAACTGTAGGTCAAGTATTTTGATTTTTATTTCAGGGTGCTATTTTGATACTCAAAGATTACAATTTAAATATAAAGTTTTTATTTACTAGGTACTTAACTAGTAAAGAGCCCTCGTAACATTCATTCAACATAGATATGATTGCCGATTGCCCAACGGTCACATGACTTTTCTGACATACATAAACCGACAAACGTATACAAATAAACATGTACTTACCTACATTTATATGAAGAGTACGCTTGTTTATGCAACAAGTAAAGCTAATGTTACAACATCTTTTTAAAAAATGAAATGTGACCCAACTGCTGAATCAGAATTTTTGGGTCACATAATTGACCGAGCGAACGAAGCGTCTCAATTTCGAGATTGGCCAAAAAATGCTTTTGACCGACTGTCTGTCTGTCTGTTTTCGCCTACAGGTCGCATTTTTCAACAGATTTTGACAAAAATTGGGACGCAAGTTCCTTGATTTATTTACAGTTTTTAGTTGATTGCGATTTTCGATTGGGGGGAAAAAAGGGAGAAAAGGGCGAAGTTTGCGTTATTTATCGATGGATTTCAATCAAATTTGAGAGTCACACTAAGGACTTCATTCTAAACAAAATGTTGCGAAAATAATTCCAAAAGGGGGAGTGGAGGGGGGGGGGGGGCAGTTTTTTGTAACGTTATAATATGGTCGGATTTAAATTTTTTTTTTTTTTTGTAAAATTTATACCTACCTGTACAAATCAAATTACACAGTCCTCTACGCCTTCACGAGACGAACCCGTAGACACCAGATTAGACCACCTAGGACCAAGGGAACGCGAGTAATCACTAAAACTTATTCCAATATTTTGCTCAAAGTTTACATAGATAGGTTCAGCCTATTGGAAAATTCAAGCACCCGAAATTCGATTTAAAATTGGACTTTCTTCGTTACTTTTGCTGCGCAAATCACTTTTTGGACTTGGGACGTGAGTCTACGGTTTTCACAGAACCACTAGCTATTTTTAATGGCTGAGAATTTAATAATTACAAATATCATAACTTTATGAGAAGTAAATCGGCGAATTCAACTGGGCTGGGTAGCGTTTGGGAAACTACGTCAGGTCTTCTCGTCACCCATCCCACAATGCCTAAAAACGAAAGTATTTAACCAGTGCGTCCTACCCTGTGATGAGCTACGAGTACGCAGCCGAATCTTCGACACTTACGGTGGGACTGGTTCATAAATTGAAAATCGCTCAGCGAGCAATGAAAGGGCTATGCTCGGAATTTCTCTGAAAGATACAATCCGAAACGAAGTTATCCGACAGAACCAATGTAATCGAAATAGCTCAGAGGGTCAGCAAGCTGAAATGGCGGTGAGCCGGTCATATCTGCCGCAGAACCGATAACCGTTGAGGTAAACGTGTTCTGGAGTGGAGACCACGTCTAGGCAAGCGTAGTGTAGGACACCCTCCGGCTAGATGGAGTAACGATTTGCGCGCTGTGCCTGGCAAGGATTGGATGAGAAGAGCTGAAGATTGGGCTTAATGGCGCAACCTACGTCCAGCAGTAGACTGCTATAGATTGATTATGATGATGATTGCTTTTCGATGAAATTAAAGTTCATCATCGTTATATCAACCACAGGACGTCCACCGCTGAACATAGGCCCCCCCTATAGATTTCCAGAGCGACCGATCTTGTGCGGCAAGCACCCAACGGCTCCCAGCAACCTTTATTAGGTCGTCTTTCCATCATCTGTAAAATTCAAGTTAAATGTTGGGTCTTGTTTTGAAAAGATTAGATCAATCTTCCAAATTGTGTTTTTAATTTGGATGATATTTAAAATTAGATTGAACTAGGAGCCGCGAAAACAGCTGGCTACACGCGTATCATTCGGGTTCATTGATGTAGGTAGGTATGTAGGTACAGTCTAAAACAAAATCAGTAAGTAGGTTATTATTATACTTAGATTTGGTTACTACACAACAGTTATAAAGTTTTATTACCATACTAATAAACTCGCTGAATAGTAACAGCGACGCAAGTAATTTGTGATTTATATCATTATTATAAATACGGGATTTATCACGTACCGTCTTATCGGTGTTTCGACCGACAATGTTTCGGTTCAGTTCGTGAACCTTCATCAGTGTGAAATCAATCACGAAAGTTTTCTAAGTAAAATTGTGATTTATAAATCGATTTTCCTAAGAGAAATTCAATTGTAAAAATTTGCAAGCTTGTTGATGTCTATTCAGTTCGTTTTGGAGTTTGGTTTTTGTATTGTAAATAATATATTTTTTATATAATATAAGGCACAATGGCATTTGGGCCGTGAGAGCGGAATATACTTTTTTATCTACATCTGCTACTTTTTACCTATAAAATATTATAATTACTTATAACATTAGTGCCAGACGTGGCACAGTATCATGCTCTTTGGAAAAAATAGAGCAGCTATTTTCCCACCAATGAGACAAGTCTTCTTTTCGTATTTAAGAGCTTCGCTCTTGTCAGTGCAACCATCCCTCCATTTGTCTCGTTCTAAGGCAGTATCTTTCACCTCTTTACACAATGCGATCTTCTTTTTTATCTGTGGCTTATTCGCGGGCTGCTCTTTCTCGGTTTGCTTCTATTTTCTTTGATGATTATTTTAAGAATCTGTCATGTCGTAAAATTTGACCAAGCATCTTTTCCCTTCTATTTTGTATAGTTTTATATATATATATATATATACATATTTTTTAAACTTCTGTGAGTGTCTGTACCAGCAGATGGCGTTCGTGGGTGGGTATAATTGTATCTTTGTTCTGTTGTTTGTTTGCGTGTGATGAATTGATGATACTAGCACAGTATACATATGTGTACGGTGTTACTAGGTTACATTTAAACGGTAACAGTTCTTTGAATTGTTGGGTTTCGTACATACTTAGGTATATAGACTGTAATTTAAATATCGTAGCCAGATAAATGGTAAATGCGTAAGATGTTCATGTCCCTTCGTATAGAAAGAGTTTATATTTTTTTTTATCTAAAAACCAGGAAAAAATCCTTTATTGATTTTGACATCTCGTCCTCGTCTTCAATTTTAAATAATAACTCACAGCTTTAAAAGTATAAAAAAATGTGCCTATACGTATGACTGACATAGTCGTTATTTATTATAGAGCAGTTATTCGTCTGATCTTCAAAATCAATCAGAATATTGGCAAATCACGTCTCGGGGTGAAAGCGCGCGAGTAATGCCTTGGTATTACAGAGGTCTATAGGGTACGGACCGCATATCAAGAGGTGGATTCCTAAGTTCCGAGAACGCCGAATATAAATAGTAAGTACAAAAACATGAGGCCAAAAATTCCTCGTATTGTTTTTGAACTCTAAAGTCGTTAAAGATATCGCTTCTGAGGAAAACTAATAATTATATTATGTCCCAAGAGATGTCTAGTCATTTTATACGAGACATGCAACGACCATGAACAGCTAGATAGCTTGGTATCCTTACTGTTACTACCTATATCATATCGTATGGGTTTCTTGCATGTGCGTGCATTCAATGCCATTTCCTTCAAAGGAAATTCTAAGCAGACTAGTTACTCGAATGGAAATTACATTACCACTCTATTGTTATAGATTATAATAGGGTTATAGTGTTTTCTCTAATGAGGAGGTATCAGATCCGTATCCGGTTACCTAGATGGCTTTTTATGGTCTTGCTCTTGCTTCTGATTGTGCACAAGTGATTTCGTATTCTCTGTGATTTTTTTCATCGAACGACGTTTGCTAGCCTAAGGACTTCAAACAAATCCTATTCCCTACTTTGTGTAACCTTGCTTGCTATACTAATATTATAATTTCGAAAGTAATTGTCTCTTCGTCTCTCTATCACTCTGCTTGTTACGTTTTCACGACTAAACGACTGGCCCGATTTCGATTAATTTTGGTAGATTGATAGATTATGACCAGAATTGACACAGGCTACTTTTTACCTGGCTGCGTAAAAGTAGTGTAATGTTTTTATTGACAAACCACGCGTGCGAAGCCGTGGGTGGGTCAGCTTGTATATATACCTAATTATATATAACTCAAAAGAGCAACGTCATCTATTAACAGCACGGAAGGTTTGATCCAAGACTGTCATTAACCAAGGCAAAGAGTTTCTGAAAATGATTCTATCTTCTGTCGCGTATAAGATTGATTGAATGATCAATGACTGGCTGAATGGTGCAGGTATTGGTATTGTTATCAATGGCACGAGGTCAACAATTTATTTACAAGTAATAACTGCGGTTATAAACCCATTGGCTTATTCCACAAATAACTCGTTATTATTAGAATGAGCGTCATATTCCGTTACCTATAAAGACAATTATTAATCCGTTGCATTTTCATATAGAAATCCCCACTACAATTCTGAAGGCTTGTACAGAAAATGCAATGATATTACTGTGGTCTCGAAGAACGGCCATTGGTAATACCTGGATCCTTGGTTGTCTAAAAGTGAAAAGATTTGAGTCGGATTGTCAGAGCCTTCGTATTCGTACCAAAACAGAAACGATTACATCGGTATTCTTACATCTGAAGCCTTAGGTTTATAATATAATATTTCCATGATGACAAATCTCTTCTTCGAAGATGATATTTATTTTCTTTTGTTTTTTGCATTCCAGTTTTCTACACGTTCCCTGGAGCCGTCTTTTGGCCTCCTCTTCAAAGACTTGCTGGACGATCTGGGGGTGAAAACTACAGGCGCGTCTGTCATAGCGAGCACACTGGACTCAGTGGTCAACTTCTCCGGTTTCTTCGTGGGGCCGGTTATAAAGACCTTCTCGTACCGAAAGGTCTGCTTTGTGGGGTCCACGATATGTGCGCTGGGACTGCTGTTCACGGCGCCAGCGAACAGTATGGCGCATATATTGGCTACATACAGTATTTTAGGAGGTAAGATAAAGATATCGATTAATAGACAAAATCGTTGATAATAACGAATTTGGATGCTCAGAACGAACACATGGACAAAATTAGGAAGTTTTTACCTAGCAGTGGGTGAATGAAGTTTGTAAAAATAAAGTTTCGCTGTATTGTTAATATTTTTCTTACTGCAATGCGCTTCGTTACCTTTTGGTACCTCTGGTTTTAAACGTTTTCACTAAATAAAGAGGACAATTTTATGTAGATATTTTAGACTAATGTGTGATTGAATCTGGGAGCTGTGACGTGGCCTTGCTCTAATTGAGAAAGAAAACATCATGATAAAACTAACATTATTTTTACCGGCTTGCACGCAGTCTCTAGATGAAGACGGCCGAATTTGGTCGAATGAATCTGTCCAGATGTTATTGAGCCATGGCATTATACAGAAGAGGCTTATGTCAATCGGTAGATGATTTACGACTGATAATTATAGAACATCGACTAGCTATGAGAATTTGACTGATGAATAATGATTTCCCATCGTATCTACTGTTTATGTGCTTGTTCGAGGTTTGATAGAGAATGTTATAGATAATAGTAAGTAATATAAGTACCAAAGAAATCAGAGGAAGCCGTTCTAGTTTCGATTCCAGGGTCGTGGGGTCGGGTTCGATCCCGACCTAATGGCGTGCGTCTTATGAGTCATCATTCCAATATAAATTGTACTGTAAATGCATTGTGATGTGACGCAATCGATAAAGCAAAAGCGCGTAGAGGATGGTTAAAGTACGACCCGAAAACATTCGTAAATGGCAACCCCGTTTTTCAAAATATCAGTGTTGTATCTTCGGTATACGTTTGGCTTATCTTTCTCTCTGTCATTAGAAGAAGAAAGGGAGCGAATGTCAAACCGAAGGAAGATATACAGAAATTATAGTTAGGGATTTAGAATAACGTAAATGACAGGTTTTTGGTGATATCTATCAAAAATGTTTAGCTCTTGTTAAGATGATTTAGCCATTTTGTTGATTATTTGAGAATTTAATCTTTATGTATAGCTTAGGATAGCGTTGTATTGTGATTGTCCGACTATTATGCTGGTTTATCTATGATTGTCGGGCAATGACACTGTTTTTATCTCCCTCTTATTATTTATTCATTTTAAAGCGATCTAAAATGTAAAGCAGTAGTTGCATACAACTCATCCCCATAATTATGGCCTTTCCTAAGAGGCCTAAATGCACGATCGTGATATCTATTAACGCGATCAAACGCAAGGTAGAGGAGATTTGACCAGACAAATTTCGGTTTCTGTTTTTCCTGACCACTTTACTCTTCAAGTCTAGAGTGCACAAGTGTCAAGATTACTTACTCTCAGGTGCGTCGTGGTCAAGTCAAAGACTTTACTAATAAAAACGGATCTATGTGCTGTTTACTAGTTGTTGTTTACTATCTCTAACTGACTATTGCAATAGTATTTTTTTTATCACGAATAAATGTATGCTTGACAATCTTACCTGATGGTAAGCGATGATGTCTAAGGTGGGTGCACGAAGATCTAGAAGAAACCTATTCACTCTAACCTTAAAAAGACAGGTAGAGCGGTAGCTTTATAACGTATGCCAGTCGCTGTCGCCGGGTCAGACCGTCCTCTACACACGTAAGATAGATAACTCTATTGAATTACCACACAAACAGAAATATGTAATACAAAAATAAGTACTAAGCTGGAATAAGATACGCACTTCACCTGTAAAGAGAGGGCCAGGCCGAACGACAGGCGGGCGATAGCAACTGGTTTACGTAATGAGTGTACCGGATTGTAGTCCTCAGGAAAACAATTTCAGTATTCGTAGTTTCTGAAGGAAATTCTACTTAATGTACCTAATTATGTAAGGTAACTTATGTAATTTATTATTTGTAAATCTAGGTAGGTACAATATATGGTGGTAGGAGCTTTATATGTATAAACGCTAGATTTTGCCTTGCAGGTTGGGAGTTATGTAACATTAACATATTATAATTTCCAGGTTTCGGAGTGGGCTTGGCGTCTTCCTCATCATTCGTGTCTCTCAACCACTACTTTTCTAAAAAGCGTGGTCAGGCTGTCGGTCTGTCGATGGCTGGCACGGGCTTCGGTTTGATGGTGATGCCGCAACTAGTCAAGCTTTTACTGGGAGAGTTTGGTTTTAGGTGAGACAATGGGGGCAATGTGTTGGCACTATTGGTGCAAACTTAACTAAATCTAGGTATGTTATTATTCTATTTAAGAACTCAGCTCTTGTCGGTTTAATGATTCAATCTTCTCCATTTTCCTCTTTCCAATGTCTTCACTTCCTTATATGACATGGCGCCTGTTTTAGTACAGATAAAGTTAAATTTAGTTTAGTTTGTGCCAACGGAATTTCCCTAATATTTTATGTGTCAATTCTGTTCTGAGAACCTAGCATGTTAGATGCCAGCTTAAATTATTAACCAATGACAGCAGCGTTCATGTCTCAAAAGTCAGTAATATCAGCAATTGTGACATAACTCCATTTGGTCCTACAAAAAGTTAATGCGGCACATGATCACTCTGGAAATCTATGGGGCAGGCGTATGTTCAGCAATGGACGTCCTATGGCTGATATTATGATGATGATGAATCTAATGAGAGGCGGAGGGGTTGCAACTTATGTGCGGACTTCATAACTTGGCACTTTGATAATTTAAAGCATTTTATCGCAGAAATTGATAAGCATTGCTTTTTGTACCGGACGTTAACTATACAGGGCCTTGCAATTAAAACTAATTGTATTGAAGGGACGGTTTCTACAAAATAAATGTAGCTATAAAATTGTCTTGTTTTATTATTAAAATCTCGAGAAAATTGATAAAATGTTGCTCGGCGAAATGCTAAAGAACTAGCGTATTGTGCGATGCCACAGATTACTAAAAAGTTACTAAGATCTGTTCAACGACCCTGCTCGGTCACTGTACACAACGGGTCAACAGGGAGCGTACGGCAGGGCGGTAATTACCTACATGTTAGGTACAAAACTCAGAAGTTAAAGTTGTTTGGATTAAAAAAAAAACATTATTTATATATTATTTAAGGGTTAAAAAATATACTCCATCATTATTTGTAGTTTAAATTGACCAACACCTTATATTTAACGTTTATGTTACTGGTAGTACATTGCATATCCTGTGCCAGTACAATCACAACTTATTAAAAAATACTTGTCGACCTCCGTGGCGCAACGCAGGAGGTTGCGTGTTCGATTCTTGCTGTGGGTCAAATATTTACTGTTTGGGTTAATGGTCTACACATATTTGTTCCAAGTTTGGTTATTTTTCTATATATTATATGTAGTTATTTACCTGTACCCCTACGCATTTACAAAAAATAATAATTGTATGTAAGTTTTCTATCAGTTATCTGGTTCCCATAGTACAAGCTCTGTTTAGTTTAGGGCTAGATAGCAATGTTTGAAATTTCTAGCATTATTTATTTACTTACTTTGCTCAAAAAATATCTTCTATTTCGTTTATAACTGCCATAGGAGGTTCACTACTGAACATAGCCCTCCCCCATAGAATTTCAGAGCGACCGATCTTGTGCGGTCTGCACCCAACGGCTCCCAGCAACCTTTATCAGGTCTTCTTTCCATCTAGTGGGGGGCCGTCCTATACGCTGTGATTTTCAGAGCGGGGTGTCCACTCTAGAATCTTAAAGGGTATGGCTTTCTAAAATTGGAGGAACACATATGAATGTGTTCCTTCAAAAATAATGCAATCTTAAAATCATTTAAGATTGCATTATTTTTATCACGAATGTCTAGTGATTTCTTTGTTGGACCTTATCATCATCATCATCATCCACAGCCTGACTTCGCCAATTGTTGGGTATAGCTATAGGTCTCCCCAAACTTGTGCCATCCACCACGATCCTGCGCTAGTCTCACCCGCTGACGGCTCGCGACTTTTACGATGTCGTCCACCCATCTCGCTGTCGGACGTGCCATCCTTCTATACCCGCTCCTCAGCCACCATACAGTCTCTGCCCTGCTCCAAAATATCTACTTAAAATCATATTTCGGAGCACCTTTTATAATATACTTAACTGGAATTTCAGGTGGACGGTAGTGATACTGGGAGCCTTAGCGTTCCACGCTGTGGTGGGCTCGTGTTTGCTGCAACCAGTGAAGAGGCATCTGATTGAAGTGCCGATTGACTACGAGATGCAGCCTGTTAAGGTAATGTACGCGCGGCTACACATCAAGCCATACACTTCCAGTATAAGCTGACCCCTCATTGTACGGAAAGCCTACATAATGCGAGGTCCCTTTAGATACATAAATACCACTTTCCAAAATGCCTATTAACAATAGACCCACATCCTCAGTTTCTTCAAACTTTTCTAACCATAAATAAATCGCCCATCATAACGTAGTCTCACTATAAGATTTTCTGTGAGGAAGAAAGAAAACCTTCTTCCACTACACAGCGTCTGTCACTATGGGCCTCATAAGGTCGGCTCGCGGTCGCTCAGCGTGCTATGGAGAGGGCTATGCTTGGTGTTTCTCTACGAGATCGAATAGAAATAAGGAGATCCGTCGACAAACCAAGGTCATTGAAATAGCCAAGTTGTGTTATCCGAATACTTACGGAAAATCACAAGATTTTTATTTAATTTTAAAAATTATTTCATTATAAAAATCTTAGAATTTTCCGTATACTATTACAAATCAGCAATGCGACATCTGTTATCAATGTAGTGAACTGTAACGTTTGGCATGGAGCAGATCAAAAACTGTATAAGTTTTCCTGTAGATGGAGCTAACGGCGCTTTTCGTCGTAATCTGAATCATTTTACTTATTTTGACCCTGAAGTGACAATATCCAGTAGCACAATTGGTAGTGTATCATCGTATCAAGAGGAAGGTTGTGTGTTCAAGTCCCGTCTAGGCTTGAAAGTTTTTGGGATTTTTTTTATTGATGATAGCCAAGCGCTTGATCACTACCTCACCTGATGGTAAGTGAAGGTGTGATCGAAGATGGAGCACGCTTGCCTAGAAAGAACCTATTCACTCTGGACTTGAAGACTCCAAGATTATACTGGTTTGGAAAAACATACGCCGGAAGTGAGTTCCACTCCTCACTTGTGCTAACAAGAAAAGTTGAAGCAAATCGTTTGGTACGGCAAGGTGGAATGCCGACCAGGTATGGGTGGTACTTCTCGGTTCGTCTGCTTGTCCGGTGGTGGAAAGGGGAAGGAGGGATAAGATCATGAAGATCTTGCGCACATTCACCAAAATGTATCTTGTAAAAAACTGAAAGTCTGGCCACTCGGCGTCTGTGCTCTAGACTTTGTAAATTGGCTTCCACTAGTGAGTCATCACCAATGAGTCTAGCAGCACGTTGCTCTATCGAATCAAGGGCTTCAAGCTGGTACTTGGCTGAGCCATCCCAGAGATGGCAGCAGTGCTCCATACATGAGCGGACTTGTGCTTTGTAGAGACTGAGCAGCTGTCTCGGTGAGAAGTACCGCCGAACCTTAGCTAGGATGCCCATCTTCATAGCAGCAATTTTGGCCCTAGATTCAATGTGCGAGCCGAAGTTCAGGTTGGACGTGAGCTCAACGCCCAACAAGCTCAGACTTTCAGAAATTACGAGTGGGATATCACAAAAGGTGGGAACGGGATGAAAAGGGTGGGATCGTTTTAACTAGTGGTTTGCCCCAAACTGAGATCTCGCGAGTCTCCCATAAAAACAAAAATATTGTTATTCGTTATCTTTGACTATCAAAATAGAAATAAATAACCACATTACTTGACCTACAGTTTCATTCAAAGTACAGGTAACGGAGTACATGTTAATTGGTTACTCTTTTTTGGGGTAAAAAATGCAGTCTGCATGCATTCTGGATTTCAGACCTTTGCCTATATTTGTGTCACTAAAGTTACACGAATACTAAATTTCAGCATTGTGGAGTCACTGGTGTACCCTGTGAATTTTGTCAAAGTTTTGTTTTTATTATGGCTAATAACCCAAAAACTACAAGGATTAAACTAAAAATAAAAACAAGGTTGAAATATACTAATAAAGACCTTTCATTTGACGTCCCACGTAACCCGATAGCCTCATTTTTTTATACCTCTTGAACCCCAAAATTTCAACAACCTCCTAACATTTTTAGCTCATTTAGTCACACCGAAATTGTGCCATCACTAACTACCTATATAACCAAATTTCGCGATCATCGGATCAACGCTTCGAAAGTTATCCTCGGACAAACATACATACGTACATACGACGCCGATTTGTCCAAGTTGACTTCGCTCGCTTCGCTCTATCAAAATCATAGCCAAATTGATTAGCAAGCTGAAGAGGCAGTAGGCGGGCAGATTGCTCGATGACCTGACGGCCGTTTGAGCAGAAGGGTTCTAGAGTGGAGATCACGCACTGGAATGTGCATCGTAGGACGGCTCCCCCACTAGATGGATAGACGGCCTGATAAAGGTTAGGAACCGTTGGGTGCAGGCCGCACAAGATCGATCGTTCTGGAAAATGTTGTGATCTAAGGTGAAGCACGAACGAAGATCTAAAAGACACATATTCACTCTTACCTTAAAGATACCGATGACCTTATGACCTAAGTTAGTCGCTGTCGCCCGCCTGTCGCCGTCCCTTACACACATAGGATATGAACTATAAAGTGTGAAAAGGTCGGCTTTATAAGACTATCCGATTGTACTCTTCAGGATAAACATTTCAGTGTTTGTAGTTTCTGATACCCACTCTTACCTTAAAAGTGCACTATAGAGTGTTTTTCTTATAAGTTACAAAATTATAATGTTGTCTACTATATATGTTGTCTGTGGTGATGACAAATTAATGTCAAATTAAAAAAAAACGGTACATTGAAACAAACTCTCAGTCGGTCCACGTCGTGAGGCTTCGCGTCGGCGAATATTTTCTTCCCTCTGACCACAGAGACTAGGGAATCTGAGCGTAACAAATATTTTATGCCCCCTTTTTAAGACTGCCAAGAGGTGGGTCCCGAATTTGGCAGTTTTTGTTAGGTCGGAGCTCAATCAAGTTTGGGAACCCCTGCCTTAGATAGCTTCATATGATCCCATACCAGTAATACTGCATTATATATATATATATGTAAATGTTGAGGAAGAAGACTATGTGTAGCGAAAACACGATTCCTTAAAATTTTCTCGATAAAAAATCATTTTAAAGTCATGTCCAAAACTTAGAATAAACTCGTAGTATTCAATAAATACTACAAATGAGTTCGTGAAATTTTACATTCTTATCTACCTAGTCAGGTCATAAGTATTGTCACACAGTAAAAACTTTTCTTTTAGAATGCTGGCCACAAAAAAGGTTATAGAATTCGAATTTCGAATTGTTTATGAAAATAAAAATGTATACTTTTTAGAATTTACTCATTTTTAAATATGGAGTGGACGCTTAAAGAAGACCGTGTTGCAGTTACTGCTTTGCATCGTTGCGGTTACGCGCCAATTCAAATTTTTGACATTCTGAAAAATTTGAATATAACCAAAAGATTCGTTTATCGCACCATCAAACGATACAATGAAGACTAGTGTAGATGACAGGTCAAGAAGTGGTCGCCCTCGGTCTGTTAGGACTCCAGCAGTAATAAAAGCTGTGAAGGCGCGAATTCAAAGAAATCCCAAACGTAAGCAGAAACTGTTGGCCCTTCAGATGGGGTTAAGCAGAACCACGGTGAAAAGGGTGTTAAATGAAGACTTGGGCTTCGGGCATATCGAAGAAAAACAGGACGTCGTTTGAATGCTCGTCTAATGGACCTGAGACTGAAGAGATGCCGCGCTTTGTTGAAGCGGTACGCGGGAAAAAAATATCGGGAAATTCTTTTTTCGGATGAAAATTTTTTTACCGTAGAAGAGAGCTACAACAAACAAAATGATAAGGTGTACGCACACAGTAATGAAGAAGCGAGCAACCGTATTCCGCGTGTCCAACGAGGTCATTTTCCATCCTCGCTCATGGTATGCTAGGGAGTTTCTTATTGGGGCTTAACAGAGGTACATTTTTGTGAGAAAGGTGTAAAAACGAATGCAGTTGTGTATCAAAATACAGTCCTGACGAACCTTGTGGAACGTGTTTCTCATACCATGTTCAATAACAGGCACTGGGTATTCCAACAAGATTCGGCGCCAGCTCATAGAGCGAAGAGCATACAAGACTGGCTGGCGGCGCGTGAAATCGACTTCATCCGGCACGAAGACTGGCCCTCCTCCAGTCCAGATTTGAATCCGTTAGATTACAAGATATGGCAACACTTGGAGGAAAAGGCGTGCTCAAAGCCTCATCCCAATTTGGAGTCACTCAAGACATCCTTGATTAAGGCAGCCGCCGATATTGACATGGACCTCGTTCGTGCTGCGATAGGCGACTGGCCGCGCAGATTGAAGGCCTGTATTCAAAATCACGGAGGTCATTTTGAATAAACTTTAGTGTCATAAGAATCTATGTTTTGTTAAGTTCATTTTGGTATATAAATGGTTACATAATGAATAAACTTGTTTCAATTATTTTATATTAAACATGTGACAGAATTTATGACCTGACTAGGTATATTTATATGACGCATCTGTGTTTCGATTTTTCATAATAACGAAACGTTTTGTCATAACATAAATCATTGTTTTATGCAATTTTATTTGGTTTTCGCTCTCGCGCTTCGAATCAGTCCTTCTCGCACTAGGTATTTTCGCATGGAGTGACCGAGACAATGAAATCTGCATGTGTGATATGGGACTTGATAGTGCTAAGGAAATGACAAGTGTTATTTATTTATTTCTGGTTGCAGGAAATGGAGTGTATTCTAGAAAGCGACGAGGAAGCGGAAGACAAGTTCGAGATCAATCCTCTAGTGAAGCACCCCCTGCCGAAGCTGACCACGCAGCGGTCACATGCTAACATGAACCATCCCTCAGTGAGGACCATAGGCCTGCCGCGGGCGAAGACGTGTGACAAACCACTGCAGGACTTTGGGAACCCCAAGCTTTATGGTAAGTGTGAAGCAGGAGGTGGCGGGTTCGATGCCCGCTGCGGAATAAATTTTTCTGAAATCTATAGATATTTGTTCTGGGTCTGGGTTTTTTTTCATTATTATATTAAGGAAAAAAAAACAAAGTATTCTTTAAGTTATCCAGTTCCCATAGTACAAGCTCAGCTAGAAAACGCTGTGTGAAATATCAGCATTATTTATTTATTTTGAATAGTGAATTTACGCCTTTTCCTCGCAACCAATCACCGGGAAGGCTCAGTCGGTGTTCTAATAGAATGAATAAACGGTGCGATGACAAGAATCGTGTTGGGTGTCTTAATAGAACGCAACCCGCGTTGGCGCGACTGTCAGTTAGAATAGCTTGTTCGGCATGAGTATGTTTGATCGCGCGTTCGTACGAATTAAGTTCATCATCATATCAGGCACAGGATGTCCACCACTGAGTATAGGCCTCGCCCATAGATTTCCCGAGCGACCGATCTTGTACGGCCTGCACCCAACGGCTCCCAACAACTTATTTTTTCATCTTTCCACCAAATTGACATCAGTATGTTTGATCGCGAGTTCTAACGAATAAAGTTCGCGCGAACTAGCGATGGTCGCGCAATCGCGTTCTATTAGCAAACCGCCATAGGCAATAAATCCGGCAGAAATATATTAGAAAATAATTGTATTCAGAAATATAGACATTAATTTGTTTCGATTCGTATACAAGCATCAGTGTACATTCACTAGATAATTAAACAGTAGAAATTTCTAAACATATGCTATCAAATTACTTAAATCTTATTACTGTCGGCCAATCGATAAAATTGCACTCCATAATATTTCGGGGGTACAACAGATCGCTTACAGCCCTTGTATTAATGTACTAGCCTGTAGCCAGAAGTCTAGGTTTCCTATCATCTGTTAATGTGTTTCCTTTTGTATTTCGTTTCAAATAAATGTTTTTCATTTTATTTCTCTTGGACGTCTTTTGGAGAGTTGAAGAGGGGGAGGCCTTTCCCAGCAATGGGACAGTATAGGCTAATAAAAAAAAACACTTAATAATCACTTAAATCACAATAACACAAACTTATACACACAACACTAACTGTAAGGATCACAATAAACCGTTCAAAAGTAGCTTAAATAAATCGCACTTATACCTAAGTAACGACAGACCGCCCGAGATCCATTGTGCATGATTAGCTAAGCTATTTGAGCTATTTCTAGACAAAATCTAGAAATAGCTCGAATGTTCTAGTAAGCGCTCCTACCGTTGAAGCACGCCGGTAGTTGTTTACTTCGCGCCCGACTAGTAGGTATAGTACTACTATAGTATACTAGTAGGTATAGTAGGTATTCTGTGACATGGCTCGACGCTTGCTATGTACGACATTAAATGAAAACACGGGTGGGGCTAATGGCTAGTATTATTGTAAAATAGGTTTCAAAAGTAAAACTTCTTTACGCATGCTTGGAGTAAGCTGGTGAATGCGTTACGAAAAGTGCGAACGGAAGTTGAGAGGGAGAAGTAAGTTAGTGAAGATAGAAAGAGCCGGCGCTACTGCGGGGCTATATAAACAATGGCCCACCTGTTCTCATGTCCTCTACAACCACTTGCACACGGAATGACTTGTACCTGGCAACAGAGAGGGGTGTGGAAGTTGCTCTCTTTTGGGCTTATCAAATTTAGAAGTCAAGCAGCCATTGACACGAAAGAAGAAAAAGAAGAAAGAGAGAGAGAGTTACGTTTCGTATATTTTAGGGGCAATAGAGAGAGGTGCGAGCACACATTTTTTTTCACTCTCTCTCATAGCCAGTTGATTTTTCGTATATAGGAGTTGATTTGTCGCATATAGGAGATATGCGACAAATCAACTGGCTATGAGAGAAAGAGAGAAAGAAAATGTATGCTCACACCTCTCTTGCAATAAATAACAAAAAATAACAATAATATACGAAACGTAACTCTCTCTCTTTCTATCTTCACTAACTTAGCCTAAATTATACAAACTGCAAAAACAAAACACTCCTTCACGCTGTATAATAGAGTTCGTTTTGCTATAGATATAAAAGTATTTACAACGTCTCGTATTTTGAATCTACCAGCTTCAATTTACAAAAAAAAATCAGCTATTCCACAACAGATGGCAGGCAGCAGCAGAAAATAACTTGTGTACTTACTGTATGCGCCTCAAAATAAGGATAACATATCCTTAAAACATCAATCAAAACAGCCTGTATAAATAGTCATATTCATTGTATCATATTCATACATCATGTAAGTAGGTACTTGTTAAACTGACTAAGCGGCAAAGGCGCCGCCGATTTACGTTAGAAATTGTTTATTGGAAATGTATCGATTACTGGATAAATACGAGCAACTGATATTAAATCCACCTCTAAAATTAATTAATACGATTCCGCATGTTTGTTTTAAATTAATGTCGAACATAACAAGACAGGTTGCATAATTTGTTTCCGTTCCAGGTCTAACCACAGCGGCGTCAGTAGCGGCCATGCCTCGCGTCACCTCAAGCGGAAGTATGAGCGAAGCCGCGCGCAAGCGCAAAGTATCCGTCATATCCAACATATCCAATATGGACTTCACGGGCAGTTACCTGCAGCTATATCTCGATGTAAGTGATGTCTTTCTGTTTGTATCTCAGTACAGTTGTTGGTGACTCTAAGGAAAATAACCCTTATAAAGAATACAATAGAATAATCATTAATTTGGTACACTAAATAATAAATGTGGCTTTTTTTTTGGAAATACATACTTATAATATAAAGAAAAACACCCAGACACAGAACAAATATCTGTAGATCATGCAAACATTTGTTCCGTGGCGGGAATCGAACCCGCTACCTCCTGCGTCTCGGCTGGCTATACGCCCACTGCGCCACGGTGGTTGTTGAATGTTGAGTTATCTGCGGGGTAAGCGTGAGAGATCGTAATTTCAGGTTTGAGGGTCCCTCGAAAATACTTTTCCCCTAGAGCGAAATATGCTATTATCCTCGCTCTGGTACGCTATAATGATAGGACTTTTTGAGCAAGAGAAGTAAAATAGTAGATTATTAAACAAGGGGATGATAAATCAGTGTTTTGCGTCACGGGCGTTATATTGAATCTTCGGCATTCAATATAGCGCTCGTAACGAAGGATTCTAGAGTGTTAACTCTAGAATCCTTCGTTACGAGCGCGCGAGTGAGTTATCACGAGCGGAGCAGAGAGTTACTAGAATCCTGAATGCATAGAGGGATATAAGCATGCCCAAGATGCAGACAGCTTTATCCACGAGGAGAATACTCTACTTCACACACTTTTTGCGATACAATAAAAACCAAATCTAGGTTGGTGCATTCTGCGCAGAGGTTAGTTCGATTTACGAATAGGTACGTTCTTATTGTGTGAGTCTCTGGTTCAAATTTTAATACAGATGAGGTTCCAAAATCAAATCACATTATACGCGAGGGCATAATGGGATTCAGTACAACTTTACTCCCGGTTCAGTCGTAGCGATTTAATCACCTGCTTTCGGTGAGATTTAAATGAACTATAATTTGACATTGTCGAGCAGGTACCACCGGTTTCATTCTCGATCATCGTTTTTAGTACAAATTTCAAAAGTTATATCTCATACTAACTTTTGTATTTCCAGACAGCAGACGACGATAAAGCTATACAAATGAAAGCAATCAAGAAATCCGAACCGGAAAAAGAGAAAGAACTGCCAAAGGGATTTATACGTAAATTCATCGCAATGATGGATTTGGACTTACTAAAAGACTGGTCGTTTCTGAACCTTTTACTCGGACTCTCTCTCTTTTGGAGCGGGGAATTGCAGTTTAGAATGTTAACACCCTTTTTTATCAGGAGTTTGGGGTATAATATGAATGATACCGCGTTCTGTTTGTCTATGACGGCGATCACGGATATATTGGTTCGGCTGATCCTGCCGCCGATATTCGACCGGACCACTATCTCTAAGAAGATGATCTTCTTTGTGTCTGCGTTCTTCCTAGCTGCGACGCGTTCTGGTAAGTTAATAGATACATTATTTACGACGACCTCGGTGGTGCAGCGGGCGAGTAGCCGGCTGAGACGCAGGAGGCGAGTTCGATCCCCGCCGGGGAACAAATGGTTGCATGTCCTCGCGTTCCAACTTTAACAAGTTACAAATCATACAATTTTAGGAGCCTTATATGATAACTAGCTATTGCCAGCGGCTTCACCCGCGTTGTTCTGGGGTGCAAAATGACACATGGAAACTTTGATCCCATTTTTAACCCATGGGAACTGATTTATGAGATAAAAAGTAGCCTATGTGTTAATCCAGGTTATAATCTAAGTACATACCAAATTTCATCAAAATTGGTTCAGCCGTTTTGACGTAATTGAGTAACAAACAAACAAATAAATAAACAAACATCCAAACTTTCGCATTTATAATATTAGTCTGATTATTTTCCAGTACTGGCGGAGCAATCGGAATGGGTGCCGCTAATGGTCTGGCTGTCGATCTGCGGGTTCTTCCGCGGGATGTGCCTGTCGAACTTCACGCTCACCATCTCGGAGTACTGTCCGCTGGAGAAGTTGCCCGCTGCCTTCGGACTGCACATGGTCAGCAAGGGCGTGCTGGTCGTTATCATCGGACCTATCATAGGTAACCGACATTATCCGACAGAGATAAAAATCAAATAAATCAAAGTCTTTTTATTCATTAAAATCACAAGGATCACGTTGAAACGTCAATTTTTCTACCTGTTCCTTCGCAACCAAGCCAGGAAAGAAGGGCAAGAAACAAAAATGGTTGCTCGTTGTAAGCCGTATCTACGCACTGAGACGACCGATCACGACGTGCCTAATTATTACCGTGTTTCAGGACGATGAGAGTCTATCGTCTATATTATGCGATAAATACCTGTTTTAATCAGTAATTATGTACAGTGATCGCGAAAGTTTGAAAAATACTATTCGTCAGAGTACCAAGGATTAGCAAGCCGAAGTATTAGTATTTTGTTGACGACCTCCGTGGCGCAGTGGGGAAATAGCAGGCTAAGACGCAGGAGGTAGAGTTCGATTCCCTCCGTGGAACAAATGTTGCCAATCTACAGATATTTGTTCTGGATGTTTTTCTATATATTATAAGTATGTAATTACAAAAAAAAAGTATTTAAGTATGCTATCTGGTTTGGAAGAGAACCGCTTTGTGCGAATGGGAGGTATTTCTACCATATAGCGATGGCGCACAGCAAAGCGTCTGGTATAAGCTTTTGCCGGCGGTTAGCACGCGTGATTCGTCTATTAAATCACCATTATAAATTGTATTGTTTCAGGTTACGTGCGCGACTACACGGGCAGTTTCGCGATCTGCATTCACGTGCAAAACGCGCTCATAATGGCGTGCGTGCTAGTGTGGGGCATCGAGTACGCGCTCACATACAGCCGGAGACGGAAGGTCGTGCAAATATAGGTATACGCTTGTAGCTATAGCCACTTGAAGTCTACACTTTAAAGTTGTAAAGACCGTTCGCCTGTCCTACAAATATTAGTGGGTTAAACAGTTGAACGACGGTCGTGCAAATATAGTCATAGATCTGTGTCTAATGCCACTTAACGTTTTCAAAGTTTATAAGACCGTTCGCCTGTTCTAAAATTGTTAGTGGTTCATACAGTCGAAGGTCGTCCATAGTCATATACCTATATTCAAAGCCACTTGAAGTCTACACTTTAAAGTTGTAAAGACCGTTCGTTTGTCCTACAAATATTAGTGGGTTAAACAGTTGAACGACGGTCGTGCAAATATAGTCATAGATCTGTGTCTAATGCCACTTAACGTTTTCAAAGTTTATAAGACCGTTCGCCTGTTCTAAAAATGTTAGTGGTTCATACATCGAAGGTCGTCCATAGTCATAGACCTATATTCAAAGCCACTTGAAGTCTACACTTTAAAGTTGTAAAGACCGTTCGTTTGTCCTACAAATATTAGTGGGTTAAACAGTTGAACGACGGTCGTGCAAATAGTCATAGATCTGTGTCTAATGCCATTTAACGTTTTCAAAGTTTATAAGACCGTTCGCCTGTTCTAAAAATGTTAGTGGTTCATACATCGAAGGTCGTCCATAGTCATAGACCTATATTCAAAGCTACTTGAAGTCTACACTTTAAAGTTGTAAAGACCGTTCGTTTGTCCTACAAATATTAGTGGGTTAAACAGTTGAACGACGGTCGTGCAAATAGTCATAGATCTGTGTCTAATGCCACTTAACGTTTTCAAAGTTTATAAGACCGTTCGCCTGTTCTAAAAATGTTAGTGGTTCATACAGTCGAAGGTCGTGCATAGTCATAGACCTATGTTCAAAGTCACTTGAAGTCTACACTTTAAAGTTCATAAGACCGTCTGCCTTTCGACAAATGTTTGTACAGACGAGAGGTCGTGCAAATATAGTTATACACCGGTTTATATAGCCACATGAAGTCTACTTTAAGTTTAGAAAACCGTTCTACAAATGTAAATAATGTGAATGTTTGTGACTAAACAAATTGGAGACGAAAGGTCGTACAAATATGGCCATACACTTGTACTATAGCCAATTATAGTTTAAAGGACCGTTTGTATGTACGAGAGTAGACGCTATATTCAGGTGAACGGTCTTTACGACGTGATTGTATTTTGATTCGCCACAAAATTGATGTGGCAACATCGAATACAATAACATAACTTGTTATAACTTGTTATGTTATATACTATATATAAAACAGGTACTAAATATTTTTATAGATAACATCGCTGAAAATGACGATCCACCTTAAATTGACAAGAAATTAAAAGAATTTCATCAACATGACATAATGTTTGTAAATTTAGACGCATTATACTATTGTAGTAACTTTTTAATACTTAATATGCTTTCGATGTTTTTGTTAACGTTTATATTACGTTATTCGTTGTAGTGTTTATTGAAGCGATGTTTCGCTTTGGCAAGGGATTTTAACGCTATTAGACTTACGTCGAATGCGATATACGACTATTTCGCGCGAGAATTTCGGCCCTAAAATTGATGGTAAATTGTTCTACAAATAAATACTAACCTTTTGTTATGTACAAAATCTGAGAAATGATGTGCCAACACGATTTTTATGCCCGTAAAATATATCTAAATTCATATCAAAATCATATCAATCACCAAAATGAAGAAGAATTTACCACCATTAGATCGTCAATTGTGTCGATTCTCTTGTTTAATGACGTGACATCAAATACGAATGTTCTTATATTGTTCATCCTAAAGTCCAAAATAGCATGACATTTCTAAAAGTAAGTCATTGTAATTTTAATGGCGTTTGGGGTGGGTAGGATAGCCAACGCCAATTTTTCTTATTTATTATTCTTTGGAGCCTGTACTGTCCCACTGCAGGGCACAGGCCTCCCTTCCTTCCTTACTCTATCATGCGCGTGTGTATTCCAGTCTTCCATATACGAATCGACTTCGTCTTTCCATCGGCTGCGCGCTCTGCCGTGTGGTCGTTCTCTGTCTTTTGGGATCCACTCTGTGGTGGATTTTGCCCATAACTCCTCCGACATGAGATGGCTCGCCCAGTCCCACTTTAACTTGCTTTCTTGGTGCCAAATAAATGTCCACGATTTGTGTTTGGGAGCGTAGTTCACTGTTTCTAATGCGGTCTGTTAATTTTACTCCTAGGATAGGCGCTCCATGGCTCGCTGACAAACCGACAATTTTTATTACTAACTAAAAATATGCAACTAAAATGACAAATTTAGAAATATCACTTTAATTGTCATGTCAATTTGGTCTTAAGCGTAAACAAAATAAGAGCTACCGTATTTTACGTAATTTGAGTTAGTCAGTAAACAAGGGAATCGCCATCGTTAGGCTTATAAATATAATCATAACATTATAATATGTACCTATTAAAAGTAACTTGATCTTCCATGATTGTGTCAAATAACCAGTGACTTAGTGTTAGTCATACGATTTTGTTATTCTTCCATTGAATAAAGGAATTCAGTCTCTGCCTAACCCTTAAATGCCATGCATACTTTGTATTTTAAACGCGCAGATGACGCGCGCAAACGCGCTGCAAATGCAACTCGTGATATTTTGACCTATAATTTTACCTATGAAAATTATATATTTTCCTATGATATTTAGCCTATGACGTTTTAGAAATCTACGACCGACTCATTTAAATACCGTAAAATAAACCGACGCGTTTTAAACGCGCGTTTATAATACGCCATGTGCATAGGCCGCTAGGAACCTCTTTTGGGATAGCTTACTTATTTCGGAGCAATCTGTATACATATATGATGTTGGGTGTAATTTAATACGAAATAAAAGGTTTTTTATTTGACCGAAGAATAAATAGTTCTGAAATGACTTAGTATATCGGAAATAGTAGAAACTTTACTACGTCAAATTGTCCGATTCATATTTTTGACGTATACGAAATGTCAAAATGCGTAATAATGTTGCCACATCCTAACCGCTAGTAACCGCTAATTAACAGTAACTTTCAGCTAGTTTTTTTAATTAACATTAAGTTCAAGCACTTTAACTCTCATCAACTCAATGAGCCAATGTGTCGTCGGATCGACTGCTAATTTTTTTACGTTAAGTACTACATATTTATTTTTCTACCTAATGTGGCAACCCACGAAACGTCAAAAATATGAATTGAATGGTTTGTCGACTAGTTTCATAGAATTTAGTACATTGAATGTACATTTTAGACATTATTTCAATATTCATATTTTTAGACGGCTGTTTGTAATTTTCTATATGTATTTTTAGATGATAATGATTTCTATAGTGAATTTTAGTCTTCTAAAATTTACTTTTATCCCTTTTAGACGTTTTTATACTCCTAATCAATTGACAAGTTTGTATGATATGCTTACGAACCACCAAATACGTTCTAGCTAGAGAATTCTACTGGATTGAAACTTAAAAACTGGCAAATCGTTGTCAATATCCCGCTTTTAGTGGAAGTAGAAAACTCAACCTGATGAAGGTTCTCGAATTGAACCGAAACATTGTCGGTCGAAACACCGATAAGACGGGACGTGATAAATCCCGTATTTATAATAATGATTAAAATAGAAAACTGTTGTATTATTTCTGTTTATTAAATTAAATTTTTAGTACTTAATTATAAAGTACGATATACTATAAAAAATACGACGATTTAAGTTGGACGCCTCGGCGAATTGCGTATGTTTTTTTTATAATATATATGTATATAGACACACAAGCTGACGGGCTGGTGTTAAGTGGTCACTGTCGCCTATAAACTCCTGCAGGACTCGTGGTACTGCAGTCGCGTTGCCTTGCACTTAATTCCTTATTTACACCTCTCTTGAAAGCGTTCATGTTGAAGTCCATCGGGAAAACCTCCGGAGGAAGGTCATTCCACATCTTGCAGGTGCGTGGAAGAAACGAGCGGGTGAAACGCACCGTGTGAGACTTCCACGCATCTACAATATGTAGGTGAGCTCGTTACCGGTTGCGGTTGATGACATCGGAAATGCGGAATATATCAGAATCTATACATTATATACTTTCAAATACTGGTACAGCACGAGCTACCGCATTTGAAGCTCACTGGTGACCAGATTTGCCACCTTTATGTTTAGAAAAGGTGGCTATGAAATTAAAAAGGGTAAGATTTGCCTAACTCAGGTTTTAAAAATATGTCTAGAAAGGGCTGAAACAAGCAATAAAACATTTATTGAAAAATTCCTTGTAGAAATGTAGAATGTCAATCAATCTAAGGGATGTGTCTAAAATGCTAGATTGCCCCTTTCGGACTAAACATTGAAAAAATGGGTTACCCGCTATAAAAAGTGCTAGATCTAGCCCGAAAAGGGCTGAGGTGGCAACACTGCTGGTGACTGTCGAGCCGTCTCGATCCGCGGGACGGGCGGACATTGGTTGCATAATTGTACTAATTCGGAAACACGAACGTTGCCGAGGCGTCTTAGCTTATATCGTAGTAATGTACCTAAATTGCTAGTACAATATGGGTCTAAAATGCTTGCAATGCCTTATTAAATGTGATAAGACGGTATTGTATATTTAGTGTATATTTCACCACCTCTGAGTAACCCTATCCGACAGATAATTAAAAATAACGTAAGTATCGTCTTTTGTTTTCACATGAAAACAGATAAAGATCAGATAAATTTTATCCGTCAATTTAAGTTACTCGAAGGTCGTGAATTAGGCACTTAGCCCGGCATGCACAACGATCCCTAAACGTATTTAGCGACTAAATTCTTTTAAGTTTGACGTATTTTTATGACTTGACGACTCTTTAAATCATATTTAGCCACTAAATATGTTTATGCATCGTGGCGCAAGTCGCCCTTAGTGTCTTAAGGACCGCATTTAAAACTACGCAATGAAAAGGACTCAGAATACATATTTTAGAAAGTACTGTCGAGTGCTGTATCTTTGCACTGCGTGGTTTTAAATGAAAATAGTAGCTGAGTGGCGCCATTCTCAAACAATAATCGTACGATATATCATTCATAAGATCAACTGTAATAATGCAAGGTATACTACTGGAAGTAAGGTATACTAAATAATACTGGAAGGCACTAAAATACTGTGAAGTACTTATACTGGGCGGCACTTAAATACTGTAGTACTTTATTACTGCAAGACACTTATATACTGCAAAATACTAAAATACTGTAAGGTACTTAAATACTGTACGGTACTTAAATACTGTACGGTACATAAATACTGGAAGGAACTAAATTACTAAAAGGTACTGTGAGGTACTTAAATACTGTAAGGTACTTAGATACTGTAAAGTATTTAGATACTGTATGCTACTTATATATTGGAAGGTACTTAAATACTGTAGGTAGAGTACTTAATTACTGCAAGGTACGTATATATTGCAAGGTACTTAATAGTACGTAAATTCTGGAAGGTACTTAAAATTTGTAAGATAACACTATTGCCGCAGATTTTTATCTCTATAATCTTATAAATCTTCGATAATCCTCAATAATCTTTAGTTACGCCACTTGGCTACTGTTTTTACCTATAAAATACTGTAACGTATACGCTACTGTTAAAATACGTGCTTGATTGCGCCTGCGTCTTCCAAAACTGTAAATTTATAACGTGTGATTTTATTGACCAAATAATTATGTTATAAATAACAAAATTGTATCAAACTTGTACTTACACAAGTCAGCGACGAAATACAAACTTGCATTAGCATTAGAACCTACACTGTTAAGTCTTAAGTTCGTAGGGCAAGGATTTCCCGAGATTTTTGTATTATGTCTTGTATTATGTCTGTAATTTTTATTTTTTATGGTGTACATGTTTTTATTCATTCATATTATACCTGAATAAAGCTATAAAGGTGGGTCCCCCCGGTCTGTGACTGTCTGTGCGAATCTGAGATACGAAGCCATTTTGACTTTCCATTGTCAATGAAATGAAAGTCAAAATAAAAAATCAAAATATTCATTTAGTACAAAAAACAGGTATCAAAATTAAAAATATACGTTGACAACAAGACACTTGCATTTTTTATTTTGACGTAGATAAACTACTTAAAATGTATAAATTATATTGTATAGGAGTGCTGATTAAATATTTTGTTTTATAAAAATACACTAAGTATAAAAATATACTTAACCTAACAAACGCTCCAAAAGAAGTATAACTTCAATAAATACCTAAAGATAGACTAATATATACCCAACCTAATAACCTAAATCATAAAACTACTATCAACTAGGTGATCATATCTGAAAATACATCAATGGCATACCGTTAATAAATACTACTCCACAATCTAGGAAACTGCATAGGTATTTGTTTATTTGACAGATTGTATTCTAACTCGATGAAGTAGTTAAGCTTGTTTATTTCAAGAATTTATTCGTTAATTATTCTTGAATAAACAAATTTCCTTTCTATATTTTCTTATTTTTATTCTACAATGTCGGAATATAAAGTGTGTGTTTATTTCATATAGTTTATTCTAAATGGATGGAAAAGATGGCGACTTTGTTAAATCAACAATTTATTTATCAAACGTTCTTGGAAAAAAAAACATTGTTTAATGCCTATGTGTATAATGTTTATGATTGTCGTATTGAGATACGAATTATTTCAAATTGTGTTGAATTTTAAATTAGTGCATAGTTATTTAATCCAAATTATAACCTTGCATTTTATAAAATGACAAAAGAACGAATGATATCGGAATAAAGAGGTGGTTACCGAAAATTTCTTTTTATTTCACCACTACTTAGCTATTGTTACTAAGTAGCACCATTGTAAGGGTTCGGAGCAGCCAGATTTTTTTGTCAAGTTGGGATTTTGAAACGTTTTGAGTGAAAAAAGCGAGATTCTTTCGTCAAAAGCAGGACATAGTAAAATATCCGTATATAATCAGATGTTTTTAATTGAGTTTTAAATTACGTTTAAGTAACAATAGACAGCAAAAATAGCCATAGAAAATGTATTTTAATAAAAATATGATACTATAAATCAGAGTTACCTTATCGTTAGGTAGATGTTCTTCGTCTTCTGAATAAAAAAAAATAAAAAACAAATTAAATAAAAAAGTTTTATTTATTAGAAAAATGTGGTGTTTCAAACAAAAATCTGAGAAGTGAGCGTTACAAATTGTAACTTACAATATGAGAATAATTTATTTATAAGAAGTACTTATTCATAATATATCTGTGAAGATTTAACTTCTTTTAAAGTTTCCTCAGCACGCTGCACGCACGGTCTAGTAATCCCCGAAATTTTTCAATTTTGATTATTTTGACCAAAAAAATTTTGATTTAAAAATCGGGACGTCTGGCAACGCTGGTTCCGAACCCTAAAAGTCGCGCTCACAGGTTTGGTTCCATAGTAAAAAGTTCATTAGTTACGTTACTATCACTCCGTAGCATTTTAGGGGGTAGTTTTTCTACACCCAGTAAAGGACGTGAACATACGTCAGGCACGTAGCTATTTAGCCGGATTAACTTATTTTGAATGGTTTCCCAATCATTTCCGCTTCACGGTCACTACCTACTCTCAATTTTAGTGTAATTTGATACTATTTGATTGACGCGGTAGGCGGCTTATCAAAGGATATCGAATTTTCTTTTTCCTCGAAGCTTTTGTTTGCCCGTGGCATCGTAGCTCCTAAAATAATAGAGCAATATGTGTTTCATTTAAAGATTTTGATATGATTTGGTGGAAATTTGAACCCAAATGCATGCATTTATTGTAAGTTACAATTTGTAACGCTCACTTCTCAGATTTTTATTTGAAACTGTATCCACATACAGTTTCAAATAATTAAAACCCCAAGATATTTGGGCATGCTTTGGTTGCATAGTCCACACTAAGGAGAAGATAAACCTAGCTAGGTACTATTACTTAAGGTAGGATGTACATAAAGAGTTGGGATTTTAAATTCTGTATGAGTATGACACATGTACATCTTTAATCGTATTTTTATTTAGACGAAGCCAACTGATAGTAGCTAATGTCACTTTGTAAAATAATGTTGCCATATTTAAAGTAATAGTGATGCGTTCAGTTCTCGTTCAATCAGATGAATGAACAGTGAGTGTGAATAGTTAATCATTTCAAACTATAAAAGAATATTATTTCTATTTTACAATAAAATTGTATAAAAGTGCTCTGATATAATATATTAGTAGTATGTAACTACAATCAGTTTTTGACGGCTTGTTACAAAGCGTGGCGCGGCGACTAGTGCCAACACCGAGTTTTTTCAATCATTCACTTTGTCACAACACTATTTTTATTTAATCAAAAACTGACAACACAGTAAACGTGAGTTTACTTCGTCTAATTAAAAATACGACTTTGCTTTGCATTATAGGGTAGGGTGTTTTCTACGCTAGTGGTTCGCCCCGAAATGAGATCTCGCGAATCTCCCTAAAAACAAAATAAATATTATTCTTAGGGTGACTTGCACAACGATGCCTAAACGTATTTAATGGCTAAATATGATTTAAGGAGTTGCATATATGTATATGTAAGAAATGATAACCCACTTACTTGACCTACAGTTTCATTCAAATTACAAGTAACGGGAGTTCATGTTATTTGCTTAATTTTTTAGGGGTAGAAAATGTTGTAATTCTGGATTTCAGACTTTTTCCTACATTTGTGACACTAAAGCTACCGGAATATCAAATTTCAGCACTGTGGGGTCACTGGTGTACCTACCTTGTGAATTTCGTCAAATTTCAGTTTTTATTAAGGCTAATAACTCAAAAATTACAAGTATTAAACAAAAAATAAAAACGAGGTCAAAATGTACTAAGGAAGACCTTTCTTTAGGCGTCCCATTTGATCTAATAGTCTTATTTCGATTTTTTTAACCGCAATATTTCAACAACCTACCAATAGGTATATCAAATTTCACGATGATCGGATTAACGCTTCGAAAGTTATCCTCGGACAAACAAACATACCTACATACAACGCCGATTTGCCCAAGTTCATTTGGAGATCTCGCTTCGCTCGATCAATAAATTGAGTTTTTAATTCTGTGTGAATAAAATTGGACATGGAGTAGATAGATCTACTTTACATTATAGGTTCGGGTGTTTTAAGAAAACTAATAGAGTTAAGGTTTTAGGTCGAGCGAAGCGAGATCTCCAAATCGACTTGGGCAAATCGACATTGTATGTATGTATGATGACCTCCATGGGGCAGTGGGCGAATAGCCGGCTGAGACGCAGGAGGTAGCAGGTTCGATTCCCGCCGCGGAACTAATGTTTGCATGATCTATAGATATTTGTTTCGGGTCTGGTTGTTTTTCTGTATTTTAAAAGTATGTATTTACAAAAAGAAAGTATATAAGTATTCTATCAGTTATCTGGTTCCCATAGCACAAGCTCTGCTTAGTTTGGGGCTAGATAGCGTTGTGTGAAATGTCCAGCCATATTTATTATTATTTATTTATGTAAGTATGTATGTACATATGTTTGTTTGTCAATGTATGCGTTGATCCGATTATCGTGAAATTTGATACATAGGTAGGTAGTGATGGCACAATTTTGGTGTGACTAAATGAGCTAAAAATGTGAGGGGGTTCTTGACATATTGGGGTTCAAGGTGGTAAAAAAAAATGGAAATGAGACTTAAGTCAAGTGGGACGAAAGGTTTCTTCATTAGTACATTTCGACCCCTTATTTATTTCTAATTTTGTTCTTGCAGTTTTTGAGTTATTACCCATAACAAAAACTGAACTTTTACGAAATTCACCACCAGTGACCCCATAGTAGAGAAAAGTCTGAAATCCAGAATAACTGCATTTTTTACCCCTACCAAGAACTCCCGTTACTTGTAATTTGAATGAAACTGTAGGTCAAGTTATTTGGTTATGAATTTCTTGACGCTATTTTGATAGTCAAAGATTACGAATAATACCTATTATTATTCGTTATATAAGTTTTTAAGGGAGACTCGCGAGATCTCACTTCGGGGCGAACCACTAGTTGAAGTAGTTCCACTGTGTGAATATAATAATTGGGCATGGAGTAGATAGATCTACTCTACATTATCTGGTCGGGTTTTTTACTAAAACGTATCTACTTAAATGGAGTTTTAATCTTGTGTATATAAAAGTAAGTCGTGTTAGTTACACTATTTATAACTCAAGAACGACTGAACCGATTTGGCTGAAAATTGGTGGGGAGGTAGCTTAGAACCAGGAGACGGACATAGGATACTTTTTATCCCGTTCGACCGCGTTCCCGTGTGACGTGACATAAAACGTCATAGAGAATACAAGTCACTATAAAAAAATATCGGAAAAATTCACGCAAAAAGTAATTACGAAGAAAATTAATTTTTTATTTTAAAAAATAAAACACCGGGGACAACAATTGACAATTCTATCAGGGTGACGTATATTGACAGCCTGCGTTATATGCATGTCAAGGCGGTACGAAGTTCGGCGGGTCAACTAGTAAAAATATATTTCTCACTGACAATTATTCTTCCGACATTATTTCTTTGACAATTATTTCTTCTGATGTCAAAAAGTAATAATCAGATCTCAATTGATAAACATTAGGCATACCTAATTATAATAATGGCAATATGCATAATATTTGGATCAAGCTCTTAGTTACGTCGTTTGCGGTACCTATTCGTGGTAAACGTTATCTTGGTGGTCGATGAGTATATCAGAAAACAATTAATACTATTTCACAAGACACATGAAATTTGTCATGACCCATTATAAAGTCATGCAATCGAAAAAAACATTGATGAGCCCTTGAAAAAATTTAAAATACCCACCTAACCTTGTTTTAAATTTTGATTTAGTTTAAGTTTATGAAGGTCAAAAAATAGTCAACAAGCAAAACAAATATCTTATTGATCGCAAAAATATACGAAAAACTGTTGCGTCGACATCTTGGTATGGTTAAGTATACCTAGGCATTTATGAAATCACATTAGCTAAGAAGCATAGGTATTTCCTATTGTTAGGGTTCCGTACCTGAAAAAGTAAAAAGAGGATTATAAGATCATTCTCTTGTCTGTCTGTCCGTCACCACCGATTTTCTCAGGAACAGGTGGAGCTAGCAAGTTGAAATTTATTTAGGTTCTCCCACAGTGTCTGCAACTCAGCGGTAGGTATGCGTAGTGTAGGTACGGTACGATAGGTAAGTATATATATAGGTACCTAAGGAATAATTATTCAGGTACCTGCGTTTCAATAACCACCTTTAGCTTTATAGAAAAAGAGGCTTGGTTGTAAACATAAAACATTCTTTTACTTACTTTTTCCTTTACAAAACAACGACTGAATCTACTGTTTAGCTAAGTACTTATTATCAGGAATATATCTTTATTTTATGCAACAATAGAAAATTCCAAGATGTTAAAACTTAATTTAAGGCCCAATAAATACATATATACCTTAGTGACTAACATACATATTATATATAATACCTAAAACTATTTGCTGACACGTATGTACAGTCTGCGACGTGTGGCGCACTTGCGCTGTGTCGTGTAGTCGCCCGCGAAAACGACGAAACAACAGCCTTTCGGCCAAAACTCTTCCTTTGTAAGGGTCGAAAGCTCTGCAGTTGGAACACCCAACACAAAAGATTTGAAATAATTGTGGCGCGATTCCATGTGTCCTTAACTGTACATCAGCCTTCGTCTTCACATATTCCGATACCAGGCAACCAAGAGTTGGAACAATGTTCCCCCACCACTTCGACATTTAAAATTACAGATAGGTAATCTTTAAAAAAACGTTTAAAATCCTTAATTACTTATTAGTGAACAAAAAACTGGGTTGCCTGATGCGAGAAGCATTAATGCACCTTTCACGTGCTAGCCGATTGCTGTATTATTTTAACCAATTTAATAATTTGATTTATATACTTATGTTCTGACTTGATTTATTTTATTACATAATATACTATTTTGACATTTTCTACTATGACTATATTATTATATTTTGACATAACATGACATATATACCATGACACATAATATTCTCCCTTGACAACACAATACTCTCAAGGTCTAGTGACTAAATGGAGCGGACTCGACAGAATATCAGCGCTTACTTACCTACTCCTACTTTCCGAAATGTATCCGTGCCGATATCTGACCACCTCGAGCTTCTTGGCATCTCAATAACTCCGACTCTCAATTTAGGCTCCTACATTGAGTCGAAAGCCCAGTTGGCTGCTAAAAAGCTTGGTATACTCGCAAAGGTGAGGCACTACTTCACACCGGGACAGTTGCTCAACTTGTACCAAGCACAAGTCCGATCGAGTTTGGAGTACTGTTCTAACCTCTGGGACGGATCAGCGAAGTACCAACTTGAAGCTCTGGAATCAATTGAGAGAAGAGCCAAGAAGCTCATAGGCAACGATGAGCTAGTTGATGCAAGGCTCCACAGCCTGGAGCATCGACGAAATGTTGCTTACCTCTCGGTTTTTTATCGAGTACCATACGGGGAGTGTGCGGCGGAACTTTTCAACCTAATCCCACCATCTCCATTCTATCATCGGACAACCAGATGCTCTGCGGTGCGCCACCGCTATATGGTAGAAATACCTCCCTTTCGCACAAAGCGGTTCTCTTCGAACTTTATTATGCGCACCGCCAAAGAGTGGAACGCCTTGCCAGAGTCTGTGTTTTCTGATAGTTACAGCCTGGGTATCTTTAAGTCGCGAGTGAATAGGTTTCTTCTAGGCAAGCATGTACCATCGTAGACTGCATCATCGCTTACCATCAGGCGAGATAGTGGTCAAACGCAAGCCTATAATGTATAAAAAAAAAACCAAAACCCTCACGGCGGGCATAATGCTGAGTCGAGTTCCATTTACTGCTGGTAGCACACAGTATCTACCCAGTTCTCCCCTTTTTTTTGTTATGTTTTACGTTTATACTATGTAATTGTTTAATTTTTTTTGTATTTCCTGTCTTAAAATGTAACTGTATTGTATATTGTATGCTAATGTAGTGAATAAATGATTGTCTATGTCTATATTCCACGTCCTCTACCTTCGTGGAATAGTGTTGACGCGACACGTAGAGCAGCGTCGTAGGTATGGCCGGACGCAAGAGATAGTTCGGCCCGGTCGGCGCAGTGCCCCTCTGGTTTCGGCTGGAGGGCTTCCGTTTCCTTCGTACTACCTCGATGAATCCCTCCGCGTCTCGAGGCTCTCTCCGCCGAGCCGGGGCAGGGGAGCGCCGCAATACATGTATCCGCCGCGTCTTCGTAAGCGTAGAACTACTAAACGTGTACAGTTTTGACTAACTGTTAAAAAGTGGTGCCCTTTGCTGTGTTTTATAAATCGAAAAGGGATATTATTATAGCGTGTTACCAAAAAAATTCCAACATGCCCCTGCAACTAACGACCTTTCCCGTCTTTAGACTCAGGTGGTCAATTTATCGATAAACGTCTCTCAAAACCAATTTAAAATAACCCAAACACGACCCTCCTGTACTGTTATCCATTAAAGAATTCTGTAGATTCCCTCCTGACTTCATCATCAGACCCTGGTCGTCAAAGCATGATAAAATGGTTTATTATTTATTTTCAAACCTATTTATTAATGTTTTAAAACGAACTACATTGTCCATTTTCAACCTTAGGATGTCATTATCATAAAGAATAACTACTCCATGTTTCCTTACATGTACCTTGTTTTTATATATGTAAGTATTACGTTTATGAACCCAAGGAAAAATGTTTTGCCATACAAAGTTCACCACCTCTTTGCACCCAGGCAGAAAACAAAAAATATCGTTACGCTTATTTTTATTGAAAAATATTTTTGCCAACTTTCAGGTTTATATACCCATGGACTACGGTTTTTCATACACACGTAAATACCTCTTTTGACCCCCGAGGGGATGATTTTCGAAAAATCCGTTTATTGCGTGCGCTGCTTACGTACTTTATGGAACTCAATTTTTAAATTTCAAGTCTCTAGGATCAGAGATTTAGGCTGTGCGTTGTATGTCAGGACTTTAATTCTTATATCTAAGTATAATAAGAAAGAAAAGCATTTAATTGAAATAATTAAATACTTTATGTTCTTTATGATACGTAACTGCCTCTTGTACCGAATGCTTTATTTTACCTTTAAATGGTTGCCGAGATAACGCCTAGCAAAGTCCAATTGTTAGAAATAAGTTTTTTGTTGAAAAACAACTTTTTCAAAACAAGCTTTTATAAAATTCATAATCAGAACCGCAAGCAGATTCAAATGCGCCCAAACACTAGTAGCCTACTATAATCCATTGAGAAGTTCCGTTGCCTAGCATCCGTCTCCATCATGAGACTACCTCCATGGTACCGTATTATTGCATTGTCACTGAAGTTATATATGTATTACAAATTTCAGCTTTATCGGTTGAGGGGAACGGGTTTAATGTATGTATGTTTGCCCGAGTGGAATCTTGCAACTGAATAAGTTAATAAAAAGCTTGTAAAAAACAGGCATTACGGCATATTTCAGAAACTAGTTCAACCAGTAAACAAGTTGATTGACATCGGACCATTGGACCCGATGCGCTAGGGATCTGGTTTCCATGTGAACTTATACTTAGCTATGATTTAGTAGCACCCGAAAATCCAATTCCCTGAATTTGAAGTTGAGTAATTCAAAAGTTATGGGCATTTATGTTGATCCGTACAGCCAGAAATCAGGGCGTACGGAAAACCTGGATTTCGGAAACTAAGGATCTAAAAAAATCAGACAAAAGCTAATTTTTTTTTAGTAAATTATTATTTTTTGTTATGACTCATATTCTGAAATAAATGGGATTGAACCGACTACCTCTATTTTATGCAGCGAAGCTGGTCAACGAACGTAGACCACAATTAAAATAATCCAAAATATTGGAAAAGTGGATTTTTGTTGATTTGATTTTGTCAGCCCACGTTAGTACACTGATGGACACAGGCCTTCCCAATACGTGCAACTAAGCCCAGTCTTCAGTTCTTTTTATTGACCCAGTAACAAATAAATTAATATATTTTGGAAGTTAGTTTCCTCTAAAATGTTATTCGATACGTTTACGAGAAAATAGAATAAAATAGAATAATATTTATTTGCAATAACACCAATACATAAGTTGGCAAAAAAAAACACAAAACCAAATCCAAATATAAACACAAAGTATTAGTAGTTGAGTTGCAAAAAGGTCCTGCTAGTTGCAACATCCAGCGCTGGTCTTCCTTAAGGTAATTTTACTAGATGCAGACATTTTAAGTAAAATAGGATGGAATATCAAAACAAACAAAAGAAAAGTGTAAACAAAAGAATATCAAAACAAAATACAACGAACCAACTAAATTATATTACATTCTATATAATTTATGTGGTATGGTACCCTAGACGATGACAACAGTTTAATAGCAATTATGCCAACATAAATAACTAAATTGATAAAATATTAATATACTATATTAATTTTATAGGGGTTCAAATCCCGGCTGGCTCAAAATATTTTAAATGATTTCTAAAAATCTTAGTTTTTATCCTTATACAACACGTTACACACAACATGTGCAAACACTATTGCTCTTATTAAATAATGATTAAAAAGCTTGAATAAACATTCTAATTCATAATCATAGATGAATTAATTGATTAGTGTTTCAGACTACGTTTTACGCGAATGAATGAAGGAAAACAGTTGATTCCATCCGGCCTGCGTAGGAAGACGTGCGCGGCAGACATTGTGAAATGATTTTCATACTGTGTTTTAGTATATCTTACTGTGTCGTTGCTTCTTAGTTCGCAACACAATGTATCAAAACTGCATGCTAAATAACTAATTCCTATTTTAAAAAGAAATTACTTAATTCCAAAAGTTAATTACTTATAACAAAGAGCTTTTCGATTAAGGCAAAAAAATCTTAAAAAATAGGACAGTTCCTAATCATAAATTAGCACAAATACGTTAAATTATTTCTATTAGTTCAGTGATAAAATGGATGAGGCTTTCGCGCATATCGAAGGCAACGGAACCAAGAATGTGAAGAAAGGCCTTGTGCCCCCCGATGGTGGCTGGGGTTACGTCGTGGGCCTTGGAGTAGGATTTACTTTTGTGAGTAAAATTATTCTATAGTTATACTATTTGTGATCACATACTGGAAAGCGCAGCGCCGGCGCCGGACGACTCATCGCTAGACATAAAGACGACCTAATAAGTTTTAGCGATTACTCGCGTTCCCTTAGTCCTAGGAGGTCTAATCTGGTGTCTACCGGTTCGTCTCTTGAAGGCGGAGAGGACTGCGTAGTCTGATTGGTATACATTAAAAAAAAATCAAAAGTATCCGTACATATGTTATAACGTTACAGCAAACTGTCCCCCTTCCCCCTCCCCTCCCCCTTTTGGAAATTTTTTCGCCACCTCATGCGTAGAATGAAGTCCTTAGTGTGCCTCTTAAATTTGATTGAAATCCGTCTTTATATAACGCTGCAGCAAACTTTCCCCCTTTTCCTCTCTATTTGACAAAAAAAAAATCAAGGAACTTGTGTGCCAATTTTTGTCAAAATCGGTTGAAAAATGCGACCTGTAGCCGTGAATAGACAGACAGACAGCCAGACATAAAATTTTTTTTGGTTAATCTCGAACCTGAACTCTTCACTCGCTTCGCTCGCATGGTCAACTATGTATGGATAACTAAGTAATAATAATATAATGTCAGTACATATACATAATAAAATATTCAGATTAAAATTTAAACTAGTCTGATATGTAAAATTGTGTTTAATATAAATATTCATCAATTGTATCTCATTAGTACAGGTATCTATTTAGTTATATTTAAATAGATGGAAATTGTATATTGATTTTTTAAATATTAGGAAGCTTCTTATAATATATCTTCACTCCCATACACGTATTTACGTTATTGCTCAAAGGTGGGCTTTATGCCGGTTGCTGTTCAAGGTTACGTAGTTCGTAATATTGTTTCTAACATGTAAAGTCGATTCGGAAGATGTTATAGTATTAGAAATTAAGGGGTTAATGGCGGGTTCCTATATCCGTCAATAACCGACTACGCCTCGTATCTCTTTGAAAAAGTGACAAACTAGTGTCAAACTTTTGACAGGTTTTCAAGGAGAAACGAGTCGTAGCTGGTTACCGACGGATATAGGAACCCGCCACCCATACCTGGTCGGCATACCACCTGCCGTACCAAACGATTTGCTTCAACTTTTCTTGTTGGCGTATCTTTTTCCAAACCAGTATAATCTTGGAGTCTTCAAGTCCAGAGTGAATAGGTTATTTCTAGGCAAGCGTGCTCCATATTCGATCACACCTTCACTTACCATCAGGTGAGGTAGTGGTCAAGCGCTTGGCTATCATCAATAAAAAAAAAAGACGCTCATAGTAGCGACGTGGGCTACCAAGTCCGTTGATAGTATATATAGGTATTTTGTATATATTACGTGTTTGTTTTTTTGTTTTTATTATTGTTTATTATTTTTTCTGCTTTTCAGTTATGTGTCTTTCCTCGACGAGTTTTTTTTAATTAATTTTTTACATGTGACTAAAACAATTTGAACACTGGAAACTGCATTAGTAAAATACTGTGTCGCAGTTTCGAGTGCCCGTACATACAATTAAATGAGTTTGACGTTCCTGATTACAGGTAGGTATACAATTTACCCATTTTCAAACTTTTGTTTTTAATAAGAAAACTTAAATAAACTTACATGCTATGCCATGGTAACTCGGCTTTTTGTAAGTATGACTGTGTGTGTGAATGTGTTTTAGAGTGTTTTAGGGGAGTGGGTGTGTGTGAGTGAGGGTGTGGGGTACATTTATGTTTTTCTGTGCGCACATAAGTTACGTTTTAAACCAGATCAAATTGTTATTTTAGTTAAATGTGTGCCTAATTAAATAAAATAAAATAAATAAATATTAAGGTGGACTACACTACGTACGTATTTTTAACGTCTGGAATTGGTTCTCTTTAAGTTACAAATATACCTGATACACTTCTTCCGAGCCATAATCTTTATCTGTAGAATTTAACCAGAAAAATAACTGAACATTTTAGTATGGAAGTAAATATAGATGGCGTTGTTTGGAGTTAAGCCATCAAAACAGATGGTTTATATTTATATGCCAAACTGTCAATGTGTCAAAGTCACAATATCAAAACTTATCTGTAACTCTGTAACTATTTTATTTCATTAGTTTGTAAACAAATACAAATGATTTTTTTGTTAATTCAAGTCCCTCTTAAAATAATTTTGACACGGCACCTGACATATTCACTTCCCCCCCTATCCCCATATTCACACCACGTATGCACTTCTAAATTACTCCACAACTACATTTGATATTGATACTTACTCTACACACACTACTCTAAACAACCAATTGCAATTTAATCTGGATATTATTGATGAATTGATTTATTTTATTAAGTACAAGTTCGGAAGAGCACTAACCCCCACAACACAGGGGTTTCCTAGGGTGGAGGTTAGGGAACTATATAAAGTGAGACTATAACTATCTATTTATCTGTTCATACTTTACATTAGTTTTATTTTTTTCTTTTAGCATGCTTAGATTAGTTATAGTATATTTATTGTTGTATCATGTACTGAATAAAGATTAATTATTTATTATTATTACTTTCCTGTAATAACATGTGTTCATTATGAATTTATGACAGAGTAACGCCATGTTAGCAGTTCTAAAATAATTGGCAAAGAACCCTTCACTCTCGTGATGTGTTTAATGGCCCATGAAACTTTGCAGAAATATTTGGCTCTTAAAAACTCGCAAAGCATATTAAAATCCCCGTTTTAGTGTAAATACTGAAGCTTTAAAGCATAATTGAAAACTCTTTATTTTTTATAATTAAATAAAATCAAATTGAAAGTTTTTATTCATTAAAATGACAAGGATCATTTTATAACGTCAATTTTACTGCCTGTTCCTTCGCGACCAAGCCAGGAAAGATAGGCAAGAAACAAGACTGGTTGTACTTTTTAATGTTACTTTTCGAATACATAACAACAAAGAAAATATATTACGTCTCTATTGTAACATATCTGACCAAGTTGGAGCAATACAATTTTAAATGTATGTTTCGTAAATAGATCACGCACTACAAGTGACCATAACATGGTTTGGCGTGATCCTTGACGTATTAATTAATAAATAAATAAACATTATTTCAGACTCATCAGGTCCATAATCCCTACACCATAATTAACAATAAAAACCCTTAAATATTAATAATAATTATATATTTTTAAAGTGAATAATATAACTCAATATTCTGTGAATATTTCAAGCGTCTAGCTGTTGCCGTTTTCAATATCGAGCAAAAACGAGCAAAAAAATTACGTTTATTGAATGGGAGCCCCCCTTAAAGATTTATTTTATTCTGTTTTTAGTATTTGTTATAGCGGCAACAGATATACATCATGTGTAAAAATTTGAACTGTCTAACTATCACGGTTCATGACGGCCTGGTGACAGACAGACAGATAGACAGCGGAGTCTTAGTGATAGGGTCCCGTTTTATCCTTTGGGAACGGAACCCTAAAAACAAACAAATAAATGGTGGTAATATCCATCCAACGTCTGTACATTTTAGAATGTAGAAGTCTTTCTGCCAGACTTCTAATGATAGGCGTTATTACAAGTCAACTCTGGACATGAAAACACTATCCTCCTACGCTAAATAGCGTTGAACGTATCTACGCGTTCTTCGGTAAACATTTCGAACAGTTAACGAAAGATGTTATTGTAGGCTACCCTAATACAGTCATGGGACTTTTTAGTATACTCTGTCCAGAGTTGATACGTGTAAAGACTGGCAGAAAAACCTAAAAGCGTCATTTTCACGTCAGGAGTCGACTTGCAGAATTGTCTCGAAATCATATTGCCCACAATACTATAGTGCTCTGCGCTGGCCATCAACATCCGCGTCATCTTTACTTTCTTAATTGATTTGTTTACTCGGAATTTTTCTCAGTTTTATTGTAAGATAATTACAATAATTACAGGAAGGATAGGGCAGGGGTTTATTTATTTATTTATTTAAATATACACCAACAGTACACATATTCTATCACTTTATAGCTAGTTACTAGATTTATGACGATAGTCATAAACACATTTCGGATACGTGCACCAATTACAGGTGTATACAGGAGTTGTACAGTCAAGGTCCTAATGAGGACATGAAGTATAGCAGTGATATGAGCTTGCTTAAGACGAGCCATTTAGTTATATTTTGAAACTCTGATGCAAAAAGAGAGGTGTTATAAGTTCGACCCCTATGTCTGGGGCATCGTATTTCCCAAACGGATGACTCTAACGCGGTTTTAGGATGGTTCTTAAGGTTCTTAGCGGGGTGTGATAAAGATCAGTTCAACCGATCTGAAGATATCACTTTTCTTTTTCGATAATAGAGATAACGCTTTATGGTACATCACACTTAAATTAAAAAAAAACAAAACAAATAACAAGACGCGCGGAAATACAAGTGACGGTTTATCGCTAAAAGCGATCTCTTCCGGACAACTTTTGGACTCTTCCGGACTGAATTACACAAGAATTTTATAGGAAGGTAGCTTTTAATACTTTTAAAGACGGCACTGTCTGGAGTTAAAGCATAAAAAAGATGGTCTATATATATATATATATATATATATATATATATATATATATATATATATATATACTAGCCAGCGGCTTCACGTTGTTTGTCAATAAAAGGTAGCCTGTGTAATCCAGGTCATAATCTATCAATACACCAAATTTTATCGAAATCGGTTCAGCCGTTACGACGTGATTAAGAAACATCCAAACTTTCGCGTTTATAATATTAGTGTGATGTGATGCCAAATTGTCAATGTCTCAAAGTCAATATCAAAGTTTGTCTGAAACTATTTGTAAACAAATACACACTATTTTTTATATTTTTTCAATAACAATATTTTTTTGTTATTTCAAGTTCCTCTTAAAATAATGTTGACACGGCAATTGACATTGACAACTCACTTTCCTTTGATAACATGTGTCCATTATACTTTTCCAGGGTACTTAATACATAAACAAATTATATAAATATATACCCCCTAGTCCATGGGGTACCGAGGCCCATTGTGTTTTCAAAATTCTTTCTGGGCGTCTGGTCGAAGTGACGTGTGATCCGAGAGCTGGCGCTTATCTGGGGCAACGCATAAGCATTGCAATTAAGCTGAGCAATGCAGCCAGTGTCTTGGGGACGGGAAGCAGGGATTAGATTGAACAGCTGATCAGAACATTCGCCGTTGTATATTTTATAGAAAACGCTGAGCGCTACGATGTCACGGCGCAGACTCAGCGGCTCCAGATCCTTAGATACTACTGGGTCGTCGACGATACGAACGGATCTGCGTTGCAAGGAGTCAAGGGGCTGCAGTTGGTATTTCGGTGCACCGTGCCAGATGTGAGAACTGTACTCCATGTGGGGCCGGATTTGCGCTTTGTAGAGCACAAGACGCTGCCCCGCTGATTAGATTATTCCCCTGCCTTATTGAATAAAATAAAATAAATAAAAGGGCTGCGGGTTTTGGGTTACAAAGGTACAACAAGAGATATCTCGAGGCGTCACCAATACAGTATCTGTGGTTAGATGGCAAGCATGGATATGCAATAGCACGACATAAATTTAATAAAGTGTTTGTTTTTACACGCATAAACGAATTTCACATTTCTATGGTAAACATTTTACAAATTTATTTATTATGCTCATCAAAATAACCCCATTCATTTTTGTGTGTATATTATCAAACACCCTATATATGTATAAGTACTCATCTATGGACTATTGATGAAGGGATTTCAGCTGTTAAATGGAAATTTATTACGGGTTTATTATGTATCTGGGTTCTGTTATATTTTTAACTTATATTTGTTACTCTTCTTTGATTGAGTTAATATCTGTTTTTTTATTGATAAAATAACATGAACTTTAAACCACATATAAGTCGCAGGTATCAAAATAATAACAATTCTATTATTTGAGGTCACTGGCTCAGGGTAGATGAATTTGTAATTACCCGACTAACGAAAGAGAGCTATGTATATCGTCTGTGTAAAATAACTTATTTATAAAACACTAGCGAACGGTCCCGGCTTCGCACGAGTGGACATTTATTTTTTAAATATTTTTTTTGGCAAATTTTTTTTACATTATTTAAGTTTTAGTTAATATTTTCTAGTAATAAATATGAAATATGTTACTCAACAATAATAAAGCATTCTAATTCTGAAAGAAATTTTTAAATCGGACTAGTAGTTTTTGAGATTATTCGTTACAAAAATACAAATCGTTCCTCTTTATAAGAAGTAGAATTATACAATTTAAAAACACCGAAATTCTCTTTGTGCGTCGGGGGTTAGAAATTGACATAGCTAAAACCACTCAAGTTATGTGAGTTTTCTATTAAATAATCTTTGACAAGTACCTTTTTAAAAAATATAACCAACTTAAACTACTGAACTGATTATGATGAAGTTTCTATGAGACCAATATGAAAGTATATTCTTTCAAACAAAAAAAAAATTACTCGAATCGCTCCAGGCGTCTTCGAGTACACATAAAAAAATTCTGCCGAATTGAGAACCCCCTCCTGTTTTTGAAGCAGGTTAAAAAAACCGTCATCGGGTTCATCCGTCTGGGAACTATGATGCCATAGATAGACTGTCAGACAGACAGACATATAGACAGGCGTCAAACTTAGAATTCCTCTCACTTTGCGTCGGGGATTTATAACGCGAAAATAGTTAGTTTAGATCCGCTGGACCCTCTACGGGGCGTAGAGCCTCTACGGCGTAGCATTACCTGGAATCACAGACAGGGAAACGGGGGCAGCAAGAAATTTGAAAAATAGGTTTACTCTAACAATGGTATAGTTTCGTTATTGATACCTTTTGATTTTCTACTAGACCATTCCTTTTTCAATGAACACCGTTGCTATGACAACACCACTGAAGATTTGGCAGCTTATGACAGGAACATCAATCATAATCGTTAATGGTATGGCTCCATAGTTTCTTATAAATTAGCAGAATTGAGGCCCAGCTCCCTGAATAGAGGGCGATAGAGACAACTGAAGCTCGGACTGATTATACCTATTTAAAATGGACGAAATCACTATTTCGTATTCCCCTGTTGTCTTCTCAAAAACTAGACCGATTTTAATATTGTTTTCAAGAATAATAACGTAAAGGGCTAGGTCTATGCCTGTACGTTTCCTTTTATTTTTTATATTCATCAAATTTGTTTGCTGGACATCTGATAAGGACGAAACTGAGCCGTTTTTATGATTTTAGAAGGGTACTAGTTCTTATATTAATTAAAAGACAGAGTAAAACAACACATATGGTACTTACATAGGGGACTGTGGTACTTATGGATTGAATAGTAAAAAAATATTTGCTCTATTCAGTGAGAAAACAGAAAACAAAAAAATGTGTACGTTCCTGTGGACTAAACGATGCCCGCGTATCCTCATAAAAATAAAAAATAAAATTGCTTATACAATTACGTGTGCATTTTTTAAATCGTCAGGAAATATATTTTAATCGTCAGGGACGGTGTCGGTAACGGTTACCTTACAATGTTTTGATTTTTTTTGAGATAGGGAAAAACCATTAATTTCGCGACACTGTTACCATTACCGACACCTCTGTATATGAAGTGAAAACTTCTTTAGGCGCGTTGGACATTTTTTGAGCTGGGAAAAAACTATAGTTTATTCACATTTAACTAAAGTATGTAGGTACCATTTTGTTCGATAACTTTTTACCATCTTGTAGGTAGGGACATGATCCCATTGCTATAGAAATTTAGGGGCTTCTGATCAAAATACCGCGACAAGTAGTTTTGGCAGTTCTCTCGTGATGTTAACCTGACACTGCCTAAAGAACTCTGAAGGTAATAAAACAGGTGGAAATCTGAAGGTGCAAGGTCAGGACTATACGGCGGATGTATTAACACCTCCCAGCCAAACTATCTTAATTTTTGCTGAGTGGCTAAAGATGTGTGAGTTCTAGCATTATCATGATGAAAAACCACACCCCTTCTGTTGATTAATTCCGGCCGCTTTCTCAAATGCTTGCTTTAATCTCATCAGTTGTTCGCAGTAAAGTTGAGAATCGATGGTCCTGGTGGTAACAGCTCATAATGAATAATGCCCTTCCAATCCCACCACACACACAGCATCACCTTGTTGCGAGTTAACCCGGGTTTCGCCACAGTCTGTGAAGCCTGACCGGCCTTTGACTACGACCTTTTTCGCACGTTCTTGTCGTACATGATCTACTTTTCATCACCAGTTATCAGCTTCTTCAAAAATGGTTCGGTTTCATTACGTCATAATAATGAATCAAAAATAAGTAGACAGTTCATTAGGTTTTTTTTCAGTGAGCTCGTGGGGTATCCAAATATCGAGCTTTTTTGTGTACCCAGTTTTTTTCAAATGCGCCAAAACTGTTTTGTGGTCAATTCCCAGTTCTTTAGATACGTCGTAACTACTGATATGCCGATCTTGCTGCACTTTTTCAAAAATGGCATCAATTTTATCCGTAATAGGGCGACCAGAGCGATGTGCATCTTTGACATCAAAATTTCTGGATTGAAAACGCTTAAACCAAATTTGTGCTACTCTCACAGACACTGCACTAGGTCCATAAACATCGCAAATGTTTTTCGCGGCTTGCGTTGTATTTTTACCTTTTTTGTAGAAAAATTTTAAAATGTATCTAATTTCTTCATTAGATTCACTCATCTTTACAGTACGAAAAACAAATAAAAATCACACATTTTCCTAATTTGAATTTGGAACTATCTTCTTTAAAATTTAAACTTTGAATAATACCAAAACCAGCCAGATACAAATAGTATAGCTAAAGAGATTTTATTACAAGATCATACATACTATAATGCGAAAAGACTTTTTCACCAACCTATTATAATAGACTAGCTAACAAATCCGCAGCTTCGCGCGCGTAGTTTTTCAATAAAAGCATTACCCTCCTCCTGCGAAGTTGAGTAAAAAGTAGCTTATGTCACCCGGGGATAGTGTAGCTTCCCAACAGTGAAATAATTTTTGAAATCGGCCAGTAGTTTTGGAGCATATTCAATACACACAATAAATCTTTCCTCTTTATAATATTAATATAGATATCTACGATAGGCCCCGGCGGGGTCGATGGGGCTGCGATACGTCCCGGTACACTGGTAACTCGATTGCCCCGGTTTGTAAGAATTATAGTTATTCATTACTACAATTATACTTATTCATGCTAACTATCTTACCCAAATTGCAGTATATTCACATATGCGGATGACACTGCGCTTATCGTCAGTGGTCAAACTTGGGTTGAAACCCAATCAGCAGCAGAATCTGCGCTTACTTTAGTCCTTAAGTGGCTCTCTGAAAATTTACTTACTCTAAGTACTGCCAAAACCAAGTTTGTCACTTTTCTCCTTCTGCCCGCTCCCAGCCTTCCCCATCTTTTTCTCTTTGTGCTCACACATGTCCTAATGTTGGCAATGATTCATGTTCTTGTCCCTATCTAAATCGTGCGCCTAATATAAAATACCTGGGTATACACTAAGACTGTAGTCTCTCTTGGACCACGCATATTGAGTTCACTGTTTCTAGAGTTAGAAAACTGATATATGTCTTTAGAAAACTGAGAGGTGCTGCTAATCCTGATTGTCTGAAAATGGTTTACTTTGCTCTGGCACAATCCCTACTCTCCTACTGTATCACCGCTTTGGGAGGAGCTATCAAAACTCAAATCTTGAGGGTCGAGCGTGCACAAAGACCAGTCCTGAAGGTTATGTCCTCAAAACCAAGACGCTTTTCCACTGATAGTCTGTATACACTTTGTGGTGTTCTAACGGTGAGACAACTGTTTATCTTAGCTTCGGTCCTGCGCAAACACTCACAACTGACCTACGATCCAAACCTAAGCTCCACAAAGCGACGCTCTGATATAATATGCCCGATTGAGTCGCGTACAACAGTGGCAGCTTCTAGACAATTTTACCACCTAAGTTGCTCACTTTATAATAAAATAAACCGAGTTCTAGACGTCTATCCCCTCCCACTTTACAAATGTAAGAAAAAAATCACTGAATGGCTCCAATTTCTTTCATATGCAGAAACAGAGGAACTGTTGACCACCCTCAGGTAACAAATATTCATAACCCTTTCACATGTATTCACACACTAACACACATACACTCACACATCCACACACGCAAACTCACACACGCACACACACTCACGCACATACACACCCACATACTCACAATCATGTACACTCAGTAGTCTAAACCTATCATATCTCATTTTAGCTATTTAAAAACTAAACTAACTTACATTTTCTTTTTCTTTTGCCATTGTTACTTTTAGAAATTTATTTTGTTTTATTTTGTATTAAAATAGTAAGTAAGGAACAACAATTGTACTGGTTTAGGAGACGGGCGCTGACACTGCTACACAGTTTTTCCTAATTTTTTGCAGCTGTCAACGTTCACTATTTGTTCTTGATTCCTATGTGTTCTTGAACCAAATAAATAATTTGAATTTGAAAAAAAAAATACTATAAATCATGGACAATACACATAAAGGCACAGTTAATGAACAGTCAGGAACATTTGACAACTGAATATTTCTTTAGCCATTCCTTATCTCGAACAGTGGACTACGCCAATGACAAAAACATCCACCCGTTATTATAAATACGGGATTTATCACGTACCGTCTTATCGGTGTTTCGACCGACAATGTTTCGGTTCAGTTCGTGAACCTTCATCAGGGTGAGTGCGATCCGCTCCGAATAACGTCTCGCCTCGCACGTGCGAGGCGAGACGTTATTCGGAGCGGATCGCCGATAAGTCGATAAGTCGGATCAATTCGACGAATTGAACCGAAACATTGTCGGTCGAAACACCGATAAGACGGTACGTGATAAATCCCGTATTTATAATAATGATTGAAATCAATCACGAAAGTTTTCTAAGTAAAAACATCCACCATACTAATAATATAAATGCGAGAGTAAGTCTGTTTGTTTGTAAGTTTGTTACCTTTATACGACTAAAGGACTGAAAGGATTGTAATGAAATTTGGCAAGAAGATAGATTATATCCTGGAAAAGAACATAGGCTATCTTTTGTTTTAAAAAATAATCTTGAAGGGGGTGAAATAAAGGTTGAAAGTTCCATATAATCTAACCGTCGTTCATTAACGAGAAGTCATTTACATGAAGTGTCGCGTCACTTTGACTTCTGCATTTGATTTCTTTGATAATTTATATGGCAGAACAACGTTTGCCGGGTCAGCTAGTTACCCATAACTAGCTGACCCGGCAATTCATTTAGATTTTTTCACAGAGTTAAGTAGCATAATCAAAATTACGTTATGCAAAAAACTAGATAGTCTAATGAATAATTACATTACTAAATGATATTAAATAGTTTAGGTCATTACCAAACCATATTTTATTACCAGGTCAAAATAAAAGCCGGCCAAGTACGAGTCGGACACGCGCACAAAGGGTTCCGTCCAATTATCTATAAAATCTGCAAAAAAATTATGTCTCTTGTGTGGGAGCCCCATTTAAATATTTATTTTATTCAATAGCACAATTTTATTTATTTACCTTATTTTGGTGCCGATTAAACTAGTCATCTAAATTGTATGAGCGCCCGTACAATTCAGAGGACTTAATTGGCTTCAACTATGTATTTATGGGGACACCCTTGAACTTTCAACTTTATTATTTTTTGAACTTTTTGCTAAATTTCGTAATTCTAGGTGACCGGGAACTACCATATAGATTCTCGACCCAAAACCTATAGGGTACTTTCGGTTGACCTAGAATTGTCAATTACACATTCATCTTCTTCTTGTTCTTATCAGGTCAAAACGAAACAGGCACTTATGTAGCAAAGGTCAATAGTTTGTTAATAGTGTCGAAGGCGTGTTGTTTATTTTGTATTTATTTTACGACCAAGTTTAATTAGATCTGATCGGTTTGTTATTTAAACAATTTTTTTTGCATACATTGTTTAAGTATGACTCAACTACCAGTTTTTTAAGCGCCGACTACCTATGTCTCATTATAGAACAAAATTAAATTTTGAAAATATACAATACATAATTTAATTAGTCAAGCACGTGTCGGTCCACGCACAGTGAAGGGTTTATACAAAGTAAATATTGCAGTTGATTCAGGTCAATTTGTATGAAAAATATAATGCATATACCGATCTACAGTCACAAGTTTTTCGACTACGGCTCGGATACTAGTAAAATGTACTCAGCTATGAAAGTTCTTTTTACAACTACCGTTATGTGCTACTTTTTACTTAGAAAACTTTCGTGATTGATTTCAATCATTATTATAAATACGGGATTTATCACGTACCGTATTATCGGTGTTTCGACCGACAATGTTTCGGTTCAATTCGTGAACCTTCATCAGGGTGAGTGCGATCCGCTTCGAATAACGTCTCGCCTCGCACTGATGTTATGTGCTACTATATTGGATAGTTTTCAGATATGTAAGAATAGCGGTTTAACTGGTAGTCATACACACAACCACACCCGATTATTACGAAAATGGCCACACACCTTATATTTTGTAAACATACCCATGTATCAAAAAAAAATTGACGAAACTGCATAGTGTTTTTTGTGGGTCACGTAAGTAAAAGGAAAGTATGTATGTGATTAAGGGGTGATGTCTTTTACTCTTACAGTATATCTAAATACATTTTTTTTTGTTTTTTTTCATAACTTACTAGGCATCCCTAAAGGCATGTTTGCTGAGCCGCGGGTCGATGGTTTCCATGCCATAATACGTAAGAAAACGTCCTCATTGCTAAGCAGAGTAAAGCCAGCATTCTGCAGGTATGACCTGATAGATATGATCTGCCTGTGATTAAATCTTAAATTCAGTTCCTGATAAAATATCCTTATGACTATTGGCTGCGGGATGCCAATGAAAGTTTTAACAAAAATACATGTAATATTACATATTACTATCCTAGATATTTAAGTTTATTATACCTACTAACACAAATGTGGCAGGTATATCAAATAAAGTATATCGAAGCTGTTGCCTCTAAAAATATAGTAGATTGTAAAAAATTGAAAAATATATAGTATGTGATTAAAATATTTCTTTTTTAAATGAATATTCCTTGCTACTCTGCGCCTTAATAACTAAATTTTTGTTTTTAACAAAGCATTCATATGCTTGATGGTAGTCCAAACTTAAGTTGAAAAACACCATTAATTCTGCTTTTATTAAATTCAAAATCAAAATATGCGCTCTGAGAATGCTGATGTTAGATAGATAGATAATTTCTTTATTGCACACCATTAAATATTAACATACAAAAGAAAATACATTTTTAAATCATAGGTACAAGGGGCGGCTTTATCGCTAAAAGCGATCTCTTCCAGGCAACCTGTGGATGGACAGGATCTATGTGAACAAATAAGGACGGCGGCGTTATTAAATATAATATAAAATAAAATGCATGTAATATAATCATAAAATTACATAAATATTAATATTATACTACATGAAATATGTATACCTACATATATAAATTATAAAAATACATAAATTAATAGATGGCCTAGTGAGCGATGTTTGACAGATAGTGTTGTCTGACCATGTTTTAAAGATAGGGAGAGATTTAGCGGGACGAATTGAGACAGGTAGGGCATTCCAGAGCCGGCAGAGTAAAAGAGGTACTATAAAATACTGAGGTATGATGGGGTGTTTTTAATTGAAGGGTTTCAGAGGAACGTAAGGATCGAGAGTTGGAAAGGTGAAGAAAGACAAAGCGTTCTTTAAGGTAGGATGAAGTAGAAGGAATGAAAAGGATGCTGTAAAGGAGGGAAATAATGTGCGTATTCTGGCGAAGGCGGATAGGTAACCACTTAAGTCTGTGGCGATACTCGGAAATATGATCGTACTTGCGCAAGCCAAATATGAATCTAATAGAGAAATGCAGGAAGGAGGAAATGCAGGAGATGTTGCAGGAATTGAAAGAAAAAATTATACAACTTTTAAAATAGTAGGCAAGTCCGAACTATTTAGGAAAATAACTTTTTGGCGTTTTTCAACCGTTGAGTATATAAGTTTTGGCCAGAGAGTACAATGTTCAAAATTTTGTTCATTTTATTGATCTCTGAGTAAAAATTGTTAAAAGTAATTTGTTTCTAATTTTAAAGAGGAACGGGCTGTAAAAAAAGATTAAGGCTGCGTTCCACTTTACGCAGAATATAGTAGTTTCACCTACAATTAATTTTTTTAGAAATAATATAATATTAAAATATCCTACTATATTAGGGGATCAAAAACGATCCCCTAATATAGTAGGATACTATAATATATAGTAGGGTTGGCCACCCCAGGGTTGCCAACTTGTAAACCTACTATTTGTCGGAATTAATAAATTAATTTAATTTTAATTTAAAGTCTAAAACGTATAATTAAGCCAACATGACGGGCATGGTAAAACTATTAGTTCGACTACGGAACCCTAAAAAATAAGCTGAAGCATTAATATAGCGTGGTTGGTAGCAAGTTGCACGATTAGCTAACTAAAAACTCAACTAGGACAAGATTTTATATATGTAGGCAATAAATGCTTTAATGGAGCGTCTACCAGCATTTATACATTAGCATTTATACAACACTAGCTTCCGCCTGCGGCTTTACACAGTTCATTTCCGTCCCACAGTAACTGGTTTATAAGATGCCTATATCCTATTCCAGGTCATCATCAACCTATGTTCCAAATTTCAGCCAAATCGTTTATAATTTATAATACTTTAACATTTTACATTGGCCAAGTAATTTCTCCTACACAACTTACCGCCAAATAAATACAAAATAGAATAAACTCTTCATCGAAAAGGTACTGGGCTTTAAAATAAATAACAAAAAAACCCAAATATACTCAAACAAAAAACTCTAACGAAAAATAATATCAAAAGATTAGAAATATGTCAACATAATATAGAAAGAAGCATGATAAATATAAAAAGAAAAGATAAAAAAAATCTTAAACTCATAAGAAGGAAAACAAATATTTCAGATGTCACGTACACAATTAAAAACTAAAATGGAAGTTGGCAGGCCATAACATCCGAAGTAAACAGGAAAAATGGGCTAGGGACGTAACAGAATGGTATCCTAGGGAAGGAAAGAGAAAAAGGAGAAGACCATTTCGAAGATGGGAAGACGACTCAAGAGCTACAGCAGGCGCGATGTGGAAGAGGACAAGATCGTGAAATAAGGAAGACTCTGGGGGAGGCCTGTGCTGAAAAGCAAAACAACCTTGAAAAAAACCAATGTCAATGTCAATTTAGATTATATGAACAATTTTCTTGCAAAACTACTAGAAGTAAGTTTGTTAATAAAGGCTATTTGAAATTGAAATTAAACATTTTAAATGATTCATTTATACAAGATATACTAGAAAAAAAGTCACGTTGACCCGGATACTAAACTCAAACAAAAGAAGATGCTTTATCGTTAACGTTAATAAACACTATCAGATAACAAGAGAGATTATAATTAAGTACATTAATTATGTTCAACAAGGGCTAACTAGTTTAGTAACCATTTAAATTAAATAAATAGTTTAAATTTATGCACATCTAGCGGACGAAAGAAAACTGTTGCATTAATGCCCAGGCATTATGTAGGTTAGGACCTGTTTGACGCCCATTATCGCAATAATTAAGGCGTAAAAATGCTATAACTTTAGAATAATATACTATATTATATACTATACGTATATTTTGAATAATATAATAATAATATATTATAATTTATTTATATAATATTTTGTCGAATGTTGTCAATCGTCGAATCCATCTCGGATGGGCAGCGTTTGGGAAACTTCGCAACGTCTTTTCGTCCAACATACCTCAGTGCCGTAAGACGAAAGTCTACAATCAGTGTGTGTTACCAGTGATGACATATGGAATCGAGACGTGGTCCTTCACTATTGGCCTTATGAATAAGCTCAGAGTCGCTCAACGAGCTATGGAGAGGGCTATGCTCGGGGTTTCTCTACGGGATCGAATCAGAAATGAGGAGATACGTAGGAGAACTCAAGTCACCGACATAGCCCGACGGATTAGCACGTTGAAGTGGCAATGGGCAGGCCATATAGCGCGCAGAACAGATGGCCGATGGGGTCGAAAGGTTCTCGAGTGGAGGCCACGGACCGGCAAGCGCAGCGTAGGACGTCCACCCACAAGATGGGCACACGACTTGGTAAGAACCGCAGGTCGGCGTTGGATACAGGCCGCTTCCAACCGCAGTTCCTGGAGATCAATGAGGGAGGCCTTTGTCCAGCAGTGGACGTCCTACGGCTGATATGATGATGATGATGATGATAATATTTTGAATAATAATATCGGGATACTCAAATACTCACAAATCATGGTAAATATCCCGTTTTTAGTATAAATAGTGTAAAAATACTGCCTAAAATATCGCGTAAAATAGAGTGGCTACACTAGGTAGCTCCTACTAGCTATCACCTAATGGCTAGCTGGATCTAAAACGAGCACATTAGTGCTAAACCTCGCTCAATGACTATCTCAATGTGGAGTGTACTCACTCCCTGTATAGTTTATCCAAGTTACCAAGAATCGGGTTAAAAGTCCTGCAGATATGAAGTTTACTAGCAGGACCACCACAGTTGCACTGCATGACCCATGATGGTTTCGAACGCACTGCACCACTGATCCCGTGGTGCAGTGCGTTCGGTTCTCGCCGCGGAACAAATGTTTGTATGATCTACAGATCTTTGTTCCGAGTCCGGATGTTTTTCTATTTAATAAGTATGTATTCGTAGGAAAAAATAATATTTACTTGTTCTATCAGTTATCTGATTCACATAGTACAAGCTCTGCTTAGTTTGGGGCTGGATAGCGTTGTGTGAAATGTCCAGCAATATTTATTTATTCACTAATTATGGCATGTCAACAATGAATTGTGTAATTATGAATATTTTGTTAATTTTCCTTGTATAAAAAATTCATCGTAGTTTTTACCAAGTAAGTATTATTATAATATTTACAAAGATATTGCAATTAAGCGTTAATTTGTACGAAAAATCTTGTATTTCTGTATACTCGGAATTAGAGAAACGTGGTTCATTAATATGAAACGCTATTCTGATCTAAAGTGAGTCGGGGGTTAGTTGGTTTATAAACCCCTTTTTCCGCGGCATAGACACAACTAAAATATAGGGTGTTTGATAATATACGCACAAAAATGAAATGGGTTATTTTGGTGAGCATAATAAATAAATTTGTGAAATGTTTTCCATAGAAATGTGAAATTTATTTTGTCATGAAAAAACAAACATTTTATTAAACTTACGTGGTACTATTGCATAATACTTGCCACCTAACCACAGATACTGTATTGGTGACGTCTCGAGATATCTCTTGTTGTCCCTTTCTAACCCAAAACCGGTAGACATTTCCGAAAGAGATATCAAATCGGCCTTTATTTTTGGATGTCGATTGCAGGAGTAATAAGTAAGTTTTATTGATTGATTGATTGAAAATTCTTTATTACATAAAATACATAAATCTGTACATAGGCGAACTTAATGCTAGCAAGAATTCTCTTCCAGTTAACCTTTGCGTAGTGTTGAAAAAACATTTTTGCAGGTAGTGCATGACATAATGTAGCAGGAAAAATTTTATAATAAAAAAATAAGACTAAGATATAAGTATTGAGAATACGAACGAAACATCATATATATATAGAGTATTTTCCATAAACGTACTTTCAAATATAACACATCAATAAACACTAGTTGAAAAATAATAGATAAACTAATAAATAGGAAGTTACAATAAAACTAAATACACTTATATGATATAAAGATAACAGAGTGGATAAATGACAGAGCGTCTACAGGACACCACTCATTTTATATCGAATTAATCACCTAATTTAGTCGATTTTCTCGAAAGTTTGATAGTAGTAGTTTTTTTTCGAGAAGTCACTTAAATATCGTCAGTATATTACCAAATACCCTGTATAGAGTAAGATATTATTACGCAACTTTCTGCCTATGCTTTATTGGAAAAAATTGGCGCAAAAGTGTACCTCAGAAATAGATTTTAATATTCATTGAATATTTAATTTGTCTAATCCAAAGCGAGACGTGCCTAAATATCCTGCGTAAAAACAACCTTGAATATTTAAAAAAATAAAGTCTATCAAATCGCTATTCCGCGGTTAACATTGGATCGGCATCCGAACCAGCCCACAGTAGTAATCTTTTTTTGTTGTTTTTTTATAAATTTATTTGGAAAGATATACAGTCATACATTATGAATGTAGAGGTTCCTACTTTCCAGGCTTCAAATGATAGACTCGGTATGTGGCAGAGTGGACTGTATTTTCTTTCTTCTTAGTTGCTAGGTTACAATGTTTTTTTTTTATTTTCGAATGGACTTATCTCGCTGTTGGCCTCTGAGGCCGTTGCAGCTTAACCGAGCTTTTGGCGAGCGCAGAAGGCGCTCAGCCCTATAATTTTATTTTTGATGAGGCAACTAGCGCAAGGGCACCACTTAGGTACGAACCTCGGCTTGGGCTGTTGCCGGGACAGGGATAGGAGAGAAACGCCCGGGTACGTGTTTATACCTCGTGTAGGCGGCGACTAAAGGGACTCATCGACCTCGCCGGCGAGGTCGGTGTATCGCGTACTTGATATTTATACTAAACTAAGTCCTCGCCCTAGCTACGGCGTGGGAAGCGTAATTTACCTATTTAACCAATAACATTTTTAATCGAACTTTCTAGAATAAAGTTAGACAGAGACACATTGTAACTACGTATAGCCATCCTTTTTCTTCTTCGCCGTCATCGAACTTTCCAGAAAAGCTAGACGAATAATTGCCTGTAGTTATCCCGTTCTATCGACCGTCCGTTACAATGAACATAGTACTAGTAGTTACATAGATATAAATGCATGACCAGCGACATCATACACGGATTAATTGAAGAAGTGAACATTATTAATTAATTATTTTACAAATAATACATGATTAAACAGTAAAAAACGAGAATAAGTGGGTAGTGGGTACACATATATCTACATTGTACCCACTGTCAGCTGCTCAAATACCAATCGCCTAATTTTTACACTTTTTTACAATTTAGTAGTCGTATGGACTAATGCCGCGGTATTATCAAAACATACTTTCACCTTAATATATTCAGTAAAATACCTACACAACACTTAAGTATTTTTGATTTTATAAATACCCCTTGTATAGAACCCAAAGAAAAACACAGACAGACGGACAACACATACTTAACAAGAAAATACAGTATTTAAAAAAAAGTGGTTCTCCCTTGGACAGGGTCCAAAATGTATGAAGCGTAGGTTAGAACTAGTTACTGACGCAAAACTAACCGATTATTCTCAAATGTATACACATTACACTACCCCTTTAAGAGCTCTTGCACTAAAAAAAAAAGAGTGTGCTTTGGACCACACGACTGAAGTAAAACTTCTTTAGCTCCATCTAGGCGCATATAGTGAGTATATAAGTTATTTTCTTCTGCTGCTGCCTGCCATCTGTTGTGGAATAGCTGAACTTTCTCGTAAATCGAAGCTGGTAAATTAAAAATACGAAACGTCGTAAATACTTTTTTTTATCTATGGTAAAATTTTTATTTTATTTTTATCTTATTTTTATTATATTGAACTATATGAACTCTATTATACAACATGAAGGAGTGTTTTGTTTTTGCAGTTTGTATAATTTAGGCTAATTTGGGATAGAAGATATGCGACAAATCAACTGGCTATGAGAGAAATAGCGAAAGAAAATGTGTGCTCGCATTTCTCTCTCTTGCCCCTACTATACGAGACGTAACTCTTCACTAACTTATATCTCCCTCTCAACTTCCGTTCGCACTTTTCGTAACACATTCACCAGCTTACTCCCCAAGTCAAGCATGCGTAAAGAAGTTTTACTTCAAAAAAAGCTTGTAAATCCCTTGTAATCGCCGTTTTTCCAAATAAATCGGAATATGGTGCCATTTTTAGAAACCTTCTCGGAATAAGCTGTTTTTACTTTAGTGCTCGACACCTGCACCAGAGAAGATGGAACACGGAATCCACTCAAGGATCGGACAAAGTATTCAGCATGAAAGTGACTCATTGATTGGACATTAGCATCACTTGAAAGCTCAATCATTCAATAAGTTGCCAATTAGGACGCAATTGACGCCGCGGGTCAAAATGATGCACACAGGGAGTACTCACATTATTTTACTCAAAGCTATATCAATTAATCATAAAATAAATGAATTCATTTTTTAAACAAAATCCACAGTCCTTATTTAGTTATCATGTATGTGTGTAATTTTCCAAAATTTACAAATTTTCACTTTTAAAAGTTGAAGAAATTGTGAAAAATTTAAATCGAGAATAACTACTTACTCGTAATACAAACTCTTTGTAGACAGTTTTGCATAGTTAGTTGATGAATGTGATACCTACAGCAAATAACTTTGTATTTCTTGTGCGGTACCTATTTCGGATGGTTCAGGGGAATCTGTGACCATTGCATAGACCATGAAGAAAGGCCTTATCTGTAAGAGTTCGCCGATCCTGAAGGCTTGTGAGACTAAAGTAACTGCACGATGCTTTATAGCTTTGTGGATAAATATCACACTAATATTATTTGCGAAAGTTTAGATGTTTGTTTATTTGTTACTCAATCACGTCGTAACGGCAGAACCGGATTCGATGAAATTTGGTATGTACGTAGATTACATACCTGGATTAACGCATAGGCTACTTTTTGTTGACAAAAAACGCGTGCGAAGCCGCTGGCGGAAGCTAGTGATTTCTAAAATTGAGGTGTTTGACAAACTAGTGTTGAATTCGTTCTCAGTTGCTGATATAGGTTACGTAATGCGGGTTCCAGACAGTACAACCATATTCGAGAATGCTTCTGACTTACGAAATAATAAGTTTTTCATTGATAAATTACTGTTTCAAAACAAGCTTTTATAAAATTCATAATCGGAACCGCAAGCAGATTCAAATGAACCCAAACACTAGTAGCCTGCTATTATCCATTCAGAAGTTCCGTTGTCTAGCATCCGTCTCCATCATGAGACCACCTCCATGATACCATATTATTGCATTGTCAACAAAGTTACATATGTATTCCAAATTTCAGCCCAATCGGTTGTGAGAAACGGGTTTAAAATTCAGTTGTAAGATTCCACCCGGACAAGCATACATACATTGCAAGTTAATAAAAAGCTTGTCAAGTCAAAGTCAAAGTCAAAATCTTTTATTCATTAAAATCACAAGGATCACTTTGAAACGTCAATTTTACTGCCTGTTCCTTCGCGACCAAGCCAGGAAAGAAAGGCAAGAAAAAAAGGCTGGTTGTTATTTTTTAATGATCCTTTTAGAATATACATAACAATACAGGTAATAAATTACGTCTAAATTGTAACATTTTGAACGAGTTGGAGCAATTTCATTCAATTTCCTATCATCTAAATAATCCGATATTTTATAGTAGGCTTTTTATAAAGATTTTGTTTAATTGCGTTTTTAAATTTGTTAATTGTCAATTTTTGTACATCACTTGAAAGTTTGTTATAAATGCGAATACCTAGTATATAGAGAAATAGAGTAATATAAATAGAAAATTGTAAAATAGAGAATTTTTTTTTATACATTATAGGCCAGCGTTTGACCACGATCTCGCCTGATGGTAAGCGATGATGCAGTCTACGATAGTACACGCTTGCCTAGAAGAAACCTATTCACTCGCAACTGAAGACCCCTAGGTTGTAGTTGATATCAGAAAAAGGTTTAGGTGCTAATGCGCAACATAAAACCAAGGGCTTTAAAGGATTTATTTACAATTGTGTCAATATGTACAGAGAAAGATAATTTTATATACTCGTACAGTCAACGTCAAAAGTAGATTGTTAATGAATCCTACTAATATTATAAACGCGAGAGTTTATATGTATGGATGTTTGTTACTCTTTCACGCCGGAACGGCTGAACCGATTGCGATGAAATTTGGTATGGACCTACGTAGATCACCTGGGTTAGGCTACTTTTTATTGGCAAACCACGCGTGCGAAGCCGCGGATTGGTCATCTAGTTAATTAATAAAATTAATGATATTTTTTATTACACCTCACAAGCTAGATACAACAAACGGAGAAACAAGCAAGGAAGTTCCTATAGTATCATCTTCTCACGTGTCAATGGATACAACTAAATTATTTTAAATCCCTGACACAAAAAAGGGATATCATAAGTTTGACGCCTATGTCTGTCTGTTTGTTAGTCCTAAACGGATGGACGGAATTGGACGCGGTTTTATTAAGGGAAATCTAGTTATTTGTGATGAAGATCAGGTGAGCTGTTCCGAAGACTATCAGCACTTTTCCTTTAATCTCAGCTTTGAAATGTTTTTTTTTTTACTTTTAATTTTGTAAAAGTTTACTTGCTTTGCCACATCTATAGCGTTGAGATCATTCCTTATGTGGTATTCTCGTTTCCTAACATCATGGATATCAGAAACTACCATGCCACTACAATTGGTAGCTTTACGTAAGCCAGTCGCTGTCACCAGTCTGTCGTTGAGCCAGGCCGTGTCTTACACACGAGATATGCTCTGTCGGTGTCTAGCTTAAGTGACTTGAAATACCCACATACAATCCAAATTCTAGTTAAGAAAAAAATTAAGATATTTCTCGTTGTTTTCAGATGCTGGGTTTTGGTTCCTCAAATGCCTTCGGAATTTTATTTCACAATTTCTTCGTAGAACAAGAGAGTGGAAGTGGCCTGCCCTTAGTTATAGGAGTTTACAATGGAGCGCTTTCAATAGCAGGTAAATACGTCTATTTAATATTAATATTTAGGCCATTGATGTCATGCTAATAGCCACTAAGATATAAAATGTGTAAGTATAAAGTATAATAATGTGTGACCGTTCTTGTATGGCCACCACTGAATGATAATGATGGATTTATTTTATATATTTTTATTTTATTTATTAATCCACAAAACAGATTACAGTCCACTTAGCAATAATTAAACCAAACATATAATTTTATATCTAGATTGTAATCAAATATGTGAATATAATAGAAAATAGTAAAGCAAAAATGCGTTAAAATTATATTACCCTAAAACTATAGTGTGACCATTAGTGCTGTGCACTCCCTGAGGTATGCGCGCGGCGAGACGGGGGGGAGAATCGGCTGCTGCGCTCTGTCAGTTCGCCGTCAACGCTCGTGGCGGCAGGTAGTGTTATTTGTATCGGACTGTCTATCTCATGTGCGTCTGACATAGACAGTCCGATACAAATAACACTACCTGCCGCCACGAGCGTTGACGGCGAACTGACAGAGCGCAGCAGCCGATTCCCCCCCCCCCCCCCCCCCCCCCCCCCCCGTCTCGCCGCGCGCATACCTCAGGGAGTGCACAGCACTAATGGTCACACTATAGAAATCGCAAATTTAGAAAAGACATAATTTTTTTTTCTCCGGGATGATCTACGATCAGTTGTTTGACTATGAGCAAATGTGTTCTGGGATGTGTTGCCATGTAACTTGTGCTGTACTTTTGGCGCACAACTCGTCCTGTTTGCTATTAGCATCTCAAGACAAGACATAATTAATTTAACAAAAGCATTCAGACAATTAAACAACATTAAATATTTTTGCTATAATAAAGCAGCAGGAATTTATAGATGTACCGTTTAAAGGTACGGGTATTAGTACCAAAGATATCCACGTCATATAAAGCAACCAGCTCGTTATATAGACGACACGTTTGAGGGTGAAGATTGTTAAATGAAACATTGTTTCTGTATAAGGATACTATAAAGGTTGCGGGGTTACGGGATCTATATCTGACGTTTATGTCAATCAATGGACGCCAATAAACTAGAGCAGTCCATAGTCGAATGAAGAATTTTGTGTAAATATGTTAGGATAGTATAATCTCTTCTGTAAGTTAAAGTATCAACCCCAAAGAATTTACACCGCTTGTCATATCATGACAATATTTAAACGCGATCCTACCTGGACTACATATTAATTAGGGTTTTTTAGTTTAGGTTGGATCGCGTGAGGTGTTCTAACTTAAATAATCAAATAAATATTGCTGAAAATTTCACACAGAGCTATCTAGCCCTAAAGTAAACGGAGCTTGTACTATAGGAACCAGATAACTGATAGAATACTTTTTTGTAAATACGTACTTATAATCTATAGAAAAATATCCAGTCAGAGATAAAGATCTAATGTGAAACCGGCAAAAAAAAATTGGCGGGTAAATACCGTGGGTATTAGTTATTTGTATCACACACTGATGGTTATGTCGGCCAAACCACAGAGGTGAACCTTTGATCCCAACTTGGCCATAGAGTTAAGTAATTTCATTTGACTAACTCTGGTATACACAGTTATAAATAACTTCATGTAACGTATAGGAGGATTTACAATATGAGCTTACTTGATGTGATTCTTGTGAACGGTGAAGGAAGCATTGTGAGGAAACCCAGGCATACCTGGCTACGTCTTTTCTGTGGGTTATAGCTGACTAAGTTGAGAGGACTAAGTCAGCATGCCATAGAGATGGCTACGCTTGAATGAATGAATGATTGAAACTACTATAAAAGAAAACACATAAATAAATATTGGTGCTTGGGATTTCTTTACGAGATCGAATCATAAATGAGGAGATTCGTAGAGAATCTAAGGTCACTGACATAGCAAGCAGTAGTGGCGGTGGGCGGGGCACAAAGCTCAAATAACTGATGGCCGATGGGGCAGAAAGGTTCTCGAGTGTAGACCACGCACTGAAAAGCACAGCGTAGGACGGCCTCCATTCGATGGAAAGGTGACCTGATAAAGGTTGCTGGGAGCCGTTTTGTGGAGGCCAATTTGCACATTAATTGAATCAATAGCTATTTAGGTGGTACCAGTTGTAGGAAAAAGTTTTCATTAAATTTGATGAACTTCTGCTAGCCAGAATTTTTTCTAACAATGAGATAACGCTAACATGAAACTCAGTCGATTCACATTTTAATTTGTTTTGTTAACTTTATTAATTTTTATGGTAAACTCATGCTTGACAAAAATATTACAATAAAACAAAACCTTAAAATAGATATCCACGCCAGTTTTTCTGTATCTGCTATGGTTTTGAATTTCTCCATGCAGTCCCAGTTAAAAACATTGGATAATATTCGACATATCTAATACATTCTAAACGATCGGCTTCTTTGCCCAATCAGCATATCTCCGGCGATTTGTGCCACATTGTCATTAATTAGGGACAGTAACTTAAAACCCAATCGATATATGAACTATGTGTAATACGATCCGTCCACAGAATACGTCCCACTACGAACTTGGTCTTGGACGAAATTGAGTTACGGTCAAATACTATTGATCACTGATCCATGGGTGGTCAAATGTGAACTATCAGATGTCTCTTGATCCGATTCCGACAGTCAAGAAAATAATTAAAAGTAATGAAAGCGAATAGTAAAGACAAATTGGTTTGTGACTTCACTACATACATGTTAATGTTCCCATTTGCTCCCACACACCAGTTATATAACATTTTTTGTGTGGTATAACATTTTATCCCTTACATTTTTTGTGTGCGAGTAGCATTAGACTATACCTACCTAATTTACATACTTACGCTAAAAGTTAGTTTTTTTTACTTCTATTAGACGTAACTCGAAAGAAGTCTAAACAATAAAAATATAGGTTATATAGTTGTTTTTAACCCGGTATAAAATTTGGTAATCAAAACAATTTCTAGGTCTATGCATGTATTTTTAAGTAGGTGACTGCGTGCGGGCTCGTATTGATATGATCGGATACCTAGATTCTAATATTTTCTTTAATAAAACACAGCGACGGGCAGGAATAGGATAAATCGGGACCCACCTTGCACCGATGCCTTCGTTCCAGGAAACTTTCGCTTATTAAATGAATATATCTATTACAAATTAAAACACAATAGCTTCTTTTAAACTTTATTAACATAGATAACTGTCATCAGTCTCTCGTCATGCATGTACAGTTTAGTGATCATCATACAATCAGTTAATAAAAATAAATTTAATATCAACAACATACACAACTTATAGGAGCGTTACAGATGAATGCGCAAAAAAATTTACTTAATAATTAATAATATTTCAGCTGTACTGGGGAATCGTCATTTCTATATCATTATCTTTACAGTCATAGTCTTTACATAGTTTAAAATGAAATCGCTTCCGCTGTCTGCTCGCTTAGATATTTTAAACTACTCAACGGATTTTAATGCAGTGATTCAAGAGAAATATATATTACATACATAGTAACTGCGAAAGTAATTGTTTGTTAGTTTGTTCGTTACCTTTTCATAACTAAATGACTGAACGGATCGTAATAACAGGGTAATGTTTTTATTGAAATACCACGTAAGAACATCATCTCTAACATTCTCTAACATTTCTTATCATTACTATTATTCCTTACATAATATATTTTTTTTCTTCTATCTACTTATCATAATTATCTAATTAAGCCTATCATAATTGTATGCAAATACATTCGTTCTTATGAGTTCTAATGACTTGCCTAAAAAAGGAATATAGGAAATAATAAAAAAGGATTTTCTGCAGAATAACAGTGCCGAGCTGTCGATCGGTGGCGAGGCATATTGCTGAGCTGGAACCCATTTGCTGCAGTAGCACATACACACCTACTTGCCTCTTTTTAATTTTTCCCTGACTACATTGTAAATTTATTATTTCATTCTATTGTTCCTATGTTAGTTGAATGTAATTTTTTGTTTTTTCTTACTTGTGCTTTCTCTTTGATGTTATACTTTCGATTGTATTGTGTAAATTTGTGTGTGCTATGGTAGCAAATAAATGTCTGTCTATGTCTATGTATGCGAAGCCGCGGGCGGGTCAGCTAGTAACGAATAAAAACTATATAAAATAAATAGATAAATATCAAAATAAATATTATTATATACCTAATCATCAAAATATCCACGGTTTTTTCTTAACTGGCCGCACATGGTGGGAGGAAGACAGAGGATATGTCACAGATAGGGTCGAAAGGGATGGAAAATCACTGTTTCTTCTAACCGATGTTAAAGACTTACATAATATTTAATTATGGCCTAAACACGAGGAAATACCAATTTAAAGTTCTAGAGTGCTTAGAGTCAATGCTCTAGCTAGAAGTATTTCCTATTTGAAGAGAAAATAACTTCACATCCGTAAATCCAACACCTTTGAAAACGGGAAAGTATAGGCGTAAGTCGGTGGGTTGCATAAGGAAACTTTAGCACTGATATCATTACAATGAAAAACTGGCCTGCTCTACTTCCTTTCAAGATAGCTACCACAACAGTGTCATAATGTAAGTTTTACTTACTACACTAATACCTAATACATAAGTTAAGATATTATCTATTTTATCAAATTCGATTTTAAATGAATATGTAAGGGGTTTCTGTTCTAAATAATTGCATTCTGCCCTGCATTCAAGGTTATTTTATACTCAAAATTGTTTTTATCTCTATTTTGAACAATAGTACACTAATATTATAAATGTGAAAGTTTGGATGTTTGTTTATTTATTTCGTTGTTTGTTTGTCACTCAATCACGTCATAACGGCTCAACCGATTTCGATGAAATTTGGTATATACGTAGATTATAACCTAGATCACCGCATAGGCTACCATTAATACCATAAATCAGTTCCCATGGGATAAAAATGGGATGACAAGTCAAGTAGCAACAGCGAATTTAGCTTTATTTTTAGGTTACCGACACATAGTAGTATAACGCGTACGAAGTCGCAGCAACAGCTAGTTCTTTACTAATCTAGGTCAATGCATTAGCATGCCATTCAATATCAGTGTCGCGGCATATCTACGGCATTATCATAATACATTGGTGAATATAATATACCTTCTTTAATGGGAAAGCTATAGGTACCTCTCTGCAATCTTCGGTGACAAAAGGACACCAAATCCACATTCTAAATGTTTTAGTAGTAAGTAGAATTATATGGCATCAAACACTATAGTCATTTTATAGCATTTAATGTAACGCCTCCTCACACTTCACTCATCCAGTTACCCCAAAGGTTGCCTGGAAGAGATCGTTTTGAGCGATAAGGCCGCCCATTGTACCACCACGTATTAGTCTTCTAAGTTAGTTTCTAAGTTTTCTAGGTAATTGTAATTTGGTGTAACAATAAAGAATTATCTATCTACTAGCTGTTACCCACGACTTCGTACGCGTTACACTACTAAATTTATAGGTAACCTACAAATAAAGCTAAACTCGCTGTTGCAACTTGACTTGACACCCCATTTTTATCCCAAGGGAACTGATTTATGAGATAAATGATAGCCTATGTGCTGATCCAGGTTATAATCGACGTATATACCAAATTTCATCGAAATCGGTTCAGCCGTCACGGCGTGATTAAGTAACAAACAAACAAACATTCAAACTTTCGCATTTATAATATTAGTGTGATCTATTGTAAGAATATGTTAATATTATATATGGGGAATGCTGGTCAATGCGTTACGAAAAGTGCAAACGGAAGTTGAGAGGGAGATATGAGTTAGTGAAGATAGAAAGAAAGAGAGTTACGTTTCGTATATTTTAAAACGATAATATGCGAGTGTGAGTTGTTATATCATCCGAATACTTTGGTACATACCATTCCGGACTATTCGATTTAACCGTCCGAACACAGAAAAACCCTCCGTCGTCCGAGACACGTTCTCGGAGACCCGGATGACGAAATCACTTCCGCTAATGCGGGTGAGTCATCCACATTAGACAGAGCAAACACTCCATAAATACACCGACCTCGCCGGCGAGGTCGATGAGTCCGTTTAGTTGCCGCCTACACGAGATACAAGCACGTACCCGGGCGTTTCTCTCCTATCCCCGTCCCGGCAACAGCCCAAGCCGAGGTTCGTACCAAAGTGGTGCCCTTGCACTAGTTGCCTCATCAAAAATAAAATTATAGGGCTGAGCGCCTTCTGCGGTCGCCAAAAGCTCGGTTAAGCTGCAACGGCCTCAGAGACCAACAGCGAGATAAGTTCATTCGAAAAAAAAAAAAAGAGTGCGAGTTGCGTCTGTCCAGAATGAATATAGACTGATCGACCCACAGACGTGTGGACAATTTTGTAATTGAACAATTTTAAAATTATTATTTTGAAAAAGAAGTTTTACTTCAGTCGAGTGGTCTAAAGCACACTCGTTTCTTTCTGTATATTTGTGTGTTATATATTTTGTCTGTACTTGTATAATGTTACAATTTAGTCGTAATTTATTTTCTTTATTATTATGTATTCAAAAAATATAAATAGATCATTAATAAGAACAACCGGCCTAGTTTATTATGTTTGCTATCTCGCAAATAAATAATTGTCTATGTCTAAGATATAAATTTGTTTCAGGATTCCTTGGCGGTATAGCACTCAAAAAATACTCATTCCGCCAAGTGGGATTAGTAGGAGCTGGCTTATTTGTCCTGGGTGATGTATTGACCATATTCGTGCAAAAGACTTACCAGCTGGTTTTCACTTTTGGAGTTATCAGAGGTCAGTGATTTCCTCTCAGTCTCGCTGCAAGGCTCAACTGCCCACTACTTTAACAATAACAGTAACCCTGTTGTGAAGCGTTTGGCCCTATTACTTTTCTTTGAAGGAATTTCCTTTCCTGTCCTACTATACTTTTACCTTGAAGTGCCTTTTATTTTCAGGGGCAGGATTTGGTGTGATGATACCTGTCAGCTTTACAGCCTTTAACTGCTACTTCACCAAGAAACGAACTACAATGATGAGTGCCAATCAGACCCTAAGCAGTATGGCATCCATCACCTTTCCTATAATGGTGACTTTTCTCCTATCCGAGTATGGGTTCAGGTGGACCCTGGCGCTGATTATGGCGGTGGATCTTCATCTGCTGTTTGCGATGTTGGTGATGCATCCTGTGGAGTGGCATCTCATCAAAGCTGATGTGACTGATACGGGTAAGACGCGATACAGATTTCAGATTTACTATTATAGTTTACTATTATAGTTTACTATTATAGTTTACTATTATAGTTCACTATTATAGTTTACTATTATAGTTCACTATTATAGTTCACTATTATAGTTTACTATTATAGTTTACTATTATAGTTTACTATTATAGTTCACTATTATAGTTTACTAATATAGTTCACTATTATAGTTTACTATTATAGTTTACTATTATAGTTCACTATTATAGTTCACTATTTTAGTTTACTATTATAGTTTACTATTATAGTTTACTATTATAGTTTACTATTATAGTTCACTATTATAGTTTACTATTATAGTTCACTATTATAGTTTACTATTATAGTTCACTATTATAGTTCACTATTATAGTTTACTATTATAGTTTACTATTATAGTTCACTATTATAGTTTACTATTATAGTTTACTATTATAGTTTACTATTATAGTAGTAATTATCATAATAATCTTGCTCGTATAATCTCTGTGGTTTTAATGGCCTACGTATACGTTTATTATTAACAAATAATGCTTATAATGCTTATGCGTAATGCTTTTATACATCGTGAAACCTGCTGTGTTCTTGTTTAGCATCTTATTGTAATTACCTGTAATGTTATATCAATTAAAATCATTATATTAAATACGGGTTTTATCGGTGTTACGACCGAAAATGTTTCGGTTCAATTCGTGAACCTTCATCAGGGCGAGTGCGATTCGCTCCGAACTGCGTCTTCGCGCGAGTAGAAATAAATCACGAAAGTTTTCTAAATAAAATATCAATTATACATGCATTTATTTCAGGTATTATTGATCCATATAGTGTTAGTAAATCCTTAAAACTAGATTAGTTTAATAAGTTACATGAATAATTTGATAAATAACGAAATTAAAGTTAAAAGGGATAATATTATGCATGATCTGAAGTTATTTAAATCCAATATTTTATCATAAATACCATAAATATTGCATGATTGCGTAGAACAACCGTTATTGTCTGAATCTTCATTGAATCATTCTAAAAGTCGCCTGTCGTCTTTTTATCGTCAACTCTATTAGATCGTCCGAGTAATCTAGACATCATTAAATTTAGCAAAAGAAATATAGCAAGAACTAAATGCTTTCAAGTAAACCAGTATTGATAAGTGCAAAATGTAGACGCTTATGTTTGGACGAATAAAATATAAAGATGCAGATGAAGCAAATGAAGTTATGTATAAAAAAGAAAGCTGTGGTCAGTCCAGCTATTTGTTAAATGTGTTTTAATCACGTTTTTTTTTTGTATGTGAATTACGTACGAAAAATAAAACAGGAAAGACGCAATGTTTTTAATTATCAAAATTGGAAGGATCACTTTGAAACGTCAATTTTACTGCCTGATCCTTTGCGACCAAGCCAGGAAAGAAAGACAAGAAACAAGGCTGGTTATTATTTTTAATCATCCTTTTATATTTATTGAATACATGACAATAAATAAAATAAATTACGACTAAATCGTAACATCTTTGACCGAGTTGGAGCAATTTTAATGCCAAGCTTCTCTATAATCTAAATAATTCGATATGTTAAAGTCAAAGTGACTCTTTTTAAAGCGTACGTGTACATCGCTGTATTCCGCGAGTCTTTGGTTTCAGTATACGCAATGCTCTGCGAGTCCAATTTAATAATGCGTTCAGGGCACTGTTGCGGCTTCCGCGCTTCTGTAGTGCCTCAGGCATGTTCGCCAAAGCACGAGCAGACAACTTAGATGCCATCGGGCGTAAAATAAGAGCCTCACTACTACGCGTGCGTAGTAGTGAGGCTCTTATTTATGGTGTTGCTGCTCTCGCATACCGTGGTATGCGAGAGCAGCAACACCATCCTAAACGTCATCGCCAACAAACTCGACTGTCCTCTGACGCAATTAGTAATTAAATACTAGCTCCCCTAGATTTAAGCTTTTTACTAACAAAATAGATCCATTGTTATCTGATTAAATAAATAAATAATAATAATTATAGTAGACTTTTTTATAAAGATTTTATTTAATTACGTTTTTAAATTTGTTAATTGTCAATTTTTGTACATCACTTGGGAGTTTGTTATAAAAGCGTATACCTTGCCCTTTAAACGGTTTACTAACTTTATGGAGTCTGCAAGTGGCAACAGCGAGTTTATCTATAATATTAGGTCGAGGAAAAAGTTTCTTCGCATTTTTTAAGAAAATTCGAAACATTTTTGAATATAGTTTATTTACATTTAACTAAAGTATGTAGGTAACATTTTAATCGATAACTTTTTGCCATCTTGTAGGTAGGGACATGATCGCATTGCTATAGAAATTTTGGGGCTTCTGATCAAAACAACGCGACAAGTAATTTTGGCAGTCCTCTCGTGATGTTAACCTGACACTGCCTAAAGGATTCTCAAGAGACCGAAACTCAAGAGGGGAAAATCTGAAGGTGCAAAGTCATGACTATACGGCGGATGCATTAACACATCCCAGCCAAACTCTCTTAATTTTTGCTGAGTGGCTAAAGATGTGTGAGGTTTAGCGTTATCATGATGAAAAACCACACCCCTTCTGTTGATAAATTTCGGCCGCTTTCTCTCAACTTCTTGCTTTAATCTCATCAGTTGTTCGCAGTAGAGTTCAGAATCGATGGTCCTGCCTGATGGTAACATCTCATAATGAATAATGCCCTTCCAATCCCACCACACACACAGCATCACCTTGTTGCGAGTTAACCCGAGTTTCGCCACAGTCTGTGAAGCCTGACCGGCCTTTGACCACGACTTTTTTCGCACGTTCTTGTCGTACGTGATCCACTTTTCATCACCAGTTATCAGTTTCTTCAAAAATGGTTCGGTTTCATTACGTCGTAATAAAGAATCACAAATGAGTACACGGTTCATTAGGTTTCTTTCAGTGAGCTCGTGGGGTACCCAAATATCGAACTTTTTTGTGTACCCAGTTTTTTTCATATGCGCCAAAACTGTTTTGTGATCAATTCCCAGTTCTTCAGCTACGTCGTAACTACTGATATGCCGAAATTGCTATACTTTTTTAAAAATGGCATCAATTTTATCCGTAATAGGGTGAAAAGAGCGACGTGCATCTTTGACATCAAAATTTCCGGATTGAAAACGCTTAAACCAAATTTGTGCTACTCTCACAGACACTGGACTAGGTCCATAAACATTGCAAATTTTTTTCGCGGCTTGCGTTGCATTTTTACCTTTTTTGTAGTAAAATTTTAAAATGTATCTAATTTCTTCATTAGATTCACTCATCTTTACAGTACGAAAAAAAATAAAAATCATACATTTTCCTTATTTGAATTTGGAATTATCTTCTTTTAAATTTAACTTTGAATTATACCAAAACCAGCCAGATACAAATAGTATACCCAAAGAGATTTTATTACAAGTTCATACATACTATAATGCGAAAAGACTTTTTCCCCAACCTATTATACAATAAATTGTATTATGTAAACAGCATGCCTACTATCTATTAAGATACGAAAACATGGTTGGCCTTCCTGTTGGTATACCCTGGTAGGGTTCATCTAAGTGAAACTATCTACTTACTACCTAAAACAACTTTGTAATTGTGAAAGCAATATATGTTTTGAGTATTTAGTGTATGATAGAGTTAATCTACTGAATCTTATTTTTTCAAATTATTTGTAACCTTCAAGCGCATCTTATACGATGATGGTGCTATAGATTGTGTATATATACGTAGATATATCTAATTAAGAGGTATGGAAGAAAAAACATGTTAGATAAAATATAAGAAGATAATTTTTAGTTATTGTCATCTTACAGTATCTTAAGATACAGAGCGATGTGGATATTTCATCTTAAGATACGAAATATATCGTAAGATACGAAAGATACACAGGGTTACAAAGGGTTGTTTAACCCGTTAAGAACAGGAAAATATAAGGATTTCATACACTAACATATCTTGCCCTTGTGCGATACCTTAAGATACTATAATAATATATTAATATAAGACATCGTAACATAAAACATTATAGCATTATGTTGTGTGTGACGCGCTTTAGAGTCACTACGTCTCGTCATAAAGTTTTTGTCTGAAGCATGCAATGGAACTCTTCAAAGTTTTGCGATCACTATACATAATAACTGTTAGTAAACGGTTGTTTGTCGCTATTGCAACACTAATGTCGGGCTTATAAATAAAAAGGTAAACGCGATAAATACCCGTTTCTTAACAATAATTAACATGCAATGGTTTATCGTGATCTATGAAATTATAAATTATCGCCTCATCAACTCGTTTATTTTTTGCCGCTACCTAATTACGTAAAATCAGCGACAACGACTCGACAGCAATCGGTCGCGAAACTAATTCACTATGAGGAAGTAGCTATATCTGTTGCCGTCCTTTTGTTGGTGGCGATAGTTCTTATGTGCAAATTGACGTTTCGCGAACGATTGCTGTCGTGTTGTTTTCGTTGATTTGTATACTCTAATTTTACATTTCAAACTAGGACTAGTCTAAGCTCAAGCAAATCCATTTAAATATTTGAAGATTCTATGTGCGAGTATAGTTTTGGGCGTGAACTAAATCTTTTGAACTAATTCTTTAAACTAAATCAGAAGGCTTAATGAAACTAAAATAAATTATTCGTATTTGTAACTAACCATTTCTTGCCTGCTAACTCTTCATCTGTGTACGTTTGTGATGTTCTATTCAACCATTTCAGAATTAATACAACCCTGTGACGTCATTAAAAAGCTAAGCTGTGAGATCTATGACGATTCTGTTGTAAAAATGTTGCCAGGTGACGAGGTCGATGTTGAAATAAGGGAAGTCAAGATACAACCACGCAATGAGTCTTTACAGAAAAGTATTATGTAAGTACTCCTTCCAAGTCCATTTTTTTAGGATAGATTCAATGTCACTTTGCGAATTTCGCTGAAATTTACAAAATTATAATCCATATTTTTAATATGTACCTACCAACCTACGTACTGTTTTAGTACGTACCACCTGACTAAAACCCAATATTTTTAAACCATCTCAAAAAATTTTAAGCCTAGAATTGTCTTGAACCCTTGGCTTGACCATTTTTGAGATGGTTTTAAACATCTTGGAATTTTCCGTAAGTGTTCTGATAACACTATTAAAATATACTATTTAAAAACCCAATCTTAAACTTAAAGAATGTTTGAGGATAAAATTCCGATAATCACTTTTTAAAAGATCAAAAAATTAGGAGGTCAGTCAAATTAAAGTCTTGATTTTACTTCGATGCGTGACAATTTAACGTTTGATGTTAGCTGAAAGGTGATCCTACCTATGGGTAGACTTTCTAATCCAGCATCTGTAGAGACAGATAAGATACAGGGATTAGAAAGTCCACTAGAAGATTAGAAAGTGGGAAGTCGTTCAGGTCACTCAGCTTGCTGTGAAAAATGCTTGGTATTTCTCTACAAACTCTAGTCAGGTATTTCTCACATCTTGCCCAGAGGATTAGCAAGCAGAAGTAATTTGTAATGTATTTATTTCAGTGAATTTTTTACATGTCATTAAAACAATGTGAACACTGGCAAATGCATTAGTAATAAGAAGTGGAAGTAACCGGGGCACACAGCTCGAAGAACTTACGGCCGTTGGGGCAGAAAGGTTCTTGAGTGGAGACCGCGCACTGGAAAGTGCAGTTAGGACACGCCTTCACTAGATGGAAAGACGAATTATTAAAGGTTGCTGGGACTCGTTGGGTGCATGCTGTGTAAAATTGGGAAGAGATCTCCGGGAGGCCTCCCCACGTCCAACAGTGGATGTCCTGTGATTGATATGATGATTGTGATTTGTAGAGTGCGATCGAAAATTCACTGATGTTTAAGCGACATTAATTGGGGAACAGTTATTTAGAAGCACTAAATTGATACTGGTCGTATCTTATTACTAATACTGCTAACAGTATCTTAATAGAGTAGTACATAATAGTACTTTATTGTAGAGTAGTAGAGTTCCTTGTGCAAGGACTTGCCCGGGGAAGTATTACTACCATACCTATTTCTGCCACCAAGCAGCATTGCTGTGTTTCGGTTTGAAGGCAGCCCTAGACCTAAGGGAGAGCAAACCGGGGCACCTGCCCCAGGGGGCAATATCAGGGGGCACCGAATTATTAAAAAAAATAGGTTTTTAAAAATTGGTTTAAAAAGCACTTCGCATGCAGCGTAAGTCGTACTATCCATTATTTCTTCTACGTCCGTGGTGCGCCTACTTAGTTCACCTGGCTGTTCATTTGATTTAGAACGCTTCAATCTTTAACTCTACCCCCCCCCCCCCCCCCATCCCATACTTCCTCTGAACACTGTAGGAGAGCCCCCCTCCCGGCCCATCCCTCCTCTGAACACTGTAGGAGAGGGGCGCCATCCGGCTATCGGCATATAGCTATCCGGGCTGTTTGAAGGGTATGCCGGTAAAGTTCTAGGCACATGAGGCTTTACACCTGTATGGCTCAAGTTGATGGACGCAGGGTAGTGTATTGTAGGGCACGTTTCTAAAGTGCATGGCCTACGAGGTAATACTTTATTATAGGCGATGGTTATCACATAACATCAGGTGGGCCATACGCTTGTTCTATCTCCAGGTAATATATAAAACTAAAAAACAAAAATACTCTAGGTAACTCGTCTTCCTCACCATAAAGAGGCGTGGGGACATTTTCCTCTAATAAACATTTTTAATATTCAAGGTAAGAGTGAATAGCTGTCTTATATATATTTGTCGTCCATCTTAGAGCACATCATCACCACATCAACATTGAGTGAGATTGTGGGCAAACGAAGTTAAAAATAAAAACCGGCCAAGTGCGAGTCGGACTCGCGCACGAAGGGTTTCGTACCATTATCTATAAAAACGGCAAAAAATCACGTTTGTTGTATGGGAGCCCCCCTTAAATATTTGTTTTATTTTAATTTAATTATTTATTTTTAAAGTGAATATATAACTAAATATTCTGTGAATATTGCAAACATCTACTTATTGCCGTTATTAATATCGAGCTTAAACAAGCAAAAAAATCATGTTTGTTATATGGGAGCCCCCTTTAAATACTCATTTTATTCTGTTTTTAGTATTTGTTGTTATAGCGGCAACAGAAATACATCATCTATGAAAATTTCAACTGTCTAACTATCACGGTTCATGAGATACAGCCTGGTTACAGACGGACAGACAGACAGACAACGGAGCCTTAGTAATAGGGTGCTGTTTTACCTTTTGGGTACGGAACCCTAAAAATCGAGTAAAAAAGCCAACTTTACCAATATCAAAACAATTAGTGATAACAATACGAAATCGACATTGAAAACTTAGTCTTCCGGGAATTTTAGCTTCATGAGAAATGAACGTTCTCCTTCGCATAATCTGATGGACAACAACCGTTGATCTCATCACATTATACAGTATTACAATCATTGCTTGTTGGAACTTTTGACCTTATGTGATTCTACTTATTTAGATCGACATGCGACCGAAAGGTGACTAAAGTGGGGTATATCTTACTAATGTACTGTTACCGTTATTTAACTTTTACGTGAGCAAATATATTTAAAATGTATACTTTAGTTGAATTATGCTGAATAAAGCGCAGTGAGCGAAAGGCACTGCCAACTAAACTGGCCAAACTATGAGCAAATGAGCACCATAGTACCACAACACCAGACTGTAAGGCAGAGTCGCCATGCAATGCGGGTACAAGTGGGGGCGTATTCTAGCAAGATACAGTGATATACTTGGATGATGTAGACGTGTTTATTTGTCCGAGGCGTAAAGGGTTGTGTCGATAGATACAATATAATACGTATGTGTTAACCTAACCATGACTAATTATGCTCATGTTGTCTGGTCCGAAGATGATGATGATATTACTATGTAGTCCGATTTAATCTCGTCAAGATCTTCATCATTTTCGGACCAGACAACACTTAATTCCAGTCAAACATTAATCCGCGTTTCAATCGGCTACTTGTTCACAGAGTTCGTCGAAATAGTTGATATAGGCGTGATCAGTTATCCGCTTTTTCTAGTCTAGAGACGACAAGCGATTGATTTCACGACAATCGTGCGATTACGCGGTCAAGGTTCCCTTGAGTTTGATTCACCGGTTCGTGTATTCAAATCCGATTTGCAATTAAACAAAAAATACGTTTACATATTTGGGTACCCGAAGGGATGGGACATTAAACCTTTGTAAACCATGAGTTTTTCCGGTGAGTTTTCACCGCAAAGAGCAAGGGAAAAACTATGATGATTTAAAAGATGTAATGACATAAAGTATTTTTGAGCTTCATTTTATACGTCGATTTCGTAATATTACGAAACTTTAGCAATCAGAAATTGCTTCAGCTGCTTCATGTTTTGTATTTTTCAAGTTGGCAGTTTGGCAAGTTTGAATCATGTAATTATCATACAGTATATTAAATTGAAATTATAAGTGATTCGGAAATAGGATGTTTATATAGATTAATTCAACAGTATGTAAATTCATTTGTACCTATTTTTTGCTAAAATATGAGCCTGGGAAAGAGGATTTTAAATTGAGTAAGGCAGTTCAGCACCATTTGATAGCAGTCAGATATTATGTTTAAACATTATAAGAAGGCTCAAGGTTGCTCAGCGTGCTATGCCGAGGGCTATGCTTAGTGTTTTTCTACGAGATTGAATCAGAAATTAGGAGTTGCGTAGACGAACAAAAGTCACCGACATAGTATGAAGAATTAGCACAATGGTAGTGGGCAGGGCACATAGCTCGAAGAACTGACGGCCGTTGGGGCAGATAGGTTCTCGAGTGGAGACTTCGCACTGGAGAGCGCAGCGTAGGGCGGTCCCCCACTAGATGGAAAGAAGATCTGATAAAGGTGCTGGTGGGGCTGCCCCGGTTCTGCAGCGCGTCAGGGATGTTTGTCGAGGCTCAAGTGGACTGTTTCTACAGCACCATGCGAAAGCGGGTGGACACATCCCTGGGGCGCAGAATTCGGGCCACCTCCAACGGTATACTGAATGCGTTCTCAAACAGGTTCGACTGTGAGTATCTAAACCACTGTTGTATGGTACATGCGCAGTACCTACACTAGATACTCACATACCTACCGCATATTTTTTTCACTTTGTACTAACCATTTGACACGTTTAATTAAGTTTTTACTAACAAATATGGATCTTTGACATCTGAAAATAAATAATTGAATGAAAGGTTGCTGGGGGTAGAGGCCGCACAAGATCTGTCGCTCATAAATCTAAGGTAAAGACCTTTGTTCAGCGGTGGACGTCCTTTCGCTGCTGATATGATGATGTTCAAGCAAATAAATAATCATGTCTCAAACATATTTTTCTTAAAAAAAGACGTTTGTGTTATTTTTCAGGAAGATAATTTACGATAACGTAGAATTGGACCTGCTGAAGGACCCCAGATTTGTCAGTACTTTGGTCGGGCTTGGATTTGCATTCGTGTCCGATGTCACCTATTTGGCAATGGAGCCTACTCTTTTGTTTTCTTACGGATTTTCTCAGGTATATTTATTTAGGACAAATTAAACTCATTATATCTATTAGCTTAAATATGTAGATAAAATGTGTTTATTTTGTCACCAATAGAAATAAGTAACATATAATACGTTTTATACACATAATCGGGTTGGCATTATTTGTGACACGTTGCCAAAATCCCGAACCAAATGATCAAATAAGAGCCCAAGCTATAATGTGTAAAAATACGTTCAGTGCGAGAAGTAATAATTCGAGGCACGAATACTAAAACCAAATAAATACACAATAAATACACTTGGCAAATGACAGAGAGAATATACAATAAAACACAAAAGAAACAGTTGAATCAACTAAAAACCGTTGCAAACTATCTATAAATAGCTCAACTGCTCCAGATCACTACTAGGCGGAAGTGTCCCCTGAAGAATTTTGAAAACGCGATGGGCCCCGGTACCCCATCGACTAAATATCTGTTAGTTTATTAAAGGAAATGTTAGGAAATGTAGGCCTCATTCACGAATAACATACCTACATAGGCGATGATAACTAGTTATAACTTCATCAATATTTCATGCCATTAAAATGATGACACTGTATTGTAAAAGGTAACCCTGTACCGCCCGTCAGCGAACTTGGAACTTAGTTATGCAATCCAATATCAAGAATTTCAGGCATTTAAAAAACAACGTAAGATTCGTGTTATTTGGAATCAAAATATTCAGCTCATCACACTAATATTATAAATGCGAAAGTTTGTTTGTTACTCAATCACGTCGTAACGGCTGAACCGATTTCAATGAAATTTAGTATGTAGGTACGTAGATTATAACCATTAACATATAGGCTACATTTTATTCCCTAAATCAGGTCCCTTAAGGTAAAAATGAGAAGTCAAGTTGCATTAGCGAATTTAGCTTTATTTCTTGGTTACCTGCACATTTATAGCGGGTTCCTATATCCGTGGGTAACCAGCTACGACTCGTTTCTCCTTGAAAACCTGTCAAAAGTTTGACACTAGTTTGACACTTTTTCAAGGAGATACGCGGCGTAGTCGGTTACCGACGGATATAATAATAAATAAATATTGCTGGACATTTCACAAAGCGCTATCTAGCCCCAAACTAAGCATAGCTTGTACTATGGGAACCAGATAATTGATAGAATACTTATATACTTTTTTTTTTGTAAATACATACTTATAATACATAGAGAAACAACCAGACCCGGAACAAATATCTGTAGATCATGCAAACATTTGTTCCGCAGCGGGAATCGAACCCGCTACCTCCTGCGTCTCAGCCGGCTATTCGCCCACTGCGCCACGGAGGTCGTCAACCCGCCATTAAGAACCCGCCATTAGTAGTGTAACACGTACGAAGTCGCGGGCAACAGTTAGTTATTAATAAACCAATATATTTTACTTTAGCTATCTTGCAATTCTAATGCACAGTAATGGAACATTAATTTTTGACAGTGACAGAAATAAGTGGACACCGCTCGTAAAGATAACTTGAAATAAGATTTAATCAGGCGAGGAAATGGTTATTCGTGACGTCACGAACCTATTCTCCTGCTTCTGGCGAGAATGAACGCTGATCTGAAATTACTTTTTAAGGATTCCATAGTGCGTTGCGTCGTCTGTCTACTATTCTACTTTGATTAAACGAGTGATATATCGTTTCTAGCATCTTATAAAGTACTCAATTTACTGTGACATATGGTCGTGAAAACCATTCTTTACATATTATTAACATAAACCACGAAAAGTATGGATTATTATCTTTAGGGTATTCGTGTGATAAATTAGTTTTGGTGCTTTAATAATTTACTTATGTAAAAATTTTAGATGTTGAATAAATAATGGATGTCTATCATCATTCATTATTGACATATTTTTGCCCATGTTCAAGCAACTTATAAGCACCTGAATATTTTTACACATAGACTAAATGATGCAAACTAATTCATCTCAAAAATGTATCATAAAGGAGAACGGGCATCCTGGTCTACAGTCCAATAAAAATGAGCAGCACATTTTCGAATTGGCATACAATAGTACATCAAAATATACTATTGGAACTTTCCCCAAAAGTCTGTCCGTTTTGAGTTACAGCCATGCAAACACCAGCATTTTTTGTTTTAAAGAACATAAAATAACGGTTTCACGATTACTATATCCATACATAAAGACTCCTATACAATGCAGTAGCAAGAGCGAGAAGGGAGAAGAGCGATGTAAGGGCCGTGGGGGGAGGGATGCGTACGCGGGGGAGGAGAACGGTTGTGTACGCGCCGCGCCGGACGGCTACAATAATCAGTCGCATCGCATCAAGTGAGTGGCTACGTCACGTCTTGTTACGATAGTGCTGTGTTTGAACTTCTTTCTCTGTTTTTACTGACCCTGGCTTGCTTTTGGACCCTGTTTCTTTCCCTAATGTGTTAACTTTGGCTCGACTTATTGACTTTTGAACTGCCTACCGATAATGGAAGTTTTTCGAAACTGTGTGATGTGTCGTCGAGGACTTTACCGCGGAAGGTACCAGCAGCATATCTTGGCTGATAACCTGCAAAGGGAACGACCAGAATTCGCCGCGTTTATACAACAACATGCTGTGTTGGAGGTTAGTTACCTTTTATTTTTATTATATTGAGTAGTTAGGCATAGGATTTATTTATTTTAAGTATTAATTGTTATTATTTTCAGGTGGTGTTCGACAGTACTCGAAGCTTGTGTCACCGATGTTGGCAGAGGACTGAGCGTGATCATAGACCTGCACAGAAAGCGGCGCGAGCGCCTGGTACATTGCACTCTCAAGAATACACGAGGGTACCGAACACTTCGGTGCATTGTATTTACAACAACTGTGCTAATATTACCCGTAATCATATACCAAACGCGATAAGAATTAATGTATTTTGTGAGAGCAAGCTTTTTATTCCTGATAGCGCTAGGGTGTGTACAGAACACTTACAAAATAATGAATGGAGCAACCTGCCGCAAATGTGTAATGTGACACATGATTTTAATGACGCTCAGTTTACATCGCTCTGTGACTTGATGAGAATGGCTGCTAACAACCAGCCCAGAATCGACTTCGAAAACAGAGGCACCTTGTCTAATGAAGAGATGCACTTACGGACTGGGCGCACTTACGATCAGTTCGAAGCTATATTAGAACAAACTCCGTCACTAAGTGAACGTTGTAACCAGCCTAGAACTGCATTAGGCATCTATTTAACAAAACTTAGAACTGGAGACTCTGATGAGAGACTGGCAACGTTATTTCATATGTCTCGTCGAAAACTAGAACGTTTTTTGCCTATAGTTCGAGAATGTCTGAGCAACGATTACGTTGTGCTGCATCTAGGTGTGGACCACATTACCAGAAATGATATCCTTCAAAGAAACTTAACAATTCCAAGGGCTTTATTTGGAAACGATGAAAACATCAAAGCCATAATTATATGTGACGGTACATATATATATATATTAACAAAAGCTCCAACTTTTTGTTTCAACGGCTGTCATACAGCTTACACAAATATCAAAACTTGTTGAAGCCGTTTTTAATGGTATTCACGGACGGCTATATATTAGATGTCAAAGGGCCATTTGCCGCTACCAGAACCGATGCCCAGATCATGAGTGAAATAATGAATAACGAAGATGAGCCGCTGCATTGGTTACTCGAACGTAATGATGCGTTTATCCTAGACAGAGGATTTAGAGATAGTTTGCAGGATATAGAAGCTTGTGGCTACGAACATCATGTGCCACCAACTAAAGACAGAAGAGAAAATCAACTCACTACAGAACAAGCTAATCAGTCTCGTTTGGTCACCATGTGCCGATGGGTGGTGGAAGTAGTAAATGGGAGATTTAAGCGAGATTTTAAACTTTTGCGTCAAAACTATTTTAATAAAACGTTGCCAAAAATGTTTGTTGACTTCAAAATAGCTGCAGCCATTCTAAACCACTTCCACGCCCCCATCGAAGATAGTTCACACGCAGCAGCCTTTTTGAATTCAATAAGAGCTAAAATACACATACCAAACACATTGCACAATTATGTGGAAGCAAAGAGATTGAATTATAGGAGAGCAGACTTCATGCGAATCGAAGCAAATGAAATAGAAAACTTCCCAAGGCTTAGTGAAGATCAAGTCATACATTTTGCCTTGGGAACTTACCAGTTAAAGCTCGCTCGATCATATTGTAGCGAGCACTTACAAAATGGTCTTTATATAATCGAGACGTATAGAGATAACGCTCTAGAAGACTTGGCACAATATGATATCAACGAAGAGGCTTGGCTATTACGTGGACGTATACAGTCTCGACATGTCCGAGCCAGGAAATATTTTTGTTATATATTAATCAATAATATTAATAACAATATTACACAATATTATTGTACCTGCTTGACAGGGCGACGTACTATAGGTACTTGTGCCCATGTACTGTCAATTATATGGTACGTAGGTTATGCCCGTCATGAAGGGTTCAATGAACCTGCATTGTTCCTTAACAGTATTCTCATCGATGATGATGATGATGATGATGATAATGTTTAATAACATATTGTTTTGATTTTTTAAGAAGATGTTGTTTTTATTTGTATTACTACTTACCTAACTTAAATAAAATCATTACATTACACAAAATGTTTTTTTAATTACCACGATATTCAATGTTTGGCACTAAATATTATCAGATTCAATTTTTAGTAGAACTCAGATCGGACAATACTTAGAGAAATGCGACTTTCTACATATGAAAATACATAGAATTACCTTTATATTGACATATGACTCATTTTTATTGCAAGGTAGACCAGCTTCCATACACTTATGCCCGTTCTCCTTTATATTAGAAACTGAGATTATGAGTTATTTTATTTTATTAAATCCACAGCTCTTAATAATAAAAGTTTATAATGCTTATGTATATCCAGCCAAAAACAGATTTACAGTTTATAGATCTACAAAATTAAATAACGACGACAATCACCAAGAAACATATACATCCATCTATTTATACTAGAATCTATCAATCCATACGTTTATCCATCTTTACATGTATTTATCTATCTAAATATTATAGCTATGTTTTTTAAATACACCTACACGTAGAAGTAATACAAGTATCATGTCAATCTATTAATTCACATCTAAATACACAAACATACACATTTGTAACCATAATATCTGTCTATGATGGGCACAACGAGCATATACCTACATGTATGTTAATTATCGAATGATTTTTCACTTGAAAAAGTCACAAAATCCATACAAAATAATGACTTAAACAAAAACATGTTTTTCAAATTATTATAAATAAAATAATAAAGGTTTCCCTCTAGTTTTACTACGAAATTCGTTTTTAATAAATTTCGGACTGATTTAAAATTATTCAGCAGTAAATTCGCTAGATTGCTTATGGCGGGTTCCTATATCCGTCGGTAACCGACTACGGCTCGTATCTCTTTGAAAAAGTGTCAAACTAGTGTCGAAATTTTGAAATGTTTTCAAGGAGAAACGAGTCGTAGCTGGTTATCGACATATATAGGAACTCGCCATTAGACTTCCTCTCCAAGTTCCTAAAGCATTGCCATTACAGAATCATGACTGTTTCTCCTCTCGCTACAGTTCGTTTCATTACGTGTAAACTAGTCAATGAATACAAATAACATATTAATATCCATGTTTTTAATCAGATAAATATGTAGTTACATTTTTATGAAAGAAACGGCGAGTAAAACTTTTTTTAATTCTTGCAAAACCTTACGATTTGATTTGGCAATTTGGAAAAAGTGCACCTGATTAGAAATAGTGTCATTTGAGACCAACTATTTCTTGTTGAATTTTTTTTCAAAAATCCGCAATGCGGTTGTTTTATTTCTTAAAAATAAATCTATAGTTTCATATATATAAAAAAAAAATGTTAGAAAATTTATGTTCCTAAAAGTGATCGAAATTTGTAGAAAACATGGTCTAAATTAAAACTTTTTGTGGATCTTCATAGAATTTATCCTTTTATCCTAAACTTGGTATAGGTGGTGTCCCAGAACCGGATGATCTCGTCGTCCCAAAGCGGTGAGGTTGAACAGGTTCTGTCCAGCTCTATGACGTGAGGATTCTTCTTGTCTGCTGGCTGCCATTTTGTCGGTATTATTGAAGTGAGTGTCGGGGTTGGGTCTCTGAAAAAGATTAAACGTAAAGTTACCTTACGCGAAGGAAAAAATACATAAGTCAATAGTGAAGGACCACGTCTCTGTTCCATATGTCATCACTAGTAACACACACTGATTGAAGACTTTCGTCTTAAGGCACTGAGGTATGTTGGACGAAAAGACGTTGCGAAGTTTTCCAAACGCTGCCCATATAAGGATCAGAAATGTTAGTAAAATTTTTCACTGGTCTTAATGTATACAATTTAAGCTTAATTAACATTCTACCAAATGTTAATTAAGAGATTAATTAAGAATGTCCTGGTGAGCAAATAATACATAATTTAAGAATAAATTAAGAATTTCAATTTTATGTTCCTTCATAATATAAAAAATGTCAATAAAATAAATTATTGTACACAACTACAATTAACATATTCCGCAATAGTGTAAACATATTTGGATGATAGCCATTTAAGAAGCCGGTGAACCCCGAGCGCAACTTCAATTCGGCCGCGTCAAAAACTTCGGCCTGAATATCGCTATCCCTATTTAGTGATGAAGTTTAGCCACTCAGAGCGACAGTGATAACAATAGAACGCTTCTAAATTTGATTAGATTTTGACCGTGTTCCGTAATACCAAAAATGATGACTGAAAACTTGTTGCATTTTTCTCAATGTGTTGTTATTCTGTAACTAGACGATATAACCCATGTTTCCATGACTAGGATACGTAAGATGTTGTTGATTAGGTTGAAAACAGGTCTTTTATGACGTAAAAACATGCAGAATGCGATACGCTTCTATTTCATTTTAGGTAAGTATTTTGATCTAATATATGGTTGGGAACCTAGATAAATACTATTAAAATTAAAATAATACCTTATTTAGGTAGAAATATGCTCCAATTAGAAATGATCTTGGTAGTACGTGTTGTATGGGCGATTCCCCTCCGGTGTCCCCTTAATAACTCGGCATTTAAATAAAGTCATAGGTAAATCTTTTAATTCGTCTGGTAATTTATTAAATAGGTTTACTGCCATGCAATGAGCGTAACTGCTAAAAAATGTCGAGTTGTGCTTTGGTAGATAAATTCTAACTACTCTAACTAATCTTCTAACTACAAAAAAGGGTAGCTGCCTTCAATGAGGTAAAAATTTGCCCCACCCTGTGTACTATAGAGAAACACCAAGACCCGGAACAATAATCTGTTCTTAGAGTGATCCCAAACATGAGTTCCACGTGTTACAGAAAAAAAATGACAAATCGAATACGGCAACCTGAATATATGCCTTACATTATTTTGTTCGTGCGTACGCTGGTCACTTCATTGAATTATGTTTTACTAGCTTTCGCTCGCGGCTTCGCACGCATTGTTTGTCAATAAAAAGTAGCTTATGTGTTAATGCAGGTTATAATCTACGTACATACAAATTTCATCGAAATCGGTTCAGCCGTTACGACTTGATTGAGTAACAAACAAACAAACCTCCAAACTTTCGGATTTATAATATACTCGTAAGTGTGAAAATGGTACATTACATTATGATATAAATTAGAAAAATCACTAACGATTATAAGAATCCATTAAGCCGTTATTTTTCTGAATTATATTTTACTCTACTAGCTGACCCGCCCGCGGCTTCGCATGCATGGTATTTCAATAAAAAACTTTACCTTCCTCTTGCGCAGTCGGGTAAAAATCAACCTGTGTCCTTCCCCCGGATATAATCTCTAAAATATCTCCTTGCCAAATTTCATTACGATCCGTTCAGCCGTTTAGTTATGAAAAGGTAACAAATAAAGAGTTACTTTCGCAGTTGCTATGTAAGTATTACACATGTAAACCTTCCTATTGAATCACTTTATCTATTGCTGAAAACTGTATTAAAATCCGTTGAGTAGTTTAAAAGATAGTATGTAACAGACAGCGGAAGCGACTTCATTTTATACCATGTAAAGAAGAAGCTTTCAAAATATCGCATTTCTGTTAAGCCAATAGATCAAAGTTGTGTGGCAGAAAAGGCTTGTAAAGTGATAAGACGGCCCACTTTTGCGATTAAAAACATTTAATATTTTGTGTTTTTTTTGTCACCTAAATAAAGCGGTGTTGATAATGTATGAACAGATGCACCATTTTCAATGCGGTTTTCATTTAAAGGTTAGCGCAGTTCGGTAGAGAAATCATTATCATTTGTAAAATATTAAGATTGTGTACGTTGAACCCTGAAAAAATGGCTTGTTTGGTTTTATGGCTTTACTAGCTGTTGCCCGCGACTTCGTACGCGTTACACTACTAAATGTGTAGATAACCTAGAAATAAAGCTAAACTCGCTGTTGCAACTTGATTTGACACGCCATTTACATATATCCCATGGAACCTGATTTATGGGATTAATATAATAAATACAAATAAATATTGCTGGACATGTCACGCAGCGCTATCTAGTCCCAAACTAAGCAGAGCTATGGGAACCAGATAACTGATAGAATATTTATATACTTACATATTATGTAAATACATACTTATCATATGTAGAACAAAATCCAGACCAGGAACAAATATCTGTAGATCATGCAAACATTTGTCCCGCGGCGGGTATCGAACCCGCTACCACCCGCGTCACAGCCGGCTATTTGCCCACTGCGCCTCGGAGGTAGTCATAAGTAACCTACATGTAAATCCATTTTATAATCTACGTACATTGATTGAGTCATAAACAAACAAATAAATAAACATCCAATCTTTCACATTTTTATTATTAGTGTGATAATATGGCCGGACAATTGCGTTGTGGCCCCAACGGTCTGGCCATATTAGAAACTTTAATAAAGTAAAATTTGATTTAGGTACTATGTGATCGTCGTCGGGTTAAAATTAATTTGTGTAAGTTTATGTTGACACTTAGATGGAGGTAGCAACGTGTGTGATGGTCGGGGCAATATCGGACCTGATCGCAAGGTTCAGCCTGGCCATCTTCACGTATTTCTACTCGGTGGATAGCCGACTGGTCTTCTTCGTGGGCACTTGTGTCACAGTGCTATTAAGAATTGGTAAGTTAGTTCGTCTGACTTGATCCGATAGCCTCGTGCGGTCGCGCCTATGTGTGCGTGCGCCTGTTTTTGCTAGTAAGGTACTTGTCTCAACGCCGGCGATGAGCGAGAAGCGAGTAGAGCTAGAAACTAGAAACGAGTTGGCGAGCAGCGAGAAGCGAGTGTGTAGTTCCTATAGTTGTCTCGTTGGGCTATAAAGCGAGCGAGTGCGGCGGGCGATACTCACCATCACACGGCGTGTGTTCTGACCGTCAAGCGAACATCGCTGAGTGAGTATCGCTGAGCGAGTGATGTAGTCGCTGCGACAAAATAGTGAAGAGCTAGTTCTCGCCGGCAGTGTGTGTGAACTCCAGCGATCAACTATTAATATACGTGTTTTTTTTACTGTCACGGGATCTTTTGTTCGTTTCTTGAGCGAGAAAATAGTTGATAGCTAATCGCTTAGTCGCCAGCGGTGAGACAAGTGCCTAAGATAAGATAATAGTTTATTTAATCAGCAACAAACTACAATATTTCACAAACAAATATTACAATGGTTTCTAGGTACAATTCAGTAGTACTAAACCTATATATTTTATATATTGAGGTCGCCTGTAGAAGCTGATTGTATTTTGTACAACCTGTTTTAGGTTATAGTTAGTACCTGTTAAAGGTATTTTCTTCGACATTTTTAACTCAAAACTGTACAAAATAAAGAGCAATAAATGATTTTGTTATGAGTAAATTTTGTTATGACCATTTTCTAGTAGTGTCTAGTGTGCCATTTTTCACTTGACCTAGTAGCCCTATTTTGAAATTTAAAACCCCACCATTTTGGCTCTTTTGAGCATCAAATGAAATATTTTTTTTTTACTTGCAATAGAGAAAGGTCAGTATTATTTATATCTAGTTATTATCTATAACTAGTTGCTGAGATAATCAGCTGAAAGACGGAAAGACGGACGGACGGACGCACTAAGTGTCCGTTCACACAGACTGGCTAGGAGAGTACATTTTTATCGCGTTTAAAAAGAGTTTTGGGGTCATTGAAATAAGGTTCTCTCCTCTCCGAGCCGGTCTGTGTGAAAGGACACCATGCCGCACCATGAGGGTTTCGTTTTACCATTTTGGCCAGGAACCCTAAAATCACCCCCCCACTTCTATAAACACGATGAAATTAAAATCACAGTCTTCCAGAACAACTTTCGACAGACTATGGTCTAATAAAGTTCTATAGTTTTTTTAAACTTAACTATAAGTCCTCACCGCGGTAGAGATACAGTAGTACTATTATTTCTCCTGTGGAGTGGTATTATTTCGCATGTGTTGTAGGGAGTAACGTTAATTCAGACGTTTTTAATTCGTAAATTTTTATTTTTATAATGATTAATGGCCCATGATGTATTTTTTTTGTTTGATGCTATAAACCGGTAGTAGACCATGATCTGAACGACACGCTAGTTCTGAAAAAAAACAGGGGTTTAAATTTCACCGTATTGATGTCTAATGGCCGAATATGACTCCATATGCCTCTCTTCGTATATAAGGCAATGTGCAGTTTTTTCACCATTTCCATACATTTTCCAGCACTAGTAAGCTCCAACGAGCTATACTTCGTGTTTACGGTGACGGCGATCTCAGGCCTGGTGAGATGTTCCGTCCAGGTGCTGTTTCCCTTGGTCCTGGTGGCAGCGGCTCCGGATAGGTTCCCAGCAGCACTGGCGCTGCATATCCTCTTCTCTGGAGCCCTGATGCTACTCGCAGATCCATTGATAGGTAATTCAACAACGATTTGAAAACCTCTGTGGTGCAGTGGGCGAATAAATCAGTTCCCATGGGATAAAAATTGGGTGTCAAGTCAAGTTGCAACAGCGAGTTTAGCTTTATTTCTAGGTTACCTACACATTTAGTAGTGTAACGCTTACGAAGTCGCCGGCAACAGCTAGTAAGATATAATATGACAGTATAATACAATAATCATAATACAAAAATACATACATCAATTTATCATAACAAAATGTTGTGGACGGACAAAATCGCACCTCGGAACCCATGTTCCGTTTTTAGCAATTTGGTCCGAAACTCTAAACATGTCAATGGGTTTTCTTATTTAAAAGTTAGCTACATATTCAGTGAAAAATACACATTTATTTAAATCACTCCCATTAATTTACATTCACATCAATGTAACTACTTGGACAAGTAATTACAATCGGGAACAGGGGGAACAGGGGACCAACCTCAATCTCTTAAAGCAATACTAAAACAATATTACACTGACATTTTGTACAATCACCCTCAATTATAAAGCTTACTTTATTATTGTAAAGGCGAAGCAGTTTTGGTGACATGAATCGTTCACTCAAAACGTTTCACATTAGAGCTCATGTGAAGCTTAAAATTATTTTAAAAAGTACGTAAATCGTGTTTATTTTCGCAAAGTTTTATATTGAACCGCGAGTAATCACAAGAAATCACTAAATATACAGCATTATTAGTATTATAACAGTAACGTTTAAAAGTTTTGTGGTTCAAATCAAAGTAATGTCGCTACAAGCTTGAAACAAAACGCTCCTGAAACACGATGGTTTTCTAAAAGATTGTGGTTGGCGCCCAGATCCGGAAGTTGTTAGTTTATATAGATAAAATACATGCGCTATACCTCAAGGTTATTTTTAGGAGTTCTGTACGAGGCAACCGGTAGCTACACCTTCTGCTTCCTCGCCATGAGCTTTTGCTGCCTGATCTGCGTCGTCCTATGGACCATCGAGTACTTTGTGTATCGTAGCGATAAGACCCAACGAAGATAAGTTTAAATACTTAAAATAAATGAACAGACATATTTCGTGTTATTTGTCCTGTGAAGCAATTCAAAGATTTGCATAATATTTTTATTTTCGGAAGTGACAAAGGCAATGAAACAACTTTTTTTAATGATTTTTGGATAATATATTAGCTACTTGTCTCTTGCTGATTTAGTCTAAAATTTTTGTAAATTTGTAAATAAATGTTACAAAAACTCGCGATAATATCCATACTAATATTAATATAAAAAATAAACTCTCTTTGTCTTTTATTTCATTTTCACGCCTGGATCGACTTCGATGAAATCCATGCGAAGTAGTTTAAAAATTATAAAGAAACCCGGTCTCTCTGTCTGTTTTTACGACAAAACAGCCGAATGGATTTCGATAGAATTGAAACATAAATAAATTATGACTTGGATTGAGACATATATATCCATTTTAGAATACAAAAAAAAACTACGAGCCTTACAGTAGTCGCATAATATGATGTGTAACACCTGACCACCGCACGCGCTCATTGGTCAAATCAAATAGCGCGCGCTTCCCCGGTTTCTTGTTACACATTTCCGTCTCTGCCAAAATCACTCTCACAAACCGAGAGGAAAGATGTTATACATAAAAAACAGACATGTTATGGGCTATACATAGGCCCATAAAATAATTAACACATACAGAACACTACAAATTCAAATAGTGAATAATAGAATAATGGAAGCCACCATTTGGGTAAAGGAATTGAGTAAATCATTTGCTTCCTACATCACCCTTCGCACAAGGCACTTTCAGAGAGATGTTCAAAACTCAGCCACCGTTCTCAGGATGCTGTTGCGACTGTCCCATGGCGTGAAAGCCATCTGTGTCAAATTTCTTAATCTATTTGATACTGGATAAAATAAGACTCATCCGAAGCCTAGTCTTCTCCATATTCATATACGGTGTAGACGCTTTTGAGATGTGGTGCTGGAGACGAATACTGCGAATTCCCTGGACGGCCCGATTAACTAACCTTCCAATACTCAAGGAACTAAAGATAACTACCAGGCTATCAACCATCGGCCTCCAACGAGCCCTTGACTACTTTGGTCACATATCGAGGAAACATAGGGATAGCTTAGAAACTCATCATCACTGACAAAGTCGAGGGGAAAAGACCACGGGGTCGTAGCCCGATACGTTGGTCTGACCAGATCTGCACAACTCTCGACTCTAAGCTTCATGATGCCATACATGTCACCACCAACAGACACCGATGGCGCAACATAATCAAAGAGAACATCATCCATGGATGAGGTCACGTCCCTCAGCATAGAGCATTATGACTAGAAGAGAGAGATGTGATACTGGGCAAATAGCCTTGATGCACTGCATAGAGAGTACGTTGTTTTAAAAAGGCATTTTTTTATTCTTGAGGTTAGTATAAAACTTGAAATGACTAGGTAGTCATTTTAGCAATAGTTTGTTTCCTAACTGGATTTTTTTTTTCGATTAAGTATTTTAATGAGCAGTGACCAAGACATTATAATCTATTTTCATACCAATTAAAATTTATTGTAAAATTTACCGATAGCGTGTGGACGAACAAAGTCACTGGACTGTTAAGCACTTAGTAGATACCTTTATTTTTAATCATTATTATAAATACGGGATTTATCACGTACCGACTTATCGGTGTTTCTACCGCCAGCCTGGATGCCATGCCTTCATGATGCAAGCGATAGAAAAGTGAGTGCACCTGGTAGAGACATAGGTAGTGTTGTGTGTTTGCCTGTACCGAGAACTACCGAAGAGAGCAGTATGATGATAATGATGATGACACAGCCTGTCAACACGCGGGGCCATCGTTGACGCAATCCCCACCACCGCGCCCGTCGACTCGCGCGCAGAGGGCAGCAGCGGCGCGCAGTGCGAGGCGAGACGTTATTTGGAGTGGATCGACTCACCCCGATGAAGGTTCACGAATTGAACCAAAACATTGTCGGTCGAAACACCGATAAGACGGTACGAGATAATTGATAAATCTCGTATTTATAATAATGATTGAAATCAATCACGAAAGTTTTCTAAGTAAAACCTTTATTTTTCTTACTTATTATAGAAAAGTCAATGTTTTTAACAAAGGTTTTACTTATTTATCTATATAAGTATAAATACCTAGAGAGAACTTTGTACCCCATTGTAAGCCTATTGCGGGCATGGTGGAGTGTGAGATTTGGCATAGTTATTGTATAATAATAATAATTTAAATACTTGTCATATTAACGCAAAAGTATGGATGTTAGCCGCGGGCAGTAGCTAATATAGTTTATTATATTTTTTATACTTTAATGTATAAATTTAATAAATTTTAACACATAAAAAAACTAATGCATTTAAAACTAAACTCGCTCAACATATTACAACTAATGTATACTAAATAAAGTAATTGAATAAATAACTAACGAACCGTCTACCTGAATGCGTTAATTGAGTATAACTCGTACATACTCGTAACTCGAACGAATTATATTAACTTTTTTATGTGTACTGATTCTCAAGTAACTGATAAATAATTGTTATATTTAGAGAATAAATGATTATTAAACCTATGTCATAGCACAATTTTTTTAAATGTCTCTGTTTACGGTTTATTCAAAAAACAATATATTTGCCTTTCAAACCCAATTCCAAATCATCATCTTCAACGTATAGTGGTCCACTGCTGGACGTAGGTCTCTCCCAGGGTGCGCCATTGAGCCCGATCCTCAGTTCTTCTCATCCAATCCTTGCCAACCACATCGAAAAAAATCGTCACTTCATCTAGCCGGAGGGCGTCCTACACTTCGCTTGCCTAGACGTGGTCTCCACTCCAGAACACGTTTAACCCAACGGTTATCGGTTCTGCGGCAGATATGACCGACCCACTGCCATTTTAGCTTGCTGACCCTCTGAGCTATGTCGATCACCTTGGTTCTCTGTCGGATAAGCTCGTTTCGGATTTAATCCTTCAGAGAAATTCCAAGCATAGCCCTTTCCATAGCTCGCTGAGCGACTTTCGATTTGTGGAGCAGTCCCACCGTAAGTGTTCACGTTTCGGCTGCGTAGGTCATCACAAGTAGGGCGTTACTGGTTGAATATTTTCGTTATTAAGCATTGTGGGATGGGTAACGAGAAGACCTGACGAAGTTTCCCAAACGCTGCCCAGCCCCGCTGAATTCACCGGTTTACTTCTTTTTTGAGATTGTATCTACCCAATGGCAGAGTCTGCCCAAGATAGACATACCTACTCCTTTATAACCTCGAGAGGGGTTCCAGCGACTGCAATCGGTTCTGGGGTAACACGATCATTGATCATGATTTTGGTTTTATCTATGTTCATTCCCAGGCCGATGCGTTTAGAAGCAGCAGCTAGGCTGTTCAGCATTTGTTGCAATTCCTGCACCGACTCTGCCATTATAGCATTAGCAAATCGTAAGAGCGAGATGCATTCCTCGTTGATGTTGATGCCCTGCCCATTCTAACTCAGCGTCTTGAACATATTATCTTCTAATGCGTTTGTAAACAATTTGGGGGATATAACATCCTCTTGTCTCACCCCGCGGCGCAACTGGATTGTTTCTGACTGCTGGTTTTGGATATGAACTGTGTTGGGGATGAATATAGGGCGCTGGTAAATGAGATTAAATAATATCGAAGGACCTTTTAAATTGATATAATAAGTGTAGGATAGGTACATGTAGGTAAGCTTAAGAAGAATCTTTGCTCAATTATACAAAGTAGACGAACAAGGAATGCCACCTACCTTAATTACTTCGAACCGCACGTTTCTAGACGTGGACTTGTTCAGCTTAGTGTCCTGATGATGAAATGTCTTCTGAGGCACTATTGAAAATGCACAGCACTTCACGAGAACGTCTCGTTCACAGGAGTTACAAAATAGAGTTAAAACTTGTCTATTCACGGAATAGTTTCTTCAGAAGGTAAGAACGAGGCCAGCAAGGTGCGGTCATGCAAGACAACTGGTCGGCGCCCGCGCTGCCAAGAAGTGACGAGGAGGAGCGCGGGGCGAGGCACGGCAGTTATCGCCGACCTCCTATCCAACCTTTTTCAAAACGACGGTAGCCGTAGAAAAAGCGGATGACAAACATAATTCATCTACCTTATATTTTTAATGAGCAAAGATCCAACAAACTGACATGGTGGCCTCGTTGTATAAACATCTCGACACTTTGATATATCGCCAATCGACCTGGCATCCATTAGCGATATGTATATCGTTGCTATTCAAATAGCATTTGGTTAATTAGCATATTTTTCACATTGTCGGGTTACTAGCCGAGCCTGAACGCGTTTTAACCAAAATAAAATATAAGTACTTAGGAATATTGTAGATTTATCAGTAAAAAAAAAATAAGAATCGGTGTTATAGTTTCTGTGTACAAACATCACACTTTACCTATTTTGTTATTTTAATATATATTGTATATTTAGGATTATAAGTAACTATAGTCTAACTTTTTATTAGCTGCAGTAAAATGACGTTTCTAAATGTCATTCCGTAAAATAATGTTGCCAGCCTAATCTCAATAGGGATGTGATTCAGTTCACAAAAATTATTTAAATAACATTATTATGAAGTTTTTGTTTCATTTTGAATGTACCTCCCTATACTTCCACTAAAAAAGATCAATCCTCTAGTATAGTAATAATAATAGGTTAAAAAAATACATTACAACTTAATATTAAATCTCAAAAAAAAAAACCAAACTGATTGTTCATTTATGATTCACTCATTTAGCTACATCCCTATTTATTTTTCTTCCAAAACCGGCAACCCACAAAACGTCATTTTACTGCAGCTAATAAAAAGTTAGACTATAGTGGTTCGTCCCAAACTGGGATATCTCGAGTTTCCCATTAAACCCAAAACTTTATTATTTTTAATCTATAACAAATAAAATAGTGCCATGAAATGCTCAACCAACTAATTTGACTTACAGTTTCATTAAAACTACAGGTAACGGGAGTTTATGTTAATTGGTTATTTTATTGGAGTAGAAATTGAAGTTGTTATGGATTTCAGACTTTTCCCTTTTGTGTCACTAAAGCTACACGCATACCATAGTTCAGTTTTTGTTATGGCGAATAACTTAAAAACTACAAGGTTTAAACTAAAAATAAACACCAGGTCAAAATGTGCTGACGACCTTTCATTAGACGTGCCACTTGACCGGTTAGTCCCATTTTGTTTTTTTACCCATCTTGAACCCAAATATCTAAAGAACCCCTCACATTTTTAGCTCATTTAATCACACCAAGATTGTGCCATCACCTACCTACATACCAAATTTCACGATGATCGGATCAATGATTCGAAAGCTATCCTCGAACTAACAAACATACATATATACAGCGCCAATTTGCCCTAGTTGATTTGGAGATCTCGCTTCGCTCGATCAATTACTATGGAAATTTAAACTATTGAAAAAAATATCAAGGTCTGTTAAGCCTACGGATTTGACATTTAATTTAATATGCAAGAATTTTCCAAAAATACTACAATCTCTTCCTTATAAGTGTTAGTACAAAATTAGTAGTTATCTTATAACACAAAAATTATAAATGCGAAAGTTTGGATGTTTGTTTATTTATTTATTGGTTTGTTACTCAATCACATCGTAACGGGTGAATTTATTTCGATGAAATTTAATATGTACGTATATTATAACCTGGATAAAAAACATAAATAAATAAGAATTGCTGGACATTTCACACAGCGCTATCTAGCCCCAAACTAAGCTGAGCTTGTACTATGGGAACCAGATAACTGATAGAATACTTATATACATATCTTTGTAAATACATACTTATAATATATAGAGAAACAGCCAGACCGGGAACAAATATCTGTAGATCATGCAAACATTTGTTCCGCGACGGGAATCGAACCCGCTACCTTCTGCGTCTCACCCGGCTATTCGCCCACTGCACCACGGAGGTCGTAAAATAGGCTACATAGGTCACATAGGCTACTTTATATCTCATAAATCAGGTCCCATGGGATAAAAATGCGTTGTCAAGTTGCAACAGCTACTTCAGCTTTAGTTCTAGGTACACATTTAGTAGTGTAACGCGTATGATGTCGCAGGAAACAGCTAGTATGATAATATATGCCATAGGCAAGTTATTTTATATTTTGATATTTCCATAAATATGTACTCGGTCGTTTTTTGAATACCTACCATCAAGATTTCAAATTAAGTAATAAACTATTTTGGTTAAATAAAATCTTTGCCATTAGGCTTTTGCTTATAACCTTGAAAATAGACACTTATTTTAAAAAAACTTTTCTATTCAAAACTTTTATACGTTAACTTCATCATCATTATATCAGCCGCAGGACGTCCACTGCTGGATATTGATCTCCAGTACTTTTTCCTATTTTTTTCCTATTAGTTTATATAACCTTTTTATTTATTTTGTGTAAATGAAGTAGCAGAGGGTTAGATGAAAAAACAAACTCCATTTGTATATTTTTAATTATTAAAATGTTGGTAGGTAATTGCTTTTTACAATCAAAATAATTCTAATAACTGAAAAATATATATTAAGTTTAATATTAAAAAAACAGAGGCAAAACACAATGACAAAAATCCTGCCAATACGATTTGCTAACGTTCTAAATAAGTGTTGGTCACCGTATGTTACATACAACTAAGACATTACGATTTACATTAAAATAATTATGGTATTACTCTATAACAAAGGTTATCCATTCAATCTAGTTTAAGAAGAAAAAACGAAGTAAAAGCCCTAACTACCAAATCTTCAATTGGATATAGCATACATAAATAAACGAGAATCCAATAGCACAACTAAAAATGTTTTTTTTGAAAACTCCAGCTAAATCAAATTGGGCATTATCGTTAGATTTTAAGAGTTATTTTTAAGCAACAGTCGAAGGTACCCGTTTCCTAGGTTCAATCCTGACCCTGAATCCGTCAGTTCTCTTCAGGATGATATCGGCTTGCAGTTGGAATTCCTTCTCTGATACATCGGAGATGGTCTTGTAGTTTCTCAGGATTGTGGACAGCAACACTTTAAGTTTCAAAATGGCGTATTTGCGACCTAAAACCAAAAAATAAGTATATAAAGAAACCAGCCAAAAATAATATGTTTCGAGAATTTAATTAGTTCTCACCGATATCTGTATGTTGTTGTTTTTGGCTTTTTTTCAGCACACACTGTCAAATTTTCATTACAATTGAATGACGCGTAACTGATGAGGAGACATCATCATCATCATCATCATCATATCAGCCGTAGGACGCCCACTGCTGGACAAAGGCCTCCCTCATTGATCTCCAGGAACTGCGGTTGGAAGCGGTCTGCATCCAACGCCGACCTGCGGTTCTTACCAAGTCGTCTGCCCATCTTGTGGGTGGACGTCCTACGCTGCGCTTGCCGGTCCGTAGGATGAGGATGAGGAGTATTTTGGAGTAATTATATCTAAAACTGTGCTGTTGATTCTAACTTCGAATATTTTCGGAATGGAGTATTTTTTTGATAGCACTAAGGTGGCAAAAAAGCTGCCCACCTGATGGTAAGCGGTTACCGTAGCCTATGGACATTTGTAACACCAAAACACGCGCGTCGTTGACCCTTACATTTGACAAATACTCACCAACACAACTCCTGGGTCCAGCGCTGAAAGGAATGTAACTGTAGTAATGTCTGTTCTGGGTGTTCTCGGGCAGGAAGTTGTCAGGGTTGAATACTTCGGGGTCCTTGTAGTAGTTCGGGTTTCTGTGGACCTTGTATGTGCCTACTACGACGGTGGCGCCAGCTGGGAGCACGTAGTTTTTGGTGACTGAAAAAGTTATATGAAGGAAATGTATGAGTAGTTTAAGTGCTTATCCATGCATTCAATGAAAAAAATGCCAGAAAGTATATACGTATATGTATAGGTTTTAAGCATAGCCAGATTAGGTTTCTAGGAATGCTTTTCAGCTTTTTTTAACTGAGTTCGATGTTTTTTAGCAGTTACAGCTGGTATTTATTTGAAAACAGTGCGTGTCTTAAATAACGCTTTTATAAAAAATCTTAACATATCGCCTATTTGGTTTGCTTCAACTTTACCTAATTTGACGTCACGGTTCAGTTTCCTAGCAATAATAGGTACTGGTGGGTACATCCTGAGGGATTCCAGAATGACGCGCTCCAAATATTTCATGTGGAGGGTATCGTTGAAGGTAGCCGGGCGGTCGGAGTCTCCGAAGATCTCGTACAGTTCATCGTATACTCTTGCTTGGATGTTCTGGTGGATACCGAGAAGGCAGAGGACGAAGCTGGAACCGGCTGCAGTGGTATCGTGGCCCTGGAAGAGGATTATCAAAATGAATCGTAAGACGCTTCTGACATCCTCTATACCCCATACAACTCAAGATTGCCATGTGGACGAGTTACCTCAAACATGATAGTATCTACTTCTTCTTTAATTTCGTGGTCAGTGATGTTGTGTGTTCCGTTCTGGGCAGACTCGATCATCAAGTCCAAGAACGCAAGACGCTTCTTTTCACCTGTGAAAAGTTTAATATAGTTATAATACAAATTATTTTATAAGTCTGTAAATAGTTTAACCTCCTTGAGAAACTCTATCTCATCTTCAAAATTAATTTATTTGTTGTTTGGTTATTGGTTTTTTGATTATTTTGTTTGGTTTTTATTCGTTTACCAATATCATTTTCATCGTTGAAGTCCAAGTCATCCCGGTAGCCCTTGAAGACAGCATCAGCAACGGTCTTGTCGTTAGCCAGAACACTCTCATCAGATTCTCTGGTCAGTTCTCCGAGGGTCGGGGGAATTACACCCTTGGCTTTGTTCTCTAGGTACGTCGCCTTTTTACTTTTGATGACCTGATAAATTATTTTAAGTTAAATTATCATCTAAGCATGTATTGTTATTTTAATACTTAGATTAAAGGAGCCTCCGTAGAGTTTATCTTATTTTTCACAAAGTTAAATGATATAATATTTGTTAAAGCACAAATTTCTACGCTGGGTACTCATTCCATCTAAACTAATATAATAAGAGATATATACAGGTTGCAATTAATGCAACCTGTATTTATTTCTTTGCTTCAAAAATAAATACAATGTAAAGGCAATACTTACTTTGTTGGTTAGTCCATGAATGATGCTCAAAAGTTTAATTTGGTTCTTAAAGAATGGTGTCAGTTTGAATAGAGCGTCAAAACGGAGCCAGAACTTGTAGTGCCTCTGGTGAATGATATCGCACATCCTGTAATATTACATCATTATACATTTTATATCTCTTTTTTATATCAGAAAACACCAGTTAACTTAATAAAACTTCGAACTTTAGTACAAATCCGTATCATATTTCTTTAAAAAGTGCACTCATAAGCATTTATTATTTTGCTTGATCAAGCGTATGGCTCGTTAATGTCTGAAATTAATGCAGTATGACTTTAAATAGTTTACAGAATTAGAAAATTCCAGTACGTTTAGTAAGGGGTTAGTTTCACTTTGAAATCTGTAGATTTCTGTCACTTACTTCATTACAGCCACGGCGTAGTCAAAACCAGCATCATCTTGGGTGTTTCTGGTGATGCCCATCGCAGTTTCTGAAAAAATTTATAATTTGTTGTAGAAGTTTCAACTGTTGCTTTTTAGGAATTAACATTGTTGGCTCACAATAAAAGTAATAAAAAATTGATTTTGACAGAATTTGATATTTTCCATGTGAAGAGTTACGGAATTTTCTAATATTATTAGAATAACATGAGAGAGTGAAATGGAGCGACGAAGTAAGTGTTCCAAAATACGATTGGTAATAGTTTGCATAAATAAAGAAAACTGAGCATGTTAAATACGCAGTCGATTTTGCGCAAATCATTATAATTGAATACCTATCTTTTGTTTTCTTTATTATTCACATGGGTAAAAGTTGATTGCCCACGTGAGGTAATTAAGCATCGTTAATATGCGTTAATATATAAATCGTTATATGGAAATCTTATTTAAATAAATTAATATTAATATAGCGAGGTGCATTGTTTTCTAAATACCTATATACTTTAGATATATTTAGTCCTCGATACGAATGGAAACAATCAAAGTTGTGCTGGAAAATATTATAGGTAAACAAAGTCGTAATGATTGGATGGATTTATTTCCATTTTGAATTGTCACGATGACGTCTATTGATTATTTAATTTATGTCATCATCGTCATCATATCAGCCATAGGACGTCCACTGCTGGACAAAGGCCTCCCTAATTGATCTTCAGGAACTGCGGTTGGAAGCGGCCTGCATCCAACGCCGACCTGCAGTTCTTACCAAGTCGTCTGCCCATCTTGTAGGTGGACGTCCTACGCTGCGCTTGTCGGTCCGTGGCCTCCATTCGAGAACTTTCCGGCCCCATCGGCCATTTGTTCTGCGTGCTATATGGCCTGCCCATTGCCACTTCAACGTGCTAATCCGTCGGGCTATGTCGGTGACTTGAGTTCTCCTACGTATCTCCTCATTTCTGATTCGATCCCGTAGAGAAACCCCGAGCATAGCCCTCTCCATAGCTCGTTGAGCGACTCTGAGCTTATTCATAAGGCCAATAGTGAAGGACCACGTCTCGGTTCCATATGTCATCACTGGTAACACACACTGATTGAATACTTTCGTCTTAAGGCACTGAGTTATGTTGGACATTATTATGTATATTACATAATATGATTTATGTAAATGAAAATATTAACTAATTAGTCGTAGGCCTAGAAGTTCTCAAACTTGAAATATAAATTATAGATGGATAAAAATATATTATACATTTTATCACTATGTAAATATACGTCGCTCACTCACAATAACATTAAATTTAGTTAATTCAATTTAAATTTGATAGTATAAACAGGCCTTTGATAGTATATTACTAGTATAAGTTCACAACTTCATCCATGACGTTTTCAGAATAATTTAACCTTCTTCAACTAAACGACTTGGGTTGATATATGCCACATAAAAGGTTGAATTTCTAAAAATCTTCTATTTTCATTTTATTTATATAACAAATAAATAAATATTGCTGGACATGTCACACAGCGCTATGTAGCCCTAAACTAATCAGAGCTTGTACAATGGGAACCAGATAACTGATAGAATACTTATATACTATTTTTTTCGTAAAAACATACTTATACTTATAAAAAAACATCCAGACCCGGAACCCAATCTGTAGATCATACAAACGTTTGTTTCGCGACGGGAGTCGAACCCGCTACCTCCTGCTTCCAGCCGGCTATTCGTATATAATATTATTGAAATATAATTTACTATTGCTAAGCTTAAAATAGAGCCAATAAATGAAATTATATAAAGATGAAATTTATATAAAAACAATTATAAATAGACAGTCTTAATTAAACATATACGAATTAAACAAATTTCGCGTAAAAAGCACAAAAAAGTTGATAAATACAAGGTATATAAGGAACTACTCTATCCAGTACCATATTTTGTTGAAAGAGGCATCAGGTATTACTATACTTCAGTCATTTTAATCTAGTTTCCCGATGATTTAATTTTGTTATTCCTGTTTTCTTTGATGTAAGAGTAGAATTCCTTATGAAAGAGCTCGCCGGGAAAAGTACTACCACCAAGCAGCATTGCTGTGTTTAGTCTATACAAAGAACCAAGAAGTCCGGTCTGGTATGGAATACTGCTGCCACCTTTGAGCTGGTTCAGCCAAATACCAGCTCGCTACCTTAGACTCTATAGAACGTAGAACTTTCAGGCTTGTAGGTGAGCAATATAATTATGGCGGAGGCTAAAATTCAAGTCTCGAACACCGCCGTAAAGTTGCATGCCTATCGATCTTTTACAGGAAACATTTTGGGGAATGTGCCCAAGAACTACATGGTCTGATCCCGCCATCTCCTTACCATTAAAAGACAAGCAGCACGGCTCAGTACCATCCTTACCTCGTTGATATTTTTTTTATACTACTTATATGGCAAACGAGCATGCAGTCCACCAGATGTTAAGTGGCTACTGCAGCCCATGGATATTTACATAGAATTTAAAACAAGCTATTATATTGTCTTGATCTCTATGTGGATACGTTGCCATACTATAAGACTTAGATGTTATGCCTACGTGCCAGTAACTACAGGAACATACCATTACCATCTAACCGGAACACAGCCGCACAAGTACTGCTATTTGGCGGCAGATGAAGGTAAGGCGGTGGTGCCCACTTCCTCGAGCCCGTTCACAAAAGCTCTACCACCAGTAAACCACGATAGTGATTACCACTAGTTCGCACTCACCGTGTTGGTTTTGCGTAAAGCTAAGGTATGGAACACTTTACCGTCGTCCGTTTATCCTAAAGAATACTAGACTACGTCTTTTAGATCTTCGTGCTTCATCTTAGACCACATTGCTTACCTACCATCGGTTGAGATTGTGGTCAAACAAAGATCAATGATTTTTTACTAAAAAAAGGTTTTATCGGCTATGAAATTACAGGCAAATGAGTCTTTACAGCTGTATGACTCAAGTTGATGGTGCGTGAAATACAAAGCAGTACTTTACAGCTGTATGACTCAAGTTGATGGTGCGCGAAATATAAAGCAGTACTTTACAGCTGTATGACTCAAGTTGATGGTGCGTGAAATACAAAGCAGTACTTTACAGCTGTATGACTCAAGTTGATGGTGCGTGAAATACAAAGCAGTACTTTACAGCTATATGACTCAAGTTGATGGTGCGCGAAATACAAAGCCGTACTTTACAGCTGTATGACTCAAGTTGATGGTGCGTGAAATACAAAGCAGTACTTTACAGCTGTATGACTCAAGTTGATGGTGCGTGAAATACAAAGCAGTACTTTACAGCTGTATGACTCAAGTTGATGGCGCGTGAAATACAAAGCAGTACTTTACAGCTGTATGACTCAAGTTGATGGTGCGTGAAATACAAAGCAGTACTTTACAGCTGTATGACTCAAGTTGATGGTGCGTGAAATATAAAGCAGTACTTTACAGCTGTATGACTCAAGTTGATGGTGCGTGAAATACAAAGTAGTACTTTACAGCTGTATGACTCAAGTTGATGGTGCGTGAAATACAAAGCAGTATTTTTTTATAGGCAATGGTTACCACTTAACATCAGGTGGACCATATGCTCTTCCATACCTAGGTCGTTATATAAATAATAATATTTAACTCACCGAGTAAGATATCCACAGTGACACCGCTCATGTAATCGTGACAATCGAAGGTCTTGCCAATTTCTGGCTTCATCTTCTCCACCACGTTCCTGCTGTTCTGGTTGAAGACATCCACGAAAGACTTCAGGATGTTGATGTGGAATGTTGGCGCTATCATTTTGCGGTGGGACCTCCATTTATCTCCTGTTAAAATTTAATATTATAGTAAGTCCCCACGTGCGAACATGCTCGACGTTTTTGCGTCTGACTGAGCAAGATCTATCGTATAGTTTCAGCCCGGCTTGCACAACTATCCCCAAACGTATTTGGTTACTAAACATGTTTAAATAAGACGTATTTGTATGATTTAACAATTCTGTAAATCATATTTAGTCACTAAATAAGCTTAGGTATAGTTGCACAAGTCGCCCTTGATGTTTGAAGTCGAACTGAAATGCTCGAAACGTCAAAACGAGCACACCAATACTTGCTCACACATCAAGCTATACTGTTCGCATTGTGTAGGCTTTTCGTAGAATGAGAGGTCAGCTTATACTGGAAATGTGTAGCTTGATGTGTAGCCGTGGGTATGTCTGTGTTCGATATGATTGTTACTGTCATGATATTTTGTAAATGTAGGAAATTAAGTTAACATAGAACCCGGAACGGATTTGACGTAGCATCGATAAAACACATGATAATTTCTGTATTTTCCAAAAGACTGAGGTAAATTGGAAGTCTTAGTTTTACCGTTAAATAATTTAATTTTTTTCGTTTTACTCTATAAAACGAGAAGTTAATGGAAAAATACAAACGCATAATGCGGGGTCAATTTCGTTCGTTTTGAACTTGACCACGCATAAAATTTATACGCATTGTCTATTTTATTTCGAATTAATTTAGTTCTATTACCATACTGATTACCTACTGGTAATTTAAGAACCCATAAATCTACTATTACATTTGTATAATGCAATTACTACTCATGGTCTTTCACCAGCGCGGTAGTCACCAAGATACAGAATAAGGGAGGCTGGTCTTATGCGAAGTGGGTGACTTCGCAAAAGACCAGCCTCTCGCTTTAGGGCACTTTTTTACACGTTACGTTACTTAAGTTTTAGTAAGGATCCCTAATCTTTTCTAGCAATAATTATAGCCCATGTCACTCAAGGTGAATGTAGCTTACCAATTGCAATGGTGAAAGAATTTTTGAAATCGGCACAGTAGTTTTTGAGTTTATTCATTACAAACATACACACAAAAATACAAATCTTTCCTCTTTATAATATTAAGTATAGATATAGATTAGTATAGATAGTATAGATTCCCAACGAGTCGCACCCCCTGTAACACTGTGACTTGTTTGGGTGTAACTCGTTGGGAACCCATCGATATTAAAAAGGCTGGAAGATAACGATCAGAACGACGTTACATAATATTTTTGGTATTGGTAGTACGACAATCAGCTCGATTGGAAAGTGTTCCATGCGGAAGAACTCGCGGGTTTTCAACTAGTTTTCTATAATTTGCAATGTTAGCTGGTATACCAGCACTAGACAGACTAGGTAGATAGATGTGTGCTAAAATTAAAAAAGATTATAACCATCGTTTAGTTCCAGTACAGATCTAATTTAACGCTGGATGACTAATAAAGAAGTATCATAAAAAAAACAAGCGAAAATAAACCTTCAAGCTCTACAAACTAACCTGAACTGATCAGCAGTCCTTCTCCCAGCCACGGCTTGAAGAACCTGTATTCTGTAGACTTGTCGATGTGCACGTTGCTATTGAGGATGACTTCCACATCATCGGGGTCAGTGAGAAAGACCACCAGCTTGGTGCCGAGCCACACACGGATCACGCTGCCGAACTGCTCTGCGTAGCCGAGGGCTAGGTTTACGATTTCTGTTGATAAATCAATGAATAGTTAGATTCGTTAGTTACAAAAGTTATATAAAAACAAGCTTTTATTTAACATGTGATGATGATTATCATGAAGTGAAAAAGAACCAGTAACAAACGACGTTCAATTTTTCTAATAAATACAATTATGTTCCCTGGTGGTAGGTACCTACCTGGGAACTTAATTTGTAAAAGAATATGAAGGGAATTAAACAACATCATAACTCAGTGTTTAACGCAACGTTTTCCTTTTACTGACTACCAGGTCTCCAGTACTACGAGTCAACCAGTCAACCAGTCAAGCAAGTCCCCAGAACACAAGTTAGAATTTCTTGTTGAAAATCGACTATCATCATAATCATATCAACCAAAGGACGGCTACTGCTGAACATAGACCTCCCCCATATAATTCCATAGCCACTGATCTTGTGCGGCCTGCACCCAACGGCTCCCAGCAACCTTTATCAGGTCGTTCATCAAGTAGCCGTCCTACTCTGCCTTTTCCAGTGCGTGGTCTCCACTCGAGAACCTTTCTGCCCAAACGGCTGTCAGTTTTTCTAGTTATGCCCTGCCCACTGCCACTGCAGCTTGCTAATCCTTTGTGCTATGTCGGTGACTTTGGTTCGTTTACGAATCTCCTCATTTATGATTCGATCTCGTAGAGAAACACCAAGCATAGCCCTCTACATAGCACGCTGAGCCTTCTTATAAGGCCCATAATTAAAAACCACGTTATTGTACCCTACATCATCACTGGTAACACACACTGATCAAAAACTTTCGTCTTATGACACTGAGATATATTGGATTTTGAAAATCGACTACTTTAAGCCTTGCAGGGGATTTTCCTCTCACTTGCGCCTCAGACCAACTTTCCAGGTAGGCTATGTTATACTTAGTCTTACCATGAGGTTTCTTCTGGAACACAAGCAGTGCATTGCCGAAGAAAGGTACAGTGTTGGGTCCAGGGATCTTTTCTCCCATCTTATAGAACCTGGACTTTTGCTGCCATCTGTGCAGCACCCATAGCCCCGAGGCGAGGAGTAGGATCGGGTAGAAGATCAGCCGAGTGCTAAAGTGGAAGCTCTGAGTTTCGTCCACGAAAGACGTCATTTTGCTGGAAATGTATAATAGTTAGTATTAGCTTTCGCGCTTTAGAGAGACGTCCACTGCTAAACTTAGGTCTCCTCCGTAGATTAAAAACATCATACTGATAAAAAATCCTAGATTATGATTGATTATTAACAATGGATAAGGTTTAGAATGAAAGTTTAGATTATTTTATACCCAAATGTTTGGTTGAATAATGTTTACACAATACATGAAAACAGAAAGCTTTTGAGAACACTAGAATTGTTTTTTACATTGTACCTTTTTTATTTCAATACGTTTTTATGTTACTCGTCCGCCGCTCTTCAGTTATAAAGTGTTAATGATATTAATTGTTGGCAGCATTAAGTTATTAATTAACACTTAATTTTGCATAATCATGCCACCATATTATAAAACAGTGACTTCGTAATTACTTGTTACCTTAAGTTACGTTGAATATTCAAATATTCAGGATTGTATTGTTCATTGTAAAATTTCGTGCGCAACTTTTTGGTGTTTTGAATAGGCTTCTATTAGAATTAATCCCAAGGCAATCCTTTGCTTATTTGTTAACTAGCTGTCTCGCCCCGACTTCATTCACACGAGTAGTAAGTGAAGGGGCTATGCACACGCCGTATTTTAATAGCACAGACGATGCGTGTTTTGGACGCCGTAGAGGCCCAAGCGATTAGTAACTTATGTTAGTTATTATATACACATGTTCTATCGCATAGGTACCACCACTCTGCACTTCATTGATAATTAGTTTGTTTAAAATTTTTTTATATACTCCTTGTGCATATCCCCTTAGCGACATGGAAGCAAACGTTAATTGACGGAGTGAGCGAAGCGTCTCAGTTCCGAGATTGAAATTTCGAGAAAAAATGCTTTTGTCCGTCTGTCAGTCTGTTCTCGCCTACAGGTCGCATTTTCCACTGATTTTGACGAAAATTGGCACACAAGTTCCTTGATATATTTAAACTTTTTAGTCGATCACGTATTTTGATTGGGAGGGAAATAGGGGGGGGGGGGAAGGAGGTTTGTTGTAGCGTTATTTAAAAACGGATTTCAATTAAATTTGAGTGGCACACGAAATACTTCATTCTAAACAAGATGTTGCGAAAACAATTCCGAAAGGGGGGAGTGTACGGGGGGGGGGGGGGGGGGAGAGAGCAGTCCTCTCCGCCTTCACGAGATGAACCCGTAGACATCAAATTGAACCTCCTAGGGCCAAAGGAACGCGAGTAATTGCTATAACTTAGAGTATTCAGAATAACTGCAATTTCTACCCCTAAAATATTAACCAGTTTACATGAACTCCTGTTACTTGTAATTTAAATGAAACTGTAGGCTAAGTTATTTGGATAGTCATATTGTGGCGCTATTTTATTTGGCAAATATTTTTAGTTTTTTGGGAGACTCGCGAGATCTTAGTTCGGCGCGAACCGCTAGTATTATTCGTATAACGGAACATTTAGATAGCTATGTCAATTCCATACATTTTCGGCTTTTTTACTAGTGCTAGCGGTATCGCTAATCGAAAGTTACTTTGGTTAAACCTTCAGACTTTCAGTATCGTTAACGTCACCTAATGTCAGGCGTATACGAAGCGTAGCTATGCGTCTTTGTCGCGTACACGCGCGTGTACGCTGCGAACGCTTGCGATTATTTTCCAGTACCTGTTGACTCATGGAATTCTACTAAAAGTTTAATCTTTTACTATCATCAAAGTTTTCTACTCAGTGCATCACAATTATGGTCTGGCCACACTAAGACTGTATAACGGTAGAAACAGAAGTTTTTATTTTTATTTACATAAACACCTTTGGGACACACACCACACTTTACCACCACCTCACGTCAATGGGTGAGATTAGCGCAGGATCGTGGTGGATGGCACAAACTTGGGGAGGCTTATACCCAGCAGTGGGTGAAGTCGGGCTGTGGATAATGATGATGATGAAACACCTTTATCCCAGTGACAGAAACCTGATTAAATTAAATTAAAAAATAAAAGCTTGTACGAATATTTATGCAATGATAGATATACTCATTATTGAATTACCCTTTACCATAAAAACAGAAAGAATACAAGTTGCTTGTAATCTTTACGACGCAGATCATAACTAAGCAAGAATCAGAAATGAAGAGATCCGCGTAGACAAACCAAGTTCACAGATATTTTTATGTTATTTTATTATATTTATTTTTAGAATTTTAAGATTACTTACAGCTAGGTTACAGAAAAGGTATTTGAGTAGAAAATAAACAACAATAAATGCTACTTATTCTAAGAAGGCCAATTAAAAGTTTCCGCAGATAAGGTAAGAGATGAATAGTATTATACTCATATAAACAGTTAAGGTAGACGACACATAAAATGAGAAAAGATATTAAATAGAAGAGATATCAATACATACACACACACACACACACGGCATCGACTAAGTGCCTAATCTATATTTTAAAATAATTACACTAAGTAAGCGTTTAAGCTTACTTATGTTTGTGTTGAATAGATCAACCTCCTTATTTGCCTTAGCCAATGAATTAAAGGAGTGACAAGCTCGGACCATAAAATAATCTTGCCTGTAATAGGTTAGAACTCTTGGAACATAAAGAAGGTTAGGATTTCTCAATGCAGCTTTAATAGTTCGCAGTCCTATTAGCTCCAGAAGCTCTGGGCAATCTACAGTGTCGTTTGCTATGTTAAATAGATAAGTCAAATCGGCTATTTCCCTTCGTTCGGATAGAGGAAGAAAGTGAAACTTACGACATCTTGTATCATAGTCAGGTAAGAATAATCGGGCTCGGTATTAGAGATAACGTAAAACATATAACAAGGATTCCACACTTGCAAAGCGTATTCTAAATGACTACTTACGTACGCACAATAAAGTATTTTAAACGTTTTGATACTCGTAAACTCTGCTGACATTCTCAGGCCAAAACCAAGTGCGCGTGATGCCTTTTTAACTTTACTATTAATATGTTCGTCAAGCAATAACTTGCTATTACTCTTTCACTGTGACTGCTATCTGCTTGTGGAACTCTCTTCCAGTGGAAATCCGCAAGGCCGCCTCTATGGGAATCTTCAAATCCAAACTCTTTAAATACTTCATCTCTCTTCAAGATACCCAACAAAATTGAGCACTTTATGTAGATATATTTGTGTATTTCGTTTATGTACATACATATGTGTATTATTATTATTTTTAATTTTTGTAAGTTTATTTCTAAGCTAAAGCTTGATTAAATTTCCTTTTTCTGGCACTACCACTTTCTCCACACTACACAAAGGTTAGCTGGAAGAAAATGCTAATTAGCATTAAGTTCGCCTATGTATCTTTTTATTAGTGCAATAAAGAATTTTCTAATCTAATCAAACGTCACTCCCAGGTCTTCTTTTGTATTTACTCTATTTAGCTGTGAGTTATAAAATTTATAATTATATGTCAATGTTGTAGGTTGACCAAGAGGATAAGTAAGCTGAAATGGTAGTGGGCCGTCCGGGCACATAGCTCAAAGAACTGATGGCCGTTGTGGCCGAAGATTCTATAGCGGAAACTGTGCACTGAAAATAGGATGGCCTGATAAAGGTTGTTCGTTTTTCCATTTGGGGGGGGGGGGGGGGGGTGTCCTACGCTGCGCTTTCCAGTGCGCGGTCTCACCTCTAGAACCTTTCTGCCCCAACACCCGTCAGTTCATCGAGTTATGTGCCAAATGTAAATCCACGTAAATCCATAGTATAAGGTATTCATGCCAAGTTTCATCAAAATCCATCCAGTAGCTTCAGCGTGATACGCGTACAAACGGACAGACAAATAGACAAATTGAAAAAAAATATTGTGCATAACTCAGTAAAATAAAATTTAAAAATATATTTAATGGTCATTTTTGGCCCAGTTTTACCTGACTGTATCTACAGTTTTATATATAGGTTGTATGTATGTATATTAGAAATACAAGTATAAATTTGAGTGATTACCTGCGTAAGTGCCTCATTTGGTATGCGTTTAGGTGTTTGTTTCCTGCGTACAATTCAACTTACCTATTAGGTACGGGCCAAGGCTACTGAAATAGTCATATATTATGAAATTTGTATCGGCAGGTACCTTTTTTATTGTAAATTCTTTTAATTGCTCAGGCCTCACAATCATACCAAACGGTATAGGCGTGATTCTAGACGGGTAAATGTTTGGACATGTTCGGACAATTCCAATATTTTTAAAATCATCTCAAAAATTTTCAAGCCTAGACGGGACTTGAACCCGCAACCTTCCTCATGAAAATTACCTATCTAGGCTTGAATATTTTTGAGATAGATTTAAAAAATTTGGAATTTTCCGTCAGTGTTCGGATAACACTATAAAATACTATGTTCGGACAACATTATAATATTTATAAGACAACGCACAGCCCAATTTGTTAGTTCTATAGACTTGAAATTTAGAGGGTATGTTCTTTGTGGTGTGTAGGTACTTGTACTTGTAACTTGTAACGGTGTGTAGGTAACTTTGTATGGCTAAACGAATAAAACGTTATTTCTAGGATTATTAACTTAAAACTTTACATAAATAATAAGCGAAGTACATATTGAAATATGGGATGGTCATTCTGTCTGAAAATCACCCCTTGGGATTGCAAAGGGATGTTGTAGTTTGTACTACAACAAAATTTTAAATGCATTTACGAACGTATAACTTTGCATATATGCTTTTTATAGTTAAATAATGACACATTTTATCATGGTAAGACCTGGGTTTGATGATGGAGCCAGGAGAGAATCTACAGAACTCTATAATGGATAACAGTAGAACGGTCGTGTTTGGGTTCTTTTAAGTTGTTTGTGTGAGATTTATGATGATAACACATTTATTGTCTGCCAGTTTCTGATGATGAAGCCATCAGGAAATCAACAGAAGTCTTTAATAGATAACAGTAGAAAGGTCGTGTTTGGGTTCTTTTAAGTTGTTTGTGTGAGATTTATGATGATAACACATTTATTGTCTGCCAGTTTCTGATGATGAAGCCATCAGGAAATCAACAGAAGTCTTTAATAGATAACAGTAGAACGGTCGTGTTTGGGTTCTTTTAAGTTGTTTGTGTGAGATTTATGATGATAACACATTTAATAGATAACAGTAGAACGGTCGTGTTTGGGTTCTTTTAAGTTGTTTGTGTGAGATTTATGATGATAACACATTTATTGTCTGCCAGTTTCTGATGATGAAGCCATCAGGAAATCAACAGAAGTCTTTAATAGATAACAGTAGAAAGGTCGTGTTTGGGTTCTTTTAAGTTGTTTGTGTGAGATTTATGTCGATCACCCTATTATTATAAATGTGAAAGTTTGGATGTTTGTTTGTTATGTGTTACTTATGTGATTGATTTCTATCACATTGATTGATTGTCTGTCGAAACACCGATAATACGGTATGTGATAAATCCCGTATTTATAATTATTATGATTGCATATTTATGTTGGTCAAACTGAATATTTTAATTTTAATGGGTAGTTAATATTTTAGTTGTTTGTTTGATTTATTTCTATATTTTTGGGTTAAATTATTTGATCGTGATTATTTTTTTATGATAAATGAGGAAAAACCCCCTAAATCGGAAGTGGATTGGCCTCATGCCATTACTACTGTCTGTTTATTATAAGTAATTTTTGGTTACAATCATGTCTGAACGTTCAACCGCTAAAACGAAGGTTAAAACTAAGTGTACTTAACTAAAGCAGTGATAGTGAATTACAATAAACGTTGTTGGCTATTATGGCGCGCCTCAACAGCCTGGAAAATAGTTTACCCGGAACGAGCTCAATGGGTGGCGACGCTGACGTCACCATACGTGCTTACAATCGCGGCGTCATCACCATCACCAGCAATGCTTCCAGCAGCACCTGCTTCCATTGACAGCACATCAGGAGAATCTCTTGGTGGTACTTTGATGGACGTTACTGACTGCCTCATTGGAGCACTGAACGCGTTAACCAAGGTCAGATCCAACTATTGCTATATTTCGAACTTTGATCGCAGCCATAGTGATACGTGGTATTACTTACTCTCAAATCCGCGTAGCTATTGCCCGACGGTCTGGATAACTTTTTGTTGATTTACGTAAAACCTGCTCAGGTTATGGTGGTACGAACACGTGGTGGTTTTCGTAAAACTGATTCGCAATCGAGCGGGCGCAAGCAGAGACAGTGAATCGAAAGTAAGGTGTTTTTCATGTATGTTCATCAATAGATTTCTTGTACCATACGTGTAAAATCAAATAGGTGGATCACTGATGTTCCACAAGCAAGCTCATCGAATGCTAATTGGCAGCTACCTAAATCTGAACAATGTTCCTTCTGCAAAAAACTAGGTCACAAAGTCCAGGACTGTTTTGCGAAACTATGTGCCGAATCACGTAAATCGAACATTAACTTTTGTTCTGAACTGTTGATACCTACGAGTAGGAGCAAAACGATATGTGCGACCGCTGTTATTCAGGGTGCATCCGTCGATATTCCCTATGACAGCGGGTCAACAATTTCCCTGATATCTGAATCTGTTGCAAAACATTTACGATGCACTCCGAAGCCTTCATTTCGAGTTCTACGTAGCATAGGTAGTCAAGCGGTAAAAACAACGTATCGCACTAGTTTTGACGGTGGGGCTTTTCGAAATTACCCTCGAAGTAGACTTTCATGCCGTTCCAGATAGGTGCATGAACACGTCGGTCATTGTTGATACCAACCGACGTACCGAATAGGGATAGGATAATTGATCGAGCGAAGCGAGATCTCTAAATCAACTTGGGCAAATCGGCGTTGTATGTATGTATGTTTGTTCGAGGATAACTTTCGAAGCGTTGATCCGATCATCGTGAAATTTAATACATAGGTAGGTAGTTATGGCACAATTTTGGTGTGACTAAATGAGCCAAAAATACTGGGGGGTTGTTGAGATATTAGCGTTCAAGGGGGGTAAAAAAAAATGAAAATGAGGCTACCTGGTCAAATGGGACGTGAAATGAAAGGTATTCATTAGTTTATTTAGACTCCGTTTTTAGTTTTCGTAAACTCTTTATATTTTTTGAGTTATTATTCATAATAAAAACTGAACTTCGACAAAATTCACAGGGTAGGTACCCCACAGTACTGAAATCTGGATCTGAAATCCAAAATAACTGCAATTTGACCCCGAAATAGAAGAACCATCTTACATGATCTCCCGTTACCTGAAATTTGAATGAAACTGTAGGTCAAGTTATTTGGTATTGTCACGTATTTAGCGACTAAACATGTTAAAATTTTACGTATTTGTATGATTTGACAACTCCTTAAATCTTATTTAGCCACTAAATCAAGGCATCGTTGCGCGAGTCGCCCTAAGAATATTTTTTTTATTTTGGGATACTTGCAAGATCATCCTCGGTTCATTAAATATCATCATCAGTTCGGGGCGAACCACTAGTTTATACTTACACTTTAACTTACAACACGAAGTGTCCAATGGCTTACCCGAACCGATCACGCCTTAACGGTGAAATCTGACGCGTATTTACCGATTACTACTCCGTTGGTAGGTCCTGATAGGGATCGCTTGATGAGCGAGTTTGATTTTGTGGTAGGTGTGGCCTCCACTACGGTGCATACAGGTTTAATGCACATTTGGTTACACAATGAGACACTGACATAAGCAGGGTTCTCCATCAACTTAAAGAAATTTAAATTCCACCTACAGAGTTGGAGTACTTGGGCTGAACCAGCAGTAATGGTCAGGTGGTACCGAGCGAGCAGCCTTGTTTTCTGTGCTATATATCAAAGGGTCATCGCCTTAGCTTACTGCGTGTTTTTCATGATGATCACCAGCACATCGATATTGACAAGACAACTGATCTAATCTTGAAACATTTTTTTAGGTTTTCTAAGTTGCGACAGTTTTTGTAGAGGTACATATAACACTTGTATGGTTGGTTATTGGTTCTATGTCTTTCTCAGAATAGTAAACACCATTCGATACTGTTCTCAGCGATGTTTTGAGGCCGCTTCAAGACTCTCGGTTTTAAATACTTATGTCGTAATGGTTGTGGACCTGCGTTCTGGTTCTGGCATTCACCAAGTACTTATATCCAATACGAAATCAAGATCTTTTGAAAATACAATTTCTCTTTTTGGTTGACTGTCTCGCCTCTTTGCTCGGTCGAGCACTCGGCCGAGGACTCGTTATAGTGTTTATACAAACCGAGCACTCGGCCCAAGACACTGTCTCGCCACTGTACTCGTTAGGTGTAATCAACCCATATCTCACATCTCTAGATCGTTGAAATTTTCACAGATGATGTATTTCTGTTGCCGCTATAACATAAATACTAAAAACAGAATAAAATAAATATTTAAGGGCTCCCATACAACAAACGTGATTTTTTTGCTCGATTTTGCTCGATATTGTTAACAGCAACAGGTAGACGCTTGAAATATTCACAGAATATTTATTTTTATATGCACTTTAAAAATAAATAATTAAATTAAAATAAAACAAATATTTAAGTGGGGCTCCCATACAACAAACGTGATTTTTTTCGCTCGTTTTCATAGATAATGGTACGGAATCCTACGTGCGCGAGTCCGACTCGCATTTGGCCGGTTTTTTTAACAAGTTTAGTCTATATCTAGCCGACTCAAAATATATCACGTTTGTAATTCTTATTTTGAATAGACTAATATTATGTTTTACATATCTTAATATTTTAAATATATACACAGACATCGACGTTATATTTTCTTCCTGTCTGTCAACTTCTCAGAGGGAGAAGAAAAATCTCTACTTTTGCTATAACGCAGGGTTTCTTAACCTTTCTAAAGTGAAAGATCTACTAGCAACATTGGCAGACCCCTTCCAATCTTTATATTCGATGTAGAATATAGGGAAAGAAAACAAGGCATTTTAAAACACAGACACTTTTTATTTATAATTTCAAATATTGTATACCTAAAGATTTAGCGCGTGACGCTCAGTGAGATGGATGCTGCTGCTTCAGTTAGATTTGACGTTAAATTAATTAACATCGTCTTCAGACAGATCAAGGCGCATATCATCTTTCACAAGTAATCGGTTACGATTTTGTTTACACAATATTATTCATGATCACACAAACACAATATTATTCTTAACTGACATGGACCCCCAGCATGGATCCACAGGCCCCTTAAGGGTCCATGGATCCCAGGTTGAGAAACTCTGCTTTATAGCAAATTGAGAGCTACGAGATATCAGTGCCTTGGTACAAAACTCTTGTTAAAGCACAGTGCTGTTTGCTAGCTGTTTTTATGGGGCGATATTAAAATATTATATGGGTATATTGGTACCGTGTAGCTTGTGGTGTCTGCCTACTACACTACACTACTTAATGAAGTTTTAAATTCAGAGAACACTAGACTTGGCGTTGTGGGAATAAGCCGTATTCTTTATTGTTTACCTACGTCATAGGGAATCTTAAAGCGGAATCAGCTGAACTACTTACAAGTTTATTTTTAGGTAATAATTTAATATAAGGATTAAAACGTTTTTGTGTAGTAAACTCACAATAACTACTAATAGGACTTAACAAAAATTTTCCTACATCTAAACAACAAATTCAAAGAATCAAATGAATAAGTCAGTCTGAAGAAATTTGAAGACTTGCTCTGTCTCTGCCAGTTTTTTACGTTTTCACGAAGAAACGGTTCGATAGATTTCGATAAAATTTGGTATTTTAATTTGGATGCTATTAGCCGTGCGCGATAAGTTGGGACCTGAGCGCGGTGACGTCATATTGGCGTGTTTGTACCGCCCGAAAAAAAGCGGACATAACAAGCAGCTGCCCGCGGCTTCGTCTTTGTTTTTTTTAACCTACCCAACCTTTAACTACAAAGGTTTACCCTTCATAATGATAACAAAAACACTTAACAAGAACTAAAAAACTACAACAACAAAACAATGACACAAACGAAAACTAAAAGAATTCCAGAGCCCGTCGTTACGTGACGTAGGCCAGTACGAGACTAAAAACCCTAGTAAAAAATTGTGATGCGAACGGTACAATACGGGCGCCATCGGGGAAGTGCAGGGGAAGCGGTCGGGGAGTCGCACTCCTAGCAGGTCCCAAGTTATCGCGCACGAGTAATACTATTGACTTAACCACGCATGCGACGCCGCTGACGGAAGCTTGTTAGGTTAGAATAAAAATAATAAAAAGTAATGGTCTGGTTTCTGATATATTATTTATTTATCTTTCTTGGTAAAAACTTATAATACCTAGTTAAAATAAGAGGTAAGTAATTTAATGGTCAGCATTCCCAAATTCCCCAACAAATAATCTTGAGCAAGGGTTTAAGAATCCGGACATCTCAAAATTTCTATAAACTTTAAATTTTCGAACAATCATTCACAAATAAACAAGACCAGTCAAGTGCGAGTGATACTCGCGCGCCGAGGGTTCCGGACCTAGCTAGATGTAAACTTATTTAGGAGCTCCATCTAGATAAGTAAACGGTAAACTCGGACAACTTTTAAGATTTATAAATCAAAACTTATTATAAATAGACTTTGATTTACTTTCCCTGTAGTTTTTGCATACCTATATAATTATGTATTTCTATTAGACATGGGACGAGTACTCGGTTTGGATTCGGTAGGTACTCGGCGGATTCGGCCTATTTTTAGGGTTCGACCGAGTACCGAGTACTCGGCCTTAATTAAATTCCAGGGAAAAATAAACACAAAAAGACAGTTTTTATCATTAGATACTTTTACTCGAGAAGTTAATGAGGTATTTATTACATACAATTTAAGAAACCTATGAAATAAGGTCCGTTTTGTGTGTTGTGTTTCCTAAAATCAATAATTTTTCAATAAATCAATTTATATAAGCAGCCATTTTCGCGCCAGATAACGAAAGCATTCTCTCGAACATGACTTATTTGAAAAGACAAGTAATCACACTAATCACTCATCAACAGTGTCCGTAGGTGTGTGACTGACCGGGTATCGATACAAGTAAGTACTTTTCTTTTGATACTACTTGGTACTAAGTTCTAACTAAAGTATCGATACTAAAAGTACTTGGTATCGAAAGAAAAGTATCTAGTATATTTACTCGTATCGTTTCATCCCTAATTCTGTGTAAGGGAAATAACCGCGCGCTGCCCGTTACCGCGTTTTTTTTAAAGCCAAGTATTCGGCCGAGTACTCGGCGAATCATTACTCGTTCCATGTCTAATTTCTATCAATCCTATTAATTTCAGGTATTCCACTTTGCAAACTTTATTTTATATAAATTTTTACGACTCTCTTTAGCAATTAACATAAAAATATTTTTGAATGTTTCTCTCGGAATATAGACAATGTCGCACCATAAAACGTTCACCATCATCTCAAAATTCACACATTTTACGTACCGTTTTATCGTTTCGGAGCGGAGTGTACTCACTCTGATGAAAGTTTACGAATTGAACCGAAACGTTGTCGGTCGTAACACCGATAAAACGGTTCGTAATAAATCCCGTATTTATAATAATGATTGAATTCACACATTTCTTATTAACCCGTCAAGGATCACGGCGATACATTTTCGTATTGTTGTGGTCACATGGTGCCTGGCCATTTAAGCTTTTAACATAGAATGAGCTATTCTAACACCCATTTTCACTAACCCTAGGAGACGTCTAAATCAGATGCTTAATTATTAAGAAGTTGCTTAGGCCAAAAAAACGTTAAACCAACTTTCAGGTGATGACTAGAGACGTTAGGCGTTGCCTAAAGTTTTACTGATTTGGCGTAGCGTAATGCTAAGCAATTCTCTAAACTGACAGATGTGTTTGTGTCTGTCACAGACAGTCGATTCACTTGTAAATTACTGAAAACCATAGACACGTGTGAAAAATTTAAACAACTCTTGCTATAAGATGCAACTATTGAAAATCGATTTGTGAAACGAAAAGGATTGGCTTACATTAGGTGTTAGTTAGGCGTCTCTTTGTTCGTGGTTACTGAAACCGGGTGTACCTAACACCCTAAGATCTAGAAGGAACTCTATTCCTAGGTTCTAGTTTGATCTGGAATCCATCGGTTCTCTTGAGAATGATGTCAGCTTGCAGTTGGAAGTCGCTTTCTTTGATCTCTGAGATGCTTCTGTAGTTTCTGAGCACGGTCGCCAGTAGGACTTTCAGCTTCAGCATGGCGTATTTACGGCCTGAAACAAACAGTTATGTTATAAAATCAGTAAACTGAACTGAACTGATACTAGGAAATGTGGAGGCTACTGAAGGCGTCAATTATTTGCATTTACCCACTTTTAAAACCATCGGAATTGATTCAGATAATCTTAATTTGTGATTCTCTTAATAGCATGGGGATTAATCAAATATTGAGTCTGAACTTTTACTTAGTAAAACATTTGAAAGCTAGTTTAAGGGGACCTTCTTTGGAATGCTTTGAAATTAGACGGGCTCCTTCACAGTACTCTTTTATGATGAGAATAAAGCAGCATTATCATTTTTGTCATTTGATTTACCGATTTATATATATTTAGTTTGAATTGTATCCGTTTAAGAATATTTGTATGCATAGGTTTATACTTGAGTATTACATAAGTCTATCTTTTGGCATTTATTTGTGTATTAGGATTATAAATACAGTTGTTATATTATTATTTTTATTTCTCTACATTTATGATTTTACTCGTTGCACCGCCGTCCAATATTGCTTTGCTCATTACTTTCCATCCAAAGGTTGCTTGGAAGAAATCGGTTTTACCGATAAGGCCACCCATTTAACTATATTTAGCATAAACTAGTTCTTTATGTATTCCCGGTGCACAATAAAGCGTTATTCTATTCTATTTTTTTGATAAGTAGCATTTTTGATACATAGATTGTACTGTAGTTTGGTACTGAACTAAACTGAGCAATAACAATTTCAACCAAATAATTTCGATTCAATGGGACTTTATCCTTATTTTCCTTCACATCTAAAATTAGTAGATACTTCTTAAGAGTGTTTAATAATTGAGTTTGTATTTTATTTTGTGGTAGCATCTGTTCTATAGTTGATAGAACAGATGCTACCACAAAATAAAAAAAACATATACCGCTGAATATAGGCCTCCTCAGTAGAAGCCCTACAAGCTCCTAACTCAACTGAGTTATTTTTCTAACGAGTGGGGGCAGTCCTACGCTGCGCTATCTAGTACGTGGTCTCCATATTTCTACTCTCAGGATTTTTTAATCTTTATATATATTTTTTTCTGTACTTACCAACGCAGCTCCTAGGCCCAGCACTGAACGGTATGTAGCTGTAATAGTGTCGTTTCGCCATGTTTTCTGGCAGGAAGTTGTCTGGGTCGAACACATCAGGGTTCTTATAGTGGGCAGGACTGCGGTGCATTTTATATGTGCCAATGACGACTGTCGCACCGGCTGGCAGAATATAGTTTTTGGTCACTGAAACATGATATTAGAGCCTATGCAATTTCTATATCTAATATTAGTATAGGCTAATATTATATAGGTTCAAATAAGGCCTTAAAATTGAGACATTTACATCAATCAATTGTATATATTGATTAATTGACTAAACAGCGCCTAGTAGCAAACTACTTGGTGCAAGCGACAGGATTATAGATGGAAAAGGCTTGACTTTAGAGGTTAAATGACTACGTAGGTCTTAACATTTAGAATGATCTCAAACAGCGAAGGAAAGATTCGCATTTTAAACCATGTACAAAGAACCCAGAAAGTTTATTCCAAATAAATAATAACGTTTTAAACTTAAAATAATAACTGTATCGCAAACACCAGGTTGCATTTGGATGTGATTGAAATATTCTTGACCTGTAATAAACTATTACTTATACCTGTATATCAGAGTGCCACGCCAGTAAAGCTATAGATGTGTTACTTACCAATTTTTACATCTCGGTTCAACTGTCTAGCGATAGCTGGCACTGGAGGATACATCCTCAGCGTCTCAAGAATAACCCTCTCCAAGTATTTCATATGGAGAGTATCTTCAAACGTGACGGGCCGGTCTGACTCTCCAAAGATGCTGTACAGCTCGTCGTATACCTGCGTCTCGATATCCTGGTGGATACCCAGGAGGCAGAGGACAAAGCTGGAACCAGCTGCTGTTGTGTCATGGCCCTGTGGTAGAAAAACATGGTTATAATGAATGGTGAACGCAGTAGTAGTTTGCAACCTAAATTACGCCAAAACCTCTACAGACTTTTTGTATCCGAGTATAACTGTAAATATGAAACTATAATATGAAACTGAACCAGTGCCGACTGGTTCAACAAGTTTCATATTTACAGTATGGTTATCATATTTACATTTTGATACAGAGAGAAGACTTAGATTAAAGACCTGGACGCAAGGACGTGAGGAGCACACGTGCAACACGATTCATAATTATCTTTCTGATTTTAATGATTCTGAATGTGTTGTTTGACATCAGTTTTAGTATAATTTCTAAGTATAATTTTATAAATCCATAAGTAAGTTTGTATATTTCTTTATAAATTTTACGCTTCCTCATCGTAACTGCTTAACCGCTTTCGATGAAATATGGTATATAACTTATGTCCTGGATTGTGACATAGGCTAATTTCTATCGTCGAACCACGTGTGCGAATCTAATTAGGTATAATATATATTAATATTTTAGCTCTTCCGTGGTTCTTTCTACTCTGTGGTTTCTTCATTATGAAAAATATTGACTAATGCCACCTTTAAAAGGATATTAATACTCTTTCTGTTTTACGTATTTACCTCAAACATGATTGTGTCTACTTCTTCTTTAATTTCATGATCACTAATGTTGTTGGTTCCATTTTGAGCAGACTCAATCATCAGATCCAGGAATGCAAGTCGTTTTTTAATTCCTGTAACGAATCATTGATTCAAATTTGAATCATCATTCAGGACTCTAAATTCATTTAAAAACTACTAGATTGTTCACACATTCTACTTATTCTCTATTGAGCTGAATGAATGAATGCATAAAAACACTTTATTGTACATCACAAAAGAAAACAAACATAGAAATAAAAATTCACAAAGCAACAATAACAATGGACGGTCTGAACAAACTTACCAACATCATTTTCATCATTAATGTCTAGGTCATCACGGTACCCTTTAAATACAGCATCCGCAATAGTTTTTTCATTGTTTCCCAAAACATTGTTATTTTTGTTTGTACCAGTGAGTTCTTCAATAGTCGGGGGAATGAAACCGTTGGCTTTGTTTTCCAAATAGGCTTCTTTCTTGCTTTTTATTACCTGCAATACAATATTATTCTAGTCTTAATTTGTTATCGTAATTTACTTTAGCGTTTATAAATAACTGTGGATATCTTTTTATCTATATTACTCACTGCACTTTTTTTTATGGCATGAACGTCAAACAATCTTAATGCTGCTTACCTTATTTGTAAGTCCGTGTATAATATTCAGCAGTTTAAGCTGTTTCTTGAAGAATGGTGAGATATGGAAGAAGGCGTCAATTCTCAACCAGAACTTGTAGTGTCTCTGGTGGATAATGTCACACATTCTGAAACAATGCAATTACAGGCACATGAGACTTTTCATTTATGTATGCGACGACTAAAGCGACGGGCCCAATGCAATGACATGTAGGCCGAGTCTCAGTTAGACGTATTCTATGAGGAATACACACACATCTGGATTGAAAAGCACCATTCAAATTTTTAAAGGAAAATCACATATTTGTATAGTTGCAGTAAAAATAATGTTTATTTAGGTCCAATTCTGGAATTTGTAGCAATACATAAAGAGTTACATAAATTTAAAGGTTGCTATACTCAATACAAGTATCAGGATTTCTTTGTTTCGTGCTTCACGTTTCCACTACTGATCAGCTACTGTTTATATATCCGACAATCGCGGGTTTCGGCTTCCAGTCCGCGATCTACACTCGGTTATCCTGGAGCTTCATCTATTATCGGTACAGCATGAGGTGTCTCGCCCATTGCAACTTCAACTGGGAGATATGTTTCCAGATGTCCATTTATCTTAATCCACTGCTTAATCTATTTATGTATAATATTATTTATTTGTTTATTTCATTATGTGTGTTTGTTCGATTAATTTTTATGTTTTTGTGTTCTATTGTTGTTGTCTCGATTAGTGTAATTAGATATTCTATAGTGCCGTTCTAATTGAATAAATAAGTATTAATAATATATAATATTCACGACTCTGTACCTTCTGCGGATCTCCTCATTTCTGATTCGCTCCTAATTGTTATTCCTCCTAACCGATTAACACTAGATGGGCCATGTGCTTGTACCGTCACTTCATATAGATTATCTTGACTAATATTATAAGTTTGTTAGTTTTTATGTTTGTAGGTGGTAATCTCAGAAACCATTGAATTGATGGAAAGTTACACAATCCATGAGGGCCTATATTTGTTTATGAAAATTCGCGCGTAATTGTGAAATCACATATAAAAAAATATCAACATAATGCAGGGAAATACTATGGTAACCTAATCAAGCGTCATTGGCATCCCCTATTAGGTAAGCAACTTTCCAAGTATCGTTATGTAGTAAGAGCAGGACTGAATGACCAGTCTTTCATTGAGTAAGGCAACTTACTTCATGACAGCCATCGCATAATCAAATCCCGATGCATCTTGAGTTTTTCTGGTAATTCCCATAGCAGTTTCTAAAACAATTGAACATGAGAAAGAAATAAACGAGATGAATCATGTAGATAAGGATGACGAAGTTTTACAAATATGTGGGTGTTGAAACTGTCTGACTCAAGTCTCAGTCATTCATTTTATTGCTTTAAGTAATCTCTCTCCAACTATTTACTAATTAAATTAAATAGGTATGATAAATGTAGTCTTTTGATCCATATGATTTAGATACAAAAATAGTGACACTACATTTTTGCGAGTATAACTATTGTCTTTTCGTCTTTACGTGTTAAATAGGTCCTTAACCTTGCATTCTCCTAACGAAGATTTTACCTAGAGAAATTGATGCACCTTTTTACATAATAATAATCATTCCACCACAAGCCGTACAAGATCGGTCGCTCTGGAAATCTATGGGAGATGCATATATTCAACAGTGGACGTCCTATGGATGATATGGTGATGGCGATAGAACGTCCTCTAATTTCGAGAGCGATCGATCTTGTGCTGCCTGCACTCGATGCTCCCAGCAACTTTTATTAGGACGTCTTTCCATCTAGTAGGTGACTGTCCTACGCTGTGCTTTCTAGTTCGTGGTCTCCGCATGATAAGCTTTCTGCCCCAACGGCCGTCACTGTCGACTTACCAAGCAAAATATCTACAGTAACGCCACTCATATAGTCGTGAACATCAAACGTCTTCCCGACCTCTGGTCGCATCTTTTCGACCACATTTCTGCTGTTCTGATTGAACACGTCCATGAATGACTTCAAGATATTTATGTGGAATGTTGGGGCAATCATTTTGCGATGAGAACGCCATTTTTCACCTGAAATCAGAAATTAGTTGTTCATTGTTGTATGCTTCCCTAGTTAGTGTGTAGTACACACTTAAATGTCTGATACCTTCAATTATTGTTCTCGTACGTGTGTGTTCTTCACATAAAAAATGCACGACATCATCATCATCATATCAGGCGGAGGACGTCCACTGCTGAACATAGGCCTCCCCCATAGATTTCCAGAGTGACTGACTTTGTACGGCCTGCACCCAAAGACTCCCAGATAACTTTATCAGGTTATCTTTCGGTCTAGTGAAACGTCGGCCTACGCTGCGTTTTCTCTAAAACCTTCTGCCCCAACGGCCATTAGTCATTTGAGCGATGTACCCCGCCCACTACCATTTCAGCTTGTTAATCGTCTATGTCAGCGATCTTGGTTTTTCTAAGAATCTCCTCATTACTGATTGGATCTTGTAGAGAAACACTAAGCATAGCTCTCTCTATAGTGCGCTGAGTGACCTTGAGCGTTCTATGATGCCTATAATAGTGAGAAACAACGTTTCTGTGCCATATATAATCACTGGTAATACACGTTGATCAAAGCCTGTCGTCTTTAGACACTGAGGTGTTTTGGATGAGAAAATTATGTACTTACGTATCTATTTATTTAACAACTTAACCCATATCCACCCACTGCTGGTTATCTTAGGCCCCCTCGTCATCACACCACCAAGCGCATCATTTTTTTAGGGTTCCGCACCGAAAGGGTAAAACGGAACCATATTACCAAGACTTCGCTGTCTGTCTGTCTGTCTATCCATCTGTCACCAGGCTGTATCTCATGAACCGTGATAGACAGTTGAAATTTTCACAGAAGATGTAGGTACTTCTGTTGCCGCTATAACAAGAAATACTAAAAACAGAATAAAATAAGTATTTACGGTGGGCTCCCATACAACAAAGGTGATTTTTAGGGTTCCGTACCCAAAGGGCCAAACGGGACCCTATTACTAAGACTTCGCTGTCTGTCTGTCAGTATGTCACCAGGCTGTAGGTATCTCGTGAACCGTGATAGTTAGACAGTTGAAATTTTCACAAAAGATGTATTTTTTTTGCCGCTATAACAACAAATACTAAAAACAAAAAAAAAATATTTAAGGGGCGCTCCCATACAACAAACGTGATTTTTTTGCTCGTTTTAGCTCGATATTGAATAGGCAATTAACGGCAATAGGTAGACGCTTGAAATATTCACAGAATATTTAGTTTTAAAAATAAATAATTAAAATAAAATAAAACAAATATTTAAGGGGACTCCCATACAACCAACGTGATTTTTTTGCCGTTTTTATAGATAATGGTACGGAACCCTTCGTGCGCGAGTCCGACTCGCACTTGGCCCGTTTATTTTTGATTTGCATGGCTATGGAACAAGCATATGGCCCACTTGATGTTAAGTGGTAACCGTCGCCTATAACAAAGTATTACCTAGTAGGTTTCACACCTTAGAAAGGTGCCGTATGTACGATGCACTGCCCTGCGTTAATTAACTTGTGGCATACCGGTGTAAAGCCTCATGTGCTTGTTATTTCACCGGCAACCAGAATCTTCAAACCGAAATACATGCTGCTTGGCGGCAGAAATAGGTATGGTGGTAGTACTTCCCCGGGCGAGTCCTTTAAGTCCTAGTGACTGATCTTTATGTGAGGTATGATTGTTTCTGGTCGGATCATTTTCCACTGGTTATGAAGTGTAATTTTAATTTAATAAGACCTGAAGAAATAAACTGTGATATTAACTTAGAAAGATATGCAAAACATATATGGGGATATAGAGAAAGAGAACAGATAGATATATGCGAAATATTGCGATGAGTTGTTGGGAGATATTATAAATAATGGAGAGAGTACTAATAATTGTAATATGGAATGCTTGAATTTAAATATTTGTTGTAAACATACATATCACTTTAAATACATAGACGACTTGTACGGTAAAATAGTTAAATCGTTGCAGTCAGCAGCAGAATATAGTTTTGAATTAAAACAAAACAAAAGACGAAGAATTCTAGGGTGGAACTTTCACGTCAGGGGTTTACATATGAAGGCTAGGGAACATTTTTCTTTATGGGTTATGTATCGTAGGCCATGTTCGGGATGTTACTATGACCGCATGTCTGCCTCACGTAGGGAGTTTAAAGTCGCGCTTAAATATGTGCAGAATCATCAGGATAAAATAAAAATGGATATGCTAGCTCGACATCCTAGTGCTGGAAATTTCACAGATTCTTGGAAAGAGACTAAAAAGTTAGAGCGTAAAAATAGGTTACCAGTTCCCGTGGAGAACGAGACAAAAGAAATATTGCCAATTTGTTTCGTGCTCATTTGAATGTAACTAAGCAGGATAATTATTGTAATAACGTGACAAGTCAGGGGCCGGATGCTTGCCATGTAAATAAAATGTCGAAACAAATAGAAATTATTTTGAAAAACATGAAACGCGGTAAGTCTCCGGGTCATGACGGGTTAAGCATAGAACACTTGTTGTATGCGGGCCAGCATATCTGTGAAGTGCTTTCGTGGTTTTTCCATCTCTGCATGAGACATTGCTACTTACCCAAGGAACTAATCAGAACGGTGGTGGTTCCTATTACCAAAAACAAGACAGGTGATATTTCGAGCAAGGCAAACTATAGAGCCATCTTGACGACCTCCGTGGCGCAGTGGGCGAATAGCCGGCTGAGACGCCGGAGGTAGCGGGTTCGATTCCCGCTGCGGAACAAATGTTTGCATGATATACAGATATTTGTTCCGGGTCTGGTTGTTTCTCTATGTATTATAAGTATGTATTTATAAAAAAAATAAAGTATATAAGTATTCTATCAGTTATCTGGTTCCCATAGTACAAGCTATGCTTAGTTTGGGGCTAGATAGTGCTGTGTGAAATGTCCAGCAATATTTATATATTTATATTTATCTCTTTAGCTACTATTGTGGCCAAGGTGCTTGAACGAGTAATTCATTCACACTTGAGCACCTTAAGTAATGACGATGGACAGTTTGGTTTTCGCCCTCAGGTTTCAATAGATATGGCAATATTTTCTCTAAAGCAGGTTGTCAGTTACTATAAACAAAGCAAAACCACAGTGTACGCTTGTTTCCTTGATCTAAGCCGTGCATTTGACAAAATAAATCATGACCTGCTTTGGAGCAAGCTGCGTGCCTCTGACTCGAGCGTCCGGGCTGAGGTTTGTGATCTGCTTGCGTACTGGTACCGAAATCAGGCCAACAGCGTCAGGTGGGGCGTAGAGCAGTCGAATAGTTACCATCTATCGTGTGGCGTGAGGCACGGGGGGATCACCTCTCCCGATCTGTTTAACACCTACATATATTAACGACCTGATCGTGGAGCTGAGCAGCACTCCGGTAGGGCTCAGGTTGGATGACAGATATGTCAACAACTTAAGCTACGCTGATGACATGGTGCTGCTCAGCTGACTGCGATTTGTGAAAGATACACGAAAGATCATGATTTAATATACAACGTTAAAAAAACAGAAATGATGATATTCAGATCGAGAAAGGGTCCCCAAAACGTACCAGCGGTTTATATTGGCAACCCATAGGGGTAGTGAATAGTTTCAAGTACCTTGGCCACATCGTGACTTCCAGCCTGAAAGATGACGCAGATGTAGAACGCCAGCGCAGAGCCTTATGTATTGTGGGCAATATGATTGCAAGAAAATTCAAATGCAAGTCGACTCCTGACGTGAAAGTGACGCTTTTTAGGTCTTTTTGCCAGACTTTTTACACGTGTCAACTCTGAACAGAGTATACTAAAAAGTCCCATGACAGTATACGGGTAGCCTATAATAACATTTTTAGACAACTGATGGGCTTAAAGCGCTACTGTAGTGCCTCCGAAATGTTTAACGAAGCATGCGTTGATACTTTCAACGCTATTCAGCGTAGGAGGATAGCGTCTTTCATGTCCAGAATTGACACTTGTAATAACGCTATCATTAGAAGTCTGGCAGAAAGGCTTATACATTCTAAGATGTATAGACGTTGGGTGGGCATTGCCACCTAAACTACTTAAGGTGATTTATTGTGAATTATGTATTGAATTATTATTTATTGTATTGTGTGCAGTAAATGTGTATGGACCTCATGAGTCTGAAATGAAGATTATTATTATTATTATTTAACAAGGAACTCTAATTAATTCTACCACAACTCGCCTTCCCCCAACTCGCGAGATGTCTTCCGCCAATCGACCTCTAAATTACCTCTAAGGATATTTTAATTGGAAACCTATTGGGGACCACTTATTTTCTATACCTATTGCTACATAGGTTCTGTCGACAATCGGCCTATACCCAAGCCAAATAAATTAATGTTAAAGAGGACTGGCTGTCAATGTCAGAAATGACGGGAGAGTTGCTTTCTTTTCGGTGGACAAGGTTGTTCGGTTTTTGGAGAAATAAATGAGAAAATTCGACAGGTTCTATGCGCTGATGGTTTTCTTGTAATGGCAAAATAAATAAATTGGAAAAAATATAGCATATATCATAATTTTATGTTATAAGTTTGTATACATGTGTATATTTCATAGTGTTCATAGTGTTTCACGACTTTAATTGACGGATAAAAATCATTCTCACTTTAACCCATCTGTTTTCATGTGAAAACAAAAGATATGCAAGAAAAATAAAAATATAGAACCTACTCTGAATATTTTAAGTGGTGCCTTATTTTCTTACGATAAACAACCAAAAGTCACTGACCTTCTAATTCTTGACACACATGCAGGTAGGTTTTTTATCATATTTTTATTGTAATACTAACAACATGTTTGCAAATACTTAAAAGTACGAGTATCATCTTTCATGTTGATAACACAATTATACGATTCATGGAATTAAATGCAAAGTTAAATTCGATCTACAAGACTTATTTTTTTTTGACTACCTCCGTGGCGCAGTGGGCGAACAGCCGGCTGAGACGCAGGAGGTAGTGGGTTCGATTCCCACCACGGAACAAATGTTTGCATGATCTACAGATACTTGTTCCGGGTCTGGTTGTTTTTCCATATATTAAAAGTATGTATATATAAAAAAAAGGTATATAAGTATTCTATCAGTTATCTGGTTCCCATAGTACAAGCTCTGCTTAGTTTGGGGCTAGATAGCACTGTGTGATATGTCTAGCAGTATTTATTTATTTATTTATTCATCTTTGAATTAAATTTTTTACCCGACTGCAAATGATTTAAAGTATCTAGCTTAAAAAAAAACTATGTACGAAAGGCTAGCTAGATACTTGTGTAAATTTACATTCTTTTCTTGATTTATGTATAGTCTGAGAACGCCTGGAGGAGCTATTGTTCGATGAAGTAGCTGATGAAAGGCAACCAATCCTATAATACTGGACAAAATCATGGACATGCCAATCCTTCTCGTTCTAACATATGGCTCCCAAACTTGCTCTTTGACTAATATCAAAAAATCTAAACTCAAGGATTGCCAAAGGGCGATAGAGCGCAGTATTCTTGGAGTTAAAATAACTGATCGCGTCCGTAACACCATACTGCGCTCCAAAACCAAAATAACTGATGAGAAGGCCGCCAGGCTGAAGTGGGACTGGGCCGGTCATGTCTGTCGCATGCCTGACGAGCTGTGCTCAAAATTACCACGAAGTGGAGCCCTGAGACAGCAAAACGATGCCGCGGCAGACCACGCAGGAGGTCGCAGAACGAGCTGGACGCCTTTGAGAGGGACTGGCATACGGTGGCACTGGACCGTTGTGAGTGGCGGACATGCGGGGAGGCCTATGCCCAACAATGGGGCAATATGCGCTAATAGTAGTAGTATATTTTTCATCATTAGTTACAGCCTCAATTTAGCCATTCTGGGTGTGAATTCAGAACTATAGCCTCCAAGTTTGTACCACCACGATCCTATGCTAGCGATCGGCGGTTAGACCTACGGCCTGTTTTTTGACTACGTAGTCCACCCATCTGACTTTCTAAATAAAATGTTTAGATTTTTTTTAATTTCAAAATTGGTAGACAAGTATTATTGTTAACTGTTCTTTTCAAATCGATAATTTCAGTAGTTGCTAATATAATCAACTGTGACGGACGGACGGACAAAGTCCCACCATAAAGGGTTATGTTTTTACCATTTTGGTTCAGAACCTTTATCCTAGTCGTTCGGCTAATGTGTCAGGCAGCGCTGGTCTTCCGCCGATTTGCTAAACTATCTTACCTGAGCTGATAAGCAATCCTTCTCCAAGCCACGGTTTAAAGAACCTGTACTCCGGAGACTTATCGATGTGCACATGGCTGTTCAGGATTACTTCGACGTCGTCTGGGTCCACCAGGAATATGACCAGTTTGTAACCGAGCCAGGCTCTGATGACGGTTCCGTACCGATCAGCGTAATTCAGGGCTTCTTTCACTAAATCTGAAAATAAAATGTATTCTATAAGTAAGCATATATATATGTATTTAAATCGACTACATGTATATATGTGTATATATGGGTTATACTTTTACAGACTTTTCAGTCTAAAGGTCATATCAGACATATCAACTCGGAAAGGGATCGTCACCGTATCGCCTTTCACCTCGTCCTCAACCCGGCGTCAACGTAAGCACGTAATCAAAGAGATTCAGCAGCTCTTTGGCTACAGCTAGGCGACGCCGCGCTTACGGCTCGCCGCCCGCTGGCTGACGGCTAGGTGGCACCAGTTTCACCGCTCGGGTACGAAGAGTAGAGACGTACGCGGGGACGACGAGCCGTAAGCGTACCGCACCGCGGTACGTGAGCTTGTCCCGAGGCGAGGCGATTACGTTACGATTCCAATTAGTGTGCGTTGCAGTAGGGAGTTTCATACAAAGAATACATAACGTCTCGAGCTGATACGGGACGATCCCTGTCCGAGCTGAGATGTGGTATGACCTTACTCCGCTGCACTTTATGGAGACCTAGAGATGGATCTAGCAAATGTCCCATTTGATGCTCTCTTTCGATTTCGAATTTTAAACTACTCGGCAAAAGATAGATACGGTGCGTAACTCTTCATAGGATAATTAAAAAAATAATAATGTTGGACGTTTCACAAAGCGCTATTCAGCTCCAAACTAAACGAACCTTGTAATATGGGAACCAGATAACTGATGAATACGTGCTTGTATATTACCTATACATTTTTTTTAATACCTATAAGTTCAAGAGACACCCATGCAGACCCGAAACAAATATTTGTAGAACATGCAAACATTAATATTATACTATCTGACCAGCCCGCGGCTTCTCAAGCGTAATTCTTCAGTAAAACATTACCCTCTTTCTGCGCAGTCGCATAAAAAGTGACATTTGTACCAATCCTAGTCATCTGTATACTAATTTTCATCAAAATTTGTTCCAGCCGTTTGGTCGTGAAAACGTAACAGACATACATATAGAGAGAGAGAGAGAGAGAGAGAGAGAGACAGTATTATGTTTTAAGAGTTATTCCGACACATATGGGTAATCCTATGATTTTTGAAACCATCTCGTAAATTATTATTGGTGGCGCGTCCTCGTGTCCAGAGGAATGTGGCAGGTTCAAGCACTGTCTGGATCGTATTTCTTGTATTTTTTTGTTATTCAAACATTTGTTCGGTAAAAAAAATTAAATGGTTAAGCAATCACTTCGAAAAATGCCAGACTGTCTCTGTCACGGATTATACCTACTTATGGAACTCTAGAGTCAACACGATCGAAAGGTAGTCTGCGAGATATCATTTAAGTATATTAAGTTTAAGTACCTATTTAAGTATTCTATCAGTTATCTGGTTCCCATAGTACAAGCTCTGCTTAGTTTGGAGTTTGCGCTGTGTGAAATGTCCAGCAATATTTATATATTTATTTGTTTATCATTTTATTGTATCTAGCTTCTTATATATACTATAATATTATAAAGAGGAAAGATTTGTTTGTTTGTATTGAATAGGCTCCGAAACTACTGGACTGATATAAAAATAAATCTTTCACTGTTGGGAAGCTACACTATCCCCGGGTGACATAGGCTACTTTTTACCCAACTGCGCAGAAGGAGGGTAATGTTTTTATTCAAAAACTACGCGTGCGAAGCTGCGGATTGGTCAGCTAGTGTTTAATAAATAAATTTAATTCATTCAATTACAAATAAAAAATAGAAAACAGTAACAGATAAGTTAAGATAACGCTCTGTACAAAATGACCACACAAATATAAAATGAACACCAAAGAAACAAATAAAACTAAAAAGGGTAAAAGGAGTTATTTGGTGCCTTCTCCTTCCAGTAATTTGTATGATTTACCTTTATCGCCGACATTTACACAAGAAGTAAATGAAGATACTAAAGGAGTGGCAAGTACCAATGTAAGAGAAACTGTGAAATCGCCATCAAAAACAATCCAATATCGTTTTGAAAATTGTACATTCACCGATTGTTTTAATAATTAAACGATTTATGCAATACGTGTTTGTTTTTTCCTCGCAATTGTGTTGAAAAAGTGCGTATGAAACTTGTGTGCAACTAACTCACTAGACCATGACTGTCAGTCAGCCCGAGACCATGACTGTTGCAACACAGTCGAAACGTCGGGATAACAAATAAAAAAGGTATATACGCGATAAACACCCGTTTTAATAAATAATTATGTACAGTGATCGCGAAAGTTTGAAAAATACTAGCTCACTAAACACTCGGCTGATTTACGCCCTCGCCTACGGCTCGGGCTGCAAACCACAGCCTCGTGTATAATGAGCAACTTAGCTCACTTGTATCATAATATACTATTAGTACGTCGATAACGCCTATTTTTTAAAGACCCATTTTCAGGGTACCGTACCCAAAGGGTAAAACGGGACCCTATTACTAAGACTCCACTGTCTGTCTTTCCTTCTGTCTGTCCGTCTGTCATCAGGCTGTATCTCAAGAACCGTGAGAGTTAGACGGTTGAAAATTTCAGAGATGATGAATTTCTGTTGCCGCTATAACAGCAAATACTAAAAACAGAATAAAATAAATATTTAAGGGGCTCCCATACAACAAACGTGATTTTTTTTGCTCGTTTTGCTCGATATTGATAACGGCAACAGGACAACTTAAAACATTCACAGAATATTTAGTTATGTATTCACTTTAAATAAAAATAATTAAATAAAAATAAAACAAATATTTAAGTGAGGTTTATTTAAGATACAACAGACATGATTTTTTTGCCGTTTTATAGATAATGGTACGGAAACTTTCGTGCGCGAGTCAGACTCGCACTTGGCCGGTTTTTATCTAGACAACTTGATATAAATTATTTTAAGCTTACGTTCAGGTCTCTTTCCTAGAGCTAAAAGAGCGTTCCCGAAGATAGGTAACGCCATGGGCCCAGGTAACATGTTTCCCAGCCTGTATAACCTCAAGTTCTTCTGCCTTCTGTGTATAACCCATACCACAATCGTCAGCAGCAGTAGAGAGTAGATCAGGAACCGGGCGTAGAAACCCTGAAGAGAGCTTGTATCAACTACCGTCATTTTTCTGTAAACAAAATTATAACAATTTCATATTATGCTATAAGGTTATATAACGTAAATTAGCGTAACTGAAAAAGATTTGGAGAGACCGAAATTGCACACCTTGGTCCTCCATTTTTTTGTATGGCTCGGAGTCTTGAACCATAAAAACCACTTACAGGAATCGGATAGTTTTGACAGCGCACTGTATGTACACATGTGTCCATACTGAGATCAAGCCATATAGCTCGGAGAAGCTCAAAACTTAGAGCGCCTAAATGTTGTGAGAATGGTAGATGGTAAAAGACCTCGTGGAATAAGCTTTAATCGATGGGCGGACCAGGTATCCGAACATCTAGAGTGGCCAGTCAACGTAGCTCTCCACCAGGCAACTGATAGAAACCGCTGGCGACATGCGGTGAACAAGCTTCCTTCCTGAGTCAAGGAGTCACAATCCTGAGTTATGAGGGTGTGTGCAGCGCGATGGAGAAGTAGGATGGTTTACTCAGGCAACAAATAATAACAGGCGACCACGGACATGAAAAAATCGGACGAGCACGTATCGTTCTCTCAAGGACCCTCATTATTTATCGTTATCGAATATGTATACGCTGTTAAGATAATTCAAAGTTTCAGAAGTTATACTCACACTAGTCGTCACGGTTAGGCAAGAACCTTTCACAATTTAGAAACAATTCAATTAATATTAGAGTTTTTGAACACGACGCGCGCCGGCACTGCACAAAACGATGGGGCATATGAAATACGATTTCATTAAACTAAAATAATTACTAGTCATCACGTTAGGCATGCGCATATTTTATTTCTTACAAAGCAATATGTTGGGGGATATTTAGATCAGCAATAGTCTTATCAAGTGCGTATGCTTTTGCATTATTTCAACACTAACTATTATTATTTTTACACGTTACCTGCGGCGTATGAGATTTTTGAGGTTATACCTAATTTGACGCGTCACCCAAATATTAATAATAACTACACATCGTGAAATTTGGTGTATAGGTAGGTAGTGATGGCAAAATGTGTGGGGGGAGGGGGGGGGGGGGGGGTTGTTGAGATATTTAGGTTCAAGAGGTTAAACAAAAAAGCAGCAAAAATGAGACTATTCGGTCAAATGGCACGTCGACCCCATTTTTAGTTAAACTTTGACAAAATTCACAGAGCACACCAGTGACTCCACAGTGCTTAAATTTTGTAGACGTGTAGATTTAATGACACAAATATAGGAAAAATTCTGAAATCCAGAATAACTGCAATTTCTACCTCAAAAAACCGTAAGCAATTAACATGAACTCCCGTTAGGTACCTGTGATTTGTATGAAACTCATTCACTCTCGAGCATGTTATGCGAAATTATGTAACGCTATAAAGTTAGGTTTCCCGTCTGAAGTTATCCAAGTGGTGCGCAACAGGTTGCTCGTTAAGGGTTTAGAACAATGTAAGTCCTATAATACTCTAATTTTCACAATCCACAACCCAGAGAAACCTGCTTGTACACACGGCTACACGTCAAGCTGTAACTTTCCAGTATAAGCTGACCTCGCATAGTGTAGGCTTTTCGTAGAATGAGAGATCAGCTTATACTGGAAATATATAGCTTGATGTGTAGCCGTGAGTACTTAGATACCTCGCCAGAAACGACGGGATGTAGTAATACAATCATTATCTTGTTTCTACTCTTATATACGCCCGGGTTTTAATAAAAAAAAATATATTGGCGACAATTATACAACTCGCTGACAGCAGAGTCTACTCTACTGTCAGCGAGGTAAAAAAGGGACCGATGGTAAAAAAGGAATAAATCCATTTGCACAACATTTTGAGAATTCTGGATACTTAAGTTGCCACATAAACAGATAGATCCATGTAGTGCTTTCTTTCTATCTATGTGGTGTCTAACTTTTTTTATTTTCGTTAACCCCCGACGCAAAAAGAGGAGTGTAATAAGTCTGTCTATATGTCTGTCTGTGACATCGTAGCTTCCAAATGGAGGGTCTGATTCGGATTCGGTTTCTTTAGTAGAAAACTAGTTATCTGGGGTGGTTCTTAGCCATGTGTGATGAGAATTATGTCAGTACATCCGATCCAAAGACATCTCTTTTTCTAAAAGTAAATAAGTGTATAAGTGTGCTATGTGCTCATTAAATGTTTATTTATGAATTTAAATTTTTTTATGTACATAGATTTCCTACCAATGAATCATAACAATTCAGTAAATTTTACAATTTGTAACTTGGGACGAAACGGCGATGAATGTATGTATGTTTGTTTGTCCGAGGATAACTTTCGAAGCGTTGTTCTGATTGTCGTGAAATTTGGTACCTAGGTTAGGTAGGTAGGGATGGCTAAAAGAGTGGGGCGGCTGTTGAGATATTGAGGTTCAAAAGGGGTAAAAAAAACAAAATGGGTGGGACGTCTAATAACAACTCTTCATCAGTATATTTCGACCCCGTTTTTATTTTTAGTTTAAGCCCTGTAGTTTTTAAGTTATTAGCCATAATAAAACTGAATTTAGAAGAAATTCACAGGGTTCACAAGTGAATTGGTAAAATTTGGTGAAATTTGGTAGGTATTTGACACAATTATAGGCAAAAGTCTGAAATCCAGAATAACTGCAATTTGTACCCCACAAAAAAAACCAATTCACATGAACTTCCGTTACCTGTAATTTGAATGAAACTGTAGGTCAAGTTAGTTGGTTTTTTATTTCGTGGTACTATTTGGATAGTCAAAGATAACGAATATCATATTCTTATTTTTATGGGAGATTCTCGAGATGTCAGTTTGGGTTAAACCACTAGTATAACTTAACACTAGTATAATAGAAAAACACCTAAAGAGCAAACGATCTATAGATAGTTCAACTACTCCGGATCACAACCAGGCAGAAGTCTCCTCAAAACACTGGCTGCATTGCCCCGCTGAATTGCAATGCACTGAATTGCACTTCGACCACGCACCCAGAAAGGGTTTGTGAAGGGCCCGAAGCACCCCCTGAACCCAGAGTCTCGACCCAAATGGCAAATCAAGGTAGTTGAAGATAAAAGAAGAGAAATCAGTTGCAGCATATGTTGCGTGTTTATAATAACGAATTCAATCACGCTTGGTCATTAGTAGGTGGTGTCTGTCCTTAGCACGAATTCCTTACCCTTTAAATCAATTTAAATAATAGTGACCACTTGAATATTGTAATTGTATTACTTTAAATTTATTTACCAAAGAGGTGAATATAAAAAAGATATTTTCAGTGTTCCGTACCACAAAAGGTAAAAAAAAAAACCCTTATAAGATCACTCTCTTGTACGGAACGGGTGGACCTAGCAAGTTGAATTTTATACCAGATACTGAGGGTTATAGCCCCTATTAAGTGTATAAAAATCAAGGTTCTGAGTCAACACGATACAAAGATATGGGCAAATTTAGATTTTCGCTAAAACTTGTAAGTAGCAAAATTTACCTTTATTTTCAACTTTACTATTTTTCTGAGTTTTCCGTTTACTTGTGTTATAAGACCTTGCTTTTAATCTAAATTGACAATTCTAGGTCAACCGGAAGTACCCTATAGGTTTTGAGTCGAAAATCTATATGGTAGTTCCCGTTGACCTAGAATTACGAAATTTGGCAGAAAGCAAGGTCTTAAGCACAAATAAAGAAAAATTCCAAAAAATAAAAAAGTTGAACATTAAAGGGTGTCCCCAAACATACATAGTAGACGCCAATTAAGATAGTCCTCTGAGTTGTATGGGTGCTCATACAATTTAGAGGACTTTTTTACGGTGGGAAAAGGCTTTACGCATGTCCTCCAACTTGGGGAAAGTTGAAGGGGTCTGTCGGACTCTCCTTAGGTTACAACCAACGGCATACTGACCAAAAACCCACCGATATTCCTTCATTCACCTCAGTGCTAGTGCATTATCAAACCGCCCATATTGAGATGAGTGAGTCGAGTCAAGTGCACCAGCACTTGACAGGGTTACGGGGTCCCGGTCGGATTCAACCGCGGCCCTGCCGGTGAATGTACAACCCCGCTGAGTACAATTTAGAGGACTAGCTTAATCGGCACCAACCTATAACAAGGTAAACAAATAAAATTGTGCTACTGAATAAAATAAATATTTAAGTCGCGCTCTCATACAACAGATATGATTTTTTGCCGGTTGGCCGGTTTTATTACTAACAGAACGAATGTAATTAATAATATAAATACAGGATATATGACGTAATATTTAATCGGTGTTAAGACCGACAATGTATCAAATGGCGGAGCGGATTGCACTCACTCTGATGAAGATTCACGAACTGAACCGAAACATTGTCGGTCTAAACACCGATAAAACAGTACGTGATAAATCCCGTATTATATTATATCCCGTATTAGTATTTATAATAATGATTGAAATAAATTACGAAGTAGAAAGAATGTGTGCAGTTACAAAGTCCTTTCCATGCTAAGGTTGAATCGCTTAAAGCGATTCTTCTGCTCAATTGTAGCTCTTGACAGAGCAGTCGTGGTCTTCATGTTTATCATTGTTTTCGAGAGCTGATGTTACATTCCTCACGAAATCTCACCATTTGTTTCTGTAGATGGACATTCTGGTGTATTCATGCAGTTTGCCGCCCACTGCAGATTTGATTTGATCGGTCCACCGCAAGGGCGACCTTCCGCGCGCTCTGATGCCCTCCACTTGTCCTTGTACGAGACGCTCAATAGAGTCAGTGATTTTAGAATGCGAGTTTGTATTAGTAGCCGACAGAGTTTTATGCCGAGCTCCTGGAGTTTATAGAACTAGAGTAGACGAATATTTTAATGACACACTTTCGATACTTACCTACTACTTACTTTGGCAATAAGATTTGAATGTTTTTTTAAATGAATATATCTAGTACCTAACAAGAACAATGACGTTCTCCTCCCTATAGAATATTGTTGTGCCCAACGGGGTCCATAATGATCATGTATTACTCGTGCGCGATAACTTGGGACCTGCTAGGAATGCGACTCCCCGACCGCTTCCCCTGCACTTCCCCGATGGCGTCCGTATTGTACCGTTCGCATCACTATTTTTTACTAGGGTTTTTAGTCTCGTACTGGCCTACGTCACGTAACGACGCGCTCTGGAATTCTTTTAGTTTTCGTTAGTGTTATTGTTTTGTTGTTGTAGTTTTTGTTGTTATAGTAAATGTTGTAAATTTATCGGATACCTCTTCGTCAAGTGATTATAGTGAGACTGAGGACCAAGAACAACCTCTAGAAGGCATAACTCCACTAAGTAGATGAGATAATGTAATAGAAGATGAGATAATGTAAATAATATATAAAATAAATGTATAAACTTAAACATTGTATTTTTATTTTATTCAAATAGTGTAAAAAAGATTAGATAAAAAAGCGTCCTCCCTGAGTAACATAATAAATTAGGTTAAAAAAAACAAAGACGAAGCCGCGGGCGGCTGCTTGTTATGTTCGCTTTTTTGCGGGCGGTACAAACACGCCAATATGACGTCACCGCGCTCAGGTCCCAACTTATCGCGCACGGGTAATACCTATCAATTACCACCACAATAAGACCGCCAATTGTGTATTTCTGTTTTGATTTAATAAGATTAAGTATTTTTCTTTGTACCTACATATATAAAATAAAAAAATAAAAAATATTGCTGGACATTTCACACAGCGCTATCTAGCCCCAAACTACGCACAGCTTGTACTATGGAAACCAGGTAACTGATAGGATACATATATAACTACATTTTTTTTTGTAAATACATACTTATAATACATATAAAAACATCCAGACCCGAAACAAATATCTGTAGATCATGCAAACATTTGTTCCGCGGCGGGAATCGAACCCGCTTTATTGTTTTGTAATTGTTGTTATGTAGTTAACATAAAGAGTTATAACAGTTTCTATCTATCTATTTGTACGTCTCTGTTAAATAATAAAAAAAAAACAGTTGTGTCATCTAAATACCGTATAGATATTGATTTTATTTATTAAAGAGAAGGTTACTTTACATTTAATTTATTTATTAGTCTACAAAACAAATTACAATCATACTTTTGAAACTATAATGGATATGAGAGTTATCAATAGTATTTTTATTTATAGTGTTATCCGAACACATGCGGAAAATTCCAAGATTTTTTAAAATCATCTCAAAAATTCCAAGCCTAGACGGGACTTGAACCCGCGACCTTCCTCTTGATACGAGGATGCACTACCATCTGTGCTACAAGGCAATTCACGTCTAGGTCGAAATTAGTGAGATCATTCAGAATTACGACTAAAGCGCCGTTAGCTCCATCTACAGGAAAACTTATATAGTTCTTTGTACCTGCTCAATGCCGAACATTGCAGTTCAGTACATTGACAAGAGATGTCGCGTTGCTTATTTCAAATAGTATTTTTATTTATAGTGTTATCCGAACAAATGCGGAAAATTCCAAGATTTTTTAAAGAAGTATGATTTTTTAAGTTTTATGAGAGTTATGGTAGAGGAAGGCCGAAGAAGAGATGGATGGATTGTGTGAAGAATAATATGGATAGGAAGAAAGTGACAACGGAAAAGACGGCTTATAGAGAGATGGAGAAGGTATAAATGTTGTGCCAACGTAGTGATAAGTACCAAATTATGGAAGGATTTTAATAAACATACATTAACACATTTCTTGTTGCTTTATTTATTAATCAAGTTACATACAGCTAGGTTTTTTAGAAGTCTTCCAAAGAGACTGGCGGGATCTGGCTCTAGACCATGATAAGTGGAAGTAAGAGGGGGGAGGTCTTTGCCCAGCAGTGGGACCGTACGGGCTAGTAAAATGCTACATGGAGATGGAACAAGCTTAGGCCCACCTGATGTTAAATGGTAACCATCGCATATAACAGATAACTGCCTCGCAGGTCATGCACCTTAGAAATGTGCCCTACGATGCAATGCGTCCATGAACTTGAGGCATACAGGTGTAAAGCCATCTGTGCCTGTAAAATCACCGGCAACCATACCCTTCAAACCGAACCACAGCAATGCTGCTTGGCGGAAGAAATAGGTATAGTGGTAATACTTCGCTGGGCGAGCCCTTTCAGAAGGAACTTTAGGTGTCATTCAATACTATAAATTAATACTATTACTGTAGAGGTACAGTTGGTGAGTTTGTTTGTTTGTATGTTGGGTGGGGGTAAGCTCAGAAACTACTGAATCGATTCTATATTTCACTGATAGAAAGCTATACTATTCATGAGTGCTATATTTTATTTAACCTAGATAAAAATGAACGAAAAGCCTGGGTAGCTCAGCTAGTATTGTATATAGGTAAAGTTATTGTTTGTTAGTTTTTATTGTTGTATGGCGTAATCTCAGAAATTCCTGAACGGATTTTGAAAATTCTAAAATTCTTTCACATGAAAAAAACTAAGTGATCCTTGAGTCCTTGGACTAGGGGCCCGATTCTACTAAACCGATTGCTTCACTATGACAATGGTATCGTCGCAAAATGACCACTATATAGGCCTTTTGATATTCTATTAACACAATCTTTATTCAATGAACGCCGTTGCTATGACAACATCATTGAAAATTTGGCAGCTTATGACAGGAACATCAACTACAATTGTTTATTAATGGTATGGCTCCATAATCGATTTTCTTATATATTAGCAGAATTAAGCCCCAGGTATGTTGAGAAATTTCGTATCCGCGTCCGCAAATGCGGAACCTCAGCATCGATTTGGACATCTGCATCCGCAATAATCGATGCGGATGCAGATGCAGCGCAGGTCACGACAAGAAAGAGCGTGGAGCTTGCGAGTGGCGCGTGCTATGGGCACGCGCTGATTGACCAATAGGAGCGAAGATTTCTTTGACAAGATCCGACGCGCTTGTTATTGTTTATTATTTTTATCACGTAAAACAATCATAGCTTATTTACTTGAGCTTATCGTATAAATATTGCAGTTTTTGAGTATAATTGTGAGTATACAGTAAGTATTGTATGTTAAGCGAGTTTTCTGCAGTTAATAGTTTCTATTTTTGTTTTATTTATGCACTAAAACGATTTTTTTTTAAATTTTAGATCCGCATCCGCATACGCGTTTGCGGATGTCAGAAAATCTTCATCCGCAACAACCCTGCCTTGGACGACCTCCGTGGCACAGTGGGCGAATGGCCGGCTGAGACGCAGGAGGGTTTGATTCCCACCGCGGAACAAATGTTTGCATGATCTACAGATATTTATTCCGTGTCTGGATATTTTTATATATTTTATTAGTATTTATTTACAAAAAAATATGTATGTGAGTATTCTATAAGTTATCTGGTTCCCATAGTTCATTTTGCTTAGTTTGGGGCTAGATAGCGCTGTGTGAAATGTCCAGCAATATTTCTTTATTGATAGGCTATATTTTATTATGATAATATCCGTGCGAACCCAGCTTAGCTAGTTTTAAATAATGCAAATCAGTGTAAATGCAATGTGCAGGTAAACTTAAAATTTTTGTAACTTACGAAATTTCCGATTCCATATCAGTATTTTTTCTCCAAAATATTGAAATCCTTCACTGAGCTGCCACTGTGGACTTAGCCCTTCTAACTCATAATTGATAATAAAAATATTATCTAGGACTCGACCTGAACTGCACTGCAATTAAACGTTCTTATAAATTCGTGAATCAGTTCCATTGTTTCACGAAGATACGGACTTTGTACATAGAATATAGATCAGAACTAGAAATATGTTTATGAATAAATAGCTGACCCGCAGAACTTCGTACCGCTTTGATATGCATATCGCGCGGGCTGCCAATCTACGTCGCCGGTAGAATTGTCAATCGGCCATCTATGTATGAGAAAATGAATTTCCTTCTTATTTTTTTTTGAGTGAATTTTTCTAATATTTAATAGTTATTCTGCTATTTGGGGCGGACATAAAAATCAAAGATCACTAAAATCGGTCAAGCCGTTCTTGAGTTGTAAATGGTGTAACTAACCAGACATTGTTTTATAAATATAGATGGAGACTTAATTTTTGACAGTTCGTAGTGACAGAACTGTTAAAATGATGATTTAAGATTTAGTTTTATGTTTAGTTCGAAAATAAAATAAATAAATATTCCGGAACATTTCACACAACGCTATTTAGCCCCAAACTAAACAAAGCTGATAAATTAAATTAAAATCATTTATTACGTTATGGTACAATACACTTTGTTGGATCCTCAACTACCAAACTAAGCTGTTGCAAACTTGTATCTTGGTAGATAAAGCCTTCATTTTTAACAGACTTCAAAAAAAGGAGGAGGTTCTCAATTCGTCGGAATCTTTCCCGATCACACAAAGACGCCTGGAACGATTCGGGAAAATCTTTTTTTGTTTAAAAGGGTATACTTTCCAGGTGGCCCCATTGGCACCAAGTCAGGATCTGATGATGGAATCCCAAAAAACTCGAGGGCAACCCTCAAATTTTATAGGGACGTAATTCGGTTTTATGTTTTTACCTCAGAACTCCGTCATTTATCAACCGATTTGAATAATTATTATTTTATTTGGATGGATATACTTTTATATTTGTCTCAAAGAAATTTAATCAAAATTAGTTGATCAGTTTGGTTAAGTCGATTATATTATTGTTAAAATGTTACTTACATTCCAATTAATATTACAGTGTATATCAATGTATTACAGTACTATATCTAATTTTAATGCATTCATTAATTATTAAGCTAGGGTAAAAAAAATTAGCATATAAAGTGACATGCAAGCTATATAAAAAGAAAATTGAGAACTGGACCATTTATGAATTTTATACTCTATAAAGACTATGACTACATATTTATCCTCAAAATTTGCGAAGCTTAAGCTATTGGAACCAGATAACGGATACAATACTTATATTTATGTAAATAGGTACATAATAAAACGTACAGAATTATGTTTATATAAGGCTTTTAATATACTAGCTTTTGTAAATTACTTATGTTTCAATCCAGGTCATAATCTATCTGTATACCAAAGTTCGTCTAAATCGATTATGCCGTTATAACGTGATTGGGTACAAACATAAACAAACATTCAAACTTTAGCATTTTTAATAAAGTGTGACGTGATTTTGAGCTCTGATTGCTGTTCTAAGAACGAATAGTGAAATATAATGTACCTATGTATCTATAGTCAACCACACAAGTCACAACGATAATCAAATAGTCAAATTAGGAGTAAATTTGACATTAAAATTTGAGTTTCTGATTTAAGTTGCTACACAAAATAGTCATCATACTCAAAAATCTCTAGGTGGGTGAACCAGTTCTCAATAGTAACAACAAAATGAGCGCATTGGATATCAGAAGTTAAACAGTTTTTTTTTTCACTAAAAGAATGTAGGTACGATGCAAAATGGTTACCAATACATACTATCCAATACTAATATTAAAAATTCGAAAGTAACTCCATCTCTCTCTCTCTATCTCTTTCTCTCTCTCTCTCTCTGTGTCTGTTTATTTGTTACTTTTTCGACTAAACAGCTGGATCAATTTAGATGAAAGTTGATATACAGATATATTAAGAGTGGTATTGGGACATATGCTACTTTTTACCAGACTGTGAAGAAGGGGGGTAATGTTATTTGACACGCGTGCTAGCCGGCAGCTAGTAATGTTATAAATTCTTAAGTTAATTTCTGTCTCTCTGTCTGTTTGTATCTTTGTTTCGTTTTCACGGCTAAACAGCTGGCTGGAGAATAAGAATCAGATATGATTTTAAAATGTCCAATAACCAAATAGACGTTGCTTTTTCAGAAAGTCTAAACACAAAAAGAAAAACAGCCAAAATACAACCCAAAAAACTACCCAAACTTATAAGTGCCTTTTCGACTAACAGCCTTATTAAAAAAAAGACAGGGTCATTAAAACCGCCGGTCACAACAGGTACCACAACCAGTTTTATCACCAGAATGATACCTTCCAATTACTTATTCCACTTTATTTTCCACAAATGCTACCAAACCGTCGTATCGCTCAGTCTAAGTTGAATCACTAAGAAAACAAAATTAGAATCCAAAGAGAAAGAAACAAGAAATAGAAAAAACAAATAATCATAAAGACATCGCGTCTGACGCATTACAATTTGACGCAATCTGTATATACAGTGAAGTAATTGATAAGATAATATCTAATAAGACACTCTTATAGTGTCCGATGAGCGAAGCAGTGTGCCCGCCATCCGAAATGGAGAACAACGTAGTGTCAGAACTAGAGAAAATAAACCCAAGTGATAAAGTTACTAGTGAAAATGATGTGTATCAACGATCGCCGTTTCGGAGACAGGTGTGTGGATAAAACGAAATGCATTTTTATATTTAAATATTGCCAGAAATGGTAATAGACCATCTGATTATATTGTGTGGTATGTATAAAACAATTTTTTTTTAAATTCCGGATGTGCAGTGGAAAAACACAAAATATAATTTATTCTGCATGTTATATGATATAGGTAAATGCATTCAGCGGAAAACATTTATAGGCACGTTCGAAGATGATTGCAAGATAGCGATTGGAGGTCAATACTGGCTTAAAAAATGCTCTTTGTTGTAACCAAATGCTTATCAACTGAAAAAAATATCAAATAGTTATATTATACTTACGTGTTATCTGTATAACATTTTTGCTTATGTTACTTACATAAGATATACAATCCTTCTAATAGTGTTATATGTAAATAAACGAATAACTTTTTAATAAAAATATGACCGACTTCATATAACAGTAATAACCAAACTACTCTACCAGCATTGAAGAAATTTCCACGGGATCAATCTAAAAGATCCCTCGTATAACGGAGTTTTGAGCTAACAAACATAACATAACAATTAAACAAATTTAAGACTTATATGGTTTTCTCATAGATGCCATTGTCAAAACTGGACCAAATGGAAATAGGACCACACGGAAAGCACTAGCTTTCAAATAAAAAAAAATCATCAAGTCGAAATTTCTGAGGTAACAAACATAAAAAATACAGTCGAATTGAGAACCTCCTCCTTTTTGGAAGTCGGTTTAAAAACGTTAGCATGATGCTGTAAAAATTTCTCATGACTACATTCAAAGTACGTACAAAACGCATAAACAAACACGCAATTGTAAGCAACGCGAAATGAATGGAATCTATCTAGCTAAATAATAATCTGAATTAATAATTAGGAAGTTAGTTATTGATAATATAGTGTTTTATTTTTTGTTATCGAACCATTCGTCTCTTACTGACAAAAGTTTAAAATCTATGGAGAAATAAAGACATAAACTCCATAACTAAAATAGTAAAAAAATAAAAATTTAAAAAGATTTATTTGCAGTCAAACATAACATATGAGACTTAAATAAGCTGGGATTATGGCAAAATATACCTACAAGGATTAGGCTCGGATTATATGGCATCCGGGCTTGTCCAATCCGTCGCACAACCAAACATTTGAATTTTTCCTGCATCGACTACACATGATCCGAGGCCATCCGACTCTGATTTTTACCAGGAAGCAACCGGGACATGCTCCGGATTCGCAGGATCGGGGAGACGCGGATGCCATATAGTCCGAGATTTATACTAATATACCGATTGAATTATGATGAATATGACCACTCAATGTTGCTAAGTTAAATCAATTTGTTATCTTATCAATTTATGAATTTATAGTTGAGCAGTTAAAATATTAAAGTTAGTATGACATTAGTATAGAATTAATATCATTAATTTATCTTTCACGATAAGCCTAATCTGAATCACGACATTGTTTCGTAAGACTTCAAGTTTATCGGTCTCAGTTACCTTCGTAAAATGTATTTTTCTCATTCCTGTTGTATTTCCTTTTTTCAAGACTTTCACTGCAGAACCCATAGATTTCCACACATAGACACACCATAGACTCCCCCATAGATTTCCTAAACTACTAGTCTTTTTGTGGCCTGCGTCTAATGGCTCCTAACAACCTTTATCAAATCACATTTTCAGAACCCTTTTATGAAAAGGCTATAAGTTTTGCTGATATAAAAAAATACTTAAATTAATCAAAACAGTTTGTGTCGTAATAGCGTGATTTATTTTAAAACATAACTTTCTAGGAAGGTTGGCTGGAAGTGATCGCTTTTAGCGATAAGACCTCTCATCGTACCGTTATTTATTTTCAATTTCCTTTGTTACTGTATTTTTGTTTGGTGTGCAATAAAGAGTATTTCATTCATTCATTTCTAGTCATAAATTAACTACTGAAGCGATTTCTGAAAATTCATGAAAAGAACCGAAATTAAATCAAAACTGAGTACTGACTAAGATGGCTGACTTAAACTAGGTGACCGTAAAAGACCCAACGATGAAACTAACGATATTTTTTTTAATTATCGACATAAGCGTGATCTGCAAATTAACTCGGACGAATCGGCATTGTATGTTTGTTTGCCAGAGGTTAATTTTCGAAGCGTCGATCGATCCGATTTTCGCGAAATTTAGTACAGTTACTGATGGCTTAATTCTAGTGTGACTAAGTGGACTAAAAATTTGTGGGTTGTTGAGATATTAAGGTTCAAGTGGGGTCAAAAAACATCAAAATGAGACAATTCAGGTCAAATGGGACGTCTAAAGAAAGGTTATGTTGGTCGCTGATTTCGTGGATATATTAGCACTGTAAAGCTTAGAAGGTATTTTGTTAGTCAATAAATAACGACATTTTTTTTTAGTTTTTACAGGAGTAATTAGAATCCCACAAAAAACAAAATTTTGAGAGTACCTATCACTTGAAAGAGATACAGGATTCAAACATTTTGGGCAATTGATAAAAAAGTTATTGATAAAAATAATATAATTTTCTGTTTTATAGGTTTCTAAAGTAAGAATTTCGATAATATCAGAGATAGAAGGGATCGAACCCCGGCAGTGCCCTTATAGGATGAAAGTACTTCCTTCTAAACTGCGAACTGAATAATAGCAGAATGAACTGCTGATTGATTGGGATTTTTATTCTCACTCGCGAGATCCCAGTTCGAGGCCAGCTACTAGTAAATAATCAATCAAAATTCTCAATGAAAACAACATGATGATTCCCACTCACCAACCATGAGTTTGTTATTGAGTGATAATAACTTTATATCGATACAAAATGATTTCGACGCGTAATTGCTGTCATGTGGAACAAAAATTAAATATCAATTTGTTTACTATTCGATAAGGTTAGGTTACACGTGCTCCTAGACTATTGAACTTTATCAAGACAATGTACATGACGCGATATCCACAAGTGTATGAACACCGTATCTAGGGCTTACTCTAGAGTTTTTTCACAAAGGAAAGTTTGCGGTCGCTTGAGGAAGTAACGGTTATCAGATAAACTATGGTTAAATATTTATGTTTTTAGCAAAATGCAATACGGCCTCTTTGGCCTACATTGTACGGAGAACACAACTACCATATTTTTTTTTATTTTGTCCCTACTTATTCTTTCTCTTCTTGTGTGTTACTTGTGAACATTTCTTGTTGTATATACTCTGTGTGTCTAATAAATGTATTTGTTTTTTTTCATCCCATCTATTTGAAAAACGACGTTTTGTTCCTCAATAAGTGCGAGCAAAATAGGTATGTTCTCTATTAGACTTTTACATCCAGCAGCAATGAGTTTGAATTTGGAACATGCATTAGTAATCGAACGCCAAATATTGTATGAATAAAGTTACTGGCCGGTGGAGGGGCCGATGAAAATTTAGCCGCAAATATTTTTTCCCTCGGGCAACGTACTTCCCTCGTTGTGCTCAAGATTCTACTTAAGATTCCTTCGCTGCACTCCAGATTCAACTCTGAAAACACCCTTCGTTTTGGATGCAGAATAGCGTCCTCGCCGCGCCGTAAAAATATTTTTATACTTCCATATGGTACCCATTTCATAATCGCTAACGCCTTCTTCAAAGTACTTCTTACGTAGAACAGGCTTTAATGAAATTTCTAGTTTTTTCGTAGATACTATTTTTGCATTGCACAACATATTTTGTTAGGTGACATAGTATTTAGGTTGTGATAATAGTGTAAGTGTAAGGCTGAAATTCTGTTAGAGAATATCAACTTAATTGTGAGACTTAGAATCTGAGTATCACAACAAACGGTATTTAAAGATTCTATGTGATGACCTCCGTGGCGCAGTGGGCGACTAGCTGAAATGCAGCCTGACGCAGGAGGTTGCGGGTTCAATTCCCGCCGCGGAACAAATGTTTGCATGATCTACAGATATTTGTTCCGGGTCTGGGTGTTTTTCTGTATACTTTAAGTATTTAATTTAGAAATATTCAGAAAAGTATAAAGAATAAAAGTCTAGAAAATCACAATACAATTTTGCATCCTCCTTCCTTATCTCAACGAAATATGAAATTTAAATAAAATTATCTGACATCTAACTATACACACAGATTGTATACACGCAGTCCATTCCATCCAAAGATTATTTGGTAGAGATTGCTATTTAGCGATAAGACAGCAAATTGTATAACATAGATTTAAGTTGTTCTTATGTTATTGTTTTGTGTTGTGGTGTGCAATAAAGTTTTTTCTATGTTATTCTATTCTATACTGACTGATTCGTAATATTTTTTCCTCAGGCTCTTATATCATTCGGTGTGTTCATGTTGAACCTGGGAGCAGGCGCCACAGCGGGAATCTCAGCCATCCTCATACCACAGCTGAAGCAGAACGAAGAAAGGCACAAGTTCTCTACAGAATTGGTATCATGGGTAGGTATGTGTTACAGAATTTGATCACATCATAAAGAATACGCAAAAGAAATGTTATATTAAATGATCTTTCCAACAGCTGAGCAAATAGCTCATTTTTAATTAATATTCGTTATTAATAGCGAGTCAATATGAGCCAGCATTGTTAGTTGAATTTGTCAGGATCGTATAACTCACTCTAACTCTTTCGGGCTACTGGAAATGGATCTATGAAATATCAAACCATACAAAGGAAGAATATCAAAATACTTATTTATTTTGTTTCAGCGGCAATGTCATCACTGGCCTTGGTATTCGGCAACTTAATATCAGGATATTTGATGGAAAGGTTCGGAAGAAAGAAAGCACAGTTGATGTTGTCAACATGTTTCGTTTTAGGTTGGATAATAATCGGGCTTTCCAATGACATTATGGGCCTGATACTGTTCGGAAGATTTATCACCGGGTTTTGCCAAGGATGGCTTGGACCACTCGGCCCCGTTTTTGTTGGAGAGATAAGCTCGCCTACGTACAGAGGATTCTTTCTAGCAGCCCTTTCTCTGGGAATCGCATTTGGCGTGTTTCTATCGCATTTATTCGGAACTTTTATGCATTGGACTACCACCTCGTTACTTTGCGGATTGTTTCCTTTTATCGGAGGCGTCACCATCTACTACGCTCCAGAATCACCTGCTTGGCTAGCATCTAAAAATAGAATCGACGAATGCGTTTTATCCTTCCAATGGTACAGAGGAAAGAGTTCTGATATGAAGACCGAACTCGACAAAATGATCGCAGAACAAAGTAAGATAGACAAAACGAAAGGCAAAATGGAAACTTTGAAGGAGAATATAAAAAAACCTGAATTCTGGAAACCGTTAGGTATAATGACGACTTTTTTTGTCATAACCCAGTTATCGGGAGTTAATGTTATTTGTGCGTACACTACGGTTATGATGAAAGTGTTGATTGGGAATAACTCAAGCAAGCACCATGCATACGCGGCCATGTTGAGCATAGATGTTCTCAGATGTGTGTCTTTAGTAATAGCATGTATTCTTCTTAGACGATCTGGAAGAAGACCGATGGCAATCTTCAGTGGCGTTTTCACATCAGTATCTTTAATAGCATTGGCGATGTACCTATACTTAGTAAGCAACCGTATCATACGACATATATCGCCTTTCATTTCACTGGGATTAATGGCTTTTTACATAGTAGTATCAAACATGGGGATTTCACCACTGCCATGGAATATGGTTGGAGAATTATTCGCTTCGAACACTAAAGGTATAGGATCAGGAATAAGTGTGATGATGACGTCAGTGGCCTTCTTCAGCACAGTGAAGACAGCGCCCGCGATGTTCGAGAGCATCGGCCATCATGGTACATACCTCTTTTACGGTATCTCTACGCTTCTTGGAACTATATTCTTGTACTTTTGTTTACCAGAAACGAAGGATAAAACTTTACTGCAAATTGAGGAATACTTTAGATATGGCAAGAAAAAAGAAGTTAACAAATTAGAAAATAAAGAGAACGATAAGGCCACAGCCAATGTATAGAAGTCAGATTCTCAGAGTGCCTTTTTAGTGACCTAATATTGTTACGAAGGTCTTGTTTACATCTAGTTGAGTACATCGTTACTATCATGATTTGGTTCCTAATTTAAACATTACTACCTATGCTAATGCTATAATTAAACATATTATTTCTGGTAAACAAAGGTACTATAATCAATAACAGTTTTGAAAAGTGAGTGTATCTTTATGCTCTATATTGCTTTAGCGATTATTTTAAACAAAAAAGAAATAATATGAAGATTATGAGATAACAAGCTGCAAGTACTGAATGTTAGTACTAGGTGTACTAACATTTTCCAACATTGTAAGTAATATTAAGTATAGACAAAATAATGAATTACTCATTAGTGTTTAACATTATGTAACCTAGTAAGATTGAAGCTAACTGTTAATTTTAAGGTCGTTTAACTTATCTCTATGATGTGCGATCTTACGAAATAGTTTATTGGTTAAATAGGCCATTTTGGTAATTTATTACGTACTTAACTTATTTACCTACACTGCTGTGAAAACATACCATAAACTTTGTTTATGATGCTTAAGTGCTTATGCCATTTCGTTATCATTTTATTTTACAATTAGCTGATTTATGATTAATTAATTAATAAGTAGGATATTCAATTCCCGGTCTGTTTATGTTGAATTAATTTATTCAATGTTTATGTAACTCTTAAGTGAAGAAGATGTGCGTTGACGTCGTTTAGCTATTTCTAATCTAAATTTGACCCCTATTTCTTCATAACCTAATGTGCATGCACCTAGGATCTTGTGTAGTAAAAATTTTGAAAGACTCATTATCATCATCATCATATCAGCCGTAGGACAAAGGCTTCCTTCATTGATCTCCAGGAACTGTGGTTGGAAGCGGCCTGCATCCAACGCCGACCTGCGGTTCTTACAAAGTCGTCTGCCCATCTTGTAGGTGGACGTCCTACGCTACGCTTGCCGGTCCGTGGCCTCCACTCGAGAACCTTCCGGCCCCATAGGCCATCTGTTCTGCGCGCTATATGGCCTGCCCATTGCCACTTCAACGTGCTAATCCTCATTATAAGCTTTTCAAAATATAAGTTAATAAAATTATGATTATTGCAAGTTTATCGTTGCAAATGTCTCTCGTAGATAAGAGAGATCTCGTAGATAAGAGAGATCTCACAGATTTGAATATCACGCCTTATCTAGAAATGATACATCAAAATAAATGAAAGAAAGTATGAGATTGCTTAGAAGATAATATAGCAAAAACTCCCGACTGAAAGAAAATTGTCGTAGTGAAAAATATGAGATTAATTAACCGTGAGATCGTATGCATGTATGGTAGACTGCGTTCACTGTTTTTAGGGTTCCGTACCCATAGGGTAAAACGGGACTCTATTACTAAGACTCCGCTGTCTGTCTGTCCGTCTGTCACCACGCTGTATCACATGATCCGTGATAGTTAGTCAGTATAAATTGTCACAGATAATGTAATTCTGTTTACGCTATACTAAATATTGCTAGGTATTCATATCGGCAACAGGTAGACGCTTGAAATATTCACAGAATATATAATTGTATATTCACTTTTAAATTAAATAATTTAATTAAGATAAAACAAATATTTAAGGGGGCTCCCATACAACAAACGTGATGTTTTTCGCTCGTTTTTGTTCGATATTGAAATATTCACAGAATATTGAGTTATAAGTATTATTCACTTTATAAATAAATAATTAAATTTAAAAAATATTTGTACGGAGCCCTTCAAGCGCAAGTCCCTGTCGCACTTGGCCGGTTTTATAGTAATACTCACAAGGCTTTTTTCAGTTCCATAAATTTGTTGTTACACTAAGGAGACTTTGTAAGAAATTGTTGATACAGCTGCGAAGAACGAAATTGTAAGAATACTGTGTGTTATCTAGTTATAAGTAGTAAATATACTAAAAAAATATAAGTGTTGTTTCTTTCATGTTGCTGAACTACATAAGAATTGTATTTACCTTACAGTAGATATTTACTACCTATTTAAGTATGGACAAATTCTAAGCGCGACAGACAGCATCGCAACGGCAAGGGCGTGGACACATGTCTACGGTGCGGAACCGGCCACCGTGCAACGGCACGGCGCCGCCACCGAGAGAAGGCTTGGCTTCGTGCCGCGGTTTGGTGCCGTGCACGGCGTGCCGCGCCAGTACACGGTTTGCTACCAAGTGCCGGCGCGCGATCGTTCCAAAACATAACAGTTATTGTCTTGATATGTCGCGAAAGACGTATTGTGCTCCTGTTGCTGTTGAAAAGACGAATGAAGAAAATATTGGGTGAATCCATTTATAACCTTTCTATAATGTACCACGATGGAGGTCATTTTAGGAGGAAATATGAAGGGCTGAAAATGTGTGGTGATGACAAATACGAATATTTTAGAAAGTCAATATCAATGTTTTTAAGACAAAATGGGTCTTTTCGCGGACATATTTATATTAAAATTATAATTTTGACTGACCTTGACGTTTCGGCCAAGTTACATCGGCCGTGGTCACGAGAAACTGAAAGCGGGCGGGTGTCATTGCCGAGAAGCGCGAACGTTGTCACCAACTACCCGCACATGGTTTTCTGAATCGCACCTTTCTCTGTTTCGACATACAATACTACCAGTATCTGAAGTTACGCGTGGATCTAAATCACGACGTGAACACCTAACTATAACTGAATCCCACGATGCAGATAATCTAAAGCCGTCCTCACGATTAAAATTTAATTTTTGGTGTCAATATCAAGTTTTGAAGAACTGCTAACCAAGATAGCACCTGGTATACAAAATCAATACGTGTTCAACAGCAAAACACAAACTGCCGAGCGGTGCACCGTGTCCCGGCGGCGGCGCCGTGCCGTTGCACGGTGGCCGGTGCCGCACCGTAGACATGTGTCCACGCCCTAACCCTGCATGAAACCATCCTTCTACTAGTTTTTATTTCAACCTTTAAACAAGTTAGCAACGCTGTATGTAAATGCGACTATGACGCGGTGTTATTTCAAAAACATCGTCGTTGTTCAAAAACGCATATCTAGTTGATAAGCGTCTTACACAGAATTATAAAAAGCGTGTTAGAAAGAATTAGTACTTGAGTTTCTTTTAAGGCCGATTTAAACCAAATGAACATAGATCTAGCTAGAACAAGAGCATTCCTTCTCGATCTTTTAGTGTGAACGAAATATCGTTCTTAGCGTTTACACCAAAAATTCAACGAGCAAAAATGAGATCCAAGAACTAGAATTCTTGCACGATAGATATTTAGATCAGCCGAACGAATGCTCATGATTATACAGGGTGTTTGGTAATATACTGACGACATTCAAGTGACGGTTTCTCATATACATAAAAAAAGAATTCTCGAAAAAAACTACTAGTAATATTTTAAAAAATTTAAGAAAATCTACTAAGTTTAGGCGATTAATTAATTCGATATAAAACTTACTGCCTACTCTTGCAATTGGCATGTATAAATAAAGGCCGATTTGATATCTCTTTCGGAAATGGCTGCGGGTTTTGGGTTAGAAAGGGACACCAAGAGATATCTCAAGACGTCACCAATACAGTATCTGTGGTTAAATGGCAAGCATTATGCAATAGCGCAACATAAGTTTAATAAAGTGTTTGTTTTTACATGCCAAAATAAATTTCACATGTCTATGGTAAACATTTCACTTTATTTATTAAGCTCATCAAAATAACCCCATTCATTTTTGTGCGTATATTATCAAACAACCTATATATTCACAAGAGCACAAGAACACTTTGAAGAGACCGCTCCGGGCATCGAGCACGTTCAAACACGCAAGAATGCTCTAAGCAACTGTTCGCACGCTCTAGTACCGTTTACATCAAGCAAGCGAGAATTCTTAGAACATTTGCGAACGCAGACAAAACAACGAAAGAATGCTCTACGTCTTTTCACACTTATAGAATTTGATAGAGTGGGAATAGAATGAGAATTCGCTCGCCTGATTTAAATCGGCCTTTACAAATGAGTTAACTGCACAAGTGTCATACATAAGTGTGATAGTCATGTAGACTTAATGTTAATATTTGTGTATTTTATATTCTTGTGTTTTTTTCCTTACATAACTAACATCATTGATTGCCAAAATTTACTAGTTGTAACTTTTTTAACTTCTAACGTACAACTAAGCATTTCAATTGATTTTCAATATTAAAGCAAAGAAGAGCAGATCAGTTTTTCGTTGGTTTATACACTGTCCTGCGTCCATCAACTTGAAGCATACAGGTGTAAAGTCTTAACTGCCTGTGATTTCACCGGCAACCATACCCTTCAAACTGAAACACAGCAATGGCAACAGAAATGCGAATGGTGGTAGTACTTCCCCATGCGAGTCCTTTCACGAGGAACTCTTCTATCCAGATTCAAGTCCAGTGAATAGGTTCTAGGCAAGTGTGCTCCATCTTCGATCTCACCATCCGTCTTATCATCAGGTGAGGTAGTGGTCAAGCGCTTGACTATCATCAATAAAAAAAATCATAAAACCTTTCATCTTTTTAGTTCTCAATTATTCACATACATTTGACAAATTGAACAGTTTTGCTTACAATTTCTAAGAAGGTTGTTCTCCTTCGCTGATTTCAGACAGTGTTCTATTTCACAGTCCGTTAGTTAGACAAGTGGCACGCGACTTGTATCCTTTCCTGTTTTGACACGTGCTACAACATGATTCGCACATGTTTATCCGAGAGATTTTTTGTTCGCTTCTTTTCTTCTTATTTTGTGGATTTTTTAACACAGAGTTCTTCGTGTATGCGGCACTTTAGATTTCTGGCTTTCAGAGCTACGAGTATATCGACCGAATAACTCTGAGCTAAGACGACCACTGAGCGGAACCCGAATGCATGGCGGCCACGTGTAAGGCTCAGATGGCGATGGCGGAATGAGCAAGACTCCTACGATAAAGATTAACCCTAATACAGCTTAAGATCTACAGATATCTGTAGAAGGAAGGAAAGAGGCCTTTGCGATGGGAAACATCAGGTTTGTAAATCAATCTTGTCGATGTCAAATCGCTAAAGCACGTAGAATAGAAATTCATGTGCTTCAATAGGTTCATTTTTATCAATTTTCAGCTAAATGCACTGAAAGACTGCGGTCACATCTTTAACATAATATGATGGGCTTACTAAGGCTTTCGTGATAATATTTATAGGAAACTTCTTGAGGTTAATTATTGATTACAACGGGTATTTATCGCGTACGTACCTTTTACGCGTTTGCGATACCCGTTTTAATCAATAATTACGTACAGTGATCACGAAAGTTGGAAAAATACTTCTTGAGGTAGATTTTTACAACGCTAGGGCAAATTTCCTTCTAGCTAGGTAAAGTACGCTCTACCTAGCTTTGTTAGTTTCGAAATTTTAACGTTACGTTCGCAATCATCGCTCGATTTTTTGCAGATAATAAACCTTATACATTTCTCAACGGCTAACATAGCGCGCAAAAAAAGCCAGTAATTTGTTACTTTGCTTGCATCACAACAGATTGCACGCAACGTCTAACACTCGTATCTATAAACAAGTAATTACTTGTTGCTAAGTAATTACATAACTAAGTCATTACTTGAGGATAGAATTATTTGATAAGAAATCTTATTCTAGAGTTAAGTAATGCACGTTACTTACAAGCAAGGGCTTAAGTAAAAGTCGATGCTCAATATTGGCAACATTTTATAACTGTGTTTCTTTTCACGTAAAAGGAACACGAGATCTGTACAATAATAATCGATCTCATCGAGTACAATAAGAAAGGTTATAAATAACTACCACAATGCTGGTTGAGTAATGTACGTTGCTCAAGTAACCAAAATGGTTTCTATTACTTGACTAAGTATTCTAGCTTTTGACAGTTCTTCATCATCATCATCATCAGCCGGAAGACGTCCACTGCTGAACATAGGCCTCCCCCTTAGATCACCACAACGAGCGGTTGGTAGCCGTTTGCGCCCAATGGCTCCCCGCGATTCTTACTAGATCGTCGGTCCACCTTGTGGGGGGCCAGCCTACGCTGCGTCTTCCAGTCCGTGGTCTCCACTCGAGAACCTTTCTTCCCCAACGGTTATCGGTTCTACGAGCGATGTGGGATGCCCATTGCCACTTCAACTTGCTAATTTTGAGAGCTATGTCGGCAACTTTAGTTCTTCTGCGGATTTCCTCATTGCGGATTTTGTCACGCAAAGAAACCCCGAGCATAGGCCTCTCCATAGCTCGTTGAGCGACCTTGTGCTTGGCAGTTCATACTGTGACTGATTTATTGTCTATGAAATACGAAGTGTTGCTCAAGTTATTACTTTTGCTCAAGTAATTACTTTGACTTGACTGTAAATACGAGTGTTAGAACCGCTAATGAATGAATGCTTCGTCAACCGCTCGCTCGCTCGCTGCTAGCTCTGGCTGCGTTGCCAGCTTGCTATTCGTTTCGTGTTACCGACTAATGGTGGGTTCATATAGCCGTCGGTAACCCGCTACGACTCGTTTCTCCTTGAAAACGTGTCAAAAGTTTGACATTAGTTTGACACATTTTCAAGGAGATACGAGTCGTAGTCGGTTACCGACAGATTTAGGAACCCGGCATAAAATGCAGTACATTCTTCTTCTTCTTCTTAGCGTGTCAATAGTTCTACTTATATTGTGTTAGATAGGTACTTGGCTACATTGATGGCGTCAGGAGAAGCCATATTTAAGTCAACCATTGTTCAGGTGTTCGGGCACAAAGGGCACATTAACAGGTGTTTCATCGACTGTGCAGGGTCACCACAGTCGCATTGCGTTTGTCTGGGATCCCTGAACCCCCATTGGCACATATTGACTCTGCACAGCGACCAACCTGTGCGCGAAGCCTATTTAAGGACTTCCACACTGGCCACGAAGGTCGTGCCCTGGTGGAAGCTGTTCTTGAGGGAGAATGAAGTCAGGTGGTGGGGGGTTACTATCTATCCACAGTGCGCGTCTAGCAACGGATAGGTCGTCGCTGGTGGCCTGCGTGGAACGCTGAAAACTCTTACAACTTAAAAAAGTATGTAGTACATACATTGAAAAATTTGAAAGCTAAAAATAGATAATCCAACGTTGTTTGAAATCGCTCAACATTTCGTTATTTGAAATTGCCACAACTACATATACACAACTGCCTACAGGGATGAGTGTAATATTACAATTGGCAAAGAATGCTTTGAATTAGATAATTTGAATACTTGACGGCATTTGAATTATTTTCAATAGTTCTCTTATACGCTTATATTATCGATTATTGTATGCCCTCGTCTCCAGTTTAGTTCCCACGTTGCACGAAGCACCACCAGGTTGCACGTTTGGTACGCGACACTTTTTCATTTACTTTTTGTTGATTACAAAAACTACCAGGAACACATCTGGGACGAGGGCTTTTAAAATAGCAGTGGTACTCAGGAAGTCATTGACGACCCAGTTTGTGGTTTTGAATTTTGAAAGTTGTTATATGTATGAATAGATTATTTTATCAAAAGGATCAAGGAAATCTAGATATATTTTTGTATTTTTGTACATGTTATTCGAAAACGTAAGACAACTCAAGTATGTTTTATCGGTTTAGCTGTCTGTCATTTAGGAAGGAAGGAGAAGAAAGCTATAACCAAGTTCAATAAAGCAGTAGGTAGACACACATTTATTTTCAGTTCTGACTGTCTCTGAATAATAGACCTTGAGAATATGTAAACAATTAATAAATTCCTAAAACACTCTTGATCTTCGCCACTTAACGAGACTAGTTTTAATATATAAAACTTTTAATAGCAGGTACCTACTTTTATGGATTTAGATCAAAATATTTTGATCTGTTTAGTAGATACGCTTATCAAAACAGGTTGAATTCTACCTCATAAAGTATTTTAAATACCTACTGTGCTAGTTTTTAAAAACTAACAAGTGGTATAAAACTTTATATCGTATTTATTCATTCATTCAAGGTTCATAGTACTTAATATCCAAGAGCGTTATTCGATAATAGGTATTTTCGTATAATGATAGATAACAGTTTTAAACTGTCTTGAATAAACATTTCATTAGTAGTTTGATAGTGACTGATATGATAAAAAAACACACAGTAACATAAATACTCCAATATGTCACACACAACTAATATAGTACACTAACTATTATTGCCGGTTGCAAATAAAACTTTCGTACAAGGTCTTTTATTATCTGTGACAAAACTGTAATTTCGCGTGACTGATTAGATTAGATTAGAAAATTCTTTATTGCACTGATAAAATAATACATAGCCGAACTCAACTAAAGGTCACGAACGTAAATAACAAAACAAATATCAGTAACAGCTAAATATCGGTCAATAGTTTGAGGATTAGGCGGAACACAAAATCTTCACGAATGATTCAACAGTTCCTGAACTTCAGAGTCTGAGTTTTATGCTTGATGTCTTATTAAATCGTATACCAAACTGTTTTGGCGTTATCTACTGAAGTTCTATTTTGTAATTTATTTATCGCAGGACGACAAATACGCGAAAACATGTCACAAGAAACCAATCCAATGACGAAATTTCTAAAAAATACCTAACTAAATTTTAATTCCTATGAATTATGAAAGTCTATACATACATTTCAAAATATTTTGTACCTACGTTATATCTATACAATATTCTTATTTACAAACTAGAAAACAATGACGCAAAAAGCCTGCACACGAATAAATTTAACATATTCATTCAAATCCATGATAAAAGTACTTATATAAATAAAACATAAAATTTCACTTTCCATTATTTTTAATATTCCTCTTCCGAAAGGGGATGTGGTTCCAGTCAACTTTTTCTTTATCTAATTGATAGCACGTGCAACGTTTCCTCTATGCCACGTGTGTTATTGTTAGCTATTAAAATATTCGTGCCGCTGCGTTCCGGCCGTGGCCTCAATACCGGCCTATTGACTATGAACCAAAACACAGGAACGTCAGATCTGACAGTTAATTGCCCGGTTTCTCGCGCATATCTAAACCTTGAAGATTGATTGTTAAAATAACAAAAATAAAGTGTCAAAAGAATCGGGAGATATCTGCTTTCTAATATATAAAAATTTCGTGTCACGGTGTTTGTGGTCGCACTCCTCCGAAACGGTTCGACCGATTTTAATTATTTTTTCATCCCCCCCATCTCGAAAAGAGTATTTTTGTTCTTCGATATCTGAGTGCAAAAGCCGTTTTTATCCGCTAGAGGATAAAGTAAATTGAATTTAGAACATCGTGTGCACTAAGTTTGTATATTCAAAACATCATTAAACCTATTTACTTTACCTCCATGGTGCCGAATTTATCATAAAACTTTTTTTAATTTGTTTAAAACTCAAGAACCTTCTTGGTGTATTACTTTTTTTTGCATTTAGTCATTTCCTCGCTGAGGTGGGATGAAAAGTTACGTGTTGCACTTGAGTGCAATGATTTTCCACCTCGTGCTCTTTTGATTCCCTTGCTAACGCTCAGGATTCTAATTTTTGAATCACTCGCTGCACTCATGATTCAATTTTAGAATCCTTCGCTTGCTCGGGCATCAAAATTGAGCACGCTGTTACAAGCAACTTTGCACTCTTGTATAACAAATAACTATTTTTTGTATATGGTAGGTATGAGAATCGGCCGTAAAGTATTGTTCATCCTCCTACCCCCACCCCCTATTTTTCAATCGCGATTTTAGTATTTTTGTGTGAAGAATATCCTTAAGATTTCATTGTCCGTCGTTCATTGACGTGAAGTCATTTATATGAAGTGTCGCGTCACTTTGACAAGAGTGTTTTATATAGTTTTTATCCCGTAGTTCCCACGGGAATGGGAAATTTTAGGCGTGCTAAGTCGCGGTCGGGTCAGCTAGTAAAATATAAAAATATATTATTTTGTCAAACAAAATACCAGACCGCAATAGTTTTTTGACGACTTGTTTTAATTTAGACAAAGTTCTAAAAACTTGTTCTTTCACCTCTGCGAATGCGAAACGTAAATACTTAACAAATTAATCTATTTGGAACCAAACTATTCTCACACTTGTTATTTTGTTTCTAAGACAATCATCTACCTTTGTATAAATTTGATTTGTGCAATTGTACGTAGGTAGGTATTTTAATATTAAAAAAAATGTTGATTAGTTTATTTTATTGTGTAATGTTTATTGTAAAAAAGCGCTCTCAGTAATCAGTCATTTGCCTTGCTCGTAAGGGGAAACATGAATAAAGTGCCCTTACCTAGTTTTTAAGAACATATAGTACACTAGTTTATGCAAATAAATGTCTTGTATTTTATAGGTTCTTTCTCGGCAAGCGTACTTCATCTTATCTAATCTAAACTTTGCCATCTCTGACCATTAGGTGAGATAATGGTCAAGGGGTTGAGTAATCTCAATACAAATAAATTATAACAGACGTCAGATGAAAATTCACAGGAAAGCAATTACATATTTTTGCAGTTATTTTGCTTTAAAAACCAAACTACTGAACAGATTTTGATGAAATTTCTATGAGACTAATTTCTATCTGAAGAGACTGAGACTGAGACTTATCTGAAAGTACTCGTATATCCTTTAACATAGAAAAAAAATCCTATTCGGTTTGATAAATAACGAAGTTCTGAGGTAACACACATAAAACAAACCTGAGACTAATTTCTATCTGAAGAGACTGAGACTGAGACTTATCTGAAAGTACTCGTATATCCTTTAACATAGAAAAAAAATCCTATTCGGTTTGATAAATAACGAAGTTCTGAGGTAACACACATAAAACAAACCTGAGACTAATTTCTATCTGAAGAGACTGAGACTGAGACTTATCTGAAAGTACTCGTATATCCTTTAACATAGAAAAAAAATCCTATTCGGTTTGATAAATAACGAAGTTCTGAGGTAACACACATAAAAAAACCGAATTAAGAACCTTTTTTTTGAAATTGGTTAAAACTAACGTATGAAAAATTGAAATATGTATTTATACTAAAAACGGGATATTTACCATGATTTGTGAGTATTTGAGTATCCCGATATTTCGGCGCAGTTGCATGCGCCATGATCACGGGCAAACTGAAGTCTTTGCGAGTAGGTAGTTATTGGCAGATATAACGATCTACCCTCTTTCTTAGTCTCTTGCTAGGAATTAATTCGCTAATTCTATTACTACCACCGGCTTCATTCTCGATCATAACTATTAGTATAAATAGTGTTCATAACCATGATAGTTTCAAAAGTGAAATATTATAATCAAAATCTTTAATATCTGGTTAGGTAGTTGAATTGCCACTATTTTTTTAAGTCTTATTTATTTTTAACTATTTAAAGCAAACGGGCGTTCTACTTTGCCGCACAAGATGGTAAACATTACATAATGCATTACATAATGTACCTCATACTTAGATTCATATTGGTTTTTGGTTTATGTTGATTGTAGGTTAATTAACAAACTAATATCATAAATGTGAAAGTTTGAATGTTACTTTAACTATTTTTTTGTTTGTGTGCTTGTTTTTTAAACAATTACGTCGTAACGGCTTATGCCAGGTTTCTATATCCGTCGGTAACCGACTACGACTTGTATCTCCTTGAAAAAGTGTCAAACTTTTGACACTCTTTCAAGAAGATACGAGTCGTAGTCGGTTACCGACGGGTATAGGAACCCGCCATTAATCGATTTCGATGAAATTTAGTATGTACACACGGCTACACATCAAGCTATACATTACCAGTATAAGCTGACCTCGCATTGTGTAGGCTTTTCGTAGAATGAGAGGTCAGCTTATAATAGAAACTTATAGCTTGATGTGTAGCCGTGTGTACGTAGATACATGGATTACCATATATACTACTTTTTATACTACAAATCAGGTCTCATGGGCTATAAATGGGGTGTCAAGTTGCAACAGCGAATTTAGCTTTATTTCTAAGTTACCTACACATTTAGTAGTGTAACGCGTACGAAGTCGCGGGCAACAGCTAGTTTTATAATATACGGTAATGTAACTATGAATATAGGTATTAATACAAATAAAAACATGAAAAATAATCTTCATAAATTATCACTAGGTTTTGGAAGTAAACTGGTACTATTTTGAATTATTAATTCGTACCTACCGTAAAAAGTGCCCGTCATTATGTTTCCTGATTCAGTAAAAAAATATTCATAAACACAATGAACTCACAATAATTTCGTACATTTACTGAATTATTTAGTGACATTTGTTTGAGCGGAGGAAACGGGAATGACGCGGGAATTTATCTTGCGTGACGCATGCGGCGCATGCGCAATGTTGGTCCGTAAATCCGGTGCCTGCTAGGGGTTGGCTTTACCCGACTGTGATTGCAAAGAAGTAGGTTAGTCTGTATGAACTACCGGCGAAGAAGAATATTGCGACAGAACCTGTGGTTTGAGAGGAAAATAAGACAATAAAAATATATTATTATACTGAAATTTATTTGACACCCATACACTAGACAGACTATATATAAGGTGGTATTTTTAAAGTTATATGAAAAATGTATTCGCAACCTTTATTTTTTGATGTAGCATCTTCTTTATGCGCGTTGGGCTTTTTTTGAGATGGGAAAAAAATATTGAACTCGCGACACTGTTACCGTTACCGTTACGGACACCTCTATATAGTATAAACTCTATATAGTCCATATAGTAGTAGTATCTAACATTTGTTCAAATTTTGACTTCTGTCAAAAAAAGTGGCTTATATTAAATTTGATCTGATGATAAATATAAATTTCTCGTAATCATTTCAATGTAATTATTCAGTTTTTTATCTTGATTGTTATAATATTTTTTCTAGATTTGATTTAACCAAGACACCGCAAGTTTTTTAATGTAGCTATTCCGCTAGTTACTTTTGAAAAAATATTATCGGTCTACTATGAACATCAGTATACACGCAGACGCCAATAAATCTAAGATATCTGCAGTCAGGATTATCATCGCATTAGATTACAGAGAGTTTATAATTTGTAAACATTTTTATTATGTCAGAGGAGAATTACCATGATGCAACGAAAACGGATGATAGGATCATAAACAAAGTACCATACTTATTTCTGCGGCAAAGCAGCATTGCTGTGTTTCAGTGTGAAGGGTATGCTTGCCGGTGAAATTACAGGCACATGATTTACACCTCAAGTTGATGAACGCAAGGCAGTGCATCGTGCACGTTTCTTTACCACTTAACAACCAGGGGGGGGGGGGGGGCATGTTTTTCCATCCCCAGGTCGTATAAAAAAAGGTTGGAGACGTTTAAAGACCGGCATTGCTGCCGCAGGAAACAAGGCTGCCAGGCTAAATAAGATTGGACGGGCCATGTAAGACGAATGCACCCGGTCAGATGGGCAACGATCGTCACGCAGTGGGTGCCTGAAGACGGGCGACGGCGCCGAGAAAGGCCTAGTAGACGCTGAGGTGACGATCTCGATGCCTTCGAGATTGGTGGGATTTGGCACGCGAGCGAAAGTCCTGGAAGATAGTGGGGGAGACCTTTGCCCAGCGGTGGGATGACGTAGGTTGAAAAAAAAAATAGGTAATGTACATATTACTTCGAGAAGCCATTAAAATAGTGAGAAATACCCTGACTTCCGTTGCAAAGGTGAGTTCAAAATTCAAAAGTTCCTCAGTAGTAAAACACTGTCATCCTGACACTAGATAACTTGATATAAGATTTTTGTATGCACGTACCTTCCCCAAAGAAAAACAGGAATAGGTTTTTGGTATTTACGAACAGAATTTCAATAGAAAAGGTTACGAAAATGGCCACTTTGAAGCTTCATATTTCTTAATCTCTCTTTCTAGCTATCTTAAAATTGTTTAAAACACAGTGTTAAAAAAGTTATAAGACCTTTATAACGATAAAGGTACACGATGAAGTAAATAAGTGAAAAAAAATCCCCGAACTTTTATATAGGGGACATGTACGAGAGGTTCCCTAAAAACAAGTTTTTTTTCTTTATTATCATACCATATCGTCATGTCTTCAGCTTCATAACCAATAGACTACGAAAACGGCTATTATTGATCAGACAGATAGATATGGCGAAACTATAAGAGTTCATAGTTTGACTACGGAGTCCTAAAAAAATGGTAGGTGTTAGGGAAATGTTTTACATAATGTACGCATTAGGTACCTATGCTTGTTTCAGGTCAATGTAAGGTTAACACATTGTTTGCTAGTAGGTACGGAATTTTACAATAAACAGAAATATAGAGAGACCTTGCAAAGTCTACATACTGTGTGTTTGTATCCAGCGGGAACACCTGTCTAAGGAGAATGACTTAATTCAAGGAATGTAGCTTACAATTGGATCCGTCGATAAGTACTGGTGGTAGAGCTTTTGAGAACGGGCTCGAGGAAGTGGGCACCACCGCCTTACCTTTATCTGCCGCCAAAGAGCAGTATTTGTGCTGCTGTGTTCCGGTTAGATGGTAATGGTATGTTCCTGTAATTACTGGCACATAGGCATAACAGCTAAGTCCTATAGTATGGCAACGTATCCACATAGAGATCAAGACAACATAATGGCTTGTTTTGAATTCTATGTGGATATCCATGGGCTGCAGTAGCCACTTAACATCTGGTGGACTGCATGCTCGTTTGCCATATAAGTAGTATAAAAAAAGTACTCGAACTGAAATTGGATCCGACCTAATTACGGATTTATAAGCCATTAAATATAACCTATAGCCAGCGGGACACTTCTTATGCAATAAACTGATCGAGTTAAAACATAACTCTATAATCAGAGCTATAAGGAATACATCGTCGTACAAACTGAAATTGGATCTGACCTAATTGTGGAGTTAGAGGTCTTTAAGTAGAACTTATAACCTATAAACCTAAAGACTCCCTTATTAGGTCGGATCCAATTTTAGTTTTAGTACTAATCGATAGATCCAATTTTAAGATACATGACATTCTCCCTAGACAGGTGTTCCCGCTGGATAGAGACACATATACATACAGTGAATTTTTTTTATTGATTATAGCCAAGCGCTTGACCCCTATCTCACCTGATGGTAAGTGAAAATGTGTTCGAAGATGGAGCACGCTTACCTAGAAAGAACCTATTCCCTCTGGACTTGAAGACTCCAAGATTATACTGGTTTGGAAAAACATACGCCGGAAGTGAGTTCCACTCCTTACTTGTGCTAACAAGAAAAGTTGAAGCAAATCGTTTAGTACGGCAAGGTGGTATGCCGACCAGGTGTGGGTGGTACTTCTCGGTACGTCTGCTTGCCCGGTGGTGGAAGGGGGAAGGAGGGGGAAGGTCATGAAGATCTTGCGCACAATCACCAAAATGTATCTTGTAAAAAAACTGAAAATCAACATATCTATCATTTGAAATATAATATATCTATCATACTGGATTATTTGAGTAAATACAATAACATCTAATTTCCTTGAAAACTCTTAAATTATTCAACAATTATCAAGTAAATCTAGGTTTGTATAGTATGGTCGGATTAATAGTAGCTATTTTTTTTTTATTTATTAATTTTAAAAAAACATGTATATATAAAATTATTAGACTTAAAAAACCTTAGTAGGTTTGTCCTAAGTGAAAATTTGACATTCCTCTTTAGTATATTTATAACTATTTTTACATGTACGAAATTTTTTTATAAATTTGTTTTGTTCTGTACGTCGTACATGGCCATCCGTGCGCTTAGATAGCTTATCGTAGGTTTTTTCCTCGCGTTTTCTACAGAGTTTGCGAAATGTGACGATAAAAGGTCAAATGACATATTGGTGCTATCAAATATATTTATGATATTTATAATTGTAATATTTCATACTATAAAAATTATGAGTTTGTATCGTGAAAATATATACTGATGTTATACAGTATCTTCTCTAACCAAAACCGACTTCTGATATCTCAAAATTAACTTGGATGAATCTGTGTTATATTATGTAAGTTTATTTGACGATAACTTTTGAAGCGTTGATCTGATCATCGTAAAGGTAGGTATATAGGTAGGTAGTGATGGCACAATCCTGGTATGACTCAAAAAGCTAAAACTGGGGGAGGGTTGTAGAGATATTGAGGTTCCAGAGGGGTGAAATTAAATCAAAATGAGACAATTGACAAATGAGTCATCACATCAGTACATTTCGAACCCATTTTTATATTTCGTTTCAGCCTTATTGTTTGTAAGTTATTAGCCATCACAAAAACGGTGAATGTAAAATATTTGAGTCACATAGAAAACTGTTGTTTACGCTCATAAATGCATAAGTTTCTACATAAACATGACACACAAGAGACAGACAGTCATATTTTAACCTTTGATTTTATAGATAGAAGATACAACATAAATCAAAATACTTATAAGTACTCATCGTGCACTTTATCCTATGACCCAAAAGATATGCGCATATTAAATATTAACTGATTCATAACACTGGTTCTTTGTCAGTGGTGCGGTCAGTGACAACTAATTGAACGAACGGACGTACATGAAAAGTAAAACAGACGGAACAAAGTTATAAACTATACCACCACTACACTACAATCCGTAGGCAAAAGTCCTTACTTCCGAATGAATGAAATATATAATAAAATGCCTGACTATCTAAAAAAGTAGGAAGTACGTAAAATATTTTATAGGAATTTGAGATAATTTTAACATAACACGAATTACTGACTCTATATATATATATATATATATTATATACATATATATAGAGTAGAGGTATAAGTAATAATTTTGTTCCATCTGTTGTACTTTTATTTTTATTTTACGTACTTCCTCGTTTTTTAGATAGTCAGGCATTTTATTACATATTTCATATACCTTTATATACCTAGTCCAGAACAAAAGTATTGTCACACAGTAACAACTTTTCTTTTAGAATGCTGGCCACAAAAAAGTTTATAGAATTCGAATTTCGAATTGTTCATGAAAATAAAAATGTATACTTTTTAGAATTTTACTCATTTTTAAATATGGAGTGGACGCTTAGAGAAGACCGTGTTGCAGTTATTGCGTTGCATCGTTGCGGTTACGCGCCAATTCAAATTTTTGACATACTGAATAATTTGAATATAACCAAAAGATTCGTTTATCGCACCATCAAACGATACAATGAAGACCCTAGTGTAGATGACAGGTCAAGAAGTCGTCGCCCTCGGTCTGTTAGGACTCCAGCAGTGATAAAAGCTGTGAAGGCGCGAATTCAATGAAATCCGCAAACGTAAGCAGAAACTGTTGGCCCTTCAGATGGGGTTAAGCAGAACCACGGTGAAAAGGGTGTAAAATGAAGACTTAGGGCTTCGGGCATATCGAAGAAAAACAGGACATCGTTTGAATGCTCGTCTAATGGACCTGAGACTGAAGAGATGCCGCGCTTTGTTGAAGCGGTACGCGGGAAAAAATATCGGGAAATTCTTTTTTCGGATGAAAAAATTTTTACCGTAGAAGAGAGCTACAACATACAAAATGATAAGGTGTACGCACATAGTAGTGAAGAAGTGAGCAACCGTATTCCGCGTGTCCAACGAGGTCATTTTCCATCCTCGCTCATGGTATGGTTGGAAGTTACTTATTGGGGCTTAACAGAGGTACATTTTTATGAGAAAGGTGTAAAAACGAATGCAGTTGTGTATCAAAATATAGTCCTGACGAACCTTGTGGAACCTGTTTCTCATACCATGTTCAATAACAGGCACTGGGTATTCCAACAAGATTCGGCGCTAGCTCATAGAGCGAAGAGCACACAAGACTGGCTGGCGGCGCGTGAAATCGACTTCATCCGGCACGAAGACTGGCCCTCCTCCAGTCCAGATTTGAATCCGTTAGATTACAAGATATGGCAACACTTGGAGGAAAAGGCGTGCTCAAAGCCTCATCCCAATTTGGAGTCACTCAAGACATCCTTGATTAAGGCAGCCGCCGATATTGACATGGACCTCGTTCGTGCTGCGATAGACGACTGGCCGCGCAGATTGAATCACGTTTGTATTCAAAATCACGGAGGTCGTTTTGAATAAACTTTAGTGTCATAAGAATCTATGTTTTGTTAAGTTCATTTTGGTATATAAATGGTTACATAATGAATAAACTTGTTTCAATTATTTTATATTAAACATGTGACAGAATTTATGATCTGACTAGGTATATATATATATATATATATATATCTCAGTCAGTAGTTCGTTTGCGAGTTTGCTAGCGTTAGGCGAATAGTGATATCTTGATTATTTTTCGTAATTTCATTTTGTTCTTGAACTATTTTATAAATTAATATTGGAAAAAGAAGTTTTATTTCAGTCGTGCGGTCTAAAGCACGCTCTTTTTTTTTTAATTTGATTTATTAAGACTAAGGTCGTCTTGCCGTTGCCTAAAATTATTTAATGGCTAAATATAATATCAGGAGTTGTTAAATCAAATAAATACGTCAAATTTAAACATGTTTAGTTTTGTCGCTAAATACGTTTAGCGATCGTTGTGAAAGCCGGCCTTAGTGGCTACTGGCTAAACATGATTGAAGGAGTTGTTTAATCATACAAATACGGCAAATTTAAACACTGTACTTACACTTGTAAGCTTAAACACACGGTGGCTAAATACGTTTATGGATCGTATAGAGCAATTTTTAACTTTCCCGAACTCTACACGGTGTCCTTTAAATCACTGTTTTTCCAGAACAAACGTTGCTCAGACCATGGCCTAATAACTTTTAAGGGAATAAAAAAATTAAACCTAGACCTTCTCAAATAAGTCTAACTTTGTTCAAAAACTAACTGTGACATAAAGTTCATGAGTAGGTACGCTAGCCGTAGCGTATTACCCACTCCTTAGTTAGATACGTACCTAGTAGGTACCGGTCAGCGCGCTGACTATGTTATAGGGCGTAACGTTAAAATATACATTTTAAGTTCGCAACTTTTTGTATTTTTCAAAGACCGTTTTCGTTTTGTTTTTTAATTTGATGTTTTAAACTGTTAGTAGACTATAGTCTGAACAACGTTTGTTCAAAACAGTGATTTAAAGGACACCGTGTATAGATTATCCCACTATCCCACGGATATTATAAACGCGAATGTTTGTATGTATGTATGGATGTTTGTTACTCTTTCACGTCGGAATGGCTGAACCGATTTTGATGAAATTTGGTATGTACGTAGATCGTATACCTGGATTAATACATAGGCTACTTTTTATTGACAAACCACGCGTGCGAAGCGGCGGGCGGAAGCTTGTATTATTTAATTTTTTAAGGTAAAACTTCTAAGCTGGTGAATGCGTTACGAGAGCGTTACGAAAAGTGTGATCGGGCGAGACGAACGGATGATCAGAGGGAGATATAAGTTAGTGAAGATAGAAAGAAAGTGAGCTATGTTTCGTATATTACTGTAGGGACAAGAGAGAGAGATGCGAGAACACATTTTCTTTCTCTCTTTTTGTCATAACCAGTTACGTTTCGTATATCTTAGACACAGTGCAGGCCTATTGTCTGTATCACACTGTAGGAGCAAGAGAGAGCAGTGCGCGCGTACATTTTCTTTCTCTCTTCCTCTCATAGCTCGTGCATGATATATATATATATGCACTCATATATATATATATACATATATATACGCAAGAAAATGCGTGCGCGCATCTCTCTCTCTTGCTCCTACAGTAATATATGAAATGTAACTCTCTCTCTTTCTATCTTCACTAACTTATATCTCCCTCTCAACTTCAGTTCGCATTTTTCGTAACGCATTCACCAGCTTACTCCCCAAGTCAAGCGTGCGTAAAGAAGTTTTACTTCAAAAATAAATCACTACTACTATTCAGTTGACGAATACCTGTCGGACAATATAATTAACAATGTGACGACCCTAGCGAACATTAATAGGTAGGTACCTAGGTAGTATGTAAGCATGTTTAGATACAGTTTATACTTTAAAATTACTTGACATTATGATTAATATTGTTTTTCCAATTGACATTATTATTACTACCCGATAGCTTGATATACCTTGTTCTTCATTGATATACTACATTGCTGGACACTACCGCCCACAGACGTAAAGAGTTAAAAAGCGATACGACAGTACGCCTCTCGACGTAAGAGTTTAGGTTAAGCCAAAGGCAGTACGCCCTAAGGCGATCGATTTTCCATACACATATTAGGAACGGCATGCTGTAGTGTCACCGTAGAGGTAACTTAGAATTATACTGTCACCATGAAATTAATTATAAAAGTTACGTCTATATACAATGTATAAGTAGTGACAAATCAGTAACTATCAGTATACTAGTAGTGTCCATCAACGCCAATACAGATTTGAATTGTTTAATTGTTGTACTTTTGAAAAGGCGCAAACCCAACTTGCAGTGACCTTACAGGGTATAATGTACTTACTCCATAACCTACTTACTATCTAAGCTGAAAAATGTATAAGTAAATGTAAGCAGAATAAATGAATATGAGTATGAATACGAATCTTAACTAAAGTATGAAAAGTTGATACAACATTTCAAATTTATTAATTTTGTGACTCCTTTTGGAAGTCAGGTTTTCATTGCCTAATGGATATTTTGAATTCTGTGTACTTGTTTGTGTTAAATTGAAATTTAGTTCGTAGTTCAAAAAGTTGATTTTAGTGTCTACCTAATAATAATACTTTTTTTCCTATGTTCTGTTTGTTTGGTGTAAGGTAGGATATGTCGCTGTCTTAAAAATATAAACACAAACATCTTGTACCTAAGTTGTAACCCAGATCCACAAACTGTAAAATTTTATGATTTTCGGAAGGTGCTTTCAAGCCCCCGAAATGAAGATGCTGAGGTGGATATGCGGCGTCACCAGGCTTAATAAAATCCGTAACGAGTAGGTGCGAGGAAGCCTGGGGGTGCGCGTCATCGCTGACAAGATGCAGGAGAGTCGGCTGCGATGGTATGGTCACGTGAAGAAGAGGCCACCTGACTATCTAGGGAATTTGGCACTACAACTTTCCATCCCCGGTCGAAGATCTAGAGGTAGACCCAAGACAAGGTGGAGAGATGTAGTGTCAAAAGACATGAGAGAGTGCCAAGTTTCTGATGACGACGTCGAGGGTAGAGCGAAGTGAAGAAGAACGATCAGGAAAGCTGACCCCACCACCATGTGGGATACATAGCTGGGAAGAGAGAGAGAGAGCTTTCAAGCGAGTAATTTTTTCACGGCAATGTTTGCCTGCCACTGTCCGGCATCACATGCTCAATATACTCTCCACTAATTTACTTGCATTGTGTTCATTGCTGATAATTAATTGCTATCCTCTATGTATTTATCAATTTGTATTTTATCGTCAAAATTTGTGTCCAATAGATATAGCTACATGATAACCGAGTGGAAACCTAAGGCAAGCGCGATGGTCAGACGATAAAAATGAAATAACTGGTCATCAATAGTGAAATGAAGCACGGAACATATCTGATTAGAAACGGTTAGAGGATCGTAAAGTCAAATATTGGACAGTTATATTCAGAACGGTATGATAAATATATCTGCGGACTAAAATGTTCACTTGCATTACTTTACAGTCCAACAATTTTAGCAAATTCAGTTTGTAAAATCTCACCGACCTAATTAATAGTGAGTAGTCAACTCACCTAATACCAACCGCCACAAATACACGCCATCACAAAGAGGCCTTTATCATGCAAATAAATAAGGTTTCTTCTACGATGGAAACTCAGCCGCACAAATACAGTGTAAACTCCATGTAACGTCACTCGTTTTAACGACAAACTCTCTAAAGCATCGAAATCACTCGGCTTTGGTTGGTTTAGCTTGTCTTGCATACAATGGTACACTCTGTATAGCATTACACCCACCCTCAATAACGACAACAATTTGTAATAAAAAGTTCTTTTTAAGTTGCCAAATTAGTAAAACCTGCGCAGTTGTGAATATCCTTTTGTCGTTTTATTATCCTAGACCATAATAAACTTGACTGTCGGTATCATACACACCAAACTTTCTAAGAAATCCGTTCTTTTGTTTACAAAATGGGATTGCTTGCACGTGTAGCTGCAGACTGTTGTTAGTAGAAGTGATGGATTTTATCTATACGTTGTCATATTCTTAGTAGCTCACAAACTTTCAAATTGTAAACATGGCTAGTAAGAGAAAATCACTGTGACACACACAGATTTTACTTCTCTCCATTTAACGACAACTCTCTATAACGTCAAAATATGCTCAGTCCCTTGAGTGTCGTTATATAGAGTTTACACTTTGTGTCTTTAATGTTACTACCTACCTCCATTGTCTACGGTAACCTCTTACTATCACGTGATCCGTATATTTGTTTAGTGTATACAACCTTAGTGGTATAAAAAAAAGCAATTGACATTCCTAAGATCACAGAAACATTTTTATCCCCAAACTTATTCAATAATTTGATTCTGTTTTACTATTCGTTTTAAAATATATTATAGTCGTAGCTTTGTTTTTACCGGTCCTGCGTCATACGCTGCTTCATTTTAAATGTATTTTTTGTGTGCATGGATTACAGATGGTATAGTATGGCATTATGGCGCACGCCGTATGGCAGACTCCATGCAAGGATTCTGTAATTTCCCCGTCTATCTCAAGCAATCTGGCCCCGTGAGAGCAAAAAGAAGCTCTTTAACCATATGCTTCATAACAAAAACTTTGTTTGGAAACTAATTTGGCTTTGTTTGTAATTTTTTTGAATTACATTTCACTAATTCACTATTGGTTGAATGGCCTCTGTGGCTAGTTGTTGCCACAATTATGCCAATGTCAAGTTAACAGATTAAAAACGGTAAAACGATGGAGTTCCGAGTATTGAAATGGTTGGCCATGAATTACTTTTGGACCTGTCTAGGTGAGGTTTGTCATAATCATAGGCAAAGATAATTGTTTCATGTTTTTACAATAGATGTTTAGTACAAACATTTTTGGTCCAAACCCCGCTGGGGCACTACAATACAATAAATAAATAAATATTGCTGGACATTTCACACAGCGCTATCTTGCCCCAAACTAAGCAGAGCTTGTATTATGGGAACCAGATAACTGATAGAATACTTATATAATTTTTTTTTGTAAATACATACTTATAATATATAGAAAAACATTCAGACCCGGAACAAATATCTGTAGATCATGCAAACATTTGTTCCGCGGCGGGAATCGAACCCGCTACCTCCTGCGTCTCAGTCGGCTATTCACCCACTGCGCTACGGAAGTTGTCAATAATATTATTATTCACTTATTACTTACCTACCTATACTAATATCAAGTACAAATTAAAATTAAAACTTAATTCTTTTATTTTTAAAGTTTTTTAAGTACTTTTAAGTTTTTGATTAGCATTATGGGCGATTTATGGCGGTAATATCTGGAGTAAGGGGACGACTGAATGGTGATCAAGGAGTAACTTACCTATGGTTACTTGTAGTGAGACTAGCGCAGGATCTTAGTGAAGAATACGAACTTAGGAAAACTACACTATAACTCAGTGGGATTGTATTGTAGGCTGGGGATGATATAAACTTTTAAAATTTGCAGTTTTAAAACTGAACTAATAGAAATAGAGAGATGACTTTAAGTTTATTGGAATAACAAACCTTATGTCATAAATAAACACAACTTATCTCTATTAGGCATTTTATACTCAATGGCATTCCTTGTTATTATACAAACAAACATTTTTTACCCCAAAAACCTCCCAAGCATACGACGCAGAGATTATTATAAGATCCGTCATCCTAATCTTCGCACACGTGGAGCAAATGACTATGAAAAACTGCTTACTCAGCTTTGTTCGTTGGTCCTAAGGCATATTCGATTAATAATAGTACCACAGTTAAAGAGACGTGTATAGCGTACAGGTAAATCACTGTAAAACGACGTTGCTATGGCACGGTTTAATTTTCAAGACTTCGAATGTTATCTCTAAATTTCATCTTCACCCAGTGCGATAAAGCTTATTTTACAATGCAAGCTGACTTGATGTGACACGTTTGCTAAAGGTAGATTCGTTTTTTGCCCGTTCCCATGAACCCAATGACAATAGACGACCTCGCTGAAAGAAGTCGAAGATCTGCAGGAATAAATATTACCTAACAATAGTAGCTTCTTTTTTGACTATAGATGGGACAGAAAGGTTTTGATCCTTTATGTGTTTAAGAACCAACCATCTGAGGTTTTCCCGTTAGGCTACGACATGGTACGCTTCAAAAGAAATGTAGAGGTGTCTACAGGTGTAACCCCAGGTGTTGCCAAAATACCCCAGGTGTTGCTGGTGTCAATAAACGACGGTGACCGCTTACCATGAGGTGAACCGTAGGTCCGTTTTCTCACAAATAACATAAAAAACAGCGTTTTTTTAATCATCACATGTTTGCTAGTACAAACATTTTTGGATGAATGAGTCAAAAATAATTGAACAGTATTTGTTACTACTTTGAAAAGATAGAAAAACCATTTTTTAAAGTATTAATAAATAAATTAGTATCTGCATACATTTGCTTTTACTCGAGCAACACCTAAAAATGGTAGGGTAGCATTAACTTCAAAATATAATACCTGTTATGTCAATGCCATTTCCGTAACGTCTTTGTTATTGAGCACCCTTGAGCTAATAGGCTCAGCGCTTGTTGAGTAGCTTGCCTAGTCGTCATTTATATATTTATTAGGTTGTGCAATAATCAGCAATATTAAAACTTCCACGAGTTTGCGATTGTGGCAGTAGCGTAGCGTAGCGTAGCGGCAGGGGTGGCCCGCCCCGGGCGGCACTTTAGAGGGCGGCAAAAGTTAACAATAAATAAGAATAATATCTTGTAAATATTTAAACCATTTCATATATTTGTCGCATAAGTAATGCTCTGAGAGGAGTATTTCAAAATTGATATTGATTCAAAATTATTTAAGATCAACAATGAGTATTTTAAAGCTAATCAATCTGGCTATCTTGTCTATTGAGTAAGAGGTGTGTGATGCTATAGATAGACATTGATAGTGCAATAAAAGAATAGTGCTATTAAAAAAAGTAGACGATTAAAGTGGTAGTTAAAACAAGTTTTGTTTTCAATTCTAATAAGTACAATAACTTTCAATAAAAATATAAATATTAACAGTATCGTCGTAGTTCTAATTGAAATTCAGTTTGCGTTTTATATTCAATTCGCTAATAAGTTAATGTGGTTAATCGTCAAGGTACCTATAATCATAAGTGTTCTATACCTGTCATATCAATGTAAGTGGCGTGTAAGAACTTTTCTAATAAATGTGATTTTTATAATATTGTGAAACACATATATGACCGTTTTATTTGTAACCTGTACAATACACCATAATGATGCCTGTTCTTGCCAAAAAGTTCTTTAGAATTACTGTATATTATAGTCTATTAAATTGAAATACCTAAAATAAGAGGGCGGCTAAGTTTTCTTCCACCCCGGGCGGCAGACGCCCACGCTACACCACTGGATTGTGGCGATTAGTGGCAATCAGATTTACAACTAAGTAAATATTTCGGAGCTTTGGAGAAAATGTTAAGCTGTCCTTTCTATAAACTTTAACTAATGACTCAAAAATACCATCCAACAAATATTGACAAATAATAACAAATATTATTTTGATTCAAGAATAGATTTTCAAACTTGTATAATGTTACCTCCACGGGGCAAATGTTTGTATGATCTACAGATATTTGTTCTGGGTCTGGTTGTTTCTTTATAAGTATGTATTTACAAAATAAGAGTATATATGTATTCTATTAGCCATCTGGTTCCCATAATACAAGTTTTACTTAGTTTGGGGCTAGACGGCGCTGTGTAAAATGCCCAGAATTATTTATCTATTTATTTACCTATATGGTGTGATATATCTTTGTAAAAACTTATTTAATAAATAAATGAAATAAATTTGGATTTATTTTGGCATAGTGTCGAAAGTTATGGAGAAATAGATAAAGACATAGCACTCGATAACAAAAAAGGCTCATAAAATTAAAATATACCTACAACATTTTCTGTAGCATTATTATATTTATGTAACACGAAGAAAAAGAATCGTAAGAGTTTTCCGTCAATTTACAATGCACATTAAATATGAAAGTATCAAAACCTCGAAGTCACGCTAGCCACGCATACAACAAAGGAATAGCGGGTCGTAACGGACTTTTTCCTGCCTTCTTACCTTCCTCATACTGCATACTGTTGGTTTTGTCATGGCAATCCCTGTTCCCACGCATTCGTAACTTGATCTCTTCAGATTTACTTTCTATAGGAGCTTCATGTGTATAAAATTGTATGAATAGTGGATATTTATATTAGCTCAGTTGATTCGTTTGTAGGCTATACTAAAAATAGGTATATTTTTATGAGAAGGAGAAACAAGCTCTTGCCTTTTAGTTTAGCAAAACTTTATTCCAAAGTTGCTAAAATGTTATTCAACGTTGTTAAAGTAGCCATTAAACGTAGGATATAAATTAGTTAACTAGACCTTCATATTAGGAATAAACTCTATATAAAAAAAGGCCGTACTCACCTCAGCAGTTACCTTTGCCTATAACAATCGACTATCTCACAGGTATTGTGTCACAGGTCGATTGATTATCTCACAGGACCAACGACTTTGCTTATAATTGATCGAGCCAAGCATGATCTCCAAAACAACCTCGGAGATTCGGCGTGTATGTATTGTGTATGTAAGTATGTATGTTTGTTTTTACGAGGATAACTTTCGAAACGTTAATCAGATCATGGTGATTTGCTATATAGGTAGGAAGTGATGGCTCAATCCTGCTGTGATAAAAATATGGGGGGGGGGTTGTTGAGATATTGGGGTTCAAGAGAGGTATAAAAAAAATGAGACTATCAGGTCAAATGTCATGATGCTGAGCTGATTACCTATTCATACATATTACACAGAGCTTTTAAGTTTGTTAGTGCTTAGGTTAGATTTTATTACTGTGTGGTTGTTGAATAAAATGTTTTCTTTCTTTCTTTCTTTAAATGGGACGTTTAATGACATGTCTTAATCAGGGCATTTCAACCTCTTACTTATAATGAGTAAGTAACTCATAATCACAATATTTGGATAGGCTATGCTTTAAAGACGTTGTTGGATTTTTAATTATATTCAAAAGATAAATGCAATGCACACTAAACAGCGTTGCTAAAACGACAGAGTTCCTTCTGGAACCTTTGTTTTATCTAATATTATTCTAAAGAAAATGAAAAAAAAAAAAACGTAAAGAGTCATTGAGATTAAAGAGCTTGTACTAATCTATAAAGATAAACGCTCGTTTTAAACAGGACAAGTGTTTGGAGACCTGTCTTTAAGAAGTACTTGACTGATTGCCAGAAGGGTAGGTACTACAGTGGTGGTAGCAAACTACTTTTTACAAAATAAAAATAGCTTTTTATTTTATTCCATTTAGATACGGAACACGCATAATTGGCCTACCTGATAGCGCCTATAAATAATCACTGCCTCGTAGGTCACGCACCAGAGACGTGTCCTACGATGCACTGCCCTGCTTTCATTAACTCAAAATATTTATAATTTCCTTTAACATTTATGCGGTGAAAATTTGGAATGCCCTGCCCCATGAAGTTCGCGCTAGTTCATCGTTTAACATTTTCAAACGGAAAGTTAAAGAGCACTATGTTTCTCTGTAATTTTATTTTATTGTAAGTATATATGTATTTATTTTTGTATATATTAGTCTATTTATTTTATTCATTCATTTTATTACTTTCTTTTGGTATATTTCGTTTTATTTGTTTAAGATATATGTACATATTTATGATTATTGTACACGCACCTACCTTTAAAATCATCTCTCTCTCTAGCCTCAAAGATTTGCTGGAAGAAAAATCTTCTTAGGGTTAAGCTCACCTTTGTACATGTCCTCTATTTCTGTACTTTTTAATGTTTTTTCTTGCGTACGATAAAAATAAAGAATGAATTTATTTTATTTCTGATCCCGAGCACCTCGAGTCAGTTCTTTTAAGTAGAACACGTCTAGCTCATCCCGCTCTCGGCGTAAAGAAAAACACTTTTTTTACACATAGCACGGAAGACGAGGTTGGTGCAGAAAGTAATTTGTAATTTGTAGGTAATGACCGTGAGGTCAACACTGACCTAAGCAGAAGACCAGCGCTGCAGTATGACTACATGCTGCAGCAAACGGTGAGCTGATGACCCTTTCGCCACCACACTAAGCAGTTAGTTATAATTTTAGTTATTAAGTAATAGTGTTTGTTTTGTATCATTAGCTTCTTGTGGTGGTATGAACATGATGAAAAAATCGAGCTAAGTTTATGCGAAGGGTAGTAGGTACCACTTCTTACTAGATAGAAAAACAAACAGCTATGCTAGCTGTTGGGTGCAGTGCAGGCCGACATCACCCTACCTATTTCTACCGCCAAGAAGCGTTGCTGTTTCGGTATGAAGGGTATGGTTGTTTGTGAAATTACAAGCACATGAGTCTTTACACATGTATGTCTCAAGTTGTTGGACGCAGGGCAATGCATCGTAGTGCACGTTTTTAACAAGCTTCCGTAGTCACTGAGAGAGCTACCTTGTTCAATGTTTCGGAGAAAGTTAAAAATTGCATTGTTAAATAAATGTTATTATACCATAAATGAATATTTAAATAAAAAATATTAGCTAGGATTATACGAATTTTATTTTATAATTTTTTTTATATATTTTTACTAGTTTTATTTTATTTTATAGAATTATTATAATTGATTTTGTTCAGGTGTTATTATTATTTAGGACGTTGTAATTTTAATATTGCATGCCGGAAAGGCGGAAATGTATTGATTCCAATTTACTTCTGACATCTTTGTAACATGACATATATTTCAAGCAATAAATACATTTGATTTGATTTAATACGTGACAAACGAAACAATACTTTGTTCTGGCAATGGTTAGCACTTAACATCAGGTAGGCCATATTCTTGTTCCATCAACAAGTAGTGTTATAAGTATTGTTTTTTTCAGCCCTCTGTGTCCCACTTCTGGGCAAAGACCATTCTTTCCAGATACTTCTTTCAAGCGCTAAGATGGTCCAATCGACTCGGAAATTGTGAGTTCGTCCCTCCATCTTTTCTTTGGTCGGCCACGACTTCTTCGGGCTGTAGAATAATAACCGGTAGTATAATTTAAAAAAGATAGGTCACTTTAAAAATCTATGGGTAGGTCTATGTTCAACATAGCTACGGGTGACATAGCTACTTTTTACCCAACTGCGCAGAAGAAGGGTAATGTTTTTATTGAAAAACTACGCATAGTTGCTTGAGACAAATAAGAAAACCTTCACGTAACGCATTTCTACCTGAAACGGTAAAACTTTTATTACCTGCTGACCCAAACACAGAGTCAGTAGAGACATCTAGACCTGAAGATGCCGATTTTTAATGTAATTTTATATAACTTGTAAATTCTGTTTCCATTCATTTGTATTTTTAGTGAGTAATGATTTGCCTATAGCTAATATAATGACGATTAACTAAATTTATCTGGTTACTAGCTGACCAATCCGCAGCTTCGCACGTGTAGTTTTTCAATAAAAACATTACCCTTCTTCTGCGCAGTTGGGTAAAAAGTAGCTATGTCACCCGGGGATAGTGTAGCTTCCCAACAGTAAAATAATTTTTAAATCGGTCTAGTAGTTTCGGAGCCTATTAAATACAAACAAACAAACAAATCTTTCCTCTTTATAATATCAGTACAGATACACATTAGAAATACTAAAAATAAAATAAATATTGCTGAACATTTCACACTGCGCTATCTAGCCCCAAACTAAGCAAAGCTTGTACTATGGAAACCAGATAACTGATAGAATACTTATATACATTTTTTTTGTAAATACATACTTATAATATATAGAGAAACAACCAGACCCGGAACAAATATCTGTTGATCGTGCAAACATTTGTTCCGCGGCGGGAATCGAACCCGCTACCTCCTGCGTCTCAGCCACCCGCCACCGCCACCCATTCGCCCATTGCGCCACGGAGGTCGTCAAGAGGAGTCAAGTATTATGTGATACAAGTACTTCATTCAATACTAGCTTCCGCCCGGGGCTTTGCAAGCGTGTTTTTTTTAATAGCCTATGTTGTATAACTTACATTGAGATATAGCCTGTCTCAATAAAATATAGCTATATACCAATTTTAATCGAAATCGGTTAAGCCGTTTTGTTCTGAAAGCGTTACAAACAGACAGACAAAAACACTGATTCAATTACTAATTTGAACGAATTAATGAATGAATGAAAATTATTTAATACACAAAAAAAAAAACTGTACATAGCCACTCTTAATGTTATATAGCATTCTGTTCATTTGTGTGATGCGGACAAACAGTTAATATGGTAGAGATTTAATATTAGTGTGGATTTCAAATATTTCAACCAAAGGGTACACAACACAATCCATGAATCATTACAATTAATAACACCTTTGTATAAATAAACTTTCGTGTTCAACCATTTTTACCCATCAGAAACATCAGTAATCAAAAAGAAGGCCTGACGAATGAAGCGGAAAATATTAAAATAGATGCCAAAATAGCGTGCGATGCGTAAAATATGGCGATATTTTGATGGAAAAAGAAATAAATTAAAATTCTTGCCGGCCCGGATATGTGGGAACGTGCGGAACGTAAGAAAGAAATATAAGAAAAAGGTTTACAAACATTGGAATTGTTTAAATAGCTTAGAAGACTTCCGTGAGCGTATAAAAACTGAAAAACAAAAAAACTTTTGGACTGAAATATCTATTTGAATAACGATTATCGTACGGTCTTTGCACTACAGAGTGTTATACATATTTAGTAGTTGTTAGCACGCAGTGGTCGAATTTCAAACGCTATTTGTAAATACGGGATTTATCGCGTACCGTTTTATCGGTGTTGCGACCGACCATCTCTCTCTCTTCCCAGCTATGTATCCCACATGGTGGTGGGGTCAGCTTTCCTGGTCGTTCTTCTCCACTTCGCTCTATCTTCGACGTCGTTATCAGAAACTTGACACTCTCTCATGTCTTTTGACACTACATCTCTTCACCTTGTCTTGGGTCTACCTCTAGATCTTCGACCGGGGATGGAAAGTTGTAATTCCAAATTCCCTACGTAGTCAGGTGGCCTCCTCTTCACGTGGCCATACCATCGCAGTCGACTCTCCTGCATCTTGTCAGCGATGTCGCGCACCCCCAGGCTTCCTCGCACGTAGGTACTCGTTACGGATTTTATCGAACCTGGTGACGCCGCACATCCACATCCACATTCACCTCTCCATCTTCATTTCGGCGACTTGGATGGTATGTATGTTCTTCTACGTTACGGCCCAAGTTTCGCTTCCATACGTTAAGACCGGTCTAATGATAGTCTTATTAAGACCTTTAAGTTTTACTGGCATTCTTTTGTCGCAGGTGACACCGGTTACTTTTCGCCATTTTAGCCATGCTGCGGCTATTCGGTACTGAATATTACGGTGTTGCGACCGACAATGTTTCGGTTTATTTCGCGAACTTTCATCAGTGAAGGTTCATGCGAGGCGAGTCGCAGTTCGGAGCGGATCGCACTCACCCTGATGAAGGTTCACGAAGTGAATCCAATCATTGTCGATCGAAACACCGTTAAAACGGTACGTGATAAATCCTTTGTTTATAATAATGCTTTTTTTTTAATTTTAACATTCGCTTCTTCTTCTCCATATAAACTTATTAAATTATAGTTAAATTGTACACACGGCTACACATCAAGCTATACATTTCCAGTATAAGCTGACCTCGCACTGTGTAGGCTTTTCGTAGAATGAGAGGTCAGCTTATATTGGAAATGTTTGATGTGTAGCCGTGTGTACCTGTATCTCGCAGTGCCCACTATCAGTTGCAACGGGGACCACGTAAGACCAGCGCTGTGGCCGAGCGAATCTGCCATAGCACCATTTGTGGTGGCCATTTTTGTCACAATTAGGTATATCTTTTACTAGCTATTGCCAGCGGCTTCACACGCGTGGTTTGCAAATAAAAAGTAACCAATGTGTTAATCCAGGTTATGATCTACGTACACACCAAATTTCATCGCAATCGGTTTAGCCGTTCCGGCGTGAAAGAGTAACAAACGTCCATACGTACAAACTTTCGCGTTTATAATATTAGTAGGATGTCTGGTTTAAGATTCTTTGTATTTGTGACAAAATAAACGCATTTTATCTATATTTTTATATCAAAGGGCACTAAGTCCTGTCGGCGCCAATGTTATCAAAACAGAGTAACTTGCTTCAAATTTAGTTAACTTTTATCTATGATCGACCACGTAATGTTGTTTAAATCAAATAAAATGTTTACCTCTAATTTCCTTAGTAGCACTGCTTTTTTTGTTGTTACTACCTACACTAATTACAAAACTGTATTTCCAGATTTCACAGATGTTATCTGGAAGAGAATGCTTTCGTAGTAAATTGGTTTTTTTTTTGTGATATAAAGAACGTCCTATTGTTTTTCGATCTTACAGTCAGTTAATCAAACAATGTAGAACTTAGTTTTGTAATTAGTTTTGTAGATATAGTGTGACCATTAGTGCTGTGCACTCCCTGAGGTATGCGCGGCGAGGTGGGAGGCAAAGAAAAAACTGCATGAGTTCACATGAGATCAATACATGTCGGTCATATCTTACGATATCAGTTTGCATTTCTAAGGCAAGACTTGTGGCGGGACAATGGTCGGAGGCTATCTATCTGAAATATATTATAGTTACTTAGTTGATTAAAATGTAACTTAAATATACTTATATTTTAATAAAAATATGCTGGTGATAAATAAGAACTAAACTTATAATTCAAAGGACTTGTTTTATTGAACATTTTTTATATTTACAAACAATTATATATTCTAACGAAAGTTATTCTGACATAGATTCTGTTTCAACTTCATCTTCCATTTCATATCACGAGATAACGCACGACCCATCTTTGAATATTTATCCCGTGTGCGTCTGACATAGACCGTCCGGTACAAAAGCTACCTACCGCCGTGAGCGTTGACGGCAGACTGATAGATCGGAGCGGCCGACACATCCCCCCGTCTCGCCGCGCGCATACCTCAGGGAGTGCACAGCACTAATGGTCACACTATAGTAACAACAAAAAAGAGCAGTGTTACTAAGGAAATTAGAGGTAAACATTTTTTTTTGATTTATAAAACATTACGTGGTCGATCATAGATAAAAATTAACTAAATTTGAAGCAAGTTATTCTGTTTTGATAACATTGGCGCAGACAGAACTTAGTACCCTTTGATATAAAAATATAGATAAAATGCGTTTATTTTGTCACAAATACAAGGAATAGATAGTGACAGAAGGTAAGTTTTTATAGGGCCAGAAGTTGAGTTTGTTTTCAAACAGTTTTCACACAAAGTCGCGCGCGTTAGAGGATTTCGGATTAGTTGGTTCGCAGCTTCTACCGACTTGATCCGAGATCCTCGTACGCGGGCGACTATAGACACATATTTGTGTGCGTATTGTTACTACCACTACATTAAGATCCAGCATGCACATTAATATATGTTATACTAGCTTCTGCCTGCGACTACATCTGCACAAGACATTTCCACCATACATTAAACTCGTGTAACACTTACGATTTTTGCAGCGCACGCCAGAATGGCTCGCAGATAAGAGAATTTTTTCCTTACATCTCAACTTACGTGACACATATTGTTATATTTTAATCAATTTACTCAATAGCTTTATAAATTATAATCTATATGTTATTCTGATGTATGAGCTATATAATAGTAAAGTTTCATTAAAATCCATTCGGTAGTTTTTGCGTCAAAGAGTAACAAACATGCGCATAAACACGCATACACATGTTCGCGTTTATAACATTAGTGGGGGTGGGATAGTGCGATGTATGTTAACCTACACACATACAGATATCTTTATATTTTCGCTCGTACTAAACTTAACTTCTGTTCCTACTCTGTGGTTCTAATTCCGTCATTCTAATTCTATTCAAATGTTTTCAATATCTAAGTCCAAGGCCAAAAGAGCAAATGGAAACGTTTACGAACAACAATAAGCAAACCAATTTTGTAACTTGTAAAAATACAAAATCTGACCGCGTCACGATCAATTTCCATTCATTCCTTCTCGTCATCAGCGCCTATTGTCCAAAGTGGGCCATAGAAACCGGCTCGTAAAATCCAAAACCGCCCCGAAATGTAATCACCCTGTTGGAAATCGGGTTTTATTTTTAAGAGGGGATAACGGCGGCGCATTACAATCATAATAGCGATATCAACTTACCGTTAACGGCTCAGCGCCGGTTGCACCGAGTTTGGTTAACGATTGAATGTTTGAAGATTTTGATGGAGGCTTTGAACGACCTTTATTTTGGCAAATAGCTTACGTGAATTTTATACTACGACTGAAAATATCTTTATTTTACTTTATTTTTTACGTAGTCTTTGATAACTCAATTAATTTTTATTATGATAACCCAATTAGAGCTGGCGCTTATCTGGGTCAACGCATTGCAATTCAGCGTGGCAATGCAGCCCAGTGTCTTGGAGACACTTCCGCCTTGTAGTGATCTGGAGCAGTTGAGCTGTCTATAGATCGTTTGCGATGGTCTTTAGATCATCATAATCAACCTATAACAGTCTACTGCTGGACGTCTTTCCCAAAGTGCGCCATTGAGCTTGATCCTCAGCTCTTCTCATCCAATCCTTGCCAGCCACAGTGCGCAAATCTTCACTCCTAGGGAGTCTTACACTACGCTTGCCTAGACGTGGTCTCCATTCCAGAACACGTTTACCCCAACGGTTATCGGTTCTCCGGCAGATACGACCGGCCCTCTGCCACTTCAGCTTGCTGACCCTCTGAGCTATGTCGATCACCTTGGTTCTCTGTCGGATAACCTCGTTTCAGATTCTATCCTTCGGTTAAATTCCGAGCATAGCCCTTTCCATAGCTCGCTAAGCGACTTTCAGTTTGTGGACCAGTCCCACCGTAAGTGTCCACGTTTCAGCTGCGTAGGTCATCAGTAGGACGCACTGGTTGAATATTTTCGATTTAAGGCATTGTGGGATGGGTGACGAGAAGACCTGGTGAAGTATCCCAAACGCTGCCCAGCCCAGCTGAATTCGCCGGTTTACTTCTTCTCGAGATGGTATCTACCCAATCGCAGAGTCTGCCCAAGATAGATATACTCCTTCGCAACCTCGAGAGGAGTTCCAGCGACTGCAATCGGCTCTGGGGTAACACGATCATTGATCATGATTTTGGTTTCATCTATGTTCATTCCCAGGCCGATGCGTCTAGAAGCAGCAGCAAGGCTGTTCAGCATTTGTTACAGTTTGGTCTTTAGATGATTCAACTGTTTCTTCTGTATTTTAGTCTTGTAAATATTTATTGTAAATTCTTTCTGTTATTAAAGGCGTTTGTAAATTATTTGATTGACATGTGAACATCATCCTCGAGGGCACTTCAAAATAGAGTTTATCATAGGAACTTGAAAAGGAATTGATATCTCTTTTTTTGTCATATAACCCTTATTTGGATATACGCGAATCAAATCGAAAAGTTACAGATTAACCAATGGTTATCGCCACGTGTAGCCCGCCCTCGCGGTGAAACAAAGAGAAGGAAAGGTCTAATAAGTAGGTCATTTACTGTCAAGTAATTTGGCTGCATTAGCATAAGGGTTGGTCCTTAAATCAAGGGTTTTGTCTCAAAGGGATGAAATCTAAGAATGTGGCGATAATAGGCTGATTAGAATTAACGCCTCACTTTTTCTTATCTAGATGCTATGAAGAAATATTTAGGCGCTAAGATTTTTTATAGTAGTTGTATTTATACTTTATTTATGTGTGACTGATGCAGATTATTTGAATATTACAATAATATGAATAAATAAATGTTTTTTTATTTTATAATTAATCATGTTTGTTTCTCAAAGTCACGATAAAGGTTTATAAACAAAACTGGCTTCCGCCAGCGGCTTCGCACGCGTTGTTTGTCGACAAAAAGTAGCCTATGTTTGAATCCAGGTCATAATCTATCAACACACCGAATTTTATCGAAATTGGTTCAGCCATTACGAGGTGATGAGTAACAAACAAACAAACACCCAAACTTTCTCATTTATAATATTAGTGTGATGATTTTAATATGATATCACCTTTAAGTAAGATAATGCGGTAGACATTTTTATGTATTTAATGGGTTCAATTTAGTTGGCAAAAACTAAACCAAATTTTGGTTTGACAGCACTAAAATGACTATTGTCACTCTTAAGGTCGTAGTACACTATTATTGTACATTACTCTCATTTAAATATCTTTATAGCATGGAGGTTGATATATCAAGTAGTCCATAAACTTAGGTATTTGCAGAATCTGTCAAAATAATATCCTTGAGTCATGATTTAGTTTTGAGTTCTTCTGGAATACAACTTAAGTAGTGGTTCGCCCCGAACTGAGATCTCACAAGTTTTCCATAAAAAAAATATTATTTATAATCTTTGTCTACCAAAATAGTGCTACAAAATAAATAACCAACTTATTTGACCTACAGTTTCATTTAAACTACAGGTAATGGGAGTTCATGAGAACAGAACATATATTTGGTTACTCTTTTTTTGGGGTATTCTGGATTTCAGGCTTTTACCTATATTTGTGTTACTTTAGCTACACACATACTAAATATCAGCACTGTGGGGTCACTGGTGTACCCTGTGAATTTTGTCAAAGTTTAGTTTTCATTATGGCTTATAACTCAAAAACTACAAAGACTTAACTTAAAATAAAAACGGAATTGAAATTTACTTATGAATACCTTTCATTTGACGTTCCTTTTGACCTAATAGTCTCATCTTAATTTTTTTACCCTTCTTGAACCCCAATGTCTCAATACCCCCCCCCCCCCCCCCCCCCCTCCACATTTTTAGTTAATTTAGTCACACCAAAATTGTGCCATCACTACCTACCTATATACCAAATTACAGACAAACAAAGATACATACATACAAGGCCGATTTGCCCAAGGCGATTTTGAGATCTCGATTCGCTCGATCAATAATAAGCAATAAGTATAAATTAAATGATTTATTTATGAAATAAGGAAGTTTTTTTTATAAATTAACATCACAATAATTATCTATAAGGCACTAATTTATTTTGTTCAGTTTTCAGGTGCCCTGCTTTTACAAGTACATTTACAAGTACATTTACAAGTATTACGTATTTAAGTCAAAATTATACATTAGGTAAATTGGGAGACAAAGAAGTTCGAGTATATTATTTACATTCAATTGTTTCCATACATAAATTACCAAAAACTATTCCACTTTATTAGTTTTGACTAAACTAATAGTCTGTCAAATGAAAGTAGACCCTAATAAATCGCGGCAAATTAAAAAAATATCAGCGTGGCAACCCAAACATTAGGGAATAATAATAATGCCACACTCCAATGCTCATTTTCCCTAATCTGTTGAAAAAAAAGTCAAGAGTACCTACCTACCTTAAACGACGACCTATTTGAAGAATGTTAGGAGAGTGACTGAAACGAAAGAAGTAAGTCAGATTCATGGGAAATGGTCATCCGTGGTTCCTGCCTACATCTTCGGGAAAAGGCATTTTTTGCCTATTTTTCCGGTTCAGAATGACAAAACCTATAAAATAGTTCAATATTATTAATCTGCAGTTGATAAGAGTGGGTTACAATTCGTTATTATTATAGTTATTTATAGTACGTGTAATTATTATTTTATACCACCCTAAATTTACCCAGCTGTAGAACATCGTAGTTTCGTCCGTAGGTGGAAACACATTAGTATTGCCATGTAAAAAGTTACGAAAAAATGCGAGTGCCTACTTTCGTTTGACAGACTTTAGTAACTAAGTAATAAAATAAATACAAAAAATAAAATATATGCAGTTGCTTAAAGTTAAAAATAGTATAACATGTAGTTAATATAAATTACTATACAAACTAAAAAGTTCCTGTTATTTCTTTATTTACTAGCGGCCTCTCTCGGCTTCGCACGGGTGGACATTTATTTTTAAAACATTTTTAATACTAATTTTTTACACTTTCGGTTAAATTATTGAAGTTTTAGGAGAGATCTTTTGTTTTTGCTAGCAATAAATATAACCTATGTCACTCAAGGTGAATGTTGCTTTCCAATGGTGAAAGAATTTTTGAAATCGGCACAGTAGTTTTTAAGTTTATTCATTACAAACATACACACAAAAATACAAATCTTTCCTCTTTATAATATTAGTATAGATATAAATTTATAATAAACTATATAGTTTAGATATAGAATACTAATATTTTAAAGAGGAAAGATTTGTTTGTTTGTATTGAATAGACTCCGAAACTTCTAGACCGATTTAAAAAAATATTTCACTGTTGGGAAGCTACACTATCCCCGGGTGACATAGGCTACTTTTTACCAAACTGCGCAGAAGGAGGGTAATGTTTTTATTGAAAAACTACGCGTGGTACGTCTCGTGACCACGGCCGATGTAACTTGGCCGAAACGTTGAGGTTGGTCAAAATTATAATTTTGATATAAATCTGTGCGCGAAAAGACCCGTTTTGTCTTAAAAACATGAGTATAGTTCGCGAAAATTTAAAAAAGTTCTACGTGTGCGAAGCTGCGGATTGGTCAGTTAGTATTAAATATAGACAAAGGCTACTTACAATTACTCGTATAACTCTATAACTCTTTTGTTCTTCGTATTTATAAACATTGACATTAACGTGAGTACAAGTAGATACTAGCTTAGCTTATTACGATAGGAAACACTTACACGGCGCAAGCCTTTACTTAAAACCGTTACAGACCACCTTGCGCCCTCACTTAGACACCGACTTTGGCACTAACAGCTGTATTTTTTACTTAGTGTTGTAAATAAGTTACATAAGTCGTAATAAATTACTTAACTAAAATTAGGCTAAACTTTCTTATTAATAAGTGCTTAGTAGCAGCTAGTATAACTAGCACCAAAAATCTAGACGGGTCAAATTAAACTAGTATATTCATAAAGTTAAGTGTTTGGATATGCCTCTGACTACACTTTGTATCACAGACAGATACAAGATTTAATTTGTTAGACCTTAACGTTGTAATACGACTAATTCGAGATTTATTGTTTGGGCAAGTAGGGTATAAAACTAAAATAACTGCCTGGGAAAAACTGACTTTGTCAATTTCTTTTTACAATTTTGACAAAGCTATTAGTCGGGCACTTTCTCTTTGTAAAGTACGACCAACTCATTTTACTAAAAAATTAATCAGCTTAGTTTTGTTTGAATTCTGCCAAACATGTTGGTAGCATTGTAATTATTTTATAATAAGCTAAAAGTAATAATTAATTATTACTATTCTTGCGCACAGTTCGAACTTGTCTCGTCTTCTCCTGCCACCACTTCAAGGTCTCTTCAAATTGCTCCCGATCCTCAGGGGTCACTTGGACATCAGGAAGCTCTTTTTTCAAATCAACATCATTATAAACCTGATTCTCATAATCCTCCTCACCAAACTTGTACTGCTCATGGGACAAAATCAGACCTGGATTAATTGCCTCTAGTACTGGAGCTTCATATTGGATTTGTTCATGAATTATATCAGCGTACTTTACCTCATAGTCATTCTGGATTTCTGTTTCACTAAGGAAGTTTTGCTCTGGGATAACTGTGAACTGTTCTGCTGAATTTGGAAATGGATAGTTTCCATCTAAAATATGGGGATGTACTTCTTCTTGAATGAAGTCCGAAACTGGAGTCATTGGCTGCCCACCATCTTCCTCTTCATACATATTTGGAGTTGCTACTAGTTGGAACGTTTCTACTGCAGGGAGTTCTACGTACTGTTGCTGAGAGGTTTGAAGCATTGATCCATCCAGTTCATCTTCATCTTCATCTTCAAGTGCTGATGAGTTCAAGTAGTAGCTTCTTTCTTGGCTATTGTCACGTGGAGATGATGATGCTGGAGACGGGAACGATTCCATTGATAGTTGTGATCCGTTCTCCTTGTCGTGACCAATGTTCAGCAGGCTTTCTAGATTTCTGATGTACTCCACAGCCATGCGTAGTGTTTCAACTTTAGATAGTTTTTTGTTTGCTCCCCGGTTGGAGTTTACACTTTCAAAGGCTGCGGCGACTTCTTCGGGAATGTGTTTACGTAGAGCCGCAAATCCGTCATTAACTTGCCGCACTCTGTTACGTTCCCGCGCGTTTCTCCTTTGCACTGCGAGCGGCGTCGGCGACCGCGTCAATTCATCAGCACTATTTTCTCTTAACCGCGGTTTCTTCGCACTATTAAAACCCTCGCGATTTTGATTTTCCGCAGATTTTACTAATGACGTCACGGAAACTGTAGGATCCAGTTTCTTTTTCCGCACGATTATAATTTCACGCACTTTATCGTTATTCGTGATGTTAATGGTGTTGTTCACTGATTGCTGCAACACCTGCTTTCCGAGCGCGTTGCGGAACACCACGAGATCTACCGAACTCATTTTGAACATCAGTTCTCCAATTCACATTACGGTTATTTGTTAACCGCGGGCTCTTGTATGACAGATCACCGGTAGATTTTGATTGGTGTACCGGTTTGAAAGAGGTGGGTTGGGAAGATCACTGATAGATTTTGATAGGAATAACAGTGATAGTGACTAGGAAGTGTTCAGATGGCGTCAGAGCGCCGGTCGCGAGTAGAATGGCGCGTGCCACGATCGCACCTGGGGTGGTAGGGTAGGGTACTTACATTTATTGCACACATGCTCTTTCAAAGGGCGGCTAGGGGAGCGCTCGATTCCCGACCTTATACAATTCACCCTACACACACATACACTCAGGTATCTGTTGAATTTGATACAGTTATGGTGGATTGAATGTGTATCAGAATGCATGTTGCTATAGAAACTAAATCTAAAGTAATACGAAACTAGACAGATTTATGTGACAAAATATTTTATTTAGCAGCTATAAGTCTAGGGAAAGAAAAACAGCGTCATCTCTGTACGTTGACTCTTTAACTCTTACATTGTAAGCCTGGTATTTTATTTCGCGATTTGTAAAAAACTGAAAATAGTGATCCAGTCCTTATTTAATTACAGTACTTAATTATGAATCAATCTTAGAAAACAAAACTAAAGTTTAATTTAAGATAATTAATTATACCTACTCGCTTTATAGGTACTACTTTACCGACTAAGAGACTCCCGAAGCAATATCGAAATTTAATGGATTAATTACGGCGACAGTTCAAAAGTCGTAACAGTTAAATATCATACCTAACCATCAACGTAATGCATAAAACCTACAGATTTATACTTATTTTCTCTTGTTTCCAAAAATATCATCATATGTTTTGATCTATTATTTTGATTAAATATTGTTTTTCACCGGTTTAAAGGCATATATCTGATAGGATGTGTGCGTGCGCCCACGCCAGCTGCGTTCTTTCTGTCGTTTTTGTGCGGCACGCGCCGTCCCATTCAACTATCAACTGAAAGGACTGTTTGATTGCCTTATTTATCTAGTAAAAAAGAAAAAAAGTTGATTATTTGTACTGGTTGTTTAATACCAAAATGATAAAACATTGCCTATTAAGTCCTAACTCTAATTGACATAGATACATCTTGAAGGTTTCTTTGTCTAGATTTTTTCGATCACCCTAGAACAAATTTGAATATAATAATTAATATATCTTAAGTTGCTTTGGGGATCTGCTGAAAAAATACAGGTATTTCTGTTTAGTTGAATAAAATGGAACAGCTGTAACACCAACAGCGGTAATCCCTATCAGGTCGTCTTTTCATATAGAGCGGGGCTGTCCTATGCTGTGCTTTCATTTGCGTTTCCACTCGAGAACCTTTGTGCCCTAACGGCCGTATTTTCTTCGGGCTATATTACCCGTCTACTGCCACTACAGCTTGCTATATAGCTTTACAAATCCCCGGGGATAAACCATTCCAAAAATATTATTTACAATAAAATAATAGATTTTTTTAAACAATGCTTAGTATGAGCTTGATGAGCTAGACGTCTGTCGCAAGGATAGAAGCCTTTACTCGCTAACAACGTAGAAGACTGGAAGGAGGGGTGGGCAGGGAGGCCTTTCCCCTAAAGAGTTTAATAATACGAATAAAAGTTAGAAGTAACTTTAGATACTATCTTGTGGCATGTAAAATTAAAAAAATCCCAACACTTTATAAACCTATAAAACCACGTAATACCGATATGACATAAAACCACCCTAGTTAAACTAGCTTTCTATAAAAAAAAAACCGCATCCGAACAGGTCCATCCGTCTGGAAACTTCGAAACCATAGTCTGACAGATACACCAAAGATATAACTACCCTCTTCTTGCTAAGGGTGTTGTTTAGTAAACATAGCAACGTAGATTTAAGACGCCTGTATTTATTTTAGAGCAAATCGATCCGCTTCATTTGTCTCAACAACGGAAAGGCACGTTTTAAGGCTTCTCTTGTGGTTGAATATTAAAATTTCTCGAAGAACGAATAATAATCTGATTTACTAATTATTAATCTCTTAATCGATTAAATAGATGCTCTTTACGTGCTAATTACGGGCACAAGTGTCCCAATGCAGGGCAAAGGCCTCCTTTCCTTCTCCCCTTCTCTATTTTGGGCTATAGTGGCCCAATCCTGTAAATGGGCATCAATTTCGTCCCTCCATCTTTGCCGCGGTCTGCCACGAGGTCGTTTCCCGTTTAGAGGCGTCCACGGGCATATTTACGTAAAGAAAATGCGGTCGTTCGGTCGCTCCTGTATTGACTAACAACTTACGCTGTATATGCATAACAACTAACTGACGGCGCTAAATCATCTCTCTTAGATGTAAGAGGCCAATGATGATAACATTATATCAATTTTCCGATCTCTTGTCATAAGTTTCAACAATTTTTTTTTTTAATTTTGGTATTTTGTCCTACTTCTGGGCAAAGGTGTCCCCAAGCCTTTCCAGCTGTCTCTATCCTGTGCGATACTCCACCACTCCTGCTCGTAGGCAACGGCCAACACTTTCTTGGGCGACCCCGACCGCGTCTTCCATCAGGCCTCCAGGTTGTAAAATTTAAAATGAAAAAAAAACACAAGCACAAAAACACATAAAAGTGACACAGCTAAAAAACACACTAGTTAAAAATACTTTCTATTCAAAAAAACACATCCGAATCGGGCAATCCGTTTAGGAACTGTGATGCCATACACAGACAGGCAGACAGCCGTCAAACTATACCATTTTGCGTTGAGTGTTAAAATAGATGAAATTAAATAAACGAAACCATATACTGTAGATTACTGCTGATCCTCTCATTGCATCCTGTAATACAAGATGTGACATTTTTTCCTCGCAATCCTCCGTAAGGTGAGGCTCACCATCTTGCCAACATGTGGGGAATGTTACCCACTCACAAGATATTGTAGTTAGATCGTTTAAAATAGTTGCAACCTTTTCGTCACTAGCGTTGTCCCTAAGAGCAAACATTCTTTACAACCTGAACCCAAAGCTAGTCTTTAACTAAAATCAAAATTACATATTTGATAATAATTATCATCACTTAAGGATCGAAGATATCGGAATAAGATACATTTTAATTTAATTATAACTTTTTATAGGAACCCTGCATTTAGCTAACACTACACTTTTAACAAATACTGGTCTTTTGAGTAAAAAAATGGCGAGATCGATCCCAAAAACGTCAAAGTTGGCTACACCCGTTGCAATCATCTTAGTAAGGTGAGGCACCATCTTGCGAACATGTGGGGAATACAGTCGAGAACACCACCTCTAAATTAAACCTTGCAAACATGTGGGATCCGTATCCTTGACTAAACCAAGACCTCAAACCTATCACTGCTAAAATAAACCTTATTTTAAACTACATAAGACTTGAGGTGTTGTGGATTATACAGGTTACTCCTATATATAGCTCAGAGCTTGGCCATATGTTGGAGGGGAAAGTGCAGCAAATCTCAGGAGTGCAGCATATGGTAGATTTACATGTCACAACATGAACCCTTCCAAATAAAACTGTTAAGTTGATTAGATAAAAAAGATTATAATGGGTGTAATGGAATACAGATTTCCGCTTTTTAAATCGTTAAAATGAAACAAATAAGAAATAATGCTCACGGACATACTTTTGGTGCTCATTCATGTCTGTCATTGGTTGAGGAGCTGGGGAACAAGATATCCACATTGTATGCATATTTTAGCATCTATAGTGGTCTGTGCTGAATGTAAACTATGACAAACAAGACGCAAATTAAAGATAAATATCACTAAGGAAACCTTTTGTTAATGGTAGCTTGGTGCCAGATACAGCTGCAAGATATAGGTAAGTATAGGTACATATGATGGATTGTAGAAACACTATGAGCATGAGGTGAGAAGCAATGAGGAGCTTATACCACTCACTCAAATGAAGGTTCTCAGCTTGGTGCCAGATATAGCTGCAAGATATAGGTAAGTATAGGTACATATGATGGATTGTAGAAACATTATGAGCATGAGGTGAGAAGCAATGAGGAGCTTATACCACTCACTCAAATGAAGGTTCTCAGCTTGGTGCCAGATATAGCTGCAAGATATAGGTAAGTATAAGTACATATGATGTATTATAGAAACACTATGAGCATGAGGTGAGAAGCAATGAGGAGCTTATACCACTCACTCAAATGAAGGTTCTCAGCTTGGTGCCAGATATAGCTGCAAGATATAGGTAAGTATAGGTACATATGATGGATTGTAGAAACACTATGAGCATGAGGTGAGAAGCAATGAGGAGCTTATACCACTCACTCAAATGAAGGTTCTCAGCTTGGTGCCAGATACAGCTGCAAGATATAGGTAAGTATAGGTACATATGATGGATTGTAGAAACACTATGAGCATGGGGTGAGAAGCAATGAGGAGCTTATACCACTCTCTCAAATGAAGGTTCTCAGCTTGGTGCCAGATACAGCTGCAAGATATAGGTAAGTATAGGTACATATGATGGATTGTAGAAACACTATGAGCATGAGGTGAGAAGCAATGAGGAGCTTATACCACTCACTCAAATGAAGGTTCTCAGCTTGGTGCCAGATACAGCTGCAAGATATAGGTAAGTATAGGTACATATGATGGATTGTAGAAACACTATGAGCATGAGGTGAGAAGCAATGAGGAGCTTATACCACTCACTCAAATGAAGGTTCTCAGCTTGGTGCCAGATACAGCTGCAAGATATAGGTAAGTATAGGTACATATGATGGATTGTAGAAACCCTATGAGCATGAGGTGAGAAGCAATGAGGAGCTTATACCACTCACTCAAATGAAGGTTCTCAGCTTGGTGCCAGATATAGCTGCAAGATATAGGTAAGTATAGGTACATATGATGGATTGTAGAAACACTATGAGCATGAGGTGAGAAGCAATGAGGAGCTTATACCACTCACTCAAATGAAGGTTCTCAGCTTGGTGCCAGATATAGCTGCAAGATATAGGTAAGTATAGGTACATATGATGGATTGTAGAAACACTATGAGCATGAGGTGAGAAGCAATGAGGAGCTTATACCACTCACTCAAATGAAGGTTCTCAGCTTGGTGCCAGATACAGCTGCAAGATATAGGTAAGTATAGGTACATATGATGGATTGTAGAAACACTATGAGCATGAGGTGAGAAGCAATGAGGAGCTTATACCACTCACTCGAATGAAGGTTCTCAGCTTGGTGCCAGATATAGCTGCAAGATATAGGTAAGTATAGGTACATATGATGGATTGTAGAAACACTATGAGCATGAGGTGAGAAGCAATGAGGAGCTTATACCACTCACTCAAATGAAGGTTCTCAGCTTGGTGCCAGATATAGCTGCAAGATATAGGTAAGTATAGGTACATATGATGGATTGTAGAAACACTATGAGCATGAGGTGAGAAGCAATGAGGAGCTTATACCACTCACTCAAATGAAGGTTCTCAGCTTGGTGCCAGATACAGCTGCAAGATATAGGTAAGTATAGGTACATATGATGGATTGTAGAAACACTATGAGCATGAGGTGAGAAGCAATGAGGAGCTTATACCACTCACTCAAATGAAGGTTCTCAGCTTGGTGCCAGATATAGCTGCAAGATATAGGTAAGTATAGGTACATATGATGTATTATAGAAACACTATGAGCATGAGGTGAGAAGCAATGAGGAGCTTATACCACTCACTCAAATGAAGGTTCTCAGCTTGGTGCCAGATATAGCTGCAAGATATAGGTAAGTATAGGTACATATGATGTATTATAGAAACACTATGAGTATGAGGTGAGAAGCAATGAGGAGTTTATACCACTCACTCAAATGAAGGTTCTCAGCTTGGTGCCAGATATAGCTGCAAGATATAGGTAAGTATAGGTACATATGATGTATTATAGAAACACTATGAGCATGAGGTGAGAAGCAATGAGGAGCTTATAACACTCACTCAAATGAAGGTTCTCAGCTTGGTGCCAGATATAGCTGCAAGATATAGGTAAGTATATGTAGGTACATATGATGGATTGTAGAAACACTATGAGCATGAGGTGAGAAGCAATGAGGAGCTTATACCACTCACTCAAATGAAGGTTCTCAGCTTGGTGCCAGATACAGCTGCAAGATATAGGTAAGTATAGGTACATATGATGGATTGTAGAAACACTATGAGCATGAGGTGAGAAGCAATGAGGAGCTTATACCACTCACTCAAATGAAGGTTCTCAGCTTGGTGCCAGATACAGCTGCAAGATATAGGTAAGTATAGGTACATATGATGGATTGTAGAAACACTATGAGCATGAGGTGAGAAGCAATGAGGAGCTTATACCACTCACTCAAATGAAGGTTCTCAGCTTGGTGCCAGATATAGCTGCAAGATATAGGTAAGTATATGTAGGTACATATGATGGATTGTAGAAACACTATGAGCATGAGGTGAGAAGCAATGAGGAGCTTATACCACTCACTCAAATGAAGGTTCTCAGCTTGGTGCCAGATACAGCTGCAAGATATAGGTAAGTATAGGTACATATGATGGATTGTAGAAACACTATGAGCATGAGGTGAGAAGCAATGAGGAGCTTATACCACTCACTCAAATGAAGGTTCTCAGCTTGGTGCCAGATATAGCTGCAAGATATAGGTAAGTATAGGTACATATGATGTATTATAGAAACACTATGAGTATGAGGTGAGAAGCAATGAGGAGTTTATACCACTCACTCAAATGAAGGTTCTCAGCTTGGTGCCAGATATAGCTGCAAGATATAGGTAAGTATAGGTACATATAATGTATTATAGAAACACTATGAGCATGAGGTGAGAAGCAATGAGGAGCTTATAACACTCACTCAAATGAAGGTTCTCAGCTTGGTGCCAGATATAGCTGCAAGATATAGGTAAGTATATGTAGGTACATATGATGGATTGTAGAAACACTATGAGCATGAGGTGAGAAGCAATGAGGAGCTTATACCACTCACTCAAATGAAGGTTCTCAGCTTGGTGCCAGATACAGCTGCAAGATATAGGTAAGTATAGGTACATATGATGGATTGTAGAAACACTATGAGCATGAGGTGAGAAGCAATGAGGAGCTTATACCACTCACTCAAATGAAGGTTCTCAGCTTGGTGCCAGATACAGCTGCAAGATATAGGTAAGTATAGGTACATATGATGTATTATAGAAACACTATGAGCATGAGGTGAGAAGCAATGAGGAGCTTATACCACTCACTCAAATGAAGGTTCTCAGCTTGGTGCCAGATATAGCTGCAAGATATAGGTAAGTATAGGTACATATGATGGATTGTAGAAACACTATGAGCATGAGGTGAGAAGCAATGAGGAGCTTATACCACTCACTCAAATGAAGATTCTCAGCTTGGTGCCAGATACAGCTGCAAGATATAGGTAAGTATAGGTACATATGATGGATTGTAGAAACACTATGAGCATGAGGTGAGAAGCAATGAGGAGCTTATACCACTCACTCAAATGAAGGTTCTCAGCTTGGTGCCAGATATAGCTGCAAGATATAGGTAAGTATAGGTACATATGATGGATTGTAGAAACACTATGAGCATGAGGTGAGAAGCAATGAGGAGCTTATACCACTCACTCAAATGAAGGTTCTCAGCTTGGTGCCAGATACAGCTGCAAGATATAGGTAAGTATAGGTACATATGATGGATTGTAGAAACACTATGAGCATGAGGTGAGAAGCAATGAGGAGCTTATACCACTCACTCAAATGAAGGTTCTCAGCTTGGTGCCAGATATAGCTGCAAGATATAGGTAAGTATAGGTACATATGATGGATTGTAGAAACACTATGAGCATGAGGTGAGAAGCAATGAGGAGCTTATACCACTCACTCAAATGAAGGTTCTCAGCTTGGTGCCAGATACAGCTGCAAGATATAGGTAAGTATAGGTACATATGATGGATTGTAGAAACACTATGAGCATGAGGTGAGAAGCAATGAGGAGCTTATACCACTCACTCAAATGAAGGTTCTCAGCTTGGTGCCAGATATAGCTGCAAGATATAGGTAAGTATAGGTACATATGATGGATTGTAGAAACACTATGAGCATGAGGTGAGAAGCAATGAGGAGCTTATACCACTCACCCAAATGAAGGTTCTCAGCTTGGTGCCAGATATAGCTGCAAGATATAGGTAAGTATATGTAGGTACATATGATGGATTGTAGAAACACTATGAGCATGAGGTGAGAAGCAATGAGGAGCTTATACCACTCACTCAAATGAAGGTTCTCAGCTTGGTGCCAGATATAGCTGCAAGATATAGGTAAGTATAGGTACATATGATGTATTATAGAAACACTATGAGCATGAGGTGAGAAGCAATGAGGAGCTTATACCACTCACTCAAATGAAGGTTCTCAGCTTGGTGCCAGATACAGCTGCAAGATATAGGTAAGTATAGGTACATATGATGGATTGTAGAAACACTATGAGCATGAGGTGAGAAGCAATGAGGAGCTTATACCACTCACTCAAATGAAGGTTCTCAGCTTGGTGCCAGATATAGCTGCAAGATATAGGTAAGTATAGGTACATATGATGTATTATAGAAACACTATGAGCATGAGGGGAGAAGCAATGAGGAGCTTATACCACTTACTCAAATGAAGGTTCTCAGCTTGGTGCCAGACATAGCTGCAAGATATAGGTAAGTATAGGTACATATGATGTATTATAGAAACACTATTAGTATGAGGTGAGAATCAATGAGGAGCTTATATCACTCACTCAAATGAAGGTTCTCAAATTGAACCAAAGCCGATTCACACTACCGATAATAATAATTAATAGGAAAAAGTCCCGTTATTTTTCGAATTCGCAACACCTGTGTCGAAAATTTGCTTAATCTAAATAGCTTTCAAAATTATAATCTATAGTAATACTTTAAATTCAAATTTAGCTCTCTTTCTGTCTGTTGAAATTTGGTATATAGTAAAGATAGATTTTATGATTGGGATTGGGACATAGCTACTTTTTATTCGATAGCGAAGTAAGATATTGTTTTTAGGGTTCCGTAACTAAATGGTCAAATGGGATCCTATTACTAAGACTCCGCTGTCTGTCAGTCCGTCTGTATCTCATGAACCGTGATAGTTAGACAGTTGAAATTTTCACAGATTATGTATTTATGTTGCCGCTATAACAACAAATACTAAAACTAAAATACATATTTAAGGGGGCTCCCATAAAACAAACGTGATTTTGCTCGTTTTTTCTCGATATTGATAACGGCAACAGGTAGACATTTGAAATATACACGGAATATTTAGTTACATATTCACTTTAAAAATAAATATTTAAATTAAAATAAACAAATATTGAAGGGGGCTTCCATACAACACACGTGATTTATTTGCTCGTTTTTGCTCGATATTGATAACGGCGACAGATACACGCTTGAAATATTCACAGAATAATGAGTAATATTAATAAATTTAAAAATTAATAATTATAATAAAATAAAATTAATATTTACGGTGGGGCCCCCATACAACAAACGTGTTTTTTTTGTCGTTTTTATAGATAATGGTACGGAAACCTTCGTGCGCGAGTCCGACTCGCACTTGGCCGGTTTTATTATGAACGTTTGTTCATAATACGGCGGGCGGGTCCGCTATTACCTTTTAAATATCCAGACAACCTTTTCAAGGCTCAATACATTTATCATTTGTGCAGAACCGTTCATTTAATTATTATAAAAAATCTATAAAACCTAACCTAACCTGTGCCCACCATTTAGCTTTATTCATTTCCTCCACATCTGTGCTCTGAATGGCCGAGTCACTATGCTAACCTATCTCAATGTAGAATGTAGAACACCGTCCTTAGATAGTAGACATTTTACAGAAGGGAAACTTTCTATACAAGCATACCCAGTTTCAGTGTCATGTATGACTTAAGACACTTTTTTACAGTTCTGTTCTAAGTCTTTCTGTGAAAATCTGGGTTTCTTTTTAGATGGATCGTATTTAAGCATTGTTTAGTCATTAATTATCATAATCATACTTTCAATAAGTCTGCAGACTTTTATGCGATAGTTAACCGAATTAGTTACTTTCGTGTTCTAAAATTTTGCAAATATATAATTTTGCAGTTGGACCTATTTTATAAGCTATACTAGTGTCTCAATACGATATTCCTTCATGATTTCTAGCAAATAAAAGTTATGATACTAGATAGCTGTACTATGTCAATGTAATAGGCTGCTATGAAGGGGTTTCCCAGACGTATTGTGTCTTATAAGAATGCGTACAAAGGAGAACCTTCAACTTGAAATAAGCTAAGGTCACGCACAAAGCGTCTGCGGAATCATAGACTGCATTAAGCCCAGAGGCTCCCAAACTTTGGTTTATAATATTTTTAATCTTGAAATTTAACTGGATATACTAAATTTTAATACTAACTAGCTGACCCAACCGCGGCTTCGCACGCTTGAAATTTCCCGTTCCTGTGGAAACTTCGGAATAAAAACTATATGAAACACTCTTGTCAAAGTGACGCGACCCTTCATGTAAACTACTTCACGTCAATGAACGACGGTTAAATTATATGGATATTGTTCATACAAAAATACTAAAATCGCGATTAAAAAATAGGAAGTGGAGGTAGGAGGGCGAAAAATACTTTACGACCTGTTCTTATACCTCATACCATTAAAATCGGTCAACCCGTTACGCAGAAGTGCGACCACAAAACACGAGTGACGTGACACGATATTTTTATATTTAGAAAATTTATTTCACCATGCGTAATACAACTTGGTCTAAAAAAATCATCTGAAAAAATGTCAAACGATTATGTTATCAAGTATGTTACATCTATTTTTTCTTTAACGTGTCTATGACTTCTATATTCGTTGTTGTTAAGCTAGTTCGTTATGCTAATGACTGGTTTGTTCTAGAATAATTTTAGTTGTTAGTGACTATTGGCGGGTTCTTATATCTGTCGGTAACCAGCTACGACTCGTTTCTTCTTGAAACCCTGTCAAAAGTTTGACACTAGTTTGACACTTTTTCAAGGAAATACATGGCGTAGTCGGTTATCGACGGATATAGGAACCCGTCATATGTCTGTCCTTATCACAAATGCTCTATTACAAATTATCTACTATAGTCTAACTTTTTATTAGCTGCAGTAAAATGACGTTTCTAAATGTCATTCCGTAAAATAATGTTGCCAGCCTAATCTCAATAGGGATGTGATTCAGTTCACAAAAATTAATTAAATAACATTATTATGACGTTTTTGTTTCATTTTCAATGTACCTCCCTATACTTCCACTAAAAAAGATCAATCCTCTAGTATAGTAATAATAATAAGTTAAAAAAATACATTACAACTTAATATTAAATCTCAAAAAAAAAACCAAACTGATTATTCATTTATGATTCACTCATTTTGCTACATCCCTATTTATTTTTCTTCAAAAACCGGCAACCCACAAAACGTCATTTTACTGCAGCTAATAAAAAGTTAGACTTTAGTGCGAACTTTGGGAACCATCTAATCAAGATACACATAGAACTAGACGCCTAGACGATCCATTCAAATCAATTTGAAAGGGAGATCTAGGAGTACATCCGGCTTTAGTAAACTTATTTTGATCCATAGATGTCTTTAATGGTCTTTATTGAAATCATAATTTCATTCTTATTCTATTTAAAATAAAACAAAGTCGGGCTAGTTACACCATTTATAACTCAAGAACCGATGGACCGATTTTGATGTTTTTTTGATTTTACTTAGAACACTTTCGCGATTTATTTCAATAATTATTATAAATACGGGATTTATCACGTACCGTTTTATCGGTGTTCACGAATTGAACTGAAACATTGTCGGTCGAAACACCGATAAAACGTTTATAATAATGATCTTTGATTTGTCGGATTTGTCTCCGAATAGCAGAATAACTATTAAAATATTTGAAATATCACGCATAAAATAAAATTAGGAAATATTTTCAATTCTACCGGTGACGTATTGGCAGCCTGCGTCATATGCATGTCAAGGTGGTACGAAGTTCGCCGGGCCAGCTAGTAGAAAATACATATTTTAATCCATATCCCTACTTCACACACTTTTCTATTGACGGCCTGGGACTTTGAGTTAGCATTTATGTCATATAGCTTTTGAAACTTTCATTTAAAGAGAGTTAGGTATCGACAACCCAATTTAACTATCCGTTAATCCTTGTAATACAAACAAAGGTAAACGTACGTAATACCTACCTAGAGCGCATAGATGTAACTATGTACTTTCCACCCTGTGTTTCTTTGTTTATTCTCGAAATCCCCACCGCTATCTCCCCACCGGTGAGTAGAGACCTTGTAACTGGACAATTACTACAAACATACAAATTAACACGCAATTTCTTATTATTTTATTTAAAAACAAATTGCCCGTGGTAAAGCTTGTATGTTTGTAGTAATTGTACAGTTACAATTACTACAACATACCGGTGGGGACGTAGCGGTGGGGATTTTGAGAATACAACAGTCTTTTCTGTAAAAATTCTGTGTGTGTCGAATGAATTCATTTTTAAAAGCAGGTTTCATGAGCACGTTCGTTTTCTCTCAAAAACCTTAGTTTATTGTCCTAAGTTCCTTAGCAACCGAAAGTGTTTTGGTATATAGGGCAGAAAAAAAAACTGCACGGACCATTCATAAGGTCCAGACACAAAGATCTTTTCAAATTCTTTGTTTATCGTACAAGTGAGTCAGAACTTACCCTTTTAAACTGCATTCGTTTTCAATCAACTTCTTGCAAACTTCTTTAAAAACTTTTTTTGTACGCCGAAATAATCTCTACTGCTCTAAATTCGTTCATATTTATAACACGTTAAAATTCATTTGTTATTCTACTTGGTGAGTTCTGTTATGCCGTTTAAAACTGACTCATATTTCGTACACCTTACAGTTGAAAAATGTCTTGGGGGTAATTTGTAAGGGGTAAAAGATCAAGTCCTTTTTGAAATTGCTCGATATTTGGTCTCGTTTCGTCAATGGTAAGACCGTTACATGTCGTTAGATGGTATAAAAAACGTGTTATCTCACTTGCATATTACCGGTAACTGCTTTTACGAGATGTCAGTTGGGGCTTTCATTTTGGGGTCCTTGTCCAGATAACATAACCAAAATTAAATCTTTATGAAAATAATCTAATTTCATCTTTATGAAAATAATCTAATTTCCAATTCTTTTGGCCATGTTATATGTGCCATATACCTATTGTAAATATGTATATCCTATGTTCCTCAACGGATATGCATGTGAATAGAACGAATGTGTTGATATGATTTAGTTGCACCTTTAATGGAAGTTGTATTGAAATAATAAAGCCTCCATATATAATTTTATAGAAATTCATTTTAGTATTATTACTCGGTTCAAACAAGACAAAAAATATTTGATTCTGGCAGATGTTTGAGCTCGCGCCGGTTTTACCCACACAAGCTTACTGACCTCTTTCTCGTTCTACCGTAATTTCAGTTGCGTGTGACAGAGAGGAAGCATCAAAATAGGGGTTGCAACGAGGGTTTGGCCACGTGACCTCGAGATCGGCACCCACACTACAAAGCTGGGAACATTTTGATCATTTTAATGATCTCAAACAGCAATCTATGCGTTTATCAAAAGTGCTTCAACCGTAATAATAATGACGAAATTTTCTGATCTCTTTTTATGTTTATTGGCAGAGAAGTTAAGTCAGAAAATTACTAGAAAATTAATGTAAGCAAAATAGATTTTATTTTTGGGATATGTAATGTTAAACTGTCCATAAATCACTTACCGAAAAAATATTCTTTTAAATAAAAGAAAGAAACAGAAAGAAAGAATATAAATTTGACTACATATATGAAAATACCAAAGAAACAGTTTAATCATCAAAATACCGTTGCAAACAATCTATATATATAAATTTCATAATTTAACTTAATAGCTACCATAAAGGTACATTCGTTATTAAGCCAACTTCCTCATGTGTAGAGAAACTTAATGACTTTATCGTTATCTATTGCGGTCTCAAAAAATCAGCGAAATCACAATAATTTAACCACCGCATCATACAAGATTTTTTATCCATAAAATTCTTGTCTATTTTATCCCAAATCGGAAGCGCCATTCCATCAGCTCAGAGTCATTCAAGATCCATCACTCACTCAAAACGAGATATTTAAAAATTGAATTTCCGAGTCAATAAACGTGTTTGTTTTTCTAACCGGAAATATATTTTGTTTCGTAAAAGAAATGGTAAAAAACGAAGGACGTGGGTGGCTGTTGACGACAGTTTAAGTAGTGTAATATGAGATGAGGTCCAGAAGTTTGTTTTTCTTAGGCACTTCAAACGTCGGAAGCCAACGATGATTTCGCTAAACGCCATTATGAAAGTTATATGGCTCCTTGTTTACGGAAGCGGTGTTTTTGAACATTTTTTGTACAGCAACATACTATCTTCGTTTTTTGTTTTATTCAAGTACGTGTACCATTAAGACCTTATATATAATTTAAACTTTCAAAATATAAACATTAGAACTGGTTTGGATGCTTTTATATCGATATATAGATAAGTGAAGAGATAAGAGTGAAGCCTTTGCCCAGCAGTGGGACAACATAGGCTAGATAAAAAATATATATTAGAACTAATTATTAATGGAAAAAAAAATGTCATGTAGACTTATCTTGTTCCTTAATTAACAACTACCTCCTGCGTCTCTCGGCTGTTCGCCCACTGCGCCACGGAGGTCGTCATTATGGTATACAATTATGGCCATTGGGGCAGAGAGGTTCTCGAGTGGAGACCATGCACTGGAAAGCGTAGCGCTGGACGGTCCCTCACTAGATGGAAAGACGACCTGATAAAGGTTGCTATGAGTAGGCCGCACAAGATTGGTCGCACTGGAAATCTATGAGAGAGGCCTATGTTCAGTAGTGGAAGTCTTTTGGCTGAGAAGATGTGTGAGGTCTAGCGTTATCATGATGAAAAACCACACTCCTTCTGTTGATTAATTCCGGCTGCTTTCTCTCAACTTCTTGCTTTAATCTCATCAGTTGTTCGCAGTAGAGTTCAGAATCGATGGTCCTGCCTGGTGGTAACAGCTCATAATGAATAATGCCCTTCCAACCCCACCACACACACAGCATCACCTTGTTGCGAGTTAACCCGGGTTTCGCCACAGTCTGTGAAGCCTGACCGGCCTTTGACCACGACTTTTTTCGCACGTTCTTGTCGTACGTGATCCACTTTTCATCACCAGTTATCAGCTTCTTCAAAAATGGTTCGGTTTCATTATGTCGTAATAAATAATCACAAATGAGTACACGGTTCATAAAGATTCTTTCAGTGAGCTCGTGGGGTACCCAAATATCGAGCTTTTTTGTGTACCCAGTTTTTTTCAAATGCGCCAAAACTGTTTTGTGGTCAATTCCCAGTTTTTCAGCTACGTCGTAACTACTGATATGCCGATCTTGCTCCACTTTTCAAAAATGGCATCAATTTTATCCATAATAGGGCGACCAGAGCGACGTGCATCTTTGACATCAAAATTTCCGGATTGAAAACGCGTAAACCAAATTTGTGCTACTCTCACAAACACTGACTCCATAGACATCGCAATTTTTTTTCGTGGCTTACGTTGCATTTTTACCTGTTTTGTAGTAATATTTTAAAATGTATCGAATTTCTTCATTAGATTCACTCATCTTTACAGTACGAAAAACAAATAAAAATCACACATTTTCCTAATTTGAATTTGGAATAATCTTCTTTAAAATTTAAACTTTGAATGATACCAAAACCAGCCAGATACAAATAGTATAGCCAAAGAGATTTTATTACAAGTTCATACATACTATAATGCGAAAAGACTTTTTCCCCAACCTATTATTTACATATGTACAACATATATAACATTTAGTTTGTTAGTATTATGTTGCATTTGCCTTTAATTACTTAAAACCCAACGTAAAACTTTTGATAAAACGTAGTAACTTACCCAAATTATCAAATTGTTCATCTGATATCAAGTTTTTGGTAATTCTGGAAGCGAAAACATCGAGTTGACGGCGCGTGCGCAACGATCCTAATCGATGTTCCACTGTTGGAGGCTATTTCACGACTCGCTGGTGATGGAACCTTTTAAGAAAAAAGCCTTAATATATTGTAAAGAAAACATTTAAATTTAACCCTATTTTCTAATTTAGACCCACCCATTACGGTTACTAGGAATCGGTAGTAAGTACCGACTATTGTACGAGTATAGTTTTACTATATTAATCGTTCTTATAAGCGACTAGCTGACAAATCCGCAGCTTCGCACGCGTAGTTTTTCAATAAAAACCTTACCCTCATTCTGCGCAGTTGGGTAAAAAGTAGCTACGTTTAGGGATTGTTGTGCAAGCCGGCCAAAGTGTGTAACAATATTTGGGGTACTTAAAAAACAATAAATTAACAGTAAGTACCCAATAACGCACTAGAAGATTGAATATATACAGGAAGACTAGTGTCGAAGAAGTTTCCTTTTTTTTATTCTCGACAAGCTGACCAATCCGCAGCTTCGCACGCGTAGTTTTTCAATAAAAACATTACCCTCTTTCTGCGCAGTTGGGTAAAAAGTAACCTATGTCACCCGGGGATAGTGTAGCTTCCCATCATCATCATATCAGCCGTAGGACGTCCACTGCTAGACAAAGGCCTCCCTCATTGATCTCCAGGAACTCCGGTTGGAAGCGGCCTGCATCCAACACCGACCTACGGTTCTTACCAAGTCGTCTGCCCATCTTGTAGGTGGACGTCCTACGCTGCGCTTGCCGGTCCGTGGCCTCCATTCGAGAACTTTCCGGCCCCATCGGCCATCTGTTTTGCGCGCTATATGGTCTGCCCATTGCCACTTCAACGTGCTAATCCGTCGGGCTATGTCGGTGACTTGAGTTCTCCTACGTATCTCCTCATTTCTGATTCGATCCCGTAGAGAAACCCCGAGCATAGCCCTCTCCATAGCTCGTTGAGCGACTCTGAGCTTATTCATAACTTCCCAACAGCGCAGCAGTGTAGCTTCTCAACAGGAAAAGATTTTTTTAAATCGTTCCAGTAGTTTCAGAGCCTATTCAATAAAAACAAACAAATCTTTCCTCTTTATAATAATAGTATATGTATAAATATTTTCCTTGTTTCCACAAAAAAGTTAAACACCTGACTAATGCGTGTACCTATACAAAAATTCTAACCAATTTTTGTATAGGATTTTTTAAATACAAGCTAAACAGTTTTTATTTATTTTTTGTAGTAAAATCCTTAAGTTTTAGGAGAATAAATTTAACATGAAATAGGTATTGAAAACTTTATTTGATTTGTTTTTATTTACTGAGCATGTATCATTATTATTTTGAAATAACGACTTGGTAGTAGAAATACCTTATATTTTTAAAGAACTGCATACTATTTCTTTAAAATAACTAGCTGTTGCTCGCGACCGTACGCGTTACACTACTAAATGTGTAGGTAGGTAACCTAGAAATAAAGCTATGCTCGCTGTTGCAACTTGACTTGACACCGCATTTTTATCCCCTGGAAACTGATTTATGGGATAAAAAGTAGCCTATGTGTTAATCCAGGTTTTAATCTACGAACATACCAAATTTTATCAAAATTGGTTTAGCCATTACGGCATGATTGATTAGTCTGATAATTGGTACAACAACGGAGTGTTTAGATTTTTTTTTAAAGGAAATAAAACTGGAGAAGTGCGAGTTCAACTCACGCACATAGAGTTCCGAAAACTTTTTACGTGATAAATAACAAAAAATTAACAATTTTGGTGTTGTAAAACCATGCTCCTTGCCAAATTTCATGATTCTAGGTCAACCGGAAGTACCTAGTTTTGATTTATTTGCTAGTGTCAAAATATGCGGCATAATAGCCATAATTTTTGGTAGCGTTGCCTTAGAAGCTGCAAGGTATTTGCAGCTCAATGGACAGTGCCTCAAGTATTTAATATTAATTTCAACTTGATACCTCCACGCGTTCGCGAGAAAAAGGGTCTTGACAGACAGACAGACAGACAGACGGACAACAAAGTGATCCTATAAAGGTTTATTATTTAATTTTTTTTTTTTTTTTTTATTTAATACTTTATTGCACAAAAATACAAATTACATGTACAAAAGGTGGGCTTAATGCTAATAGCATTTTCTACCTGCCAACCTCAGAGGTAACAAAAAAGGTTGGCGTGCTAACTTTTAACAATATTAATGTTTATTAAAAAAAAAAAAACAAAAGAAACACAAATAACAATAAACTCCGATTACAGTTAGAATAAATACATAAACCTACTTGATATAACAATAATAATACATAGAATATATATATGAGAAATATAACATATTTATAGATATATTTATATATATATATATATATATATATATTTTATAGATATATATATTTATAGATATAAAACAAAAAATACTATTACATACAACACACATAGGTACTACGTTTTCATATATTTTAACAGCCAGTGGAGGACTGCAAGAAATGACTATAGACTAGTCGTCTGAAAACCGGTTTACTAGGCGCCTTTTTAATATGAGTAGGGAGAGAGTTCCATAGACCGACAGCTACCACCTCAAAAGAGTTGCCACGGAAGGCGGTTGAGTGTTTCGGGGTAGCGAGAAGGAGAGAATCAGTGGATCTGAAGTTTTGGTCATGGGTGTCAGAGAGGTAGGAAAATTTGCATTTAAGATAATGGGGAGTAAAGGGGTCCCTAAGGATCGAAAAAAGAAGACATAAAACTCTTAACTTTCTCCTGTCACGAATTGAGAGCCATTTCAGTTTGGAGCGATACTCAGACACATGATCATACTTACGGAGACCGTAGATGAACCTAATGCACGTATTGAGCAGTCGATCCAATTTGTTAAGGAGGTCCTGATTAAGGTCTAGGTACGATATATCCGCATAGTCGATTATAGGTAAGAGCAAAGAGTTGACTAGGGATATTTTAGTATTTGTTGGGAGAAAGTTTTTAAAACGGATAATAGAATGGAGAGATGCAAAAAATTTACGGGATACTTCCTTTACCTGAGCCACCCAGTTTAGGTTAGCATCGACAAGGAGGCCAAGATTTTTGACCACCGGTGCAAAAGGTATGATGCAATCATTATATACTAAGGGAGTGGTTGAGGGTAGGTCGATTTTTGCAAGTTGGCGAGTACTCCCGATAATGATTGCTTGACATTTGTTTGGGTTCACTTGGATGCCGTAGTTCTCAGACCAGGTCTTAAGTTGGAGAAGATCAGTGTTAAGAGCATCCAATGAAGCATTCAAGTTTTCAGTCTTTGAGTGGTAATAAAGCTGCAGATCGTCGGCGTAGAAGTGATAGTTGCAGTGGAATTTGGAGGAAAGCAAGTTAATGAATAGGCTGAAGAGCAGGGGTGATAGGATTCCCCCTTGAGGGACTCCAGCCTCCAGTTTGTGTAACGGAACCCTAAAAACAAGTTTCATATTAAATAGTTTCTGAATTGCATGACAATAATGCCATGTTAGCAAGGCATTTATGTATGTCCACTATAAAATGATACTATTTCTTTCATCAAATTACTTGATAAATTATTATTTTTTTACCATATGCGGCTATAATTATAATTGTGACCGACCATCTGATAGGTATCTTGTCTCTTTTTTTCAAAAACGCCCAACTACCGTGGACGTTTGATTTACGGGGAATAAAACTTTTTGGGTATTTTAGCGTAGCAATTAAAATGTTTGAGGTACCTCACTCAGTGGGTGGCAGGCGACTTCTCACACGCGACCCTATTAAATATAATTTAATTTGATTTTGAGGCGATTTATCGTTTTGGTTGTCCTTGGGGTAAAAAGTAAATAAATATTTGCGGATGTTACTATGTTTTATGACGGTCGTCAAAATGTAGTATACCATATGCGGTAGAGCTTGTAGCCAGCCAATACTGCAGAAGGATTTGTATCTTTTTAAACCAAAGTCTTAAATGTGCAAAACAAAAAGCATTCTGCAATCTGCAGCTCATACCTGATAGATATGACCTGTCTGTGATTAATGACTATTGGTTTGGGATGCGAATGAAAGTTTTACTTAACAAAAATACATGTAATGTTACATATTACTTACCTAGTATTTAAGTTTATATACCTACTAAGTTTATTTACTAATTATTATTATTATCAGCCCACTATGTACCACTGCTGGGCAAAGACCTCCTTCTTTCCAGACACTTCTTTGAAGCGCTAAGATGGTCCAGTCCGCTTGGAAATTAGTGAGCTCATCCCTCCATGTCTTCTTTGGTTTGCCGCGATGTCTTCGGGCTGTGTCGGGGTTCCACTCGGTGGTGAGCTTAGCCCACTGATCACCCGACATACGGCATAATGCACCAGCCCAGTCCCACTTGAGTTTATTTTATTTTTTATATTATTTATTACCCAATAACACAAATGGACTTGTCGCTATTTGTCGGAATTAATAACTGAATTAAAATAAATCTAGTAGCATTATCTACCAGTTATCCATTACGTGTAAAAATCATTGGTTATATTAGATGTTATTTAAGTAGGTCTTCCTGTTTATATTTACAACTAGCTCCCGCCAGCGATTTCGCACGCATGGTATGTCACTAAAAAGTGACCTATGTTTGAAACCAGATCATGTTCTATTTCAATACCAAATTTTATAGAAATCGGTTAAGCCGTTACGACGTGATTGTGAAACAAACAAACTGCTAAACTTTCGCATTTATGATATTAATGTGATGATTCTTTAATTTTGTTGTTAATCTTTGTATTCCAAGACTATATTTAAAGATTCTTTACTGCCTACATTTATGCTCAGTTTGAATATCAAAGAAACTAAAATAGCTGTAATTATGTTGTCTGGAACAAATAGCTTTATTTAGCAAGAAGATCAATGGGCATGGGCGTGGGCGTGGGCGTGGGCGTGGGCGTGAGCGTGGGCGTGGGCGTGGAAGTGGGCGTGGCCGTTGCCGCGGCCGTGGGCGTGGGCGTGGGCGTGGACGTGGGCGTGGACGTGGGCGTGGGCGTGGGCGTGGGCGTGGGCGTGGGCGTGGGCGTGGGCGTGGGCGTGGGCGTGGGCGTGGGCGTGGGCGTGGGCGTGGGCGTGGGCGTGGGCGTGGGCGTGGGCGCGGGCGCGGGCGCGGGCGTGGGCGCGGGCGTGGGCGTGGGCGTGGGCGTGGGCGTGGGCGTGGGCGCGGGCGTGGGCGCGGGCGTGGGCGTGGGCGTGGGCGTGGGCGTGGGCGTGGGCGTGGGCGTGGGCGTGGGCGCGGGCGCGGGCGTGGGCGTGGGCGTGGGCGTGGGCGTGGGCGTGGGCGTGGGCGTGGGCGTGGGCGTGGGCGTGGGCGTGGGCGTGGGCGTGGGCGTGGGCGTGGGCGTGGGCGTGGGCGTGGGCGTGGGCGTGGGCGTGGGCGTGGGCGTGGGCGTGGGCGTGGGCGTGGGCGTGGGCGTGGGCGTGGGCGTGGGCGTGGGCGTGGGCGTGGGCGTGGGCGTGGGCGTGGGCGTGGGCGTGGGCGTGGGCGTGGGCGTGGGCGTGGGCGTGGGCGTGGGCGTGGGCGTGGGCGTGGGCGTGGGCGTGGGCGTGGGCGTGGGCGTGGGCGTGGGCGTGGGCGTGGGCGTGGGCGTGGGCGTGGCTTTTCACACAAACAAATTAGCACGTTTTACAAAGTTGGATCGTACGCTACAACAACATATGTATCTTCCAAAGGTACATTGACACTCAAAATGCGCGTTATGCAACTTTTTAATAAGTACGTCTGTATTATGTTTGCTGCATAAAATTAAGAAAACTGATTTACAAAGTGTAACTCAATTATAAATACTAATTTTATCAAAAAACTTACAAAGGTGCCTGCTGAATTATGCTAAATTAAGATACTATTATACTAAACTGTGTTTATTTGTAATACGCTTTAAAAAAATACATTATCCTTTTTATTTACTTGGAATGACCTTAGCATCTAGCTTGTAAAGTACAAGTAAAATAAAGAATTTTCATGAATTTTCATTTATTACTATCTGTATTTAATATAAGTACATTTATGTGCCATTCAACTCGAAGAATGTTTATGAGTCGCCAGTTATATGTGCATGTCTACTGTCATACTCATACCTCGCCTCTCATAGCCCAGATCAACAGATAGAAGTTACAATCTCGGTATCATGCCGATTAATAACCGCTGATTCAAAACTTTACGATTCAAAGTATTCAAAACCCTTTCATAAAACATCAACATTCATAACTGCGATACTATCGCGCGTATCAAAACCAGCTAACTATAAAATAATAAACGATTTGTGAAATGCGTTGTCAGCATGATATTTGAGTGGCACTAAACTTTTTCAATGTGTTTTTAGGGTTCCGTAGCCAAATGGCAAAAAACGGAACCCTTATGGATTCGTCATGTCTGTCTATCCGTATGCCACAGCCACTTTTTTCCGAAACTATAAAAAACAAAACTGTTGAAACTTGGTAAGTAGATGTATTCTGTAAACCGCATTAAGATTTTTACACAAAAATAAAAATAGAACAATAAATTTTGGGGGTTCCCCATACTTAGAACTGAAACTCAAAAGTTTTTTTTCATCAATCCCATACGGTTGGGGCATCTATGGATAGGTCTTCAAAAATGATATTGAGGTTTCTAATATCATTTTTTCTAAACTGAATAGTTTGCGCGAGAGACACTTCCAAAGTGGTAAAATGTGCCACCCCCCCCCCCCCTGTAACTTCTAAAATATGAGAATAATAAAACTAAAAAAGTATATGATGTACATTTCCATGCAAACTTCCACCGAAAATTGGTTTGAACGAGATTTAGTAAGTAGTTTTTTTGAATACGTCATAAATCGTAAACCGCAATTTACCTTTTTATAGATAATGTTACGGAACCCTTCGTGCGCGAGTCCGACTCGCACTTGGCCAGTTTTTTGGCTTTTATAATGGTTTTGTCATATTATTGTGTTGAAACTTCCTAGTAGATTCACAGCATGGGTTGTCTGCACTGTTTGCCACCGAGCCTCAGGAATTAACATATTCATTTTAACCCTGTCGATCTCAGTGGGATGGTAGCCGACGAGTTGTAATTTATGCTTATGCCTTTAATAGGAGGGTGCATGTCAGGCCGTTGCTTTAAATTGTTTTTCTGGTCGTAAAACTTGACATCCAGTGCAGATTTAATATCTGTAAGCTTAAAATATATCTCCTTGTTAATAAAACGGAATCTATACTAATATACATACATTCGAAAGTAACCCTGCATGTTTGTTACATTTTCACGACTGAACGGCTCGACCGATTCCATTGAAATTTGGCATATAAATAGATATTGACCGGGATTGTGACATAGGCTACTTTTCACCCAAATACGTACAATGAGAGTAATGTTTTTATTGAAAAATAACGCGTGCGAAGCTGCGGGCGGGTGAGTTAGTCTATACTAATATTATAAAGAGGAAAAATTTGTTTGAATAGGCTCCGAAACTACTGGACCAATTTAAAAATTAGTTCACTGTTGGGAAGCTATACTATCCCCGGGCTACTTTTTACCCAACTGCGCTGAAGGAGGTTTTTATTGAAAAACTGCGAAGCTGCGGATTTGTCAGCTAGTAAAATTATAATTAAGTAAACTTTGTAGTTGTATAGTATGTTTGTATGGGTAATCTCAGAAACCACTCAACCGATTCTGAAAATTCTATCACTGATAGAAAGCTAAACTATTTTCGAGTGCTATACGGTTAATTCAGTTAATAAACTAACAGATAGAGCCAGAAGTGACAACATCAGAACCGTAACGAAAGTCACCGACGCAGTTAGTATGCTCTGCCAACTGAAGTGGAAGTGGGCAGGCCACATCTCTAGAGCACAGGATAGAAGATGGAGCGAACGTATCCTCCATTGGTACCCACGAGACGCGGTGCGTACAAGAGGAAGACCGAAAAGACGATGGTGCGACGACTTGGTAGAGGTTGCGGGCAAGACCTGAACACGACTCGCTCAAGATCGCTATACGTGGCATTGCATGGAGGAGGCCTACACCCAGTTCTGGGTGCCCAAAATAAATAAATAAATTATTTAAGTGAAATAAACTAATATAATTGAATAATAAGAATAATATCAGTAAAGTATATAATTGAATGATTAATAATTTGATATTAATTTTAATGAATGAATGAAATTATTAAATTTCATGTAAATGTTAATAAATTGTATTTAAATGTTATTAAATTGTATGTAAATAGTTATTAAGTGGGAATAAAGGCTTTATTTATTTATTTTTATTTTATAGGGTTAATTTCATTTTAATAGAAACCCTTGCGAAGCCGGGGCAGTTCAGTTAAAAATACTAGAAAGAGGTAAAGTTTGTATGTTGTAGGGGTGAACTAACGGCTAAAACGATTCTGAAATCTACACTGTTATTTCTCAAGCGCTATAGATTTTACTTTATTTTATACTAGTTTCCGCCAGCGGCTTTGCACGCGTTTTTTATCAACAAAAAGTAGCCTTTGTGTTAATCCAATACCAAATTTCATCGAAATCGGTTCAGCCGTTACGATGTGATTGAGTAACAAAAAAACATCCAAACTTTCGCATTTATAATATTAGTGTGATAAAAACCCTTGCGAAGAATATCTTCTACTTAATGAACTAACACATATAATTTATTGTCAAAATCAATTACGATAAAAATGTATCTATTGGGGTTTCTGAGGTTTTGCATTATTTCATGAAGGTGAAAGACGTTGTTAATATACCCAGTAAATACAATACAAATAATACCCAGTAAAAATTAATACATAATACACAGTAAAAAGCATATTGATTTGCTTTATACACATACTGGAATAGTAACTTTACGCTAAGTACCCTAGTGCTATATAAATCACTTTCTTCACGTACAGTGCTGAACGTAATCTATTGCAATAATATCCAGGCGTAAAATAAACACCTGGTATAAGCGAAAACAAAACGCAAATGAATAGCGAGAACAATTTAATTGAATGAAATTAGCCAATAAAGAACCTGCGTCGATGGCCTACAATGCATACCTTATGCCTTAATAAATAAGCTATATTTACTGTCCTCGGAGCGGGAATCTACAGTAAGTACCCGATATACCGCAAACACTGTACATGTATGTCTTTCTAAGAGGGAACGTTTGTCTGTTTGTCTACTACACTACACAAAAAGTTCTGCTGAAATAGGATGGATGTGGATATTTATTCCTCATAGACTTGCCAAAAGAGACAACAGTTACTATGAAGGAAGATTTTTAGTTGAGAGTGTCGTATGTCGTCATATCCGAGGACGGAGATCGAACACCGAGAACTCACAGTATTTATGTAATAAATAAATATAAGTTTTTATTTTAATTTATTTTAGTTTTTTTTTATTAATTTAGAAAGCTAGAATAAGTTTATTACTATCCTATAATTATTAATTAAAACGGGTATTTATCGCGTTTGTACCTTTTTTATTTGTTATCCCGATGTTCCAAGTACTCCAGTCAACCCGTGACCATCATCGTCACCCACAGTCCATAAGTACCCACTGCTGGGTGTAGGCCTCCCTTTGTAAACGCCACCCTTCCCGGTTCTGTGCTGCGCGCATCCAGGAGTTGTCCGCGACTTTATGTCGTCGACCCACCGCGCTGTCGGTTGTCCGGACTTCTTAGGTCTGTTCTTAGACACTATTCAGTGCTTACCAACGTATCCTTAAATATTTAGTATGAATTTTTGTACTTTGTACGTAATATGATAAAATTCTGTAAACTTATTATGACCTGTATATGTGTACAAACAATGTACCTATCTTTAGGGAATAAAATATTTTTATTTAATTTGATTTGATGCTGGTTAGTAGGTACAAATTATCTAAGTTGTTTAGTAAATTATATAATTTTTAGGGTTTCGTACCTCAAAAAAAAAAGAAACCTTATAGGATCACTTCGTTGTCCGTCTGTCTGTCAATCCTGACTGATACCAAGTTTAAATTAATATCAATAATTAAGTCTACAGTCCCTTAAAGCTGTAAATCAAAGAATACGGCCATTTAAGAAGCATATTTTGCCTGAACTAATAAAGATTTACCTGAACTAACTTTTGTACCAACAGCGGGTCGAGCTGCGTGCTAAAGCTACTAAAAGTTCATACATTATGTTCATACCTGAGCAGTAATAGTTTCGATCCCATTGTGACCTGAAGACATAATGACCTGGGTGTTTTAAAACGTGAGAATTGAATGTAGAGTATTTTAAACGTGGGTTCTTATAGTATTTTAAGAATGGATCGAAAGGTGCCAAAGTGAATTTGCGATTATGCTTCAGAAGATGTAGGTATATTAAAATAAGAGTTATTCTAATGTAGCGGTGTTGACTTATTTTTAACCCCTGAAGCAAAAAGAGAGCTGTTATAAGTTTATCTATGGCTGTCTGTGGCATCGTGTTCCTACACGTATGAACCGATTTGGACGTGGTTTTAGCTAATAGAAAGCTAGGGGTGGTTCTTAGCTTTGTCATTTTTTAATCCCTGACGCAAAAAGAGGGGGCCTCACCCCCTTTTAGTGAATCATTGGTCCTGATTTTTAAAAATTGTGCAATTGTTAACTTGTTCATATCACGAGCAACAAAATGTTAGAAAGAAATGTGTACGTCCTGTCGGTGGAGATATGAAGTGACAGCCGGTCTGGTCGGAAAAATTAGAAGCGTAATTTTAGGTCTTAGCTCCCTCCCCCTTCCCCCCATCGTCGTCGTGTAGCTTTGCCATATTTGAGAGAACTTACTCCTAGTAACGTCAGACCGAAACGCGTTGACAATACCAACATTATTGATTAGTTTCGAGATTGGCCAAAAAGTACCTACTTTTGTCCGTCTGTCTGTCTGTCTGTTCTCGCCTAAAGGTCGCATTTTCAACCGATTCTGACGTCCTTGATATATTTAATTTTTTGTCGTTTTTTATTTGAATGTTAAGAAAAAAATAGGGGGGAGGAGGGGGAAGTTTGCTGTTTTCAGGGGGAATTTGGGGGAGTTTATGGATGGTTTTCAATCACAGTTGAGACGCACACTAAGTACTTCATTCTACACAAGATGTTATGGAAAAAATACCAGAAGGGGGGAGTGGAGGTGAAGTTTTCTGTAGCGTTATTATATGGATGGATTTAAATTTTGGATTTTTTTTTCAGAAATTTTATACCCAATCGGTCTTAAACCAATATTTTGCTCAAAAGTCTACATAGGTATAGGCCTATTGAAAAATTCAAGCATCTGAAACTCGATTTCAAATTGAACTTTCTGCGTTAATTTTGTTGTTGAAATTAATGTTTGGACTTGTTTTTGCATGAAAATAAATCCCGGCTTAACTTTGATATTTTTTTTAATTTGCTGCTACTTGTGAATTTTTCGTTATGAAGGCTCGCGAGGTCTGTTTTTCCGGTTGACCATAATATCACCTGATGGTAAGCGATGATGCAGTCTAAGATGAAGCACGAAGATCTAAAAGCAACCTATTCACTCTTACCTTAAAGAGGCCCGGATCGTATTCTTTAGGAAAAACAGACGACGGAAAAGTGTTCGATACCTTAGCTATACGCATCAAGAACGTAGAACCAGAACGGTCTACTGTTCTCCCAGAACCACTAGTAATATTAACTTACATGCTAAAATAGTTGCTCTTCTAGATATGTTTGTTGTACGATATTCAACCATAAATGGGTCCCAAATTAAAGTTTGTGACTGTATGTAGTTACATTAATCGGTGTCCCGTTGTCTCGAATGAATAAAGAAAAGTTTCCAGCAACACGGTAGCCTGCGGGGTGCAGACTGAGCTCTTAATCAGCCAGCAGCGGTCAGATTGAGACCACTCGTGTTTTTGTTAGCGAGGCTATCGTTAATAGTGACAGCTGGCTGAATAGCACCTTGATGTTGTCAGTGACATTAAATTAAATGGCATTTTATAATGAGTATAGTCAAACTGCAAACAAGGCTGCCTATTTTGGAGTGGATACGAGTTATTCGTGGGAGTAAGAAGATCGTGAAAGCATTGAAATAAATCTTCAAAAATTACTTACAAGGTTTAAGGCTCTACGTGCAAGCCATATTGACTGGGTGTGGATAGGAAGCTTTGTTGTGACGTCATTGTTAAAATTTATATAACAGTATAAATAATTTTCAATAGATGTTTTAGTCGTATCTTAATTTTGCTTTAGTTTATTATTAGCAGAGAAGTCCAAGTCCGTAATCTTTTTTAAACATTTGCCTTTTGAGGTATATAATCAATTCGAAAATAAAACCAAATGAAGTGACCAATTTAAGCATATTTATATATATACCTTCCTAACTGACCCACCCGCAACTTTGCACGCGTGTTTTTTCAATAAAAACATTACGTGCTTCTGTGCAGTTGGGTAAAAAGTAGCCTATATTCCAATCCTAGTCATAATCTATCTCTTAAATTTAATTTAAATCAATTCAGCCGTTTCGTTGTGGAAAGGTAACAAACAGACAGACAGAGAGACAGAGTTACTTTCGAAAATATTAAAAAACGAGCGTGCTTTACACCACACGACTGAAGTAAAACTTCTTATTCAAATATTAATTTATAAAATTGTTCAATTACAAAATTGTCCACACGTCTGTAGGTCGATCAGTCTACGTTCATTCTGGACATACGCAAATTGCACTCGCAAATTAACGTTTAAAAATATATGGAACGTAACTCTCTCTCTCTATCTTCCTTCACTAACTTATATCTCCCTCTCAACTTCCGCTCGCACTTTTTGTAACGCATTCACTAACTTACTCCCCAAGTCAAGCGTGCGTAAAGAAGTTTTACCTCAATATTAGTATGGATAGACTCGCTTTTGACTACGCCTGTTGGTAAGCCGTGATGCAGTCTACGACAGACCTGGAAGAAACCTGTTCAGTCGCCACTTGAAGACACCCAGGTCGTTATTAAGGCGCTAACCGTAGCCGATGACCTTGAGCGAATGGCTGTAGCTATTGTTTCGGCCCCGCACCTTCCGCCACATGCATCTGACCAGCAAAAAGGTGAGCACGAGGCAGACGAACACAACCCTCCCGTACGAAAGTCAGCGGTACACTGCCGTCCGTCACCCGCGCAACCACCTTCTAAAGGTACGCCCGCTAATTATTCGGAAAAATTGAAATTAATTAATTGCCACGTGAAAGACCGTCGCAACACAGAATCATTTGTTCAACTTGAAGGTATAGTCTTTGCCCACATTTAGGTCAAAGAAAAATTACAAAACTTTACGTCGTTTATAGGTTGAATCAAATTGAAAGTCGAAAACAGCTACATTTTGTTATTTTTTTTTCTCCTAGTAAATAAACAGGTTGAACTTTTTTGTATGTTCACTTTGCAGATAAAAAGTCAATGAATGACATGTATTTTTTTAAGCACATATAACTGATTCCTTCCTGAGAAGAAAGCCTCCAAATAAGACCAATCAGCTACTATATTCGCCTTAACAGAAAACACAGACTCAAGCAAGACGTTCCATTCTTTGACGTTTTTCTTCATTTTGTAATGCTCTAAACTTAGCAGTCACGTTAATAACATGATTTATATGACAATTGACAATACATTCATAGTAGAATGATAAAAATAAATACCACACTCTTTCGATGGTTGGTGACCAAGGAACATAATCCTTAACATCAATAAAATTCCGAAGTAATTAGTAGTAATACAAAAAGCGATAAGTCCTTGCAAAAGCTGCCTCTAGATGATTTATCGCCACCGCTCACACAATTCTAGCCTTCGTTATTCACTAAGTGCAAACCCCAATACGCTCCTAATTAGCGGGAAAAAATCAAATAATAGTGATTATAAGAGTTTCGCTATTTGCAACTGTTCCTGTGACAAATGTTGTAGTGGACGCTTTGTCGGCAACTGCGCGATCAGAGTATAGCGCGCGACTTATTGTGTCGTGAGTTGCAATTGCGACCTACTTTATTGTACTGGGCTCTTCCTAAAAACGGTCCATGAAGGGAGACAACGCACTGGAAAACACATATATGACGGCCCCCGATTAGATAGTAAGATGAACTGATAAAGGCAGCTTGAAGTCGGCACGATATTGGTGTAAGCCGCACGATATCGTTCGCTCTGGAAATCTACGGAGAAGAATTGTGTTCATTAGTGGACGTCTGGTAACCGATAGATTATCAAACTGTACCCGTAAACCTAAAAGTGATTTACCCTAATTGAAAGCTACTCATTGAGTATTTCTTAAGATGTCATTTTTTTAGGGTTCTGTACCCAAAGGGTAAAACGGCATCCTATTACTGAGGCTCCGCTGTCTGTCTGTCTGTCCGTTGGTCACCAGGCTGTATCTCATGAACCGTGATAGTTAGACAGTTGAAATTATTACAGATGATGTATTTCTGTTGCCGCTATAACAACAAATCTAAAAACAGAATAAAATTAATATTTATGAGGGGCTCCCGTATAACAAACGTGATTTTTTTGCTAGTTTTAGCCTGATATTAATAACGGCAACAGCTAGACGCTTGATATATTCACAGAATATTTAGTTGTACATTTAAAAATAAATAATTAAATTAAAATAAAACAAATATTTAAGGGGGGCTCGCATACAACAAACGTGATTTTTTGCAGTTTTTATAGATAATGGTACGGAACTCTTCGTGCTCGAGTCCGACTCGCACTTGGCTGGTTTTTAATAATATTCATCTTGTCTACATCCTTTCTTTTATCAGTGGAATGACGTTTTTGAGTAGTCACTTAGCCGAAGTCCGAGTTTTCTCAGAACCTCGCAACCGAAAGTCGTGTACGCAGGTCGCGTCTGATAATCGCCATTCAAGTATAATAAGACGCAGCGCGGTCCAGAGACAAATTTATCTCATAAATAATCAGTGATGCGACGATGCTGTTAATAAAGGATACAGATATAATACCTACAGATATTGTAATTCATTCCTGTCTTTATTATGTCACGTCGTGCGCCGAAAAGGCTTTGACGGTGGCAACTGGTTTTTTTGGCCATCTTGCTGATTTCACCATGATTTATGCAATACTAGTGATCACCCGCAGGGAAATGAATATCGAGATAAGAAGAGTAACTTGCGTGTAGTTTTAGCTCAAAACGGTACTGGAAAACATCGCGAGGAAAGTGGCATGTTCCAGAACTACAGCCTGTTTTGCTATTGACGAAATTCATTTAATACACATCCGGAATAGTATTATCTGATTTTAGAGATGGGTTTAATACCGGTAGCTTTACTATTGATTCAGTAGGTAATCGATATATTTTTAATAAACAATTTTTGGACGATGCCACTTAGTCCGTTTAACAAGTACCTACATACATAATGAATGAATGTGATGAATGAATGGAAATTAAATTAACCATAATGTACGGTCTTATCGCTTAATAAAGCAATCTCTTCCAGACACCCTTTGATTTGATAACATATTTTATACAGGCTGTTGCATTGATATTTCAGGACTTGGTATAATGGTTAAACAAAATAAGTGGCGCAAGAGTATAATAAGGCCCGATCCCAAATAAAAATGGGAAGAGAGCAGGAGATATAAATGCAGTTGTTCTTCTTGTTGATATAATAAAAAGTTTGTATAAAATACTCTAAAATGATTGTTAATAGTAAAGCTAAGCCTGAAATTAGATTGTTAGTGATTGGTTTGCGATGAGATGAATCGATTGAAACTCTGCTAGTATAAACTTAATATATCTAAGAACAAACGCCAAACTTAACCTAAAAAAATGACGCAAAAACGGCTAAAATTATAATGCTCCTCCTTTGCATTGGGAATTAAAAAGGGTTATGAAAGAGAAAAGGTTCTTGACCAATTACAGAAATGTTTTCATTACTTTAAGATCATCAGCGTAATTAATCACTGCTTACTTGTGCTTAATCACTCTAATTTGTCAAACACATAATTGGATGTGCTCAGACATAATCTCTCTACTTTTAGCAAACATCTTTCATCGCTGGAAGGCAACATTTACGGCCGTATTCACAAACCGTATATGAATTGCAATAAGAAAGTAATATGACGTTGGCACTGACTGCAACGCAATCGAAATAAAATTACTATTTAATTCATCTTGACTAGTGGTTCGCCCCGAACTGAGATCTCGCGAGTCTCCCATAAAAACAAAAAAATATTATTTGTATTCTTTCACTATCAAAATAGTGCCACAAAACGCATAACCAAATAACTTCACCTACAGTTTCATTCAAATTACAGGTAACGGGAGATCATGCAAATTGGTTATAGATTTTTGATTATAGTTATTTTAGATTTCAGACTTTTCCCTACCTAGAGGTACTTGTGTCACTAAATATACACGCATACTAAATTTCAGCACTTTGGGGACACTGGTGTACTGTACCCTGTGAAATTGGTCAAAGTTCAATTTTTTATTATGGCTACTATCTTAAAACTTAAAACATTATACTAAAAATAAAAACGGCGTCTCAATATACTCACAGATACCTTTTATTAGACGTGCCAATAGACCGGATAGTCGCATTTTTTTACCCCTCTTGAACCTTAATGTCTCAACAGCCCCCCCACATTTTTAGCTCATTTAATTACACCAAAATTGTGCCATCACTACCTATCTATATACCAAATTTCACAATGATCGGACAAACGCTTCGACATTTATCCTCGGACAAACAAACCTAAACATACACACGCATACATAAATACATACAACGCTAGTTTGCCAAGTAGCAAAGTTTATAAAATCCTTATTCACCCAAAATGGTGTAATTCCTGATCTGATTTTAATTGTTACTAAATAATATTCGTATTAATCCGAATTTCTTGTCCTTTTTCATCCGGAATAGCCAAACAATAAATAATAAAAACGAGTGTGCTTTAGACCACACGACTGAAGTAAAACTACTTTAGCTCCATCTATATGTAGATATATATTTGCAGTTTGTATAACTAAAGCTAATTTGGTATAGGAGATATGCGACAAATCAACTGGCTCTAAGAGAGATAGAGAAAGAAAATGTGTGCTCGCACCTCTCTCTCTTGCCCCTACAGTAATATACGAAACGAAACTCTCTCTCTCTCTCTTTCTATCTTCACTAATTTTTACCTTCCTCTCAACTTCCGTTTTCACTTTTCGTAACGCATTCACCAGCTTACTCCCCGAGTCAAGCGTAAAGAAGTTTTACTTATAATATGTATACATTTCATATATCGCCATTTAGACCCAAACTAAGCAAAGGTTGTACTATGGGGACCAGATAACTGATAGAACACTCAAATACTTTTTTTGTAAATACATACTTATAATAAATAGAGAAATAATCAAACCCGAAATGATCTGTAGATCATGCTCACATTTGTTCCGTGGTGGGAATCGAACATCTGCATAATATGTAGTATTGTTGAATTGTTCCCTTTACGTCGAGTCCCGTTACGTCGAGTTTTAAAGACTATTGTTATGTTACATATTACTGTTTACGCTTCCTATTCCCTTTACATCGATTTTGTAAAAATACAATTGAATCAAAAAATAATAATCAGTCAGTTTTAATAAAAATCACAATTGTTTAACATTTCAGACTAAGTATTGGTGTCATTTTTAACATAGACTAAAAATATTGTAATCAAGCGCACATTTAAGGACATCGTGTCTACAATAAAATTGAATACGCCTTGTGAATATGCCTTTTTCCTTAACGAGTCTGAAGCTTCAAGCCTCTTGTTTAATGTCTCGGGAACCACACACGCGTTCGAAACCTTATGCAAATAGCCGTAATAAAGACATCAGGAAATGTTGACAATTAGTTGTGTTGCCTGAATAGCATGGGAGCTGATTGCATTGCATGTACAACATGATTAAGTTTCCGAGGATGGTATTTTTGTAATAAAATAAAATCTCTGTCTCATCACCATCACCATGTTTGTTTATTAATGAACTCTTCTGAACTGCTTCGCTCATTATATCGGTAAAACGGCACCCTACTACTAAGGCTCCGCTGTTTGTCTGTCTGTCCACCAGGCCGTGATAGTTAGACAGTTAAAATTTTCACAGATGATGTTGTTGTTAACGACCTTCGTGGCGCAGTGGGCGTATAGCCGGCTGAGACGCAGGAATTAGCGGGTTCGATTCCTACCGCGGAACAAATGTTTGCATTATCTACAAATACTTGTTCCGGGTCTGGATGTTTTTATATATACGAGTATTATAAGTATGTATTTACAAAAAAAAACGTATATAAGTATAACATCAGTTAACTGGTTCCGTACCTGGTGGTAACTGGTGCGTATAAGTCGTGGCACGTAACTTAAGCGCTGAACGGTACGCGGAGGGGATAGCTGCGCATGGGTACTGTCGCGCAAGCAATACAATAGCCAATAGCCACTATTGGCTTGATTGGAAATGTTCCTTACCGTTGCAATTGACGTATTTGTAGACTCTGCTGTCCTTTTTTGGATTTTTCCTAAATCGCCAACTAATTTAATGTTTCCCGCCTTAATAATTTCGGCAGTTTGTTTTATCTGGCTTAAATTTACAGTGCTGTTGTCCCAATGACTGAGTAAAGTACTTGTAGCTTCATCAATCTCACCTTTGATTTGTTTCAAAGAATCAATTAATTAATAGATTCCCTTTTAAAAAAAACAATTCAAGTCATAAACCATTTTCCTTGCCTGTTTTTTTCAAAACCAGTATTTCTTTTAGGTATATTCACTTTAACGTCACAAACAAACTTAAAAAACTAAATTTAACAAACAAATTCAAAAAACAGCAATAACAATACAATTAAGAACGCGACTGTACACTGGATGTGCGCGGGGTGTCGTATCAATGCGGGGAACGGAATGCGATTGGAGAGCCAATCGGCGCTACGCACGCCCGCCCTTCATCCCGCTAGCTCCCCTCACGTACCTTATTTTATACTTCTATGCAATAACGGTCAGCGCTAGACTTATTTGCCGCGACTTATATCTACTTGTACACACGGCTACACATCAAGCTATAGCTATATTTCCAGTATAAGCTGACCTCGCATTGTGTATGCTTTTCGTAGAATGAGAGGTCAGCTTATACTAGAAATGTATAGCTTGATGTGTAGCCGTGTGTACTATGGGAACCAGTTAACGGATGTAAAACTTTCACACAGCGCTGTGTGAAATGTCCAATATTTATTTATTTAATGTCTTGCAGAAAGTGCAAAAACTAGAGTATTCTTCTCGTGGATAAAGCTGTTTGCATCTTGGGCGTGCTTATATCCCTCTCTGCGCTCAAGATTCTAGTAACTCCCTCGCTCCACTCGTGAGTTAACTAGAATCATTCGTTACGTTCGGGATTCAATATAGCGCCTGCGATGCAAGACACTGCTTTATCCCCTCGTTTAGTAATCTACTATGAAATATAAGGGTTAGCTGAAACTATACAACCTTTTAGCAGAAGTTGAACCATAAAATAAACATAAGTTTGAAGATACAAACAAACTTATGCTAACAACTTCGCGACCGTTCATTATTTACTAACAAATCACGATAAGAGTCGAGCAGTTTTTACGCGCGCCAAATATACATTTTTTGTATCAGTTTTGACTCGCTAAAGTGTTTTTTGTACCTTTTTTGTGACAATATCGCACAGGTTACATGTCCCGCCCGAGTTTTAATCAGCAGTATCTTACCTGATCTAACAGAGCAAAGAAATATAAAGAAATATGGGGATGTTTAGGATTTATCGCCACCGCAAAACAAGGGGACACTGATAAGTCTCCTGTTTCAGATAAGATTCTTTAGTAAAATTTGCCGAAATTCGAAAAAACCATGTCGATTTTGTATGTGATGTAATCTTTAGCGTAAATGAGCTACTTACTATTGTCTTTTTGAAATGAAATAAAATTTATTTGCTAAAACACGGTGGAATGAGGACATTGTAGTGAGGTGCACATGTCTGCTTTGCGCGTGCTTATGTATCTTAAAGGTAAAACACTGACAAAAAATCTAGAACTTTGTGTGTGTATATAAATTTGTTAAACATAAATATCTGAATACAACATTAATTGGGTATTCAAATAAAAAAAATTTAATATTATAAAGCTTGTATGTGTGCGTTATCTATATTATTGTTATACATTTAAAAGTAACGCTGTCTCTCTGTTTGTCTGTTTTTAGGGTTCCGTATCCAAAGGGTAAAACGGTACCCTATTACTAAGGCTCCGCTGTCTGTCCGTCTGTCTATTTGTCTGCCCGTTTGTCTGTAACCAGGCTGTATCTCATGAACAGTAATAGTAAGACAGTTGAAAATTTCACAGATGATATATTTCTGTTGCCGCTTTAACAACAAATACTAACAACTGAATAAAATAAATATATGAGAGTTTAGGGGTTCCCATACAACAAACGTGATTTTTTTGCTCGTTTTGGTTCGATATTGATAACGGCGTATTCACTTTAAAAACAAATAATTAAATTAAAATAAAACAAATATTTAAGGGGGGCTCCCATACAACAAACGTGATTTTTTTTGCCGTTTTTATAGATAATGGTACGGAACCCTTCTTGCATAAAAAACTGGCCAAGTTTGAGTTGGACTCGCCCAACTCAAACTTGGCCAGTTTTTTTATGCCTTCACGACTAAACGGCTGTACCGTTTTCGATGATATTTGATATGATATTTGGCATATAGACAGATTGCGTCCTGGATTGAGACCTAAGCTACTTTTTGTTGACAAACCACGCATACAAAGCCGTGTGCGAAAGTTTGAGATTGACTGAACGAGCGAAGCATCGTAGTTTCGAGATTGACCAAATAATGATTTTGTCTGGCTGTCTGTCTGTCTGTTTGATCTTGCCTAAAGGTTGTATTTTTCAACCGATTTTGACGAAAATTAGCATGCGAGTTCCTTGATTTATTTGAATTTTTTAGCAGATCGCGATTTTTGATTGTGAGAAAAACAGGGGGAAAAGAGGGGAAGTTTGCTGTAACGTTAAATATGGCCGGATATCAATTTTTTATTTTTGCTACCCTATTCCACCTGTCATCACTACGTCTTGCCAAGAGCCCGCCCAAGACCATTTGAGTTCCTTAAATCGATTCCCAACGTCATGAACCTTCGTGCGTCTACCGATCTCGACGTTTGGAACTCGATCTAACAGATTGATGCCGAGAATGCTACGCTCCATGGCTCTCTGTGCAACTCTTAACCTGTACACAGCCTCCTGCGTGAGCGTCCATGTCTCGGCACTGTAAGTCATGGTTGACAGAACACATTGGCTAAATAATATGGGTCTTCAGACTCTGTGTGACACAAAATTTATCTCCCTAAAATATTATTACAGACAATAGTTACCTGCCTTGTATATTCGAGAAAATTGTATAACGCGATTATACTAATCACATCAGGTAGATCTAATATTATCTATGAGGATCTAATATATATTTACATATTATTAAAATAAGTAAAAAATCAAACATTCTATACTTTTTGCACTTTTCAAGGTGATGTCGACGATAGAAAATTAAGTCATTGCATTAATATCACTATTTTAAATATCGAATGAGCTATAATCAATGCAATTTAATTTCTAATTACATTAATGGCAGTAGATGCATACGAATCGCCGATTGACATGATTGTTTCGATCAAAAACAAAATGTGGAGTATTTTTCGAAATGTTAGTCCTTTTTGAGTGACTTGTCTAGTTTATGAATGGAATTTCCTTTCTAAATTATGTAGCGTTGACAAATAAGACACCTTTTAATAATAAAATTATAAGTAGTAGGTACTAATAAACTTTTTATAACTTACTAAATTAAGTAGTGTATTCTGTATTTAAAGTTATTAAATTAGGTATAATACGATTATCATTAATGTAATTCAACAATTTTTGTCTACGTTTATGTTTTCTATAGTGATCCATAGTGACTTCCTAGAACAAAATCTTTATAAAAAAGCCAACTATAAAATATCGGATTATTTAGATGATAGAGAAGCTTGAGATTGAAATTGCTCCAACTCGTTCTAAATGTTACAATTTAGACGTAATTTATTTTCTGTATTGTAATGTATTCTAAAAAGATCATAAAAAAAACAACCAGCCTTGTTACTTGCCTTTTTTTCCTGGCTTAGTCGTGAAGGAACAGGCAGTAAAATTGACGTTTCAAAGTAATCATTGTGATTTTAATGAATAAAAAATTTTGACTTTGACTTTTCTCCGAGCGATAGTAAAATATTATATTTTATACTGGTACATTATTTATTTTGTATATATTAAAAAAACATATGTATTTATTGATCAATCTATCTCTAAGGCCTATTATGAAAAGTCGTAAAACCACTCGATATTATACGCGACTAGTTAACGCTCGCGGCTTCGCGCGTGTGGCTCGTCAATAAAAATATATCTCAATCTAAATCATATTTAAAATAACAAAACACGTAGTGGATATATTATGACAATTTATCTACTACGTGTTTTGTTATTTTGTTATGCACGATAATAAATGAAAACACGGTTAGGGCTAATAGCTAGTATTGTTGTAAAATGTTTTATTGTTTATTCATTATCATGGACAATTTTAAACTTTCAAACAATCTTAATATGAGGTTCTAAAATATCAATGAAACAGCCTGTATAAAATAGGTAAACAAATTGTATTCATTCATCATGTAAGTAGGTACATGTTAAACTAACTAATCGGCATCGTCGCAAAGGCGCTGCCGATTTACGTTAAAAATTGTATAATTAAAATGTATCGATTACTGGATAAACATACAAGCTACCAGTATTAAACCTACCTCTAAAATCAGTTGATACGATTCCGGGGGTGTGTTTTAAATGAATGTCGACCATAACAAACGATCGATCGATTTAGTGACTTATAGCATACCATAAAATAAAAAATAAAGTAAAAAACCCGGCCAAGTGCGAGTCGGTCTCGCGCACGAAGTGTTCCGTACCTAAAAAAACTATCTATCTAAAAAAAACGGCAATAAATCAGGTTTGTTGTATGGGAGCCCCCCTTAAATATTTGTTTTATTTTAATTTAATTATTTATTTTTAAAGTTAATATATAACTTAATATTATTTGAATATTTCAAGCGTCTACCTGTTGCCGTTATCAATATCTAGCAAAAACGAGCAAACAGATCATGTTTGTTTTATGGGAGCCCCCCTTAAAAATTTGTTTCATCTTAATTTAAATATTTATAAGTTAATACATAACTTAATATTCTGTAAATATTTCAAGCGTTTTTTAATATGTATTGTTATAAAAATACATCATGTGTGAAAATTTCAACTGTCTAACTATCACGGTTCATGAGATACAGCCTGGTGACAGACGGACAGACAGACAGCGGAGCCTCAGTAATAGGGTGCCGTTTTACCCTTTGAGTACGGAATCCTAAAAAGAGTCAACATAACGAATTAAAATCCTCGTATTATGAAATCAGAGAGCTAATGAATCGTTGCTTCGGAGGCACAACTAATTTGATACAGTTATCCAAGTATCACTTACACGGTCCGTAACTCAATCTGTTTTGCCAACCGTAAGCACCTTTGACGTCTTAATCCAATCAAACTTAATAAAAAAAAAAATTAAATAAGTTATTGCCATATCTATAGTTTCTGTTCATAATTATAATTAAGAATCGACAAATTAAGCTAGGTCAGTAAATAATGGCGATTATGTGTTTAAATTATTGCTTTTCGACCATTTAGGTGAATAGTTTAATGTTTGTGAATGATGTAATTATATTTTTGTGTTCTTATTTGTGTGAGAATGTCTATTTTTTATCACATTAGCTCGGTTTTATATAATATATCGATAAAATGATAATTATAAATAGATAAATATGAAATGTCAAATACCCATTCTGAGAACTTACTCGAAAATAATGTACTATAAATTTTCTTCAGAAAAGATGGAATCTGGCTTTACTTCGAACGTTTTATCATATTTATATGTTATGATTTTATTTTAAAAGCGCAGTGATGCGCGTTTTCAGCGCCGTAGAGGTCCAAAAAAAAGATTGCAGCATTTGTATCGATTCACACTCACGTACAAACTTCGTACATGCGTTTGTATCTCGTCAATACGCCATGTGCATAGACCTGAAGATTCTCGTAAGTCGACCTCAAATTCTGAGGGCCCTTTGGCCATCACACCGAACAAGTTTGTATGTTATGTTTGCTGAGTAAATTTATAGTTTTGTAATTTAATGTACTTAATACCATTAGTTTAATTGTTAATGTGATTCGATTCCTATAAACACAAGCGGTGCATATTCACAAGATGATTAAACAGTAGATATTTCCTAACATCATATCGAATAAGTCTTATTGTCGGCAAAACAATGAAATTGTAAACTTTCATTCACAAATATTTAAGTAGGTATCACTTATTTGTAATGTCATTACAAAATTGTTTATTTTTGATGTCTTTTATGAATGTGTGCAACTTGATTTTTTTTTTCTTAAAAATAAAATAAATATGAATATGGCTGGACATTTCACACAGCGCTATCTAGCCCCAAAATAAGCAGAGCTTGTACTATGGGTACCAGATAACTGATAGAATACTTACATACTTTTTTTTTGTAAATACATACTTATAATATATAGAGAAACAACCAGACACGGAACAAATATCTGTAGATCATACAAACATTTGTTCCGCGGCGGGAATCGAACCCGCTACCTCCTGCGTCTCAGCCGGCTATTCGCCCACTATACCACAGAGATAGTCAAAAAATTTATGTGTGAAATTTATGATGACAGGTATTGATTTGCTGACTATACTTATTATAGTACTATTCGTACGTAACTAATTTGAACATATGTTTAGAATTTCAACTGTTCAAGTATGTAGTAAATGTGCACTGATTGTGTGTATGGGAATTGAACCACCTTATCGTATTATTTTTGTTTCTGTGATGGTACGATACATGCAATTTATACTCATTCTTTTAAAATTCAACGCCCTATTGACATCAACGTGACCGAAAAGTTGATTGAAGTTTACAAGATGTGTGCCCCAAACCCTGTAAACGCACCCAAGTCACTGCTTGAAGTACAACTTCTTTACGCACGCTTGACTTGGGGCGTAAGCTGGTGAATGCGTTACGAAAAGTGCGAACGGAAGTTGAGAGGGAGATATAAGTTAGTGAAGATGGAAAGAGAGAGAGAGTTACGTTTCGTATATGTTTAAACGTTAATGTGCGAGTGCGAGTTGCGTCTGTCCAGAATGAATATAGACTGATCGACCTACAGACGTGTGGACAATTTTGTAATAGAACAATTTTATAAATTAATATTTTGAAAAAGCAGTTTTACTTCAGTCATGTGGTCTAAAGCACACTCGTTTTTTTTAAATAATTATTTTAACTTTACCGTTGTAGGAACACTATTGAATTATAGATAATTTTCTAGTAACCACGTGAGCGAAGCTGCGATCAGAAACTAGTTATCTATAACAACTTCAATGTTCATTTTCATTGAATGAAATGGCTCATTTTGTCACATTTACGATCGTTCTCACCAGCTTTAACAACTATTACAATTTATAGATACTTGCAACCTTAATCTTAAGAAATCTTTAGGTAATCCGTTGCATAATAATATATTACAATATCGACTGTCCACGTTTGAATGTGTACAAGTAATTTGAACCAAGTATAATAATTGATACAGGATGCTGATGTGCCTACATCGCTTCTAAAGCGCTTCAAACTTGTTAGCAGGTCGCGGAATGGGTTTCATGCCATCGTCTACCAAACCTCACTGCTCAGAAGAGTGCGATGCAGCACAAAAACCATTACCTGGACTAACTGGAAAGGTTCTCCACAGGAGACCACTAAAAAGCACAGCGTAGGAGGGCCTGCTAGATGAAAGATCTGATAGATCTAAAGATCTTGTAGACTCCATCATCATCCTCATCATCCACAGCCCGACTTCACCCACTGCGGGGTATAGGACTCCCCAAGTTGTGCCATCCGCCACTATCCTGTGCTAGTCTCACCCATTGACGGCCCGCGACTCTAACGATGTCATCCACCCATTTCGCTGGCGAACGTCCTACCCTTCTACAGTCATTCCTCGGCCACCACTCAGTTGCTACCCTGCTCCACCTGTCATCACCACGTCTTGGCAAGAGTCCGCTCAATACCATTTGAGCTCCATAACTCGATTCCCAACGTCATGAACCTTCGTTCTTCTACGAATCTCGACGTTTGGAACTCGATCTAAGAGTTTGATGCCCAGCATGGTACGCTTCATGGCTCTCTGTGCAACTCTTAATCTGTACGCAGCCTCCTGCGTGAGCGTCCATGTCTTGGCACCGTAAGTTGTGGTGGGCAAAACACATTGCATAAATAAGCGGGTCTTCAGACTCTGTAGACTCCATAATGTCAGTAAACCGTATAAAGGGCAATGTGTACGCATTTATATCAACGCCCAAGTGATATACAAAAATTGTCATTTAACAAAATTAAAAACGTTATTTAAAATTTAATCTTTATAAAAAAGCCGACTATAACATATCGGATTGTTCAGATGATAGAGAAGCTTGGGATTGAATTTGATCCAAAATATTTCTGTTTTGTTAAGTATTCTAAAAGGATCATTAAAAAGAACAACCTGCCTTGTTCCTTGCCTTTCTGTCCTGGCTTGGTCGCGAAGGAACAGGATTGATGTTGACGTTTCAAAGTGATCCTTGTGGTTTTAACGAATAAAAAAATCTGTTTAATTTTATAGGGTTCCGTACCCAAAGGGTAAAACGGCACACCATTACTAAGGCACCGCTCTCTGTCTGTTTGTTTATCTGTCACCAGGCTCTATCTCATGAACCGTGGTAGTTAGACAATTGAAATTTTCACAGGTGACTTATTTCTGTTGCCGCGATAACAACAAACACTAAAACAGAATAAAATAAATATTTAAGGAGGGCTTCCAAACAATAAACGTGATTTTTTTGCTCGATTTAAAGACGTTTGAAATATTCACAGAATGTTTAGTTATATATTCACTTTCAAAATAATAATTAGATTAAAATAAAACAAATATTTAAGGGGGGCTCCCATACAACAAACGGGATTTTTTTTCTCGATTTAGCTCGATATTGATAACGGCAACAGGTAGACGCTTGAAATATTCACAGAATATTTAGTTATAGATATTATTCACTTTAAAAATAAATAATTAAATTAAAATAAAACGAATATTTAAGGGGGGCCTACCCTACAACAAACGTGATTTTTTTTGCGCGAGTGTGACTCGCAGTTGGCCGGTATTATTTTATTTTGATTTTGATATAGGTTGCTGGGAGCCGTTGGGTGCAGGCCGCAAGATCGGTCACTCTGAAAATCTATAGGGGAGGCCTGTGTACAGCAGTGGACGTCCTGTAGCTGATATGATGATGATGCCGTTGTGCTGTTTTTGCATAATCATAATCTCATTCACTAACTAAACATATACGCTCGTAGGTCTTAACATAGTGAAGTGTCCTTGCGACATTATCTGCAGCTTTTTCTATTAAAACTTGTCTTTTAAATAATAAATAAATAATAATAATAATTATTGCTGGACATTTCACACAGCGCTATCTAGCCCCAAACTAAGCAAAGCTTGTACTATGGGAACCAGATAACTAATAGAATACTTACATATTTTTTTTTGTTAATACATATCTATACTCTATACTAATAATATAAAGAGGAAAGATTTGTTTGTTTGTATTGAATAGGCGCCGAAACTGCTAGACCGATTTAAAAAATCTTTTACTGTTTAGAAGCTACACTATCTCCGGGTAACATAGGCTACTTTTTACCCAACTGCGCTGAAGGAAGGTAATGTTTTTATTTAAAAACTACGCGTGCGAAGCTGCAGGTTGGTAAGCTAGTTTACAATAAAAAAACATCCAGACCCGGAACAAATATCTGTAGATCATGCAAAGATTTGATCCGCAGAGGTAATCGAATCCGCAATCTCCTGCATCTCAGCCGGCTATTCGCCCACTGCGCCACGGTGGTCGTCTTTTTAACCCTCGATGCAAAAAGAGGGATGTTATAAGTTTGACGCCTGTCTGTCTATCTGTGGTATCGTAGCTCCCATCGGATCGACTGATTCGATTAGGTATGCAATTTTTTAATCTCCAATACAAAAACAGTGTTTTTTTTATTTATACTTGTAGTATGTTAAAGATTGCATGCAATCCGACACAATATTTTAAACCTATTGTAATGATGTTGGTTGCTTTATGCATCTACAATTCTCTCACAAAATAGTTCAGTAATAAATTCCGGCTAAACCCTTTCCACAGTCTACTACTAATGCCGCGACAGAATGACCAGCGGTAAACTATCGACCACAATAAAGCTATTATTAATATCTCTACTCCTTATCTGACGCCAGAATCCTTTCAATTCATCCACTCTATTGTTTTTAGGCTACTTTTTATGTTGATATCAATATTTTTTACGATTGAGCGGGCGATAAAATAGTGATTTGTTCCTAAGAGATATGTATGCCTTGGGCGTAGTAACTGTTTAGTAAGCTGGGCCGTGGAGCACAGTTAATAGAGTAGGTATGCAGTAGAGGAAATAGCATAGAAAGATTGAAATAATAATTTCATATGATACTTATATTTTACGTCTCTCTGCTGAAAATAACCTCAGGGAATATAGCAAATTACATTATGTTTAGACATAGATTCTTTAGAGAACGTGCCGTACATGAGATAAGCCAATTACGGAAAGGAAGCCGTTGGAACCGTCCGCGGAGAAAAAAGTTGATTGGCGAAAGCAAATTCAAGACCATTGATTGATTTATATTTTTAGAAGATAATTATATAGATATATATTTGTATTGCACTAATAAAATAAAACTTACTTCTAATCCTAATTCCAGTACTTTTATACGTAAGAAAAAATAAAAGAAAGTCAGAAAAAGTTATATTTGTAACGGCATATTAGGACTACGAAGCAAGACACAGTCACAGAAAAACACAGAAGTTACAGAAAGTATAAACACATAATCAAAACTAATAAAACTATCTATACATTCTATAGTGTCTCAGTGCCATCCATGTGATGACGTCAGAAAATGCTGTCCGACTCAGGATGATGTTGCGTTTGGATAGACAAACACAACGCTGATCTGTGAAATATAGGTGAACATAATGCTAATTAGTATTTTATTCTAGCTATCATTTGTTATATTAAGTCTTTACACATCAGCCTAAGGCACATGTCTCACCGCCGGAGATGAGCGAGAAGCGAGTGTGTAGTTCCTGTAGTTGTCTCGCTGGGCAATAAATCGAGTGAGTGAGTGCGGCGCGCGATACTCATCATCTCACGGCGTGTGTTCTGACTGCCAAGCGAGCATCGCCGAACGCGAATCGCTGAGCAAGTATCGCTGAGCGAGTGTTGTAGTCGCTGCGACAAAATAGTGGAGAGCGAGTTCTCGCCGGCAGTGTGAACGGCCAGCGATCAACTATTAATATACGTGTCTCTTTTACTAACACGAAATATATATATGTATAGATTCCGTGCCAGTAAAAGTATCTATATCTTTTGTTCGTTTCTTGAGCGAGAAAATAGTTGATAGCTAATCGCTTACTCGCCGGCGGTGAGACAAGTGCCTTAAGGCTAAACGCTCGATTTTTATTGAACACTGCTATTTTTAAGCTGCGTTACTGTTTAAAGAGTTAACTGTGCCATGGTTCTGATTCGTTTTCGGCGGCAATCGTTCTTTTGTATGTATGTAAATGTATTGTTACATGAGAAAGCTTATCTTAAGCTCGGAGTGGATAAATCAGAGCAAATTAGTTGAGGAGTGTATAGAATGTCGATACGTCAAGCTTATTAGCGCTTCATCTGACGCTAAACACGTTTTAGTATGATTTAATCCGCGTGGTTATTTCTTTGATTGTAACCTCAGAGGTATAATGAGGATATAGCTGAGAGTAGACCACGGACTGGAGGCCGAAAACTAGGCTGATCTAAGGCATGATAGTCGATCGATATAAAGGCAGTCTGGTCAGCAATGGAGACGTGAAGCACGGATAAGTAAGTCCAATACTGGACGAGAAAATGCTAAATGATGATAATGAGGGATAAGCACCTACCTGCAGGAATTACATTACTATGTCCATCCATACGCTGAACTAGAGTAGAGCTTACTGAAGATGCCGGAATGTGTGAGACGGGAAAATTTGAGCTTCAGTATTGAATAAATCTCGCCCAAGTAAATCACGACTTGGGCGAGATTTATTCAATACTGAATTACATTACATAGTAATGTAATTCCTGCAGGTAGGTGCTTATCCCTCATTATCATCATTTATCATCAAAAGCAAGAGGTAGATCTTTGTTGAGAACACTCGGGGAAGTCTATGCTGAAAAGCAAGATAATAAAAAAACCGGGCTCTAATCTGAAACTAATATATTTTTCAAATCTATACATAAAAAAATTTGTAGTACTATGTAGAAATATGTAATGTGTATTTTAAGATTGTTAATAAAGGCTTTATTATTATTGAATAAATAATAAGTATATAAAGAGTGATGACAGGTGGAGTAAGACGCTAACTGAATGGCGTCTACAAACAAGTAACAAAAATGTTGGTCGTCCAGTAGCAAGATATAGAAACGATGTAGCAAAGATCGCGTGTCGAATCTGGATGAAGCTGGCACAGTCATGTAGAGGCCTATATCCAGCAGTGGGTGAAGTTGATGATATTTAGAGAAATCCCATTAAACTATCTACATGCTTATATTACAAACTAGCTTCCAACTGCGGCTTCGTACGCGTGGTTTGTCAATAAGAAGTAGCATATGTGTTAATCCAGGTTATAATCTACGTACATACCAAATAGCATCGAAATCGGTTTGACCGTTACGACGTGATTGAGTAACAACTAAACAAACAAATAAATAAACAACAAACGAATTTATAATACTAGTGTGATGTAATACGAAAGTTTGTATGTTTGTTAATAAATCACGTCGCAACGGCTGAATCGATTTCGATGAAATTTTGTATAGAAACAAATTATAACCTGGATTAAAACAACGGCTTTTTATATACTTTTTATTGACAATTTAAGCGTGCACAGTCGCAGTGTAAATTAAGCAAAGTCAGAGATGACCAAGAAATTTCGACAACTATAAAGACCTTTTACTGGTGGTAGAGCTTTTGTGAACGGGCTCAAGGAAGTGGGCACCACCGCCTTACCTTTATCTGCCGCCAAATAGCAGTACTTGTGCTGCTGTGTTCCGGTTAGATGGTAATGGTATGTTCCTGTTATTACTGGCACATAGGCATAACAGCTAAGTACTATAGTATGGCAACGTATCCACATAGAGAACAAGACAACATAATAGCTGGTTTTGAATTCTATGTGGATATCCATGGGCTGCAGTAGCCGCTTAACATCTGGTGGACTGCATGCTCGTTTGCCATATAAGTAGTATAAAAAAACTGCTATTTGACACCTTCTTACTACCAAGGCGTTTATTTACTATAGTTACCGGAACATTACTCCAAGGTTTGTGACTTTGAAACTTGCGACTTCGTTTACAAAAATACCGAAACTCAATAACATAGGATTTGCGTTAAGTAGACGATAAAATGTCAGTGATACCATCGTCAGCGACTTAAACTGTTGAATTGCTAAGATAAATTTACCTTTAATTGAGATCGAAAAAGCTAATAACATTTTATGGATATAAAATTGTGTAAAAAGATACACTTGCGAATAAAGTTTTGTGACGAGTTTATTAGACGGGGAGTTTGGACTTGGCAATATTCAAAAGACTAGATGAATTCTGTATATTTTTAAAACTAACCCGGTTCTTCGATAACCATAGTTTAAAATTAACATGGACAATTTTGAAACCTCTTATTTTCTGATTGGTTGGCATGTTTCCTGTAAGATAATCTTATAAAGCAAATTCTTTATTTTATTGTACAAAAATAGATCACAGACAAAAAAGCTTACTAAATGGACAAGTACAAGTACATTGCGAAAATTAAAAATGTACATTCTCTGTTTTTGAGCAATTCATACAAAAGTAGTTCAAATTAATTGTACGAACTTTTCGACTGGACTTATCTACCAATTAAATACGTTATAACTTCTACCTCATTTCAAATGACCCGCATACTAGCAGTTCTCCAGAAAGGTTTTTTTTATACTAGCCGCTGGTGGTACCGCCTCTAGCAAAGTAAGCTCACGCACTTTAGAAATATGGCCTACGATGCACTGCCCTGCGTCCATCAACTTGAGGCATACCGGTAAAGCCTCATGTGCCTTTAATTTCACCGGAAACCATAACTTTCATACCGAAACACAGCAATGCAGCTTGGTGGCAGAAATAGGTATGGTGGTAGTACTTCCCTTTCACGAAAAACTCTACTACTCTTAAGAATAAGTCAGAGATGACGCAATTGTTGCAGTGGTTACGATTTCCGATTAAAAATCGTATTCGAATGTCGATCAATGACGTACTGAAAGAAAATATCATAGTGATGTGCAATTTGGGTCTAAAAACTAGCAGAAAGGCAACACGTTAAAGAACCTAATCCTTTTACAGAGAAATATACATTTATAGAGATTATCTTTTATTATTAGATATACAAGATTTATGACGTACCGTTTTATCGATGTTACGACTGACAAAATTATTATTTAATTATTTCAAAAATATTTCACTTCAAATCGTCCTGATGTAGGTTCACGAATACACCGAGACATTGTCGGCTGTAACACCGATAAAACGGTACGTGATAAATGTCGTATTTATAGATTGTAATGAATTATTAAAGATTTGTTGAGTTTATCTTTAACTGAGATGTTATAAGTACTCACACACTTACCCACACCAATCCCCAATCATACCAGCTGAGCTGAGATCAACTGTATTTAGTATTTTGGTTTTCATTTTTGTTTGGTAATATAGATTATTATTTTAGTTATTTTCATATTGTTATTGTTAACTCATATGTTAGATTGTTGACGGTTAGCGTTTTCTTTGTCCACTTTCCCGCGATACAGGCTAGACCTAGTGCGGGGACCATTAGCAACATAAGTCAACACTTATACTTTTTTTAAATAAATGTATTTGTTTTTAAAACTTACGCTCCGTTATTCCAAAATATGTGCAAACACTAATATCTAACTCAACAGAAGTGACCACAATGAATGTTACTTGGAAAGTCAATAAAAACACATTACGCGTTCCAACAAAAAGTAAAAATCGATTCGATCCACTTACAATTTCATATACATTGATTTACATACAGTAGAGCAAGCATGTCAGTTCTCAAATTATAATTTATTTAAATGAACTTCTAAATCGATGTTACACCATGTAAGGTATCTATTTTAATATTTGAATCTGTATCGATTAAAGTTTGGACGTATCGAATGATTGATATTTTTTGTGAGGTTGTAATATTAAAGAGGTTACTACAAAGTGTTTTTTGTGTGGTTCTAGAGAAATTAATGGAGATGTTTGTTTTAGAAGCGCTGCAGGCGATTCTATCATTTGGTGTGATGAAATTAATGTTAAGGGGAATATTTACAATTAATAAACTTTGAAATACGAGTATTGTATTGTATTTATTCATCAATAAACATATTCACATGTACTTAGACTAGTCATATCAACAGAAATATAAATTATCCAAATAACAAATTATTACATAACGTAATAACAAAATTAGGTATATACAAAATTAATTAATTTGTAGCATTGTCAGGTTGTATAAATTTAAATAATTAAAATTTATAAAGTAATAAATCTTATTTCCAATGTATGTCATGAATATTATGTCTAGTATGTCTTTTTGTTTATTTTGTTTAATTCTTTATTGCACAAAAAGAAAAAATTATAAATAGAGAACTTAATGTTAAAAGCGTTTTTTGCCAGTCAACCGTGACAGGTAAAACTTAGATTGGCGTGCTTAACTAGGTACAAACAAAAAGTACAAAATGAAATAAAAAAACTATATTACTACCTAATTGCCTATTTATATAATAATACTCACAAATACAATACAATTATAAATACACAAATATAACACAAAAATAGATAACATAAATTAATATGTATATAATAAATAAAGTTATACGGAAAGCTCAAGTGGAATTAGAATTTAAATAGTGACTATGGACCGAACGTTTGAAAGCTGGTTTCGATGACATTTTTCTAATACTGAGAAGGGGAAGAGCGTTCTTTAAGACCACTGCCAGTTGGCACGGTAGGCAGAGGAGTGCTTAGGAGTGGCTAGGCAGAGAGAATTTGTTGACCTAAAATTACGATAGTGAGTGTCGGCTTAGAAAATAAACCTTGATATTAGGTAATGAGGAGAGTCTGGGTCTCACAAAATGGAGAACAGGAGACACAGTATTCTTAAATTTCTCCTTTCCCTAATTGGGAGCCATTTCAACTTACAACGGAACTCCGAGACGTGGTCATAATTACGAAGACCACTTTTTCTCTCTGTGAAATAGATATTGCCGCTTGATTTCATAGTTATAGTGTTCATTAGTCTTATTTCATATCATAAGGATATTAATTATTTTAACATTAAATCAAATCATTTATTTCGTCAAGACTTACAGAGCTGACAACGCTGTTAAGTATATTGTCTGCTTAAACAGTGCTAGTTCACAAATTTGGTTGTTAACAATCATTGCTTACAGAGAGCCTCAAGCTAAGCTTAAAAATAAGCTTGTGTTTTGAGCTTGGCTCAGAGTACGAATTTAATTACAAAACGACAAGCTATATAATTGCTCGACCAGCAATAGTATTGAGAAAAAAATATGAATAAAACTATCATGAGCATGCATTACATTATAATTAATTAATAAAATAAAACAAAATAAAATTAAAAATTAAAATTAAAATCTTACAATATGTTACTTAATTTATGTTTATGATATTAGCGGTGAGTGGGTGAGTGTGTGTGTGGGTGTCTGAGGGTGCGTTTATGTGTGCATTGTGTCGTGTGTCTGTGATTGAAAGTATAAGGAGGTGTGATTGTGTGGGGGGTTTAAATAAGTAAGTGTTTGAGAGATATATAAATTATGACCGGGATTGAGACAGGCTACTTTTTTACCCAATCGCGCAGAAGTAGGGTAATGTTTTTATCGGGTCAGCTAGTACTCAATATTTGTAATTATTCTAGCTTCTGCCAGCGGCTTCGCACTCGTTGTTTGTCAACAAAAAGTAGCTTAGGGGTTAATCCAGATTATAATCTACGTACATACCAAATTTCATCGAAATCGGTTAAGCCGTTACGACGTAATTGAGTAAAAAACAAACAAACATGCAAGCTTTCGCATTTATAATATTGATGTGATAGTGTGAAGTGTGATTCTTTGTTGAAGGAGCCTTAACAATCTCGCTTCTGAATATCGTATCAATAAATAAACATTTATATTGTGTTAATGTCAAATAACTCTCCCATTTTATTTTAATAGATAGTATGTTAAGGGCCGTCGCCTCCGGTTACACACGTGGAAGGGGTTCACTACTTAATTTCGGTACGTAGCTAGTTCGTAGCTTATTGCATTTTATTCCTTATTGTATTTGATTGCTTATCAATATTCACTTTTGAAACTTTTAAACTATCATGGTTATGGAAACCTATTTGCACTGAAAACTGGATATTTAACACGATTTGTGAGTTTTTGAGTATCCCGATATTTCGACGCAGTTGCATGCGCCATGATAACGGGTAAACTAACTGCGTTTATTAATAATTAAAAATATTTTTGTTGGAAAATTACTTTTGCTCCAAGTATTCCAGTCAACCCGTGACCACGACTGTTGCAACACTTGCAACACAGCCGAAACGTCGGGATAACAAATAAATAAGGTACATACGCGATAAATACCCGTTTTTATCAATAATTATGAACAGTGATCGCGAAAGTTTCTACAATAATTATGACTGGCTAAAGTGTAGCGGGACGACCAACGACTTCATACGCGTATAACTACTAAAACACTACTCACTGCTTCGATTCCCGCCGCGGAACAAATGTTTGCATGATCTACAGATATTTGTTCCGGGTCTCTGTTTCTTTATATATTATAAGTAAGTATTTACATAAAAAGTATATAAGTATTCTATCAGTCAGGTTCCCATAGTACATGATTTGCTTAGTTTGGGGCTAGATGGTGCTGTGTGAAATGTCCAACATTATTTATATTATTTTTTTATTTTTTATTCAGCTAGAATAAAGTGTTTGACCAACATGTAAAAATGGTGCTGTGTAGTAGCTATCTACATTTTGACGACCTTTAGTCCCTTATATTGCAATCCATTAAAACTGTTGATCTCCCTATCTTCAGACCCTGGTAGTCAATTTATGTCGTTATAAGTCTCGCAAAATACTTTATAAGAACCTAATTATGATTATTTTACTATTTACTAGTAAGCTCTCTTTATTTTCTCCCGTCTTACAAAAACACTTAATAAGAACCCAAATACGATCCTCTTACGTAATATGTATTTCGAAGTTCCGTTCTTAGTATGCACCTACACACCACAAAGATCACCACACCCTCCAAATTACCTATAAGAACTTCCACGGTGCCGTTTTCAATTCCCAACAGTAGGACAGAATAAGAATAAGTACAGAATTAATTTTGGGGAATGTGCCCAGGAACTACAAGATGTGATTCCGCCATCTCCCTTCCATCAAAGGACAAACAGGCGCACGGCTCAGTGCCATCCGTACCTAGTTGAAATACCACCCATTCGCACACACCGTTTTGGTTCAACGTTCTTGATGCGTACAGCTAAGTTATAGAACACTTTACCGTCATCTGTTTTTCCTAAAGAATACAATCCGGGCCTCTTTAAGGTAAGAATAAATAGGTTACTTCTAGATCTTCGTTCTTCATCTTAGACCACATCATCGCTTACCATCAGGTGAGATTATGGTCAAACGAAGATCAATATAGTTAAAAAAATAGACAAAGAAGAAAGAAAGACAAAATAAAAAAAACTACGAGCCTTACAGTAGTTGCATATGATGTGTCACATCTAACAACCGCGCGCGTTCATTGGTCAAATCAAATAACGGGCGTCCCCGGTTTCCTGTTACACATTTCCGTCCCTTTTGCTAAAATCACTCCCACAAACCGAGAGGAAAGATTTTACACATCAAAAAAATGTAAAAAAAAATCGTTCTCCATAATCACTTAAGTTGACACGTAAGTCAACTTATGTGATTATGTGAGAATAGATACAGGAATATATAGGAGACGTTATACAGAAGTCTAATAAATATTAATCAATCAAAAAAATCAACTTGTGTGGTCTTGATTTGTCGTCAGCTCATTAAATGGAAAGTAACATTATTCAGTAATTCATTTCTTTAATGTTGATTGAAAACCAAACAGTGATTCAACTTTTAATTATGTCTTATAGCATCCGTTTGGGAAATCATTAGTCACAAATAAACGCTATGAAATAGAGAATATAGACGTGCTACTAATAAACTCAAATATATCTTAAGAATTCTACACTGCATTTTGTCCTTTGCATTGACAGACAGTTTTTAGTCCTATCGGCGCTAGTCTAATCCATTGAAGGCTCGTGACTTTACGATATTGTCCACTCATCTCGCTGCCGGACGTCCTACCCTTCTATTAACTATTTTCAGCCACGATTCAGTCGCTGCCCTACTCCACCTGTCACGACCACGCCTAGCCAAGTATCCCGCTCAAGACCATTTGAATTTCATAACTCGATTTCCAATGTCATACACTTTCGTTCGTCTACGGATTTCGACGTTTGGAACTCGATCCATGGCTCTCTTTGCAACTTTTATCCTGTGCACAGCCTCCTGCGTGAGAGTCCTTGTCTCGGCACGATAAGTTATGGTGGGCAAAACACATTGACTACATAAGCGGGTCTCCAGACACTGTGAAGTTTAAGACGACCGAAGCATGCCGTTCAGCTTGCCGAACGCTACTTGATCTTCAAGTTTTTCTACAGTAATTGCTAGTTACTTTACACCGAGCAATCCAATCAGCAGTTTCATCACAAAAACTAAGACTAAGCGTGGTTACTACAACACTTATTACGTTTCCAACGCTCTGGTCAATAAATTGTTACCCACGTCAACCCTTGCCAATATTGGGGCAAAAACACAAGTATCCAGTTAAATCGTTAAGCTCGCCCATCATCTTTTTTCCTTTAATAATATAATGATTCCAATCAATGTGTTTTTATTGCAAAGAGCCAATCAATAAAAAGTTGGAGACGAAAACTGATGTTTTGACCACTGCCCATTTTGGAGTAATAAATGGTGGCTGTAGACCTAATCTAGAATGGGTAAGAACAACTACAGATGTTTTCCTATTATAGACAAATGAGCATTGAGACAAAATACTATTGCAAGTGACTCATCTCATACTTCAATAATTTTCACATGTCGGGTACGGAACTCGAGCCTTCAAGATGGTACAGTGGATGCGCTGTAAAGCGGTGCATACCAGCACCCAGCTATTTTTTAACCCTCTTTAGACAGAAACACGTGTACTTGGTGATCCAGGATCATAGATCACGAAATCAGAGAAGATTTCAGAGTCGACTCTCGACAGTAAACACTTTACAGATACATTGACCCCGCCTGCAGGGACGACGATTCTCCTTTGTTACTGCTCACACAAGGTATAGATTGAAATGTACCTGAACGTTTCTCTCTGAACCCCTCCCCCCCCCCCTTCTTAGGCAACAAGGGTTGTACCAAACTTCTAGTCAATTAGAAAAAAACCACATCTATTTTCCGCTAGTAAAATATTTTTATCGGCTAACAAGAACGGACAAAAACTCTGGACGGAGTACAACTAACTAGAAAATGACAGACAAGGAGTGAGCGGATTTTCCCGTTCTCTTTTTCCTTTTGAGAACGACTAAAAATTCGTTTAATAGAGACTTAGTGTGCCTCCCTCTTTCCTACTCTTCGGACCACCCTTAATTGCTTGTCAACAAATTTTTGAATGGACAGCTCAACTGACCGCGCGGGATTCTTTCTCAAAAGAACTTGATAAACGGGTCACCTACTCTACCGTCTGAATTGAACTTACACGAGGATCTCGTAAATTTCTAGTAGAACTCTTCTCGACTAAAATAGTACGTCTCTATACTCGAGTAGAAATAATAAAAACTAACTTTATAAAACTTTACAAAAACTGTGGATTACATGGGATGGGATCTCCTCTGTTAAGTTGCAATATCATATATTAGTAGTTAGGTATTTTATTTAGAATTAAGAAATAGGAATATACATAATACTGGACAGATTATTATAATTAATTATTTGAACACCAACATAACATAAACACAATACAATGAATAAATTGATTTTGTAATTGATAATTACAGGTGAAGATCGTATTGTCGGGTTTAATAATGAGCGACTAACGTGATTTAATGATATAAATTTCTTTAAATATAAAACGAAGTCAGGTTATTGACACGTTTTATAACTCAAGAACGGCTGGAACGATTTTGATGATCTTTGATTTGTTGGATTTGTATCTGTCCCGAATAGCAGAATAACTATTAAAATATCGGAAAAATTCACGCAAAAAGAAATTATGAAGAATGAATTAATTTTCTCATACATAGATGCAGCTAATGATGGCCGATTGACAATTCTATCTGCGACACATTGGCAGCCCGCGTCATATGCATGTCAAGACGGTACGAAGTTCGCCGAGTCAACTAGTTTGGAATAATTAGTAGAATACAAGTATATAAATATTTGAATACAAATATGTATAATATATAAAATTCTCGTGTCACAGTTTTCGTTGCCATACTCCTCCGAAACGGCTTGACCGATTTTGATGAAATTTTTTGTGCTTATCCGGTATCTATGAGAATCGGCCAACATCTATTTTTCATCCCCCTAAATGCTAGGGGTAGTCCACCCCTAAATTTTTTTTTTATTTTTTGGCAAAATTTTTAATTTCTATTTTTTTATGATACAACATACAAAAATACATACAATCCTCAATTTTCACCCTTCTACGATCAACCCTTATTTTTTAATAGCAATTATTTATATGGCAAAACAACGTTTGCCGGGTCAGCTAGTATGTACATATAAATAAGTATTGCCGTGCCGACGGCGCTCGGTTGTCACCGTGGTTGTGTCATCTATACTTATCTATATCTATCTATACTTCTATACTAATATTATAAAGATTAATGATTTGTTATTTTGTATTTTTGTGTGTATGTCTGTAATGAATACAATCAAAAACTACTGCACCGATTTAAAAAATATTTTCACTGTTGGGAAGCTACACTATCCCCGGGTGACATAGGTTACATTTTACCCAACTGCGCAGAAGGAGGTTAATGTTTTTTATTGAAAAACTACGCGTGCAAATCTGTTGATTAGTCAGCTAGTAATATTATAAAGAGGAAAGATTTGTTTATTTGTATTGAATAGGCTCCGAAACTACCGGACCGATTTAAAAAATTCTTTCACTGTTGGGAAGCTAAACTATCCCCGGGTAACATAGGCTACTTTTTACCCAATTGCGCAGAAGGGGGGTAATGTTTTTTTATTGAAAAACTACGCGTGCAAATCTGTTGATTAGTCAGCTAGTAATATTATAAAGAGGAAAGATTTGTTTGTTTGTATTGAATAGGTTCCGAAATTACTGGACCGATTTAAAAAAAATCTGTCTCTGTTGGGAAGCTACACTATCCCCGGGTGACATAGGCTACTTTTTACCCAACTGCGCAGAAGGAGGGTAATGTATTTATTGAAAAACTACGCGTGCGAAGCTGCGGATTGGTCAGCTAGTTCATTTATAAACTTTCAATCAGTCTAGGTTTACGAAAATAATAACAAAATCTATCAAAAATATTTATATCAATACTGGTTAATGCCGAAAACTAGACAGATTGTAAGTTATGAAAACACATTCTAAATTATATTTCAATATCTGCTGGTATCGATTCTGAACATGTACTAAACTTTGCTAAAAAATTACAGAGAGTGATCAGCTAAGTTGCATACGTATAGTTGGTCCTGTCCCACTCAATTTGCTTATAATCCGTGCGCTATCAGAATCAGATTTCAGATTTTTTTATTTAAGGATTTTTAAACAACATGTTTATGTAGTAAAAAAAATACTTATTGCAAGACAAAAAAATAACATTTTATTAAAATAAACAAATACTTTATACACATAGGGTGTTAGATAATATACGCACAAAAAAGAAAGGGGTTATTTTGATGAGAACAATAAGCTTTTTAACCGCGTTCTCAATTTTGATGACCGAGCAAGCGAAGAATTCTAAAATTGAATAACGAGCGCAGAGAGTGATTAAAAAATTAGAATCCTGAGCGTTACCGAGGGAATCAAAAGAGCACGAGGTGAAAAATCTTTGCACTCGAGTGCAACGCGTAACTTTGCATCCCACCTCAGCGAGGAAATGACTAAAAAAAAAGTAAAATCACCAAGAAGGTTGCGAGTCTGAGTTTTTAACTAATTAAAAAAGGTTGTATGATACATTCGGTACCATGGAGGTAGAAGTAAATAGGTTTAATGATGTTTTGAATTCACAAACATAGTACACACGATGTTCTAAATTAAATTTACTTTATCTTCTAGCGTATAAAAATGAAAAATATATTTGTGAGAGGTTTACCATAGAAATGGGAAATTTCTTTTAACAAGTAAAAACAAACAATTGATTAAACTTATGTTGTGCTATTGCATAATGTTTGCCATCTAACCACAGATACTGAATTGGTGACATCTCGAGATATCTCTTCTTGTTTATTTCTAAACCAAAACCCGCAGCCATTTTTGAAAGAGATATCAAATCGGCCTCTATTTTTGGATGTCGATTGCAAGAGTAGGCAGTAAGTTTTACATCGAATTTATCACCAAAACTTAGTAGATTATCTTAAGAATTTGATAATATATCTAATAGTTTTTATTCAAGATGTCTTTTTTATGTTTTGAGAAACCGTCACTTGAATAGCGTCCGTATATTACCAAAAACCCTGTATACAGTCTGTAAAACATATGCAAGTGCACACTCTTTGATGTACCTATCGAAAAGTGCGCACCTTCATCCATTTTACAGCAAAGAAGTTCTGAACAATAATAAAGTGTCCAACTCTGCCAAAAGTGTGGTAATGATTTTAGCCAATTATGTCTATGTAAGTATGTTTGTATGTTTTTGGAACTAAGACACGCGCGGTGTGTCCGGTAGCGGTAGCGTCGGCAAACTCGTCTTTTCTAGGATTGTTTATGCTAGCCTATCTGACCTGGCCAAGATTAGTCAAAATACGTTGCCCAAATCTTCCTATTCCAATTATTCTAACCACGCTTGTCAAGATATAATAAACTAGCTGACCGATCCGCAGCATTGCACGCGTAGTTTTTCAATAAAAACATTACCCTCCTTCTGCGCAGTTCGATAAAAAGTTAACTATGTCACCCGGGGATAGTGTAGCATTCCAACAGTGAGATATTTTTTTAAATCGGTCCAGTAGTTTCAGAGCCTATTCAATACAAACAAACAAACTCCATCTGCGCAGTTGGGTCAAAAGTTAACTATGTCACCCGGGGATAGTGTAGCTTCCCAACAGTGAGAGAATTTTTTAAATCGGTCCTGTAGTTTCGGAGCCTATTCAATATAAACAAATAAATCTTTTCTTTTTATAATATTAGTATAGATTATTAAAATGTGTTTTTACATAGATATAGATTATAAGCTGCCTCGCCCGCGGCTTCGCACGCGTGGATTGCCAATAAAAACATTACCCTCCTGTGCGATCGGATGAAAGGTAGCCTACATCCTAATCCCGGACCTAATTTACAAGTATACCAAATTTCATAGAAATATGTCTAGACGTTTAATCATGAAAACGTAACAAACAGAGAGAAAGAGTTACTTTCGAATTTATAGTACACACGGCTACACATCAAGCTATACAATTCCAGTATAAGCTGACCTCTCATTCTACGAAAGGCCTACACAATGCGAGGTCAGCTTATACTGGATTTGTATAGCTTGATGTGTAGCCGTGTGTACTAGCGGTTCGCCCCGAACTGAGATCTCGCGTAATCTTTGTCTATCTAAATAGTGCCACGAAATTATTACTAAATAACTTGACCTACAGTTTCATTCAAATTGGTCTAGCGACTTAGATAAAGATGTAATACGTAGATAAAGCCATGTAATTAATTAATTATTGACGTAACCAAGTGTTCTATTATGTCCCTACGGTTTGAATAAGTATGAGTATAAATTAAAGGTAACGGGAGTTCATGTTAATTGGTTACTTTTTTTGCGGTACTAATTACTGTTATTATGGATTTCAGACTTTCCCCTAATTTGTGTCACTGAAGCTTCACGCATACCAAATTTCAGCATAGTAGGGTCACTGTTGTACCCTGGGAATTTCGTCAAAATTCAGTTTTCATTAAAGCTAATAACTCAAACCTACTAGGACTAAACTAAACATAAAAACGGGGTCGAAATGTACTAATGAAGACCTTTCATTAATTATTTTATTATATTAATTAATTTTATTTATTTACATATCTTGAATCACAATATCTCAACAATCTCCACATTTTTAGCTCATTTAATCACACCATAATTATGCCATCACTACCTACCTATGTATTAAATTTCACGATGATCGGATCAACGCTTCGAGAGTTATCCTCGGACAAACAAACATACATATTACCCGTGCGCGATAAGTTGGGACCTGAGCACGGTGACGTCATATTGGCGTGTTTGTACCGCCCGCAAAAAAGCGAACATAACAAGCAGCCGCCCGCGGCTTCGTCTTTGTTTTTTTTTTAATCTAATTTATTATGTTACTCAGGGAGGACGCTGCTTTTTATCTAATCTTTTTTACACTATTTGAATTATAACAACACTATTGAACTATAACAACAAAAACTACAACAACAAAACAATAACACAAACGAAAACTGAAAGAATTCCAGAGCGCGTCGTTACGTGACGTAGGCCAGTACATAAAAACCCTAGTAAAAAATAGTGATGCGAACGGTACAATACGGGCGCCATCGGGGAAGTGCAGGGGAAGCGGTCGGGGAGTCGCATTCCTAGCAGGTCCCAAGTTAACGCGCACGAGTAATACATACAACGCCGATTTACCCAAGTTGATTCGGAGATCACGCTTCGCTCGATAAATTATAGATATATAAGTATAGATATAGTTTTAGTGAAATATAGCCAACCGAAGCAGCAATCATCACAGTAGCGAGTTAAAAGCAATGACTTTAAGCTGAGAACGAGCGAGTATCAGGCGATCACAAATAAACATGCAAAGGTGCAGTTATTAATGCAACACGCGATACGACTAATTAATATTTTTATTTATGTCATTCATTTATTTGTACATCGCTGAATTATAATTATCTCAGTTAAGCCCTGGTTTGTTGGGTTCCAATTAAGAAGCATCCGTTAAACCTCCCCACGAGAGCACACGAGACGGTCGTTGAAGTAGAAAGGGTCTGAAGTGACCACGCAGTTGCTGAGCGCCGATGGGAATTATGAGTGAATGTCCTACTTAATATAGGCCAGAGACTGATCACCATCATCTTGTATTTGTTAATGTTTTATTTAATGCAATATTTTTTACAATGCATCTTTATTATCAAATCAGCCATAGGGACGTCCACTGCTGAGCATAGGACTACGCCATACATTTCCAGAGCGAACGATCTTGTGTGGCCTGCACCCAACGGCTGCCAGTAACCTTTATCAGGTTTTTTTTCTATCTTATCGAGGCCGTCACACACTGCATCGTCCAGTTCAGGTTCAGATCGCCAAGAACCTTTCTTTCCCAACGGCCGTCAGTTCTTCGAGCTGTTTGCCCCGTTCACTGACACTTCAGCTTGCTAATCTTCTTGCTAAACCCTTTGCTAAGGCCGGGCCATGGAAAGGGCTATGCTTGGTGAATATCTACGAGATCGAATTAGAAATGAGGATATCCGTAGACAAACTAAAGTCACAGATATAGTGTGACTTTAGTTTGCCTACGGATATCCTATGGATAGGACTATGGTTGGTGTATATCTACGAGATCGAATTAGAAATGAGGATATCCGTAGACAAACTAAAGTCACAGATATAGTGTGACTTTAGTTTGCCTACGGATATCCTATGGATAGGACTATGGTTGGTGTATATCTACGAGATCGAATTAGAAATGAGGATATCCGTAGACAAACTAAAGTCACAGATATAGTGTGACTTTAGTTTGCCTACGGATATCCTATGGATCGGACTATGGTTGGTGTATATCTACGAGATCGAATTAGAAATGAGGATATCCGTAGACAAACTAAAGTCACAGATATAGTGTGACTTTAGTTTGCCTACGGATATCCTATGGATAGGACTATGGTTGGTGTATATCTACGAGATCGAATTAGAAATGAGGATATCCGTAGACAAACTAAAGTCACAGATATAGTGTGACTTTAGTTTTCCTACGGATATCCTATGGATAGGACTATGGTTGGTGTATATCTACGAGATCGAATTAGAAATGAGGATATCCGTAGACAAACTAAAGTCACAGATATAGTGTGACTTTAGTTTGCCTACGGATATCCTATGGATAGGACTATGGTTGGTGTATATCTACGAGATCGAATTAGAAATGAGGATATCCGTAGACAAACTAAAGTTACAGATATAGTGTGACTTTAGTTTGCCTACGGATATCCTATGGATAGGACTATGGTTGGTGTATATCTACGAGATCGAATTAGAAGTGAGGATATCCGTAGACAAACTAAAGTCACAGATATAGTGTGACTTTAGTTTGTCATTCTAAATCCTCATTTCTAACTCGATCTCGTAAAAACACCAAGCATAGCCCTCTCCATAGCCCGGCTTTAGCAAAGAGCAATCTCTTCCAGCCAACCCTTGTATGAAAAGAAAATAGCGAAGCTATAGTATGCATACTCGTTCAATCTGTTTCTCTATCTAAAAGCAATTTACAACTATTCATTCAACAATAAAATATTTATAAACAAGACGGTATATTTTTTTTCTCTTTCATCCTTTACATATTCATGATTAAAATACAAAATACAGATCTAGCTATCTCTTAGCGATCATTTGCTTCTTAATTAAAGTCTCGAAGATTGTCGCTTCGCATATTAAGAAATAAATGAAACACACGCCTCATTTAAAACGAAAGATAAAAATAAGAGCTGTAACCCGATCATCAGTGCGAACGTTAGTATTTTCTACTCGTCTGTCAGAAAAAGGGTCGGTCTACATATCTGCCACTAACCTAACTAAAAATATAATCTACTCGCAAAGACCCGTGATTATGGCGCATGCAACTGTACCAATGACGGTAAACTCACAAATCGTGGTAAATTTCCTGTTTTTAGTGAAAATACTGTCAAAAACAGAAATCAATTTTTTTATGATTTTAGGCACGACTCTCATGACTTTTCGCGACTCTATAACCACATCCTTTAACCTAGCTTGTAAGGTAGATGAAATAATTTTCATTAATTATAATTTTTAATTTATTAATTTTATGTGATTACTGTATGAATGAATAATTGAAAATACTTTATTGTACACCACAAAAGAAACCAACATAAAAATTAAAATTCACAAAGCAATACAATGGGCGGTATTATCGCTTCGAAGCGATTTCTACCAAACCACCTTTGGATGAAAAGCTCCTGTACGTACGGAAGGGCGAATAAAAACTCTAACTTAAACTAAAAATGTCAGCTTCATTAAATATTTAAACGTTTATTTGGTCCGTCCAGAGTTGCACGTCCATGATTGTACGCATCGAACAACTGTCTTCAAAACGATTCTCTCAGCAAACTCGGAATACAAGTTCAGATTAATTCGAACATTTGTTTCGAATACAAGAATCTCCAGCTAAAACAAGAGTAGAATGATAGTTATTAATGCGTATTCAAGAGGTTTATTTTGAAGTTAGTAGCCGTCATCGAGTGCTTATTTTTTGGGGTTCTTCTCGTTGTTGAAACAAGACCCTAACCCCCATTTCGATCCTCTTCCATTCTTATTAAATGATCGAGCCAGTGGACTATGAAGTTGAATTCTATACTGGCTCCTCGATCTCTAGATCGTTTGATACGTCGGCGATGATCCGTTGGACGCCCCCAGTGCCACAGGAAAGATGGAGCCTGCGGTAGCTACAAGCGGAGAACAGGTGGGAAGCTGTTGACAAACCAAAATCACGGATCAACGCTTCGAGAGTTATACTCGTACAAACACACATACATACATACATACAACGCCGATTTGCCCAAGTTGATGTAGAGATCTCGCTTCGTTCGATCAATTATTATTATAATAAGTAAATAATAAATAATATGGGATAACTAATACATAGAATACTTATATACTTTTTTTTGTAAATACATACTTACAATATATAGAAAAACATCCAGACCCGGAACAAATATCTGTAGATCATGAAAATAATTGTTCCGTGGCGGGAATCGAACCCGCTACCTCCTGCGTCTCAGCCGGCTATTCGCCCACTGCGCCACGGAGGTCGTCTAATGCTATAGGTAACTCTCTAAGTTGACGTATGTGTTTGCAATTGGCAGTGTAAAAATAGTTGGAGAACCCTCGAGCCACGTACGTCTAACACATGCTTATCCAGTAATTTGCTGATATTGGCCATCGGCGATGCGACCGGTCGAGACGTCTGTGGCGAAGGCTGATGCCACGCGCCACGCATCGAGATATGCTAAATTATGACGCGTTGATTAAAAATACTGGCAGTAAACTCATACAACATAATTTTCACCATATTTAAAGTTCATTAAAGGCTATTTTAGTTCATACCTTCTAACACGTATGGATTTGTAAAATGATGTTGTCTGAATTATTATTGTATTTAAATCCCGAGTTCGCACGGGAGGACATTTATTATTTAAACACTTTTTAGGGGTTATTTTTTTTAAACATTGGATTATATTGTTGAAGTTTTAGTAGAGATCCCTATTTTTTCTAGTAATAAATATAGCCGATGTTACTCAAAGATAATGTAGCATTCTAATGGCGAAAAAACTTCTGAAATAGGACTAGTAGTTTATGAGTTTATTTGTAAAAATGTTAAACTTTCCTCTCTTTTTTAATTTTCAATGTGTAATACACAAGACTTACATTTAAATAAATTACAATAGAAGTGCTCCCTTTGCTCACTCTGTGAAGGCAACCACAGCTAACGTAAATAAGGTAATATATTATTCTTTAATAAATAAATAAATAAATATTGCTGGACATTTCACACAGCGCTATCTAGCTCCAAACTAAACCGAGCTTGTACTATGGGAACCAGGTGACTGATAGAATACTTATATACTTTTTTTTTACTTTTTTCTTGTAAATACATACTTATAATACATATATAGAAAAACATCTAGACCCGGAACAAATATCTGTAGGTCATGCAAACATTTGTTCCGCGGCGGGAATCGAACCCGCTGCCTCCTGCGTCTCAGCCGGCTAGTCGCCCACTGCGTATACATAATAGGTATAGGTATAGATTAATATCAGCTTGGATAGATATTATAGGAATATATTATATTATAGGAAGGTAAGGTAATTTTGCACAGATGGCTCTTCAAGTACCTACTACACTGGATTAACCTAAAAGTCACAAAAAGTCTAGAGTGAAACGGTTGTATAAATTTTCGACCACATCATCACTGACCACCTGTTGAGGTAGTGGTCAAGCGCTTGACTATCACCAAAAATAGTATTTTTCAAACTTTCGCGATACATAATTAATGATTAAAACGGGTATTTATCACAAAAAAAATAGTTCCATTGTCGTATATTTATGCTAGACGCAAGCGAGACTGTAATAAAGTACTAGTTTTATTAGAACTTACTCACTTCCATTCCGTTCTAATTAGAGTAAATTTTAAATTAGAGTTTGTCAATTGATGAGTCGTGTTTCATTGTATAAAAAAAAATAACTACCTATATACAACCACGTAAAACTAACGTTGCTAAGAACCACCCGGTCAAACTACATTTCTGTTCAAAAAAACCACATCTGAATCGGTCCATCGTTTGGGAACTACAATGCTACAGACAGACATTGGAGTCAAACTTACTAGTGGTTCGGCCCGACCTGTGAGCTCGTTAGTCTCCCATAAAAATAAAAAAAATATTATTTGTAATCTTTGGCTATCAAAATAGTGCCACGAAATGTACAATCAAATCACTTGATCTACAGTTTATTTCAAATTATAGGTAACGGGAGTTCATATAATTTGGTTACCCTTTTTGGGGTAGAAATGGCAGTTATTCTGGATTTCAGACTTTTCCCTATATAGATAGATAGATAGATAGATAACTCTTTATTGAATTACCACACAAACAGAAATAATAAAAAAATAAGTACTGGGTTAAAATAAATAAGGCAATACAATGGGCGGCCTTATCGCTAAAAGTGATCTCTTCCAGGCAACCTTTGGATGAAGCGAAATTTTTAAAAATTACGGAGTGCGGTGTACTTTAGCGGATACATTACATTTACACATAATATATTCTAAGATATAATAATAATATGAAGTTTTAATCCTAATACTTAATATACTTATAAAATAGACTAATATATAAGTATATACATATAGCAAACTATACTAACAGATAAAATAAGTACATAAATAGTAAATAAATAACGCTAGGAAGATGACATCGTCAGGTAATGATGTTTCACCTTCAATTTGAAGACGTGCAAGGACGATGACCGTCTTACTTCTTCGGGCAGAGCATTCCACAGCTGAACAGCCTGGACAGTAAAAGAAGCGCTATATTTGTGTCACTAAAGCTACACGCATACCAAATTTCAGCACTGTGTGTTCACTGATGTACTGTGTGAATTTTGTCAATGTTCAGTTTTTATTATGGCTAATAACTTAAAAACGACAAAACAAACTAAAAATAAAAACGGGTTCGGAATGTACTTAAAAAGAACTTTCATAAAACGTACCATTTCATCGGATAGTCTCTTTTTGGGTATTTTTACCTCTCTTGAACCCCGATATCTCAACAAACCCCCTATATTTTTAGTTGTGCTATATGAAAATTATCTTCGGACAAAGAAACATTTTATATGAGACTACCTCCGTGGCGCAGTGGGCAAATAGCCGGCTGAGACGCAGGAGGTAGCGGGTTCGATTCCCGCCGCGGATCAAATGTTTGCATGATCTACAGATATTTGTTCCGGGTCTGGATGTTTTCTTATATATGATAAGTATGTATTTACAAAAAAAAAAAAAAGTATATAAGTATTACATCAGTTATCTGGTTCCCATAGTACAAGCTCTGCTTAGTTTGGGGCTAGATAGCGCTGTGTGACATGTCCAGCAATATTTATTTATTTATATTATATTATTTATTTAGTTATTTAGAGAAACCAACGGCGGGCGATACAAATTGTTTGGTTAAATAGCTTAGAACTAAACGCAAGTCTAATAACAGGTTTCTACGTTTGAATATTGTAAAGAAAGATGTCGGGAACAAAAACAAAACAAAAACAGCCTAATTAGCCTATTTTAGAGTTACAATCAAAATACTATTAAAAGGTTGTACACTGCACCTATAATAAAAGGAATCTATCGTGAAATTATTGTGTTTTATGTTGTATGAACCATGAAAATAACAAGAAAAGAATGCAAATAACTAAAATGTGAATACCTACTTGTTTACATACATACGTAAAACGCCGATTTGCCCAAGTTGATTTGGAGTTCTCGCTTCGCTCGATCAATAACACCCCTCTTTTTGCGTATGGAGTTAAATTGTTTTATATCAAATCAAATAATGTTTATTGTATCTAGCTATACATTTCTACGAAAATCCTACACAATGCGAGGGCAGCTTATACTGGAAATGTATAAGTGAATGTGTAGCCGTGTGTACTCGTACAAATATGTCAGTATTAAATAAAGTTACGATATATTCTAACGATTATAGCTATACTAATCATAATTTATTTATTATTGTTAACAAAACAGACCAAGTAATACATGCTTTTTGATACGAGTTTAACGCAACAATTCTGCTACTTAACTAGTGCAAAGCGCTCAATTCTAATTGAAAAAACCCTTGTCAATATAGACATGCCCATAATTTGTAAAATTCAACTTTCCACCCTCTATAAATAGCAGTAATACGATTACTTGTGGCACGCTTCATAAGGGCAAACTTTTTTCCATCTAAAGAAAAGCAACGTTTACACTGACTGATTCCTAAAACACGTTGACCGTACAAGTCTAAAAAGCCTTATAAAGTACGAAAAAACTCTAACATACCTAGCTCCAGTTTCTATTGTGGGTTTGAAACAATCATGCCATCAATCAATTGGACGTTTCACAAATAAACGTACAGTCTCAATAGGCTCTAACTATTCAATTAAAATTTCGAATTCCAGTTTTGGTGAGTCTTTTTCTGCAATTTCAAGACTTTTTTGTTGCTGCGGTAGACATAAATAGATCGCGAAGGGTTGAACTTCACTTGGAGACGCGACATCTGACTGTATTCTTCATTCTATCGTACTAACTATTTTATTCTATAATACACCGCACTCACTAATTTCTTTCCATTCAAGGTTACGTGGAATTGTTTGGCATTTTTAGTTTTATTTTAGTGTTATATTGTATCTGTTATTACAACAAAGAGTTATCTTATCTTATCCAGACATAAGTCGTAGGTACACTGTTCAACATAGGCCTCCAGAGCGATCCTTCTTCCTTCTTCCATGTAGTACGAGGCAAATAAACACGTAATTTTGCTTGTTTCCAAATGTATTGGTTTTTTTTACATATGTCAAAATATACTTACCTACTAATATTTGAAAAGGAGAAAGATAGTTGCACACTCCATTCCCATTTTAGAAAATGCCAGTTCTAGTGCAGTTAGCCCCTTATAGCAACCGTACTAGACGGAATGTCCCGCGACCTTCGATTGTCCGATCTTCATCAGTACATTTGCGCAATAACCGCAGTCAATAACCAGCGTCCAATTAAGTTCGGTAGCGCCTCTGGACGGACAGACTAGTTTTTGTCGCGACTGTACTTGGGTTTAATTGGCGGATACTCGTCATTAGGCGTATGACTTTTGTGTGGTTAGATCGTATGGAATCCCAATGTTATTTTATTTGCGTTGGAGTAAGTATTGTTATGTGCTTATTAAATTACGTTTAACGTTTTAATTTTTACAAATTTATTTTCGAAATATATATAATTTATGTATTTATTCAGCGGTGACAACGTGACGTTTCTGCATTGCAATACTACCACTGCTAGCTCGTGGTTTCCAATTGATTATTCTACAACAACACACACGGCTTCTTATTCTGACTCTTAGGGTCAATTCACACGTACCACAACCACACCACGTCGCAGCGACAAAATGTGGTCAAGCTGTGGTTACGTGTGAATAGTGTCGCAGCGGCTTTTTGCAGTTGCGTTGTGGTACCGACAAAAGGTCGATGTGGTTGCGTTGTCGCTGTCGTTGCGATGTGGTAACCACGTGGTCATATGCAGTTATACTTACTCCGGCTTTCTTAGAGGAAACACAGTTTGACTGAATGTAGTCATGGAGGAAAGATTGTTGTTGCTATACTTGTTTTCGCACAACCACGCGGCAACTCAGTACAACGCAGAATGAAAGGGGGGAGCGCAGGCGCCAGCTAGGCGCGCGCTGTTGATGACGTCATGTCGTGGCGATGTGGCCGCGGTGCTACCGCCGGTGGTGGCGTTGCCGTCGCGATGTGGTCGTATTACACACGTGGTCGATAACAACGGCAAAATGTGGTACGTGTAAATTGTAATATTCATTTTCAATACAAAATATACGCCCGACCACATGGCGTTGTTGTGGTGTGGTTGTGGTACGTGTGAATTGACCCTTACACCATAACTGCTACGCTTCTCTGGAATAATATCCCACCAAACTATTTCGAGGCTACTTCAGTGGAAGCATTCAGATTGAGAATCTATTGGCACCTTCTCGGTCAAACCGACTAAAAATAAGCAATTTAATCTTTCCTTATCACTTCTTCTATTGTTAAGGATGTAATTTTATTTGATATTGGTAATTTAGTGTATTATATTATGTATTAAAGTAGGTTTATTTATGTAGTACTAGTTAACCCGCCGAACTTCATACCGCCTTGACATGCATATGACGGTAGAATTGTCAATCGGGCAGCATTAGCTGTATTTATGTATGAGAAAAAGAATTTTCTTAATAATCTCTTTTTGCGTAAATTTTTCCGATATTTTAATAGTTATTTTGCAATTCGGGGCGGAGACAAATCCAAGAAATTAAAGATCATCAAAATCGGTCCAGCTGTTCTTGAGTTATAAATGGTGTCACTAACCCGACGTTGTTTTATGTTTATAGATGTACCTATATTATGTTTTTTAGCTATTTTCCATTTGTTTCCTTTTCTGTGTACTACCTAAACATCTTTATCTACTATACACAAAACCAATCTGGAATATATTGCTCTTTAGTATTAAGTTCGCCTTTGTATATTTTAAAAGTGCAATTAGGTATTTTCAACCTTTCTTATTAGTATTCTTTAATAACAAAGAAGAAATCTACTTCCAACATAAGTTTCTAGAGGCTGTATAGATTGATAGTTGAAAAGATGTTGGCTCACTGTGCCAAAGTTCGCTACTGCCATTTTAGGTGTCCGAGCTGAAAGACTAAAAGCTTTCGAGCTATTGTACCCAAGCCCATAACTACACACAATTTTGGTTCTACGTTCTTGATACAGCTAAGGTATGAAACATTTTACTGTCGTCTGTTTTCCGAAAAAATACAATCCGGGTCTCTTTAAGGTCCAACCTCTTTAAGGTTTTAACCTCCAACTCTCGATTCAGACATAGGACGCATGACGCGTGGACAACGCGGTCTCTTACTTTTGAACAATTTACTTTATATCACACAACATAAAGCTCATATTTCAATACTTAACTGTGCAATAGACATCTCCAAACTCTACTCTACCCTAATATAATTGCGATTTTTAATATTGTCTTACTTTACTTTGAGTCGATTCAGTGTGCGATGACCATAATCCGTATAATGTATTCCAAGGAGGTGCTAAAACTAATGTTATTTTATGTCAGATGATCATCTTCCAATACTGATCTGTGCAGCCAATTACTCGATGTCATGGAAAATGTTATTTACGTTCCCTTGTGTGTATTCATCGCGAGATAAGACGAAGTTATTATAAAATACAGTTGGAATTCAAAGAGGGGTAACATGGGGGTTTACACCTTAGCCTCCGTGGCTCCTTAGCCGAGGAGCTCCGTGGCACCGCGGGCGAAAAACGAGCTGAGTCGCAGGAGGTTGCAGGTTCGATTAAACCACGGAACAAATGTTTGTATGATGTACAGATATTTTTTCCGGGTCTGATTGTTTTTCTATGTATTATATGTATGTATTTATATGAAAAAAAACTATATAGGTATCTATGTATTGTAACAGTTATCTGGTTCCTACAAGGTTGACTTAGTTTGTTTAAATATGATTACTATTTAAGCTTTAGTCATCATCATCATCATATCAGCGGTAGGACGTCCACTGCTGGATAAAGGCCTCCCTCATTGATCTCCAGGAACTGCGGTTGGACGCGGCCTGCATCCAACGCCGACCTGCGGGTCTTACCAAGTCGTCTGTCCATCTTGTGGGTGGACGTCCTACGCTGCGCTTGCCGGTCCGTGGCCTCCACTCGAGAACCTTTCGACCCCATCGGCCATCTGTTCTACGCGCTATATGGCCTGCCCATTGCCACCTCAACGTGCTAAGCTTTAGTACGAATTGACAAACACGTATTGCATTAGTTTTAGTAAGCTCGCCTATAGGCGCTGAGGACGCTGCAAGGAACTCACAAAAACTATTGACGTTTGTGTATTTAAAAACTCTTACTTAAGGCTCTGGTGCCAACTAAATACTGACAGTCGTTGATGCAGAAATAATCTTGAATGAAGACCATGGAAACCACAGCGGGGTCATAGTCAGGGTTGTTGATCGTCTCGTAGTAACTTTTTGGTAATCTATAGCATCGTACATTACGCTAGTTCTATAAAATTTTGTCGAGCAGCATTTTATCGATTTTCTCGAGATGTTGATATAAACACGATAAAAAATCAATATCTATATTTTTTTGTTTTTGAAGTGACACTTCTTTACGCACGCTTGACTTGGGGAATAAGCTGGTACATGTGTTACGAAAAGTGCGAACGGAAGTCGTGTGGTCTACAGCACACTCGTTTTTTGTGTAGAAACCGTCCCTTCAATATAATTAGTTTAAATTGCAACAAATTATATAGTTACTGCCTGCTTCTGCTTATCGTTCATACATAAGCGTACTATAGCTACCTACGTAATGCCGTAGATTTAAAATACATTTACAAAGGTAGAATTATAACGATTAACACTTCGGTACTACCGAAGTAGGCAGTGCCGGAGATAAACAAATGTCAGATAAGTGCGGATACTTTTAGCGGTTTTATTTTATTGTTAGTTTAGACGGGATTTAAATTAAACTAGGTACTTATTTAAAGAAAATATTTATGGTAATATCGTTTCATTTGTTTTTCACTGTAGGTACATATAGAACACTAAGTTACGTTACATCAAATATTGATATTATAATTTGCGAAAGTTTATTTGTTTGTTACTCAATCACGTCGTAATGGCTTAATCAATTTTGATGAAATTTGGTATGTCAATAGATTATGATCTAGATTGACTCATAGGCTATTTTTTGTTGACAAACCACTCATGCGAAGCCTCTAACGGAAGCTAGTTAAAAATAATTAGTGACTTAATTAATAGTTTCAGTTTCACAAAGAATGTCAAATAAAATTATTAATTATAACAAAAATTATCAAAAATAATTAAAAAAAAATTAAACAATTAAACATCAACACAGAGAGAGTGAACAGTGCAATCAGAACAATGTCAAATAAGTCAATCCAATGTCAACGCAATGTCAAAAATAAAGTTTCCATGTCGATATAAATAATACAAAATACACGGGACTTTATTGCGGAGCCTTGTCATTAATGTGAAAATGGATTTTGTTCAAAAATAATAATAATAAAGGACAAAATTCCCTAAACATCCAATTATGGTGACTTCATAAATGGACAAATTTATATAGCGAGTTTGTCGCCCTAAAGCGTTGCCTTTAGGGCATTTGAAGGAACGTGAACGCGTATGTTTGTCGCAGCTAAATTGTCTGTAATTGATATAAACCAAACCTGAGGAATACGTAATGTAAAATGACTTGGTATACGTGAAATTATGCTGTGAATATGCGGGGCCACGCATCACTGGATATAAATGATGTTTGTGAATGAATGAATGACAATTTTACTTAGAAAACTTTCGTGATTGATTTCAATCATTATTATACGGGATTTATCACGTACCGTCTTATCGGTGTTTCGACCAATAATGTTTCGGTTCAATTCGTGAACCTTCATCAGGGTGAGTGCGATCCGCTCCGAATAACGTCTCGCCTCGCACTGAAACACCGATAAGACGGTACGTGATAAATCCCGTATTTATAATAATGATTGAATGACAATTCTTTATTATACCTTACAAGCTAGACACAACAGTTAAAAAGAAATGAAAAATAAATGTAAGCATAATGGTCAGTCTTATCGCTTAACAAAGCGATCTCTTCCAGACATCCTTTTACCATTTTATGTCGATTGTAAATAAAGAATTGTTTATTTAATAGGTTTATGTGTACATAACCCATACATACATGGTTTATGATTTATGTGGTATAAGACACTCAACACTGCGCTCCAAAATACTGATAACTGACGTGGCTCTGACATCCGCTAAATTGAAGTGGGACTGGGCTGGACACGTTTGTCGTATATCAGAGGAACTATGGGCGAAAAAAAATTGGGTTCCAAACGGACGGCAGGCTCGTAGTAGACTTAGGCGGAGATGGTAGGATGAACTGGATGCATTCTAGAAAGAGTGGCCCCAATTAGCCAACCGGGATTCGTGGAAGGAGGAAAGGGATGCCTTCGCCCTGCAGTGGGACTCCACGGGTTGATAATAAAATGTGTACAAACTTGACAGTTTAAATTCGGTTTAGTTTGACGTACTATAAAAACTAAAAAAAAAACCGGACAAATGCGAGTCAGACCCGACCACTAAAGGTTCCGTACAAATTTGTACCGACAGTTTTGACTATTGATTATATCTTTTAAATAAAAACTATTTTTATTATGATTAATTTCAAGATTTTTCACTGCACTTATGGTTCGTCTAATGACGATATTACTTGCCAAATTTCATAGTTCTAGGTCAACGGAAAGTATCCCATAAATTTTAATTCCATTGAGAGTGTCAAAATATACGTTTTTTACGGCATAAACTTCCGTATCTTTTTTACCTTAACTTAGAAATTTGATTTTTTCACAGCTTCAAGAGACTGAGTATACGGTTTTAATTTCAACTGAACACCTCCACGTGTTCCCACGATAAAGGGTTTTGACAGACAGACGGAACATAAGTCATCCTTTAAGGGTTCCGTTTTTTTCTTAAGATGTACGGAACCCTAAAAATGATAAAATATAATTTATTCATGCGTAGGTTGGATTCATGGACCTGGATGACCTGTTGTCCCAACGGTTCCACGAGAAATGAGATTGATTTCATCTTGACCAACAAGAAGCGAATAATCAATGATGTCTCTGTGATTCACAGGGTGAAAACCGGCAGTGATCACCGAATTGTTAGAGCCACATTGAATATGAACGTCAAATTTGAAAGGTCCCGTTTGATGAAGTTTACGCTCCGACCCACTCGCGCACATATCCAAAACCTCGAGAGCTTTCAACTCGAACTTGCAAATCGCTTTGACTGTCTAGAAGTAGATGCATCAGTGGACGCGATCAATAACAGGTTCGTAGAAACCGTCCATACGGTGGGGTCTCAGTTCTTTAAGACCCCCCGTACCAATAGACCTCAGAAACTCTCTGATGACACCCTTAACCTCATGGCTGAACGACGTTCTTTACAACTGCAGTCTCCCGATGATGCTCAGTCACATAGGCAGCTCAAAAGAAAAATTTGGAAATGCTTGCGGCTCAATATTCGTACCTTTAATACATCTCGTTTTAAAGATACGATAGAGCGGAATAAAGGCTCCAAAGTGTTCGCGAGAGATAATTCTATTGGGCAGAGCCGCATGACGAAGCTGAAGAGGGAAGATGGCAGCATAACGTCAAGTAAAGCGGAAGTGTTAAGGGAAGTCGAAATGTTCTATGGACGGCTCTACGATTCGGTCACTAAACCTGTTTGCAGTGCGGTCAACGACCCAAGAGCCAAACTGACCCGACATTATACCGAAGATATTCCGGACATCAGCCTGTATGAGATCAGGATGGCCTTGAAGCAGCTTAAGAACGACAAGGCGCCGGGTGAGGACGGAATCACTTCAGAGCTTCTGAAAGCGAATGGATCACCGGTACTTAAAGTCCTTCAGAAGCTCTTTAATTCCGCCTTGCTTGAAGGTACGACGACAATTGCATGGAACGGGGGCATGGTAGTTTTGTTCTTCAAGAAAGGTGACAACACCGTGCTTAAGAATTACAGACCCATCTCGCTTTTGAGCCATGTTTATAAGCTGTTCAAGGGCCATCGCGAACCGTCTCGAACGCAGGTTTGATGACTTCCAGCCTCCCGAACATGCCGGGTTCCGTAAAGGCTACAGTACCATATACCACATTCATACGCTGTAGCAAGTCATACAGAAGACCAAAGAGTATAACTTGCCGCTAAGTCTCGCGTTTGTGGACTATGAGAAAGCCTTCGATTCGATCCAAACATGGGCAGTGCTTGAGTCTCTCCAACGATGCCGTATTGACTATCGGTTCATCGAAGTGTTGAAATGTTTGTATAAAAACGCCACTATGTCAGTCCGAGTACAAGAACAGAGCTCGAAGGCGATTCTCTTAAAAAGAGGCGTAAGACAGGGAGATGTCATCTCTCCGAAACTGTTTACGACCGCTTTGGAAGATGCCTTCAAGCTTCTGGAATGGAAAGGACCGGGCATCAATATTAACGGCGAATACATCACTCACCTTCGGTTTGCCGACGATATTGTGGTCATGGCAAAGTCGATGGAAGAGCTCAGCACGATGCTCGAAGGCCTCAATCGAGTCTCCCAACGGGTAGGGCTTAAAATGAACATGGACAAGACGAAAATTATGTCGAATGTCCATGTCGTGGCTGGCCCAGTTATAGTTGAGAACTCGACTCTTGAAGTTGTCGACGCGTATGTATACCTAGGACAAACAGTCCAATTAGGTAGGTCCAACTTCGAGAAAGAGGTCAATCGTCGATTCCAACTCGGATGAGCAGCGTTTGGGAAACTTCGCAACGTCTTTTCGTCCAACATACCTCAGTGCCTTAAGACCAAAGTCTTCAATCAGTGTGTGTTACCAGTGATGACATATGGAACCGAGACGTGGTCCTTCACTATTGGCCTTATGAATAAGCTCAGAGTCGCTCAACGAGCTATGGAGAAGGCTATGCTCGGGGTTTCTCTACGGGATCGAATCAGAAATGAGGAGATACGTAGGAGAACTCAAGTCACCGACATAGCCCGGCGGATTAGCACGTTGAAGTGCAATGGGCAGGCCATATAGCGCGCAGTACAGATGGCCGATGGGGCCGGAAAGTTCTCGAATGGAGGCCACGGACCGGCAAGCGCAGCGTAGGACGTCCACCTACAAGATGGGAAGACGACTTGGTAAGAACCGCAGGTCGGCGTTGGATGCAGGCCGCTTCCAACCGCAGTTCCCGGAGATCAATGAGGGAGGCCTTTGTCTAGCAGTGGACGTCCTACGGCTGATATGATGATGATGATGATGTGTACGTTAACGATGTACGGAACCCTAAAAATGATAAAATATAATATATTCATGTGTAGGTTAACATACATAAATAATGTGCATGTCGGATCTTAATGTCAGTAAGTAACAACATATTTTACCACAAGTAACTTTTTAACAAAAATATAACCAACTTTACCAAACTACTGAATCGACTTTGATAAAAATTATATGGAACCAAACTGAACATATTTTCCAAATCGGTTGATAAATGACGAAGTTCTGAGGTGACAAACATTGTATAAAAATATAACGGTGTTCCATATTTAAAAAATACAACATATTTAAAAAATTAGTGGTTCTGTGAGAACAGTAGACCTCGCGAGCCTTTATAATCATGCAAAAACAGACACATTCCCCTTTCCCAAGGCTTAGAAAAGCTATTTCAGAGTTTTGAAACCAACCTACCTACGTAGGTAAGTATAAATTTTCCCCTTTTGGAATTTTTTCGCAACATCTTGTATAGGATGAAGTCCTTAGTGCGCCTCTCAAATTTGATAGAAATCCGTCGATAAATATCACTACACGAAACTTCCCCCTTTTCCCCCCTATGTCCCTCCCGATCAATAATTGCGATCGACTCTAGATAATCCTGGATCAATATTTCAACAGAATTCTAATCCTATTTAATTATTTCGGTTCTGCAGTTGGAAGTATTTTGACAACGATCAAATCCGACTTATTAGATTTTCACTAGTAAAGCTCGCTCTTAGTACGAATTAGATTTAATTTGTGCTTTTTAAATAAATAAAATAAAAAAAAACAGATTACATACAGCTATTAGATTAAAGTAAAATCTTCTAAGTAAATATTCTGTGAATATTTTAATCGTCTACCTGTTGCCGTTATCAATATCAAGCAAAAACGAGCAAAAACATCACGTTTGTTGTATGGGAACCCCCCTTACATATTTATTTTATTCTGTTTTTAGTATTGGTTATTATAGCGACAACAAAAATACACTATCTGTGAAAATTTCAGCTGTCTAAATATTACGGTTCATGAGATACAGCTTGGTGACATACGGACAGACAGCGGAGTCTTAGTAATAGGGTCCCGTTTTACCCTTTGGGTACGGAACCCTAAAAATTAAAATACAGGAACACAAATAAATACAAAAGGAAAAAAGGTCTTCGCGCTTTATATTTTATATTTATTTATAGACAGAAGCTTGCCACTTCCAATTTCTCTAATTCATGGATACCATATAAAGGACTGGTCCCAATATCGCTTATTATGTATCGCCTTTGTGTTAATCATATCTTTCGCTCAGTATGGAGCTACCGGTCGTGGTCTATTAATACTGGCTTCGATACCCTGGAGCTGGGATGGACCCAGGATTAGTAGGGGCTGGGTATAGAATTATGTTTGCCTAAACAGAAAGTATAGTAATTTCTAAGTCTCCAAATCCGTCCACAGTTCCCAATTTTATGGTTATTCCTTTACAGCTCAAGCTGTGCGTATTTGTAAAGCCTTAACTTTCTCTGTAAGATCATCTAAATCTCGCTTTCTTTGTGTAAACACTGTTAGTTTATCTATGTTTATGTGTTATTATAGCACAAGTCCGCTCGTGTTTTGAGTACTGTTCTAACCTCTGGGACAGATCAGCGAAGTACCAACTTGAGGCTCTGGAATCAATTGAGAGAAGAGCCAAGAAGCTTATAGGCAACGATGGTCCAGTTGATGCAAGGCTCCTCAGCCTGGAGAATCAACGAAAGGTTGCTTGCCTCTCCATTTTTTATCGAGTACATTTCGGGGAATATGCGGCGGAACTTTTGAACCTTATCCCACCATCTCCATTCTATCATCGGACAACCAGACACTCTGTGGTGTGCCACTGCTATATGGTAGAAATACCTCCCAATCGCACAAAGCGGTTCTCTTCGATCTTTATTATGCGCACCGCCAAAGAGTGGAACACGTTGCCAGAGTCTGTGTTTCCTGATAGCTACCACCTGGGTGTCTTTAAGTCGCGAGTGAATAGGTTTCTTCTAGGCAAGCGTGTTGCATCGTAGATCAAACGCAAGCCTATAAAGTATAAAAAAAATCTCGTTTATTATAGTTTATACAACAACGTTTATACAATTTGCTATGTACGACATTAATTTAAAACACACCCGGAATCGTATTAACTAATTTTAGGTGGGTACCGGTAGCACGAATATTTATCCAGTAATCGATATATTTCCCATAAAATAAAAAAAACGTACATTGGAGCCGCCTTTTCAACAATGCCGTTTAGTCAGTTTAACAGGTACCCACTTACATGATGAATTAATATGATTTGTGTACCTATTTGATACAGGCTAATTCATTGATACTTTAGGACTTGGGGAGCGTAAAGGACTCTCAGGCCAGTATGTTTTGATGTAATAACTAGCGCAAATACACCACTTCGGTAAGAGCCAAGAGCCTCGGCTTGGGCTGTTACCAGGGAGGAAAGGAGAGAAACGCCCAGGTACAGGTATCTGTACCTTGTGGAGGCGGCAATTGAAAGGACTCGTCAACGCCGCCGTGTTCTTGTATCTGTGTAGTGTTTGCTCTGTCCAATATATTAAAATGACTTTATCCCTAATTCCTGCCTTAGCTCCATCCCTGTCCCTCACTGTATTACCCATGGCGGGCGGAATGCCCGCAACCTGCTATTGTCCATAGGAATTTGTCTTTTTAATCGCGCTGCTTCGCCCCAGGCCTATTATTAGGATTAATTGGAATTATTACAGTTTCTTTTCTAGGAGTTTTAGCAGATCGTAGTGATGGGAGATAGGTGCTTTCAGATTAATGCCTTTCATAGCGTGTTATGGAAATGTTATTAGAACTTTGAGACGTTTCGTTGTTTTATCTACAAATTACTATTTTATTGGAATATATTGCGATGATTATTTTTTTATAGGTTTTACTGCAATTTGTTAAATTATCAGTTGTTCTAATAACGCCGTTAGGTAAGTATAGGTCTCTGTGCATAGTTTTAATTTCTTACACAAACTAAAGGCTTCTGTTTGAACTTTTTTGTTCTGAATTGATAGTTTTTATTCGATTTTTATCGCCATGAATCGGCGACAAGTCGGCCCGGTATCATTTCCATAGTAATCGGTAATTAGAGCAACCGTGACGGACTGTATCATAATTACAACTTGAGACACAGTTTAAGCAATAGCTGTAGAACTGAAGCAACTCTTTAAAGACAAGAAAAATACTGTGTAAATCTGTGGCAATAATATTAAATCTTAAAAACATCACGGGATGGTTCAATTCTATTTGACAAAATTACACGAACCCTGTCGACTCAGCATCCAGAACACAATATGCATCTTCCACAATCAAACTAAGCTCAACGTGATAAAGTGTATTTTAAATTGCATGTTGGTTGAAATGACCCGCGTTGTCTGGAGTATATCATACGGACGTATACGATACGACGTCGTTTATCGTCAAATTGCGCACCCGTGCTCTGTCCTTGCTTATTATTAAGCCTTCATGTATGAGTACTTTAATGTCACAGGAGTATCGATTATGCTACTTATTCTTTTATTTATTTAATTCTATAGAAGACTTGGTAGAACGTTGGTAGGCTTACTTAATATTCATCATGGACCATCATTGACGACCTCCGCGGCGCAGTGGGCGAATAGCCGGCTGAGACGCAGGAGATAGCGGGTTCGATGCCCGCCGCGGAACAAATGTTTGCAGTTGTCTACAGTTATTTGTTAGTGCCTATTCCTTCTTACGAGATCTAATGACTTGCCTAATAAAAGTTTCGTCAAAATAACAGCGCCGAGCTGTCGATCGGTGGCGAGGCATAATGCTGAGCTGAAACCCATTTGCTGCAGTACCACATAGGTACATACCTACTTACCTCTTACCCATTATTTTTCAATGATTACATTGTGTATTTATTATTTTATTCTATTGTTCCTATATTTTTTGTATGTAATTTTCTGTTTTCTCTTAGTTGTGCTTTCTATTTGTTGTTATACCTTTTGAACGTATTGTGTGAATTTGTGTGTGCTTTGTTATGAAATAAATGTATGTCAAGGTCTATTTATATCTACAGATATTTGTTCCGGGTCTGGATGTTTTTCTGTATAATATAAGTATGTACATATTTACAAAAAAAGGTTTATAAGATTTCTATTTGTTATCTGGTTCCAATAGTACAAGCTGTGCTTAGTTTGGGGCTAGATAGCGCTGTGTGAAATGTCCAGCAACATTTATTTTATTTATTTATTATTATTTAACATAAGCAGTCCACTGCTGGTCGTAGGTTTGGTTATCAATGCCTATACAAGGGTGGCCAAACCGTCGAGCGTGGTCGACCGGTCGACTAGATAACCAGGAGAATTTAAAAGTGCCATTATTAAATTCGCTTTACTATGTTGCGATCGCCTATCCATTTCACTCTCACCCTTAATCATTTATTTAGTGCGTGCAGGAGAGAAAGTTTTTTTTTAATGATGCTAGCCAAGCGCTTGAACCGATTGATTCTGAGTAATGGTGTGATCGAAGATCGAGCGCACTTGCTTATTCAAACGCGATGAACAAGTAAATTCCTTACTACCCCCTAAAACATTTTCAACTTATTGATCGAGCAAAGCAAGATCCAAATCAACTTAGGCAAATCGGCGTTGTATACCTATATAATACTCGTATATGAATGTTTGTACGAGGATAACTTTCGAAGCGTTTATCCGATCATCGTGAAATTTGGTATATAGGTAGGTAGTGATCGAACAATTTTGGTGTGCTTAAATGAGCTAAAATGTGGGTGACTGTTGAGATATTCAGAATCAAGAAGGGTAAAAAAAACTAAATGAGACTATCCAGTCAAATGGCACGTCTAATAAAAGATCTTTGTGAGTACAGTTCGACCCCTATTTTATGTTCAGTTTAAACATTGTAGTTTTTATGTTATAAGACATAATAAAAACTGAACTTTGACAAAACTCACAGGGTACACACTGTAGTCTAGTAACCCCACAGTACTGAAATTTGGTATGCGTGTAGCTTTAGTGACACAAATATAGGAAGAAGTCTGATATCCAGAATAACTGCAAATTCTACCCCAAAAAAAGAACATGAACTCCCGTTACATGTAATTTGGATGAAACTGTAGGTCAAGTTTTTGGTTATGCATTTCGTGGCACTATTTTGATAGTCAACGATTACAAATAATATTCTTTTTGTATTTATAGGAGACTTGCGAGATCTCAGTTTGGGGCGAGCCAATAGTATGGCTGACGGTATACTCCTAAGATATGTTAAATCATAATGTTGACATACATTTTAAAGTTTGGCCAGCCCTGGCCCATAAGAACAGCATTACCTCAAAGGCATTTTTTTACATCCATTTTTTTATACCTTTATAGGGTATATTTTGCACACGAACTAAGATATTTTACATTGTACTACACTCGTAACCCTGAGTCATACAGGTGAAAAGACATTAGCTCGATTGTCGTCTCTTCTCATCCAGTCTCTGCCAGCAACAGTGCGCATCGCATTGGTCATAATTTTTAGGGATCCGGATTAAAATGGTAAAAACAAAACCCCATCCGTCCGTCTGTCTGTCACAGCTGATTATCTTAGCAACTACTCAACCTATCAGTTTGAAATTTTGAATAGTTATAAATAATACTGACCTCGGTGCGGAACCCTTGGTGCACGATTCCTGTTCGTACTTGGCGGGTCTTGTTTTATCCCACTAATATTTTAAACGCGAAAGTTTGTTTGAATGTAAGTTTGGATGTTTGGTACTCTTTCACGCAAAAACTACGGAATGGATTTTAATGAAATTTGGTACGTACGTAGATTATAACCTGGATTAACAACATAGGCTACTTTTTATTGACAAAACACGCGTGCGAAGCCGCGGGCGAAAGGTATTTTAGCATAATTTTAACTTCTCCTTTCATGATCAGTTACTTGTTTATGTTTGCTATTTAACCAAAGTATATACTAATAACTCTTATTAAGGGAATTGTAAAATTATTTTATGACTCAAATATTATTTTCTGAACAGTTCTTTAAACATGAGTACGTAAGAGCTGGGAAAGTTTTTAGGCCTGTCAATGCCATAAGTTTCAACGACTGTTGAGATAGAATACATTACGCAGAGAATTTCCCAGAATCCGCACACAGATTAACCGCTGCAGACAACTTGTATAAAGGGGTTATAGGGATCTGAGCCTAATCCAATGTGATTAAGTGCTTCAAGAACGTGCATGTCACACTTGCCAGTTTTTTTTACAACTTTTATTACACAACTTGGAGGTGGAGCAAGCAGCCCATCCATCACTTAAAACAAAGCATTGCCTTGAAGGTAACACACATCTGCGTCCGTCAACCAGAGGCATGTGCCTGTAATTTCACCGGCACCAGTACTCTTCAAACCGAAACACAGCAATGCTGCTTGGCGGCAGAAATTGATTTGGTGGTATTACTTGACTGAACGAGCTCTTTCACAAAGAGCTATACTACTACTGTACCGATCCGCATGCCCAAACAAGAGGAAATACAGGTGCCAGCAAAAGCAAAAGAAGCGCTCAGCACTTGGGCTAAAAATATACAACTCTATATAGGAACATGTCGGGAACAGCTTTAGTTTGACATGAATTAAAAAGCAGTTTACCCTTGGCACGAGTGTATAAGACAATACTTATTCATAATTATCATTTCAATAGTTCATATCCTTTTATAGGCACTAAACCACCGTTATTACAGATAATGAAAATGTAGCCGGCAGAGTAAATGACTTTTATCCAACTGCGGGAGCCTATGTTTTACTTGAGGGGAATTAATTTTCTCGTAATAAAAGTTGATTGTGCTGTTAACCGAATTCAATTAAGAATGAGCCTGGTTTTTTTTTTAAATTTGTTAATTTATTTTTGGGGAACGGACATCCTTTTATGAGTCATGAACTAAAAGAGTGGTAATTTGTCGCAAGAGAAACAAGGGGTTGTTGCGCTTTTATACCGAATGCGGAGATGTTTCTTACGCGTAATTATGTTTATCTCGCAGTTTAATCTGGTTATGTGAATGAATTCATATTCGTCTTCAGGACTGGATGCGCATCACAACACAAGCTTGTAGGCACTTGGGCAAAGTCTTACCGGTGTAAATCAGTGCCTTGGTAAAACAAGAACAAAGATTTTAAACCTATACTACAGCTGGTAATCGAACCAGTATTGTAAAAAAAATAAGTCTCACATTGAAACTCAAATTCAAGCTTGCTGCAATTTTCTTTTGAACAATAAAAAATCAGCTCGCAGAGAGCTATGACGCGATCGAGGCGAGACGCAGTGCGGAGCGGTTCGTACTCACCCATATGAAGGTTCCAGAACTGAAACATTGTCGGCCGTAATCCATAATAATTTATAATCCACAATCATTTATTTGGTAAGAATATTACATGTCATCATTTATAACGATACCACATTGAATATAATTTCTACAATATTGAATAAAACAAAAAAATAATAAAATTGGCAATAAAAGTTATTTGTAGTAATAAGAAACAAACAAAATTGGATATTAATATAGAATTACACAAGTCAGTTATAATATTAAATTATAAACAGTCATACAACATAGTCAATACCAATAGTTACTATAAAAATATTCCAATAAATTTATAATAACAATTCGTCATGTCAATAAACTCCTCATAACTGTAGAAGGTGTTACTCAGGAGCCGGCCTTTAGTTTGAGTTTAAATGTATTGCAACTGGTTGCATCAGTTACAGGCTACAGTACAGGGTAGTCTGTTATATACTGTCGGTTCCATTACATGCTTTAGCTTACGTAAAAGCTATGAACGTGATATATCCCGTGATTATAATAATGATTGAAATAATCACGATAGTTTTCTTAGTAAACAAGCTACAAACTCGCTTCATTTGTAGCTGAATCAGATATATACATAAAATGTATAGAATACCACGGTATGGCAGTACAGCACCTAGTCTTAATAAGTCCAATCAAAACACTATAGTGTGATTACACTATCTTGATCCGCGTAGGTGAAACGTCAAGCTAATCGGTCCAATCATCATTAGCCAGTTTCACACTCGGTATCGCCGCACGCTTCTTGCAAAATAAACAAAATATTTTAATATATATGAATGCAGCGTTTGGGTATTCAAATAAGGTCTAGTTTTGTTTTAATGCTTTTGTTTTTTAGTGATAAACTTGTTGGTTAAATTGTATCAGTGTTTTTGACATTGTATTGATACATAATTTTAATGTTGCCAGTAATATTGTGAGGAAATAAGAGCGAATATAACCTTGTTATGTCTTATTTTTAATAAGGCTAATTCTACTGCCTTTTAATTATTTTAAATTTAGAGGTGTGTGTTTTTTTTGTAAAACCACTTAAAAGCTATGTATATTCACTTGCCATTTTAAACGCATGCTCAGAGAACATTATTTGAGTATTTGTCGCTAATAATCTATGTAATTATTATTAATTAAGGTTTCTTTAGTAAGTATAAGTATATATTGTTATGAGTAGTTATTATTTAGGTTCATTAATTTCTGTAATTTTATTTTTATATTATATATAAAATTTTTATATCATATAATGATATAAAAATAAATGAATATTTTTTTTATATGTAGTAGGTACACGATTACACGCCAGGTAATGTCCACACAGTCCATTACATCCAAAGATTGTTTGGTAGAGATCGCTATGTAGCGATGAGACCGCCAATTGTATCTCAGAGATTTACGTTGTTCTTATTAATTGTATTGTTTTATGGTGCGCAATAGATAATAATCTAATCTAATCTATATTAATAAAAATGCTTAAGTTTTAATGTTTGACTATTAATATCTGAACCAAATTAGCTGAAACTCTCAATAGACATATAAAGTGACCTCAAATAACATTATTTTACACGAATGAAACCAAGTGCAGTAGCTATTTCTTTTTCTCATAAATAACCACAGACTCCACTTATCTCAACATTTATTTCTACAATTAAGTCTTGTTCTAACAATTACTAATACTATTCAATTACCATACAAAAAGGATGGATAATTACACATCGCAAAGCGAAATAGAAACTACCAATTATACTGCTACTAGTTACATAGAATAACTAACAATTATTATAACAAATAGCTACTGCAGACACAGAATATCTAGTCGTTAGTATGATAATTTGCTATTTGTAATGTATGACGGTAAATTTAAGTTCCTCCTACATGATTATTTATCCGTTCGACATCGTTTGATTTGTGTATGATTTATAATACTGTACAAAATTTATTGCCATTATTACTGTGGCTAAAATGTGTATGCATAATAAGCGGATACTGCAACGTCCGCTCAAGTATCAAATGTAATAAGTACAGTACACCAAGTAACCAGGTTAAACTGTCATATTTCTATTCGTGAAGGGGTCTTCTCTAGTAGCCCTTTTCTGTCTTTTACCACTGATTTGAGGTACTTGATCGCCGTCAGTGATCATTCCGCTTCAAGTTACCTATCAGCTTTTGACTTTCCTCATCAGTCTTAGGACGTTCACTGCATCTCCTCTGTAGATTTCCAGAGTGACTCAACTTGTGCGGTCTGCACCTAACGGCTCACAGCCACTTTTATAAATGTAGCTATGAACCACTAGATAGTGGGGGTCATATTACGCAGTGATTTTCAGTGCGTGGTCGCCACTGGAGAACTTCTGTCCCCTCGGCCGTCACTTCTTCAAGCTGGCCCTGCGCACTGCCACTTCAGATCGCATAATCTCTGGGTTACGTCAGTTGACTCATCGCTTGCTGTCTTCCAACGGCTGTTGAAGATATCCGCTAGATGTGAATCTCTTATGCCTGTAAAATAAATGAACACATGAATTAAAGTGGCCCAGAGTCGTAATGAAGATAACGTTGGTCGGACGCGCTCCGATAAAGTACTGACGGCGCTTCTGAGTCGAAGATAAGCTTTTAATTATTAAGATAATGTCTAGAATGGGATAGGGACTGGACAAGAAATAAGACGAATATAAAACATATTTCTAAGTCACCTCGGTTACACATGCAGTGATGTTTATTTTAGCTCTACATTTCCTATGGCGACCCTAACGATGTTTGAATTTTATGTGATAGATAGACAAAGAAGGAGCACAAAGCGAGGCGTGGCAATCATACAAATGGTGGCTGAGGAGTGGTTTCAGAAACGTGAGACGTCTGATAGAGGAGGACAGTCAAATTCATGAGCTAAACACGCGCAGGATATTGGTAGGTGGCACAATGGAGGTTATAGACAGTGGTGGGTGAAGACGGGATATGGATGATGATAAAGATATGGATCATAAGGCGCATAAGTTTCTTAAATATATTAAACTAGTAAATTGCAACCCTGAAAGAAGGGTTTCACCATTTAGTAGCAGAGAGAAATGTTCTTCGGAAAATCCTGGGTCCAGTAAGGAGAGAAGATGGTAGCTTGAGGGTGCGTAATATCACCAAAATAGAAGATCTTGTGGCCAAGCCTTACATCATAGGAGGATACAAGTAACAACAACTCCGTTGGCTCGGTCATCTGCTGCGAATGGGTGAAGATCGAAGCGTGAATAGAGCATACTTGGGCCGACCGACTGGCCGCCGACAGGTTGGTTGTCTAAAAAATCGCTGGAGCGATAGGATGGACGCTGACCTGCGCGTCCTTGGAGCCGATGACTGACAGGAGATTGCAATGGACAGAGGAAAGTGGAGATTTCTCATATCCGAGGCCAAGACTCGCTTTGTACCCTGCGCTAATGCAGTAACAATAGAATGCAACCAAAGACAATAAGTATTTTCTTTTACGCAACTTCCAAAAAAGAGCAAGTTCTCATTTTGGTGTATTTTTTTTAAATGTTTGTTACCGTCATTTATCAAGCGATTTGATTATTATTTATTTATTAGAAATGGTATACTTTCAGATTGGTTCCATTGAAATTTCATCAAAATTGGTTTCGTAGTTGGTTTTTTTCTGTTTTTGTCGTCGGTTATACATATTTATGTTACTTGTGTAAGCTTATATGCTTTTTAATATTTCTGAATTACTTGCGGAGATATAAGAAAAATCAATATTCATTCTAGACTTTTAGAAGGAATTGAGTTGAGCACTGAAATGTTAATTGTGGTATATTGATTTGACAATATTTATTTAATCTATAAATATATAAAACAAAATCGGGTTAGTTTATATCCTATTAAACCCATTTATAATACAAGAACGGCTGGACCGATTTCGATGATCTTTGATTTGTTGGATTTGTCTCCGCCCCGAATAGTAGAATAACTATTAAAATGTCAGAAAAAATTACGTAATAAGAAATTATGAAGAAAATTAATTTTCTAATTTTATAATAATTTTCGAATGACGGAAGATGGACGAGGGCAGCAACCGAGTGGTGGCCGCAATAAGGGCGCAGACCAATTGGCAGACCACCAGCCAGATGGTCGGACGACATCGCGAGAGTTGCGGGAAGGAAATGGATGCACTTGGCAAAGGACCGGAGAGAATGGCGTGGTAGCGAGGAGGCCTATACCCAGCAGTGGGTGGATGTGGGCTGAGATGATGATGATGATGATAATAATTTTCAGCTAATGATGGCCGATTGATAATTCTACCGGTGACGTACATTGGCAGCCCGTGTCATATGCATGTCAAGGCGGGTGAGCTAGTTAACCGATCAAAATATTTATGAGACACAGTTTATGAAACTAATTAATTAATTAATTTATAAACCGACATCTTAAAAAATACACAAAATATTCATGAGAAACATTGCTCTTTTACGAGTACCTAAGGTTTTATTTTAAGCAAGCAGTGATAAGGGGAGGGCAATAATTAGGCCTTATGTATTATGGGTTATTAAGGGTTTTATAATACTACCTGGATAAAGAACAAGCATATGGCCTACCTGATATTACGTGGTAACCATGGCCTATAGAAAAGTATTGCGTAGTCACGCACCTTAGAAACTTGACCTACGATGCACTGTCTTGACTCCATCAGCTAGAGGCAACGATGAAGCAGTAAAAATGCGTCTCATAGCTGTAGGTTCCTAGGACAAAATCTTAAGGCCAACTATTCGTTAGCAATTAGGATGTAAGAGTGAAGAGTCATGTCCTTATGGAGATTCCGTGGACTGTCAGATTATTGCAATCAGGATAAGTAATATTTGATGTGATTCACCTCAGTTTTGTAGGGAATTGCTGGCGTTATGGGGCTATAAGTGAATTGCATTTTAATTGAATCTGGCGCCGAATGTAAAGTGATTCAAAAATATTTTGGTGGTGATAAATTATTTAACTCGATTGAGACGCCTTATCAAATGTTTTGGGTTTTATTTTTAAGCGTTCCGTGGGTTTTTATTGTCTCGTTGGACAAAAGTAGGTTTTATAGTATGTAAAAATAACCTAACGTAAGGGTAACCTTTAATTCATTACCTACGAGGTGACGCAAATAAGATTGGCATGACTGGACCCAAAATAAGATAAAAGACCGTTTTTAGCCTGGACGACTAAAGTCAGCGAGTGAGAGGGTTGTTCAAATTTTCGATCATATTTTTTTATTTATCAAATTTGGCGAGATGGGGGTGAGAGAGATGGTAATACTCAATACGTCAAATTTATAAAAGTTAAGTTTTACATATTCAATTTGGTTTAAGTTCAGTATTATGTTAATAAATGTATAATACATACGGTAATGTAACTGTGAATCTAAGTATTATTAAATAAAATATAAAAAAAATACTTAATCATTTATTGTATTCCACAATGTAATAATAATTGATGGATATGTGTTCATTATGGACCTTGTTGGGCCCAACAATATTTTAGAGAAATGGCGTCATTGTCATACTAAAATAATGGATTAGTATTCAAATGAGTTTTTACAAATGAAATGGGTATAGTATATCAGACATAATTTTTGGACTTGCCTCTGACTACTCCATTGAGGGATATATTTACGAGACTGTGTACTGAGTGAGAGATCTGAAGATATTCATCATGGTAATATTAACATAGAAGCTTAATTTAATATACAACCTGTTTTTTTATGTACAACATTAATTTAAAACACACAATCGGAATTGTATTAACTGATTTTAGAGGTGGTTTTAATACCCGTAACTTGAATATTTGTTCGGTAATCGATACATTTCCAATATACAATTTTCAGTATTTTTCAAACTTATACAATTTTTTACTTAAATCGGCAGTGCCTTTGCGACGAAGCCGCTTAGTCAGTTTAACAGGTATTAATACCTACTCACATGATGAATGAATAAGATTTGTTTACCTATTTTATACAGGCTGTTTCATTGATATTTTAGGACTTGATATTAAGATTATTTGAAAACTTAATGTTTTGTATGAATTTGAAAAACACCTATTTTACAGCAATAATCACAGTCCTAACCGTGTTTTCAATTAATGTCGTACATAACAAACATGTAGTTTTACTTTATTTTTTATTTATTTTTATTAAACTAACGGGTAGCTGGTTAAATTTCTGTTTTGGTCCTAAAGAAGCCTTTAGTTATGACCTTTAGTATGGTGAAAAAAGTCTGCACCATACTGACAGTATGGGTAAAAAAACCTGGGTGCCACCGCAGATCCTATTAATTAGTGAAATATTGATGGATTGGCGAGTGGTCTTGCCCTTTCCGCCATATTCCGCCTACTTTTCGCGCAAACTATTCAAATGCGTTTATAACGATGCTCTGATACACCCTCGACACTTTCGCAACATTCTGTTCTATTCATTTCCTTGTTAACGAATTTAAAGGCAGGGTTTCTAAGAATACGATCAGCGCGCGAATAGCCGACTGACGGGACAAATCTTTGCATGATCTACAGATATTTGTTTCGAGTTTGGGTGTTTCTCTATATATTTTTATGTTATTATCTGGCACTTACGGAAAATTCTAAGATTTTTAAATCATCTCAACAATTTATAAGCCAGACTGGGACTTGAACCCACAACCTTCCTCTTGATATGAGAATGCATACCAATTATGCTAAAGGCTCTTGTCACGTCAAAATTATTGAGATGATTCAAGTTACGAAAGTTTTTAAAAATAATATGGTTTTAAAAATCTTATATATGTTATGCCGTTTTTTTAAACAAATCAGTATATTGCCTTATTACTTCTTTGATTTCATTGTTTTGCTTGATTTGGCGGCTAGATAGCGCTGTGTCAAATGTCCAGCATTATTTCATTTATTTATTACAGTTCAATGTTGGATGTAATCTAGCAAAGAGTAGTACAATTCCTTGTGAAAAGGCTCGCCCCGGAAAGAAATTCCATCATACTTATATATGCCGCCAAGCAGCATTGCTGTATTTCGGTTTGAAAGGTATGGTTGCCAGTGAAATGAAAGGAACATGAGGCTTTACACCTGTATGACTCAAGTTGATGGAAGAAGTTGAAGGGTAGTGCATCGTAGGGCATATTTCTAAGGTGCGTGACCTACGAGACAATACTTTGTTATCGATGGTGATAATATAACATCAGGTGGACTTTATTCTTGTTCGATCACCAGGGATAAAGAAAGTATTGACGGCGAACCTTATTTTTGGTTGGCGTTACACAGTAAGCTTTTTTGCCAAAATATGACTTAGTGCAGGTCAGACAGAAAAGACGTAAGGCGAGGACGAGGCGAAGACGTGGCACCAATTTAATGTACTTTCAAACAAAATGTATATTGCTCATAATTTTGTAAAAGTCAAAGGAATAACAGTCATCGTCTCAGTCTCCATTATTATTATGACTATTATTACGACCGTCATTTCATTGTTACTGCTATCGCAACACCTTCGGTTTAAGTGACTAAAAGATTAATGGACGTGTAAATTACTTGTGAGACCAAGAATTACCAGATAAAAGAATTATAAAACTTATAATTATAAAATAATTAATGTGTGATCGTTAAAACAATTTTGATATTTTCGATAAAGTTCGGACGGATACGGCGAATAAAACAACATGGATATGTGCTTCCGCCATCCATCATGACGAGGAAACAATGAGCCAGCTTTTTTCTTCCCACGGCTGTCAATTTAAATCTTTAAGTTTTTACAAAGATTAAGTAAAGTTAAGATTGACTTATCAGAATTCAGAACTAGTATTTTTCTGCAAAAGGAATTTAGACATCTAAGGAATTCTTGAGATTATTCCCAATAACCCCGCCGCTACGTTCACACTGTTGCATAGCAGTGGAATGGGTCATGTTTTTTTAAACATTCAGGTAAATAACCATTTTACGATGTAGCAGTAGAACGTAGCTTATTTACTACGCAGTATTGGGGACGTAGGGGTGGGGATTTCGAGAATAATCCAAATTTTACATCTGGTCAGATGTAAAATTTCCGCTTATCAACCTTAATGCAAGTTGTTAAACAAATATTTTTATGTTTGTTTATATGTAACATCCAACTTATGCATTTATAATATTAGTGTGGCTAGCTTCCGCTCGTGGCTTTGCACGCGTGTTCTGTCAATGTGTTTTGCCTATGTATCAATCCAGGTATAATCTATCGATATACCAAATTTAATTGAAATTGGTTTGGCCGTTCTAACGTGATTGAGTAACAAACAAACAAACATCCGAACTTTTACAGACAACAATTCCAAACATCAAGTTTGGATGTTTGTTTGTTACTCAATCACGTCGTAACGGCTTAACCGATTTCTAAGAAATTTGGTATATAAATAAATAATGATCAAGACTGAAAGATATACCACTTTTTATTGACAAATTACGCGTCCGAAGCCGCGGGAGGAAGCTAGTAAATTATATTCGTATGTCTATTTCATATGGTAAAGCCATGTCACTGTGAGTGGAATTCATCAGTGCTGACGCTCGTGGCTCCTCCATGAGTGTTTTTCTCATGTATGCTGTGCTATCGTTGTTTGTTGATGGCGACATTTATGGCGTCATGAAACTTGGAGTCGAGAGGCAGGTCTGATTTTGCCAGTAAAGACATGCCACAGTTGCGAATTATATTTTGATCAAATTATTTTTGTTAAGTTTCAAATTTTATGTTGTTTTATCCATATCTAGTATTGATATATTGTATAATTTTTTATAGTTATTATCTGTTTTAAATTAAGTCTTGATTTTTTTTAATTTTCATTGGAACCTGCTCAAATGATAAAATCAGTATTTGAGGATCGCCATGCTAACCCCTAAGTAACCCCAACCCTAAAAATGCAGTGGTAAATTCTTTTTCTCCCTGATAAAGTATAGTTCTCGTGACGTGTGTGTTCCAGTAGGTAGACCGTCTGCCCGGGGCGGCTAATTCTGCGGTTAATATATTCGGTCTGATTGCCGGGACAACGGAAACTTGTATTTATTTACTGCCACGTCAGATTTATGAGGCCAATAATAAAATGAAGACTAAGCTGTACTGTGGAGTGGAAGGGAAGGGATTTGCCCTGCAGTTCGACAGCTATAGCTATATAATAAACTGTACTAAAGTTGACATGAGTTATGTAACTGGAATCCATAGCTCGAAGAGTGATGGTCGTTGGGGCACAAATATTCTCAAATGGAAACTACAACAACTGGAATGCGCAATACAGACCAGCCCCCTAATAATAATAATATTGCTGGACAATTCACACAGCGCCATCTAGCCCCAAACTAAGCAGAGCTTGTACTATGGGAGCCAGATAACTATATATATATATATATATATATATGTACTTTTTTTTGTAAATACATACCTACTTATAAATAAATAAGAAACATTTATTGTGATTTATTGTGTTTCGGGAAACATCCGGAACAAAATATCTGTTGATCAAGAAAACATTTTTGTTCCGCAACGGGAATTGAACCCGCTAACTCCTGCGTCTCAGCCGGCTATTCACCAACGGAGGTCATCAAAAAATAGACGGATAGTTGGAAAAATAAAAAAAAACAAGCAAATATTCTTTATTAATTAACAAAAACTGTGGGTTACATGGGTTGGGAATATCCTGTTTAGAGGATTCCCCTCTTTCTTAACATGATCTTTATATACTACATAGTTAAATTTAGGTATTTTAATTATATATAATATGTAGGAATATACATAAATAATGGACAGATTTGAAGATTAATAGATAAATAAATAGTAGAATACAAATACAAAAGATTGAATACAGAAAAGACGACCTGATAAAGGTTGCTGTTGCCGTTGGGTGCAGGTCGCAACAAAACCATAAGACTTTCGTGTTCTACCTGTGATTTTGACTATATATTACATATATATATATTATATATTACATATAACAAAATGGCATTAAAGTTATACCTTCAGAAAGCCTATTTTATATCTATACCATATTACTATATACTATTATAAAGAGGAAAGATTTGGTATTTTTGTGTGTATGTTTGTAATGAATAAACTCAAAAACTACTTTGCCGATTTTAAAAATTCTTTCACCATTGGAAAGCTACATTCACCTTAAGTGACATTGGCTATATTTATTGCCCGAAAAAATTAGGGACCCTCACTAAAACTTAAGTAACGTAACCCAAAGTGTAAAAAAGTGCCCTAAAACGTCTTTCGTCGCATGCGCTGCGGAGACTATTGATGATAGAACAAAAGTATGTTCTACAATATTAAAGAACATATCAATATCTACAAAAATTATATTATAAAGAGGAAAGATTTTTTTGTTTGTTTGTTTGCATTCAATAGGCTCCGAAACTACTGGACCGATTTAAAAAATTCTTTCACCGTTGGGAAGTTATACTATCCCCAGGTGACATAGGCTACTTTTTACCCAACTGCGCAGAATGAGGGTAATATTTTTATTGAAAAACTACGCGTGCAAAGCTGCGGATTGGTCAGCTAGTAATATATAAATCAAAGCGCAGCGAACTTTATTGCGCGCGATTTTTTCTGCGTCAGCGCTTATTGGATTTTTTAATTTTGCCGTGCTGCTCCAGGGGAGTTGCTTTGGAAATCTTTGGGAGAAGGTTATATACAGTGGACGTACCATGGCTGATATGATGATAATAACCGACACTAACGGGGAAGAATGGTTTAAACTCCGTCTGGTTCCTTTTCTTCCCCGTGATACAACTGCTTGGCTTAATCAGTAGTGCCATATGATTTTTCTTTCCCGTGACACACTACTATGAGGCCCAGTTTTGACATAGGTAATTCGATCTCCCGTGGTGCTGCTCTGCTCATTTTTCTATTCAATCGATCAGAAATATTTATACTCGTTGGGAAGATAATAAATAATACCTACTATCTACCTATTTCACATTGATCACACTTATATTATAAATATGAAAGTTTGGATGTTTGTTTATTGTGTGATGATCGTGAAAAAGTATGTACTTATGTAGTATAGAAATGAAGTTGTTGGGTATAAATAGGACACTTGTAAATGAGGATTAGAGTAATTTCAAAGGATCTTTCGATTGAGCGACGTGCTGCTAGAATAATTGGTGATGACTCCCTAGTGGAAGCCAATTTACAAAGTATAGAGCACAGACGCCGAGTAGCCAGACTTTCAGTTTTTTACAAAATTCATTTTGGTGAATGTGCGCAGGATCTTCATAACCTTATCCCTGCTTCGCTCTTCCAACACCGGACAAGCCGAAGTACCGAGAAGTACCCACACCTGGTCGGCATACCACTTTGCCGTACCAAACGATTTGCTTCAACTTTTTTGCTAACACAAGTAAGGAGTGGAACTTACTTCTGGCGTATGTTTTTCCGAACCAGTATAATCTTGGAGTCTTCAAGTCCAGAGTAAATAGGTTCTTTCTAGGCAAGCGTGCTCTATCTTCGATCACACCTTCACTTACTGTCAGGTGGTCAAGCGCTTGACTATCATCAATAAAAAAAAACAGTAATTGTATTATTTCGTATTTAAAAATGATTGAAATAAATCACGAAAGTTTTCTAGGTTCCTTACTTGGTGGGTTTGGCCCAGGTATAGCCTTGTACCTAAAACCTGAGTAATGAAATAAATTTATGTAATTAATAAAAAAAACGTTTATTTTCTTTATTGGGCGACCCGTGTAACGATGCATAAACGTATTTAGTGGTTAAATATAAATATTTCAAATTTAATCATGTTAAGTCGCTAAATACGTTTAGGAATCGTTGTGCAAGCCGGGCTAAGCTACTAAATACTAGCTTCCGCCAGCGGCTTTGCACGCGTTCTTTGTCAACAAAAGGTAGCCTATGTTTGAATCCAGGTCATAATCTATCAACACGCCAAATTTCATCGCAATCAGTTTAGCGATTACGACGTAATTGAGTAACAAATAAACAAACAAACATCCAAACTTTTTCATTTATAATATCAGTGTGATCGACACTCCATAAAAACACGCACAGTTTATCTGAATATAGTTTTAGCCATTTCCTTTCAAAATACTTGTCATTCCAAAAAAAACTAGTTGAAGTCTAGATGTTTTCAAGCAAATTCGTTGTTTCTCCGTAGTAGCCTTCTGGGATTCCGGAGTTGCGTAGCGGATGAATAAACAGCTTTTTGTCCCGTTTGTCGGTACGCTCAGCTTTTTAAGTACCAAGCATAAGAAAATATTTAATGATTTACTTGACAGGACATACAAAAATGATACACAAAAGAAGATGGTTAAATAGGTTGGCAGGTAAGTAGAACGAAATGACAGATAAGTTTTAAATCATAGGTGCAATGGGCGGCCTTATCGCTAAAAGCGATCTCTCCGAGGCTATATATATCCTGTCCATCCGATCTTTGGATGGACAGGATATATGTGAACAAATAAGGACGGTGCCGGTGGCGTAAACCAGATATTATTAGAACAAGTTTAAGTTACAATTTTATAAAAATAGAGATAATATAAAAAAATTACATATATAAAATAATTATAAAATTACATAAATGTTAGTTGATTGAGCGAAGCGAGATCTCTAAATCAACTTGGGCAAATCGGCGTTGTATGTATGTATGTTTGTTTGTCCGATGATAACTTTAGAAGCGTTTATTCGATCAACGTGAAATTTGATATTTAAGTAGGTAGTGTTAGCACAATTTCGGTGTGACTACATATATGGCACGTCTAATAAAAGGTTATTGTGAGTACATTTCGACCTCGTTTTTAGGGTTCCATACCCAAAGGGTAAAACGGCACCCTACGTCTAAATTGTAACATTTTGAACGAGTTGGAGCAATCTCAATCCCAAGCTTCTCTATCATCTAAATAATCCGTTATTTTATAGTAGGCTTTTTTATAAAGATTTTATTTAATTAAGTTTTTAAATTTGTTAATTGTCAATTTTTGTACATCACTTGGGAGTTTGTTATAAAAGCGAACACCTTGCCCTTTAAACGATTTACTAACTTTATGGAGTCTACAAGTGGCAACAGCGAGTTTATCATTATTTCTAGTATTAAAATTATAATTAACGCTATTTTTCCTAAACAAATTAATATTTTTGTGAACATACATCAGATTTTCATAGACTTATTGATAAGGGAATGTCATAATATCTATTTCTTTAAACTTATTGCGTAATGATTCTCTGGGGCCCATATTATAAATTCCACTAACAGCCATCTTCTGTAGCACAAAACGGCGTTTATATCTGCAGCACTCCCTCACAGCAATATACCGTATGACATAATGCTGTGGAAGTAGCTGAAGTAAACTAGTTTAGCTGTGTCTACGCCTGTAAAAAGACGGATCTTTTTTACTGCGTATGCCGCAGAATTAAGTTTCTTCGACAACCATTGAAGCTTATTATATGTATCTAGGGTTATACCTAAGAATACTGAAGACCTAAGACCTAAAAAACTGTCGACATCAAGAATTCTGCTGACTGTACTAGAAGTGATTTTGGCTAATGAGCGGATAGAAAGGCGAATACTGGACGTGGCCTTAGGGCTTGTTGCAATGTATTGTATGACTTTTCAAAAGAAACTAATTGCCATAATTATTTTTAAATTATTATAGGTAAACTGTAGGTTCTTTTGATCTACTCACTTTACCTTAGATATTCACAATATCCATTTATTAGAAACCAGCTAGAGGATCTTGTTCGGCCTGCACTCAACGGCTCCCAGCAACTTTTATCAAGTTTCCATCTCCAGGATGACCTCCGTTGCGCAGTGGACGGATAGTTTTCTATGTCAGGAGGTTGCGTTTTCGATTCCCACCACGGAACAAATGATCTATAGATATTTGTTCCTGGTCTGGATGTGTCTCTTATTTCAAGTATGTTTTTTTTAATGTATATATGTATTTTATCAGTTATCTGGTTTCCATAGTACAAGCTTTGCTTAGTTTGGGGCTAGATGACGATGTATGAAATTTCCGGTGTTGTTTATATAATTAAGATCTCTGACTGAAGCAAAGAAGTCAAATCTCAAGATTTGTCAAAGGGCAATGGAGCACAGCATTCTCGGCTTTAAACGTGTCGACCGATTGCGTAACACCATGCTGCGCTCACTTACCGACATTGCAGATGTAGGGAAGAGATCCGCTGGACTTAAGTGAGAATAGGCAGGCCACGTTGCCTGAATGCACTCCGAGAAATGGGCCCATATTGCAACACCATGGACGCCTGAAGACAGAAGGCGACGTCGGGGTCGGCCGAGAAAGCGTTGGCGGGACGGTTTTGACACCTTCTAAAAAGGACGGTGGGAGATAGCGATAGATAGGGATGCTTGGAGGGACTTGGGGGAGACCGTTGCCCAGCAGTGGGACGAGATAGGTTAGGAAAAAAAATATTTATTTATCTAGTGCTGGGTCGTTCTATACGCTCCGCTTTTCATTGCAACTCTAGAACCTTCTGTCAGTTCTGTCCCAACGGCCATTAGTTTCTACGATCTATATGCATTGCCCACTGCCACTTCAGCTTGCTATTCCTCTTGGCTATGTCTGTGACCTTAGTTTGTCCACGGATCTCCTTATTTCTGATCTCTTCACCAAAATCACCTACCAGTTCTGACTCTAATCTTAGATTTTTTGCTAACTACAGAGTTCATATAAATATAAAAAAAAACTATCTTCGGTGATATCACGTGCTACGAGTACCATGGTACCTTATTACCTATACATCCAGACGGGAAACAAATATTTGCAGATTATGCAAAAATTTGTCCTGCAGTGAGTACTGAACCGCCTCAGCCCATCTGCCCATCGCGTTACATAGGTCATCAAAATTAATAATATATATATATATATATATATACATATTTATATAACGTCGTTGTTGGAAGCGAGAAACTATAAATATTCGACTCATACGTTTATCTTGGCCATGTATTATCGTTTGGAAAGGAGTACCAGATGCAGGAAGTCATCAAGCTCAAGGTGTTCAACTTGGATGGGAAACTTTCGGCAAACTAGATGACATACTAAAACCCACGCGTATTCCACAATGTCTTAAAACTTGTCTCTATAACCAATGTGTCCTGCCAACTTTGACTTATGGTGCCGAGACATGGAGGCTCACGAAGGAGGCTATCCACATGATGAGTGTAGCACAGAGAGCCATGGAGCGTGCCATGTTCGGCATCACACTCTTAGATCGTGTTCCCTATACAGAAATACGCAAGCAGACTAAAGAACAAGACGTTAGGAAGCAAATATTGGGGCTCAAGTGGCGTTGCGCAGGATAGTTGACCAGACGTAGTGACGACAGGTGGACTAAGGCACTAACAGAGTGGAGGCCGAGAACTGGGCATTGAAATAGAGGACGTTTACCAGCCAGACGGTTCGACGACATCATAAGACCGTGGGTCGTACGTGGATTAGACTGGCACATGATCGGAAAGAATGGCAAAAACAAAGAGAGACCTATGCCCAGCAGTGCGTCGACACGGGATGATAATGATGATATATTGCTGGAAATAACACACAGCGTTATCTAACCCCAAACTAAGTAAAATTTTACTTAGTAAACTTTCGTGATTGATTTCAATCATTATTATAAATACGGGATTTATCACGTACCGTCTTATCGGTGTTTCGACTGACAATGTTTCGATTCAATTCGTGAACCTTCATCAGGGTGAGTGCGATCCGCTCCGAATAACGTCTCGCCTCGCACTGCACGCCGCTGCTCTCTGCGCGCGAGTGGACGGGCGGGGTGGTGGGGATTGGGTCAACGAAAGCATAGTGCGTTGACCCGCTGTGTCAACATCATTATCATCACTGCTGCTCTCTTCTGTAGTTCTTGGTACAGGCAAACACTAACTATGTCTCTACCAGGTTCACTCACTCTTCTGTCACTTGCTTTCGTGCTTGTGCTTTCGTGCACTGTGCTTTCGTTGAGCCAATCCCCACCACCCCGCCCGTCCACTCGCGCGCAGAGAGCAGCGGCGCGCAGTGCGAGGCGAGACGTTATTCGAAGCGGATCGCACTCACCCTGATGAAGGTTCACGAATTGAACCGAAACATTGTCGGTCGAAACACCAATAAGACGGTACGTGATAAATCCCGTATTTATAATAAGCAAAATTTGTACTATGGGAAACCAGATAACTGATAGAAACCTTAAATAGTTTTTAAAGTAAAACTTCGTTACGCACGCTTGACTTGGGAATTAAGCTGGTGAATGCGTTACGAAAAGTGCGAACGGAAGTTGAGAGGGAGATATAAGTTAGTGAAGATAGAAAGAGAGAGAGAGGTGCGCACGCACATTTTCTTTTTCTCTTTCTCTCATAGCCAGTGCATGAAATATATGTAACTCAGTCATTAGTTCGTTTGATTATTTTTCGTAATTTCATTTCATTCTTGAACAATTTTATAAATTAATATTTTGAAATAGAAGTTTTTCTTCAGTCGGCCTAAAGTACACTCGTTTTTTTTGTAGGAAATCGAACCCGCAACCTTCTGCTCTCAGCCGGCTATTCATTCAGTGCACCGCGGGGGTCGAATTGTACATTAAATATTGCGTTACATTGTTCAAACAAACTGGTTGTAAAATTTGCATAAAAATCAACATTTTTATACACCCTCAGTCCTCTCCCTCCAATAAGGGTGGCGGCACACCTGTCATACGCTTGTGCAGTGTGCACGACACGCGCCTATCGCGTTTTAGAACGTAATTATTATTTTTACTGTTCGAGAACTATTATTATTTGGCCAGAGGAATGGGCACTGTATATAATTATTTTATTTATGCAATAGGACACGTGTAGATTGACCACCACAAAGAATTTATAATTCATTCGTCGTCATGATATTTAACTGGCGACCCGTGACGTGACGATTGAGTAAATGCGACAATTGAACCGGTTTTGTTATTAGATTCTGTACAGTAGTTGAATATAAAATAGATATTTAATATAAAAAAGTGACACTCCGGGAGTGCCGGCAGAAGTGAAAAATTTAGCGCTCAATGTTTGGGTATTTAAAATTTAAAAGCAGACTACACTACAGATACTTATATACAGAGGTGTTGGTAAAGGTAACAGTGTCGCGAGTTCAATGGTTTTTTCCCATCTCAAAATATGCCCAACACGCCTGCAGAAGTTTTCCCTTCCATGATGGATGGCGCATCATCATGAAAATTTAGTACGAAAGTTGTCTTACGCCCCTCCACAAACTAAAAACAACAAATTATATACACAGGTGTCGGTAACAGTGTCACGATTTCAATGGTTTTTATCCATTTCAAATTATATACAGAGGCGTCGGTAACAGTGACGCTTGTTCAATGGTTTTTTTCCCATCTCAGAAATGCCCAACAAGCCAAAAGAAGTTTTCACTTCAAAAACTTAGTAATAGTATTGATTTAAATTATTTCTGTTTGTCTCTAACTAACGGTGGGTTTTATTTACATGTTTAATTATGAGCTGTATCATAAATTTATTACCACGCAAGTAACAAACACGCAAACACTACAATAGACAAGTACCTTTTTAAGAAAAAAATATTCGACTCTTGAATGTTTTTTTTAATATAAAACACATTATGCGTTCCTATAAAATTTGAGGGTAGCCTTCGATTTTTTTAGGATCCCATCATCAGATCCTGACTTGGTGCCAATGGGACCACTTAGAAATAATTTCTCGAATCGGTCCAGGCGTCTTTGAGTAATTGGGGATCTTCCTTTTTTGTAGTGGGTTAAAAATAACATCAAGGCACACTATCTAAACCAGTACAATAATAACAGCTTGTAATGTTTACGTGACGTACAAAAATGTAAGGTTTTACGCTAGAACATACGTTTTTAATATTATTAACATCCATGGATTATCGTGTTCCAGAGCCGCCGGTAGGATTTCTCGTCACGCTACACTAATTAATGATATCATCCGCCGGGCTTTTTGCAGCGTTAACGTTCCAGCCGTTCTCGAACTGAACGGTCTGATACGTGAGGATGGTAAGAGGCCTGACGGTATGACTCTTATACCTTGGGAGAAGGGTAGGCCTTTTATGTGGGACGCCACGATATGCTTCGATACCCTTGCGCCATCTCATCTGTCTGGTACAGCAGTTGGGGCCGGTGCGTCGGCAAATTCAGCCGAAGATCTCAAGCGGAGCAAATATGGAAGTCTCGACAGATCTTACGTATTTGAGCCATTTGGGGTCGAGACCTAGGGTCCATGGGGTACCGGGGCCCATCGCGTTTTCAAAATTCTTTCTGCGCGTCTGGTCGAAGCGAAGTGTGATCCAAAAGCTGGTGCTTATCTGGGTCAACGCATAAGCATTGCAAATCAACGGGGCAAAACAAATACAAATATTTTTATTTTCCAATGCAGCCAGTGTATTGGAGACACTTCCACCTGGTAGTGATAGTTGAGCTATCTATAGATCGTTTGCAACGGTCTTTAGATGATTCAACTATTTTTCTCTATTTTATTGTAAATAATTGTATAATATTAATAACACCAACTGGTTAAAGTTTAACAGTTAGTTAGTTTAACAGCGTAAAAAAATATCATACGGTTAAGTATTTTTGACATTAAACTGTGACTTACCTACTTATTTATATTGCGTTGTTTTTTATAATGTTAATATTCTTTTTTTATTGATTATTTTATGATATTGCGATATTTTATGTATTAAAGTGATTGATTTATTAGATTTTTATTAAATTTATATTTTGTGTCTAGTTTAAATTATTTTATGTAACTGTAATTTGCGCGCCGTTAATCGGTGAAGTCTGTGAAACCTACCTATATAGCTGTATCAACTTATTTAACATGCTTCTAGCATATACATTTCTTTTTATTATGAACATGATGATGCAATAAAATAACATAACGGTTTGAAATGTCAGAAATAACCCGTCCAGGGACACCCAAATATATGTTTGCACTGTTGTTGTGCCTGACCGATTACACGATCAAAATGTATCACACAACCTATAGTTACATCTATACCACGATCGGTTAAGATATAATATCTTTTAGATTAGTCCGTTACAGTTTTATCGGTACATGTTCTTGATGTAAATAAATCAATTCCAAGTTTATAAGAAAAGTAACCAATAAACTGGAAGATGTTTTGTTAGCATCAAGAACAGACATCCAAACATTACCATCAGTATTCCCATACGCGGTATGTAGAACAAAATCGAGTTGCAAGGTGAGACAACAATAAAATAGTCTTTAACGACGTTTTTGCCAATTCGAGTTGTCTGAGTCTCGACACAATAGTCGATTGATCTCCGTCAGATAGACAAAGACGCGGTTATGTATGAATGCTGAAATAAATACTATTCGGACTTGCATTGCAGAGCTTGCGATTTACATCGGCAAATAGTAAGGGTTTTCTTAAATGGAGTGGAATATAAATGTGTGAACCGAGTAGAATAATCTATTGTTATTTTGGGTGCAATGTCGTGTCTGGTGTATACCACTACATATTTGGAAGTAGCACTTACTTCTATCAATTGTAGATAAAGTTAGCCATTTAAAATAAAATCAAATTTATACATCTTTCACTAATTTTTCCTCGTTTGATCATAATTCTACTAGACTTTCCATGTTAATTCTTAGTAGGTCAGTAATCTGTTTATCTCAACTTAAATTTCACTAGAAGTTAATATTAGTTTTTATTATCTTCGTAACCAGTGGAATAACATGCTGTAGTGGCAGTGGGTGGGGGGCATATAGCTCGAATAACTGACGGCCGTTGGGCCAGAAATGTTCTTGACCAAGCCCAGCGTAGAGTGTTCTCCGACTGAAAGTTGACCTAGGTTGCTGAGAGCCGTAGGACATGTATTATGGGGCCTGTGGGAAATCTATAGAGGCCTAGGTTCACCAGAGGACTTCTTGTAGCTGATATAACGATGGTTCTCTCCGTACCACACAAACTCTTATTACAAAAACTTGTGTGGTTTACACTGAATGCAAGCCCTGATAATAAAAGCATACAGCCACGAAACCCTTACATGTCAGTTACTCCTAATAATAATACCCACCCTAGCATACTTGTCCCATACTTGTTCAATCCCGAACCACTATATCCATAACAATGCACATTGCTTTACATTCTGATTGAAGCACATTGGCACCCTAGTTTGAACGACCAGCGTAACTTGGACTCTTGTGTGTCTGAGCTTTTTATGCAGTTTGGTTGGAATAATAAGTACCTACCTCAAGTGCTAAATACTGTATGCGCTGGGACTGTGTGAGAGCCAGTAGATGTCTAGTGAAAATTATGGCGCGTTTACAGAATGACTTACAATCGGTGCGGTAGTAAAAATCACAGGAATAATGTAAGATCGCATTCGACAAACAAATCACTGGCGTAGCCTAGAGAATTAGCAAGCTCAATTAGCAGTGGGTAGGCACATAGTTCGAAAACCCATTTAAAAATGAAAGAGATCACGTTCATAATTATGTTATGTTGAAAAACTACCTCCATGATAAATCCTTATTTCTAGTAAATAAAAGAGGCCATAGTCTAGTAGTAAAAAAACAATGGAAGGCAATTTTTTATTTGACCAACAAAAGGTTATAAAATACTTTTTTTATTTCCTCGCATTTGTGATGAAAAGTTATGTGTAACTGGGTGTAAGTAAGCGATCAATAACACCCTCGATTAGCGTCCTCGCCCGCATTCACTCGCTCGTTCGCTAAAATATCTTGGTTGTACAATATATCGCTTATAGGCCTGGTTTAGCGAAAATTATTTTCACTTAAATTGGAAGTCCCACATTAGTAGAATAAATACAAAAATATCTAAAAATTGCTGTGTTTAGAGCTACATGCTCAAAACAACGAGTGTACTTTAGACCACACGACTGAAGTAAAGCTTATTTTTCAAAATATTTTAATTTATAAAATTGTTCAAGAACGAAATAAAATAACGAAAAATTATCAAACGAACTACTGACTTTCATGCACTGGCTATGACAGGAAGATAGAAAGAAAATGTGCGCGCGCACCTCTCTCTCTTGCTCCTACAGTAACATACGAAATGTAACTCTCTTTCTTTCTATCTTCACTAACTTATATCTCCCTAATTATTGATTAAAACGGGTATTTATCGCGTATGTACCTTGACTGTTGAAACACAGCCGAAACGTCGGGATAACAAATAAAAAAGGTACATACGCAATAAATACCCGTTTTAATCAATAATTATGTACAGTGATCGCGAAAGTTTGAAAAATATTATATCTCCCTCTCAACTTCCGTTCGCACTTTTCGTAACACATTCACGAGCTTACTCCCCAAGTCAAGCGTGCGTAAAGAAGTTTTATTTCAAAAATATTGCGATGAAATCCTATGGTTTTGTTTACCCAGCTATGTTACGGAATTATTTTCTGGGGTAAATCTGTTGACGTAAAATCCACATTTATCATGTAAAAAAAATGTCTTCGATCAACTTACAGTATGCAAAGCACTGAATCTCTAAGCATTTTTAATGATGAAAAATTCTTAACTCTTACACGTTTATATATTTTATTTTGCTTATTTGTCAAAATTCGAGCTGATGCTAATAGAAAAAGTTTTCTTTGGTCTTAGAACATTTTATGACAGATAAATCGTAAAAAGTAATAGGTTGAGGAAAAAGTCTTTTTGCATTATAGTATGTATAAACTTGTAATAAAATCTCTTTGGCTATACTATTTGTATCTGGCTAGTTTTGATATCATTCAAAGTTTAAATTTTAAAGATGATAATTCCAAATTCAAATTAGGAAAATGTGTGATTTTTATTTGTTTTTCGTACTGTAAAGATGAGTGAATCTAATGAAGAAATTTGATATATTTTAAAATTTTACTATAAAAAGGTAAAAATTCAACGTAAGCCGCGAAACAAATTTGCGATGTTTATGAACCTAGTGCAGCGTCTGTGAGAGTAGCACAAATTTGGTTTAAGCGTTTTCAATCCGGAAATTTTGATGTCAAAGATGCACGTCGCTCTGTTCGCCTATTACGGATAAAATTGATGCCATTTTTGAAAAAGTAGAGCAAGATCGGCATATCAGTAGTTACGACGTAGCTGAAGAACTGGGAATTGACCACAAAATAGTTTTGGCGCATTCAAAAAAAAACTGGGTACACAAAAAAGCTTGATATTTGGGTACCCCACGAGCTCACTAAAAGAAACCAAATGAACCGTGTCCTCATTTGTGATTCTTTATTACGACGTAATGAAACCGAACCATTTTTGATGAAACTGATAACTGGTGATGAAAAGTGGATCACGTACGACAAGAACGTGCGAAAAAGGTCGTGGTAAAAGGCCGGTCAGGCTTCACAGGCTGTGGTGAAACCCGGGCTAACTCGCAACAAGGTGATGCTGTGTGTGTGGTGGGATTGGAAGGGCATTATTCTGTATGAGCTGTTACCACCAGGCAGGACCATCAATTCTGAACTCTACTGCGAACAACTGATGAGATTAAAGCAAGAAATTAAGAGAAAGCGGCCGGAATTAATCAACAGAAGGGGTGTGGTTTTTCATCATGATAACGCTAGACCTCACACATCTTTAGCCACTCAGCAAAAATTAAGAGAGTTTGGCTGAGAGGTGTTAATGCATCCGCCGTATAATCCTGACCTTGCACTTTCAGATTTCCACCTGTTTCGGTCTCTTCAGAATTCTTTAGGCAGTGTCCGGTTAACATCACGAGAGGACTGCCAAAACTACTTGTCGCGGTATTTTGATCGGAAGCCCCAACATTTCTATAGCAATGGGATCATGTCTCTACCTACAAGATGGCAAAAATTATCGAACAAAATGGTACCTACATACTTTAGTTAAATGTAAATAAACTATATTAAAAAATGTTTTGAATTATCTTAAAAAATGCGAAGAAACTTTATCCCCAACCTAAAAAAAATATACCTGTAATATTATGTTTTGTATGTCTAAGTTAAAAATTAGTTACCTCAAGTTAAATACTTACACGTAAGTAATTCTATCTTATAAGAGCTTTCCAACTCTTGGCTGAATTAGTTTTATACCCAATCTCTTTTGAAGGATGCCTGGAAGAGATGGCTTTCAGCGATAAGGCTGCCTATTGCACCTATGATTTAAAAGTGTATTTTGTTTCATATGTATATATTTAATAATGTTCAATAAAGAAATTAATCTATTCTAATCTCCTTTTTAGGGTTCCGTACTAAAGGGTAAAACGGCACCCAATTACTGGGGCTCCGCTGTCTGTCTGTCTGCCCGTCTGTCACCAGGGTGTATCTCATGAACCATTATAGTTCGACAGTTGAAATTTCCACAGATGATGTATATATACTGCCGGTATAACAACAAATACCAAAAACGGAATAAAATAAATATTGAAGGGGGGCTCCCATACAACAAATGTGATTATTTTGCTCGTTTTAGCTCTATATTGATAACGGCAACAGGAAGACGTTTTAAATATTTAACATAATATTTAGTTATATATTCACTTTAAAAATAAATAATTACATTAAAATAAAACAAATATTTAAGAGGGGCTCAATACAACACACGTAATTTTTTTGCCTATTTTGCTCGATATTGATAACGGCAACAGGTAGACGCTTGAAATATTCACAGAATATTGAGTTTATTTTTTTTAATAATGGCTCGGAACCCTTCGTGCGCGAGTCCGACTTGCACTTGGCCGGTTTTTTTTATTACTGTACATCCTGATGTGGATTCTGTCTACCAACTTGTACGTATTTTATTAAGATCCCATTGTACAACAGTTCTAATAATAAATGTGTCTGATTTCAAACTGAAATCATGAAAATTTACTCATGAAAAACACAATTTTCGATTAAAGGTGCATAGGTCAGCTTAAACTGGCCAGCAAGCCAGTGTAACTTGTAAGCGTCGCGTGTCGCGAGGGTGCAGGACAGGTGTGTCGCACCCTTTATTTAAGGGAATTTAAGGCCACATCATTGCTTTACTCGCTCAATGTACGGTGACCGTTATTATGCCAAATGTACAATTTTAAAAAAATGTGCTAAGAGAAATGGATTTGTAATGATGCGAATGATTGATGGAATTCGCTGATTGGGGAGCAGAAGTTTAATTTATTTTTTACTAATGGGTGTTTTAAGGGCTGTAATCAGTTGCTTCGACAGAATCAAGCGTGCGTGTTTGCCATTAATTTACATAAAACTTATAAAATATGTAGCTGTTATAGTTCATAACTTTTAAAACTATCACAGTTATTAACTATTTAATTTAAAATGGGATATTTATCTGCACCATGAACCATGATTGCAGGCAAACATAATTCATGTCATAAATCAAATTATCTTAAGGATGGCTTAGGTCTTAAATTTTATTGTCCTGGTTTACGATTACACGTAATTCCAGGGACCATAACCAGTCGGAAACCACTATTCTTATAAATATCTTAAATTAGTTTCAGCACACGAGAATAATTTGAAAAAAATTGTACCGTTAGAAAAAACTTTTCCTGTTACTTGTCGTTACCTACAATTTTCCACATTACGGAAAGATTAACTGGAAGGGGATGCTTGCTAGCGCCTAGCATTAAGTTCACCTTTGTACAGATATATGAACATTTGCGCAATTAAGAATTTTCAATCAATCAATCAATATCGTCTGGTCAGACGATTAGTTCACGATTGTGAACTATTTTCCTATTTAGGGCTAGACGACGCTGTTGTGTGAAATGTAAAAAAAATGTATAGTTACTAGCTTCCGCCCGCGGCTTCACACGCATTGTTTGTCAAACAAAAAGCAGCGTATGTGTTAATCCAGGGTAAAATCTACGTACATACCAAATTTCTGTTTTCGGCCCAGCTGCTAAAACGTCATTGAGTTACAACCAAACATCCAAACTTTTGCATTTATAATATTAGTGTGATATTTGCGACGGTTTTGAAAATCTTATATTATTTATTCACCCGATAGGTGGGCCATGAAGACAAGCATATGGACTTCTAAAGACGGAAAGACCGTGATAAGTGGAAGGAAGTGGGGGAGGCTTTTGCCCAGCAGTGGGACAGTATGGGCTAGTAAAAAAAATATTATTTATAGCTCACGACTATTTATTTATTTAATTAGAACGGATTAACCAATTACACTAATTAATATAAAATGGTTAAAACATTAATTACATAAACCATTGTCAAATTAAAATCTAAATTACAATAAGAATCTACACAGTATACTAATTAACAATAAAATTAAATTAAAATAATACACATTAATATAAATAAAATCATTAAATCACACACATAAATCATAAATTGAATTGTTAAATTATAGACCTTTCATACATCAATACTATATTATTCCCGATTAACGACACTCTCGGATCTTTTACTCAGTACACAGACACGTGAAAATTCCACAAGAGGGTAGTCAGGTTAGATAGTTCGTATGCACTTGGTGTAAATTACATACAAATAAATTTAAAAATAATTGTATATTAGAGTTTGGTGCTGTAAGGTTTGCTGGTAACCCTACATTTCAATACAAATAACGATACTATAGGCAGACCCCACTCGCCTAATGTAAATAGCATGTTTGAATAATTCCCCTACATCAAAAGTAAAAGGTGAAAACTGTTTACTTTACCACAATTGTCGTTACGGCTTTATCAGTACATTCCAATATTACTCGTGCGCGATAACTTGGGACCTGCTAGGAATGCGACTCCCCGACCGCTTCCCCTGCACTTCCCCGATGGCGCCCGTATTGTACCGTTCGCATCACTATTTTTTACTAGGGTTTTTAGTCTCGTACTGGCCTACCTCACGTAACGACGCGCTCTGAAATTCTTTTAGTTTTCGTTTGTGTTATTGTTTTGTTGTTATACTTTGTGTCATTGTTTTGTTGTTGTAGTTTTTGTTGTTACAGTAAATGTTGTAAATTTATCGGATACCTCTTCGTCAAGTGATTATAGTGAGACTGAGGACGAAGAACAACCTCTAGAAGGCATAAATCCACTAAGTAGTGACGAAGATGAGATAATGTAAATAATAGATAAAATAAATGTATAAACTTAAACATTGTATTTTTATTTTATTCGAATAGTGTAAAAAAAATTAGATAAAAAGCAGCGTCCTCCCTGAGTAACATAATAAATTAGGTTAAAAATAACAAAGACGAAGCCGCGGGTGGCTGCTTGTTATGTTCGCTTTTTTGCGGGCGGTACAAACACGCCAATATGACGTCACTGCCCTCAGGTCCCAACTTATCGCGCACGGGTAATACCTATGAATTTTATTTTATTACAGTAAGTGAACTTGTCTATAATTTTATTAGAGACACTCCCTTCAGGTAGGTTGACAATCTAAAGATCGTTTGTATAAAATGAAGTAAATAGCAGACAAGCCAAAATCACTGTCATAGCCCAGAGGATTAGCAAGCTGAAGAGGGCAGGGCTCATAGCTCGACGAACTGGCGGCCGTTGGGGAAAAAAGGTTCTTAAGACGGCCCGCCCATTAGATGGAAATATGACCCCTAATAAAGGTTCTTCGGAGCCGTTGGGTACAGGCTGTGCGAGATCAGTCATTCTGGAAATCTATAGGGGAGACCCATGTTCAGCTGTGGACTTCCTGTAGTTAAATTAATGTTTATGATGACAGTTGAAAACTACATAAGATTCCAAATAAAAAGGTTTTTGCTAAATCTATTTATGGAAAATGACTGTTTGTCCACATGCTTTATGTCAAAGCTTCTCACCTGAAGAGACGATAAAATCGCTAGCGATTTTGTTATCTACTTGCAATCAGCATCAATGTTTAGATATTTTGACCACAATAACCAATACATTTTATAATCTAGTTTTAGTTAATTGTATTTATGATAAGGGCATTATTTTTTGACACTTCCCAGGTATTGAAAATGTAAGTGAGATTATAGTTTAAGAGCTTGGGATATTTTACGGATAGCATACTAAACAGACTGTATCAGCCAACATTCACTATGCATTTTCTTAGCTGCCTAATCAGAGTGGTCATTTTATCGGATGTCGCAACACTATATTGCCCTAAGTGTTTTATTAAATTATATTAGTGGTTCGCCCCGAACTGAGATCTCGCGAGTCTCCCATAAAAACAAAAATATTATTATTCGTAATCTTTGACTATCAAAATAGAGCCACAAAACAAATAACGTCACTTGGCCTACAGTTTAATTCACATTACGGGTATCGGGAGTTCATGTTATTTGATTACTCTTTTTTAGGGTACAAAATTCAGTTGTTCTGAATTTCAGACTTTTGCCTATATTCGTGTCACTAAAACTACACGAATACTAAATTTTAGCATTGTGGGGTCACTGGTGTACCCTGTGAATATTGTCAAACTTTTTTTTAGGGCAAATAACTCAAAAACTATAAAAAATAAACTAAACATAAAAACAGGGTTGAAATATACTATTAAAGACCTTTTATTTTACGTCCCATTTGACCCAATAGCCTCATTTTCATTTTTTTACCCCTCTTGAACTCTAATATCTCAACCACCCCCCAACATTTTTAGCCATAATTTACATTTACACCATAATTGTGCTATCACTAACTACCTATATACTAAATTTCACGATGATCGCATCAACGCTTCGAAAGTTATCCTCGGACAAACAAACATACATGCATACATAAATACAACGCCGATTTGCCCAAGTAGACTTAGAGATCTCGCTTCGCTCAATCAATTATTTGTAGATCATATAGTTTACTATTATAACAAGGCGAAACGCGCGCAGCAAGAAATTTTAAAAATAGTTTTTATCAAATCTATTGCTGTGACGCAATACTGTTGCTTGCAGAAACCTGCTTCTAGTTTTTAGTATTTTATGATTGCTGATTTTGTCGTATATTAAATGCTTTGTCACAGTAAAAAAGATAATGTTTACGCCTGTATTGTCACGATGTTAAGATAAGTCTATACAGAACTATGTCGTGAAAAAAGCATCATTGCCTCCTGAACTCAACAGAGAGATATAAGAGATAGTATTGTAGTATTTCAACAGTATAACATGGGTAGGTAAAAGCTTTGAAAGCGGCTCTTATTGAATGGATCTAAGTACTATTACTTATTCTGTAAAAACTATTCATACAGATGAGTTCTGCGGAGATTCAATGAGTGTCACAAACTTGGCACTTTATTATTAGTAAAAAATAAATGGAACTTTTTACTTTGAGTTTTTATGCTTGATTTTGAACTCGTAAAAAAGCTAAAAAATATCATTTTGTAAATTAAAAAAATTACAAAATGATGTTGAACTATCGCCTCTATTATTATCACTTTTTTTTCAAAACTATGCACTTCAAGTTATTAAATTGGTATGCATTTTTAGGGATCGGTAGTCGAAGTATCCATATAGTTTCGCCATATCCGTCTGTCTGTCTGTCCGACCAGTGACAGTCGTAACTCGTTTATCGTCTATTAGTGATTATTACTAGGTACTAAATTATAAGTGATGTGAAAGAGCTGCTAGTAAGCTGCCTGCCGGAAAAGACCTTCCTGGCTCACGTGGAAATCACTAAATCGTCTTAGCACAAAAGGGGGTCGCAGCAGGCAAATTTTGAGTAAATGGGGCTACATTGGAAAGTTGGCAAAACAACTATGGCTTACTTACTAAGCTGCCTATTGTGCTCTTCTTGCACCCTGTACCGCCACAGATAACGCTATTGCAGTACCCAAGTGTTGGCAGAACATTTGGAACCATATCAAAACAAAGAAAAAGCAATTTAAAGCTGTTTGACATGATGATTTGATGAATCAACAATAAAAAAATACTTAGGGTTTTACCATAAAATGAATTAAACACTGTTAATACCAAAACTGTAAAAATACCAATACAAAAACTGTTAAGGAATTTATAAACATGCGCTAAGTAGATGTTTAATTTTTTTTTGTCGTAACAAGGTTGACTTTTTAATGTTAATACTGAAATGTAAAGAGGTTTGTATAGGGTAGTGAACACATCGACAATACCCCAGGTGTTACCGGTTACCATCAGGTGGGCCATAAGCCTCTTTCCCCACAAATTACATAAAAAATATGTATCAATTCATATTTTATGTTGGTAAGCTTTTATTTGCAAACCAACATTTAACTTTGAAATAAATTTCATGCAAATCCATTTTAATATTCTACTTAATTATTAGAGAACCATAAAGTCCATGTTTAAATTCTTTATGTATGACTATGTTTAACATTCCTTCCTATGAATAGTGCGTCGTAAGCAATGGGTGCCACTTAGCGCACCGGTTCATAGTGTTCATACCGGTGGATAAATAATAGACACTTGTATTTTAGACTGTAATTGACGCCGTGGTGCAGCATTCGATAGAACACAGCTTATGAAAGCTAGAGCTAAGTCAGTTCATAAAATAATCACTTACTGATCGCACTCTATGTAAAAGAAACGAAGAGTACCACTACAACACCCATAACGAATAATTGAAGATTATGAAAATATTTTGTCGGTTGGTAAAAAGCATCGGCAGAAGGAGATCTCTAAAAGGATCCAATTGGGATGGGCTACAATCGGCAAGTTAGACGACATTCTTAGGTCACCTAAAACTCCACAGTGTCTGAAGACTCGCTTATTCAACCAATGTGTTCTGCCCACCATGACCTACGGTGCCGAGACATGGATGCTCACGCAGGAGGCATATCCAGCCTCCTGCGTGAGCATCCATGTCTCGGCGGTAAACGTCGGGATAACAAAAAAATTGGTTGTCTGTAAATTCTGTTTACGGACAATAATTTTACGTGATACGGGAGAGATGCCTAGGCCGATCGTGCCTCTCTATTGCTTGTTCCGCGCTCTCGCTTGCACGCTCGGCTCAGGCAGAACGTGACTATGCGTCTTGCTTTTTCGTGCGTTCAGCTGGCGTTCATCGATTTATTAGACGTTATCACGTCAAAAAAAGGTACATCCGCGATAAATAACCGTTTAAATAAGTAATTATGTACAGTGATAGCGATATTTTGAAATATACTAAGATAGAGTTTCAAATTTATAATATTCGTATGCATGGAAAGTTTATTTTTTTTCTGAATTTTAGTAGAAGTTATAGACAAAAATTTCTTCTTCCTGATATTTTCCTACATTACGTGTGGTCCTCCTCCACATCTCTCTATTAGTCATCTCCGTTGTCACTTCCTTCCTATACATATCATTCTTCACACAGTACATCCATCTCTTCTTCGACCTTCCTCTATCTCTATATCCATTCACACTCATATCTAACACTCTTTTAGTCACACGATTTTCTTCCCTTGCATGACATGCCCATATCACGCTAGCCTCTTACTCATCAATTTTTCTATCACTGGCGCTTCTTTTAAACTCTCTCTAATAAACTCATTCCTTCTTATCCATTCTCGTTACTCCACACATCCATCTCAACATTCACTTTTCCGCCGGACCATACATTACGACAGCTGTTATGATCGTCTTGTAAATTTTCCCCTTAAGTTAAAGGGGCATTTGAGGATCGCACGTTGTTTCTGTAACCTGTTGCCATTTCATCCATCCCAATCCAATTAATCCTGTGTTAGACAAACATAACAACTCACAAATAGTAAACTTTAGTATTATAAATACGGGATTTATCACGTACCGTTTTATCGTCGTTCAATTCGTAAACCTTTTTCAGTGTGAGTGCGATCCGCTCCGCACTGCGTCTCACCTCGCACAGCATACTTCACCTCATTTGAATACTAATGTTTCGCCCTGAACTGCGATCTGGCGAGTCTAGTAAAAAAACAAAAATAAAATCATTCTCTTCGACTAATAGAATAGTGGAACGAAATACAAACCAAATTACTTGACCTACAGTTTGATTCAAATTACAAGCAACGAGAGTTTATGAATGAATGAATAAATGAAAATTCGTTATTATACCTTACAAGCTAGACTGAACAGATTTGTTGAAATAAACAAATAAAAGTAAGCACAATGGGCGGCCTTATCGCTTAACAAAGCGATCTCTTCCAGACAACCTTTATGTTATATGGTTAATTTTTTTAAGGGATATAATTTGCAGTGATTCTAGATTTCAGACTTTTGCCTGTATTTGTGTCACTAAAGCTACACGAATACCAAATTTCAATATTGTGGGCTCACTGGTGTACCGTGTGAATTTCGTCAAAGTTCAGTTTTTACTATGGCTAATTATTAAAAAACTACAAAGAGATAACTAAAAATAGAAACAGGGTCGAAATTTACTCCTGAAGTCTTTTTTTTACCCCTCTTGAACCCCAATATCTCAACAACCCCCAACATTTTTGGCTCATTTAGTTACACTAGGATTCTGCTAATACTGACTACCTATATATCAAACTAGCTGACCAATCCGCAGCTTTGCACGCGTAGTTTTTCAATAAAAATATTACCTTCCTTCTGCGCAGTTGGGTAAAAAGTAACCTATGTCACCCGGGAATAGTGTAGCTTCCCAACGGTGAAAGATTTTTTTAAATCAGTCCAGTAGTTTCGGAGCCTTTTCAATGCAAACAAACAAACAAATCTTTACTCTTTATAATATTATATTTTTGTGGATATTTATATGTTTATTAATATTGTGGAACATACTTTTGTTCTATCATCAATAGTTTCCGCAGCGCATGCGACGAAATATATTTTAGAACACTTTTTTACACCTTGGGTTACGTTACTTAAGTTTTAGTAAGGATCCCTTATTTTTTCTAGCAATAAGTATAGCATTTATCACTAAAAGTGAATGTAGCTTTTTAATGGTGAAATAATTTTTGAAATCCAGTAGTTTTTGAGTTTTATTCATTACAAACATACAAACAAAAATACAAATCTTTCCTCTTTATAATATTAATATAGATATAGATTTCACGATGATCGGATTAACGCTTAAAAAGTTATCCTTGGACAAACAAATATACATACATACATACAACGCCAACTTGCCCAATTTGATTTGGAGATTTCGCTTCGCTCGATAAATAAGTATGGAAAGTTATGATACGTAAACAATGAACCAGCTATATCAACGTTCATCTGTATACAAAGTTATGATATAGTTAAAGCGATTAATCTGCTCAGCTGGTGGTAAAATCCCAGGGAGTAATGGGAAGAGGTCTTATGAGTAACTTCTCTCTCGCGTGCCAATTATTGACGTAATTATTTTGAAAATATTGCCCTTATTTTGTATTATTTACTTTGAGAACAAGAAAAGGGATCAATTATCTATAAGGCGATGGGAAGGAGTCACGAATCTCAACAAAGAGGGACTGACAGGAGGAGGATAAGAAAAGGCACAAGTTTAACTGTACTAAGACTACGTTTAATTCAACAGGATTGGCAAACGCAAAAATTAAATTTAAAGTCGGTGTTTAAATAGTTTATGGTGGAATAAGATAACATAATATTTGACTAGGTGCTGAATAGGGTAAGTACGTATGTTTTTTTACTTTTTTTTATACGATCTAGAGATGGAACAAGCATCTGATCTAAAGTGGTTACCATCCCCTGTAACAAAGTAATGCCTCGTAGTTCACGCACCTTATAAACGTGTCCTACGATACACTGCCCAGCGTCCGTCAACTTGAAGCTGGTATAAAACCTTAAGGGCCTGTAATATCACCATTAACCCTTCAAACCGAAACACAGCTTGGCAGCAGAAACAAGCAGGTATGGTAGTAGTTCTTTCTGACATAATAGGTTTAAAAAAACTGAGACTAACGCAACATAAGTCTCAGGAAATGACTTACCTTGTTGTTAATGGATGTTTTTTTTATTGAATACTTTATTGCACAAAAATACAAATTACGTGTACAAAAGGTGGGCGTATGAATGAATGAAAACACTTTATTGTACACAGTATAAACAAAAAAATAATACAAACAAAATAGAAAATATAAAGCAAATAGTACAATCTGCAGTCTTATCGCTTAGAAGCGATCTCTTCCAGGCAACCTTTGGATGGAGAGGATTTTGTTATAACAAAGATAATGGTCGGGGGTGTACATTTATGGCCAAACTATTTATTAAGAGAGTGAGTCTAATACCAAAATAAAAAATATAACTAGATACTAAATTTAATAAATAAATATTAATACAAATAGAACATATGTACTCACATTAAATATATATATATATATATATATATATATAAACATATAGAATATAATAAATACATATTATTATACATACTTATTATAACAATATGGTTTATAAAGATAAGCTGATAAATGCGGTTACATATATAAATGAGTTGTGCGATACTACGACGTTTCTGACAAATACAAACTTTTGTTAATAGTTTATACCATGACTGTTTCTTAGACAAACGCATTAAGATGTTATTTTTAACTGTTTACAGAAAATGGAGGAGATTCTCAATTCATCGGAATCTATTTTTATGTATGTTCCCCGATTACTCGAAGACGCCTGGACCGATTCGAGAATGTATTTTTTGTTTAAATGATATATAATTCCCATGTGGTCCCATCGGCACAAAGTTAGGAGTTAAGTTAGTCTGATGATGGTATCCCAAAAAAATCAAAGCCGACCCACAAATTTTGTAGGAACGCATAATTAGTTTTATATATATTTTCTATTAAAAAACCTTCTAAGGCTGGTTATTTTTTTGGTAAAATGTTACTTGTATTGTCTTACTTTTAAGCAGACTTAAAAAAAGAAGGAGGTTCTCAATTCGACTGTGTTTTTTATGTTTGTTACCTCATAACTCCGTCATTTATCAACAGATTATGCAATTTTATTTTATTTTAAGAAAAGACATACTTTGAGATTGTTCCCATAGAAAAAATTACTTGTTAAAATACAATACCTATGATGAATAAAGAATCAAATTGGTACACGTACCAATTTACTTTGTGTCTATTAAAAATATATATTGCTGAATATTTCACACAGCGTTATCTAGCCCCAAACTAAACAGAACTTTTACTATGCGAACCAGATAACTGATAAAATACTTATATATATTTTTTTTGTAAATACATAGTTATAATATATTTAGAGAGACAACTAGACTCAAAACAAATATATGTAGATCATTCAAACATTTGTTCTGCGGCGGGAATCAAACCCGCTACGTCCTGCGTCTCAGCCGGCTTTTCGCCCATTGCACCACGGAGGTCGTCATAATGTCGTATGATGATGATTATGATAGGTTTTTTTTATTTTGCTTGAGTCCAGTCTTGCCAATTTTCTTTTAATAAACAAAGTCTCATGAGAATCACGTTTTTGAGTATAACTTTTCACTAGATGTCTGAAATAAGAGTAATATTAAACCTAAATACCAGATAAATAAAGTTCATTTTACTTCGCAAACCTATCGAGAGTGTCACAAGGCTCGCTCTAAGTGCCAATATTTTTAATGATGCACGCTGAATATAATTCATACGTCGAGGTGCGAGCCGACTTTTAATGTCTCATGATGGCAACTTAACATTAAAACTCAATAACTTGAGTAAAATATCTTGAGTGAATGTGGAACATATAATGCAAGTCAATGTGATTCCTGATCAAATGCAGTGAAGAATATAATTAATAAGTGAAATAATGAACGAAAATACGGTAAAAGAGATTTCAACGCGCTACTTTTCGTTGTTATTTTTAACATATCTATTACTAGCTGTTGCCCGCGAATTCGTGCGCAATACACTACTAATGGCGGATATCCATCGGTAACCAGCTACGACTAATTTCTCCTTGAAAACCTGTCAAAAGTTTGACACTAGTTTGACACATTTTCAAGGAGATACGAGGCGTATTCGGTTACCTACAGATATAGGAACCCGCCATTAATCTGTAGGTAACCTAAAAATAAAGCTGAACTCGTTATTGCAACTTGTCTTGACATTATTATCACATGGGAACTGATTTATAGGATAAAACTTGTCACTCAATAACGTCGTAACGGCTGAACCGATTTCGATGAAATTTGGTATATACGTACACTTTAACCTGGATTACTACATAGGCTACCTTTTACCCCATAAATCGGTTCACATGGGATAAAAGTGGGGTTTAAAGTTAAGCTGCAACAGCGAGTTTAGCTTTATTTCTAGGTTACCTACACATTTAAATCATTAGAATCATCGGTGATCCCAAACACGCCGACAGGCTGGAACCGCTGAGTCAACGCCGTGACATCGGATCGCTCAGTGTATTCTATCGCCTGTATACGGGGAAATGTTCTGAGGAGCTATTTGCACTCATCCCGTAGTCGAGATTTTACCACCGCACTTCTCGACAACGTAATAAAGCTCATCCACATATAATCGACAATTGGGTATCGCGCACCACACGCTTCACGCGATCTTTTCTACCCCATACTTGCAAGATGTGGAATGAGCTACCACCTGAGGTTTTCCCATTAGACTACGACATGCACGCTTCAAGAAAAATGTAAAGAGGTTTCTCCAGTGTAGGGAACGCATCGACAATACCCCGGGTGTTGCCGGTGTCAATAGGCGACGGTGACCACTTACCATCAGGTGAGCCGTAAGCCTGTTTCCCCACAAATAACATTTAAAAAAAATTAGTAGTGTAACGCGTACGAAATCGCGGGCTACAGCCAGTGCAAATTAAATTTATAAATGTAACACTAATAAGCTTTATAAATATAAAACTTTATTATAATCGGCACATTAAAACCGCAGATCACTTAATGCCTTTACAATATTGATACAGCAGTAATAATTCGCGAGCGAACACTGATTAATTAATCGTAATTATCGAGTGGCGGGCACGGTGTCAGTTTAAAGGTTTGAATCACTTTTAAATAAGGTGACGAGTAAAGGGTAGAAGCAACTGAAGCGGTACGGAAAACGCTTTAGTTGAATTAAAGCATTAGTTATTGATTTGTAGGGTTTTTACGAGCGTTAACTTACACATAGCAGTACCGCCAAATAGCTGTGCTGCTGTGTTCCGGTTAGATGGTAATGGTATGTTCCTGTTATTACTGGCACATAGGCATAACAGCTAAGTCCTATAGTATGGCAACGTATCCACATAGAGATCGAGACAACATAATAGCTTGTGTTGAATTCTATGTGGATATCCATGGGCTGCAGTAGCCACTTAACATCTGGTGGACTGCATGCTCGTTTGCCATATAACTAGTATAAAAAAAGACATAAGGAAAATGTTAATATTGTTTTATTGCAACCTCCGTGGTCAATATCAGGCTGAGGAGCAGGAGGTTGCGGGTTCTGTTTCCGCTGCGGGACAAAAGTTTGAATGTTCTACACATACTTATACCCGGTTTGGGTATTTATCTATGTAATAATTATTAGTATGTATTTACAAAAATAAATGATTAAGTGTTCTAACAGTTCTCTGGTTCGCATAGTACAAGCTTGGCTTAGTTTAGGGCTAGATAGTGCTGTGTGAAATGTCTAATATTATATAATTATTTAAAATCAATCCAAACATTAACGACCGCATTCAGCCGAAAAATCCTATCTCAATTTCAATCACTTCCAACTCTCAATTTCATAGATTTAAATATTAAATTTAATTTCATATAAATGCATGTAACTTATTTTAGAAAACAATAAAATAGTTGCAGAGTGCTAAGTAAACTTATTTGATAGATTTCCAGGGTGAAAGACCTTTTGTGATCTGTAAACCCACAATATAGTGGGACAAATAATTCGAATAATATTTTTGACGTTTAGCGGGTTTCGACTTTTAGAGGAGGCATAAGTTGTGACGTCAAAACAATTACAGTTGACTTGACAACGCATTAGCTTTGTTTTTTTGGGTTCCGTACCTCAATAGTTTTAAAAGGAACCCTTATAAGATCACTCTTTTGTCCGTCTGTCCGCCTGTCTGTCTGTGTGTCACCACCGATTTTCTCAGGAACGGGTGGACCTAGCAAATTGAAATTTATACCAGATACTGAGGTCTATACCCCCTATTAGTTGTATAAAAATGTATAAAAACCTGAGTCAGCACGATAAAAAGATAAATTAATAAATTAAATAAATAGATAAATTATAAAAAAATTAAAAATTTGTAAATTTAGATTTTCGCGAAAAGTTGTAAGTACCAAAATTTACCTTAATTTTCGACTTTTTTTGTTTTTCGGAACTTTCCCATTACTTGTGCTGTAAGACCTTGCTTTTAACCAAAATTTACAATTCTAGGTCAACCGGAAGTACCCTATAGGTTTTGGGTCAAAAACCTATACGGTAGTTCCCGTTGACCTAGAAACACGAAATTTGGCAAAAAGCAAGGTAAAAGCACAAATAAAAGAAAAAATCCAATAAATTAAAAATTTGAAAATTAAAGGGTATCTCCATACCTACATAGTTGACGCCAATTGAGATAGTACTATGAGTTGTATGCTCATATAATTTAGAGGACTAGCTTAATTGGCACCAACCTCAAATATGGTAAATAAATAAAATTGTGCTTTTGAAGAAAATACATATTTAAGTGGGGCTCCCATACAACAGACATGATTTTTTTGCTGTTTTTATAGTTAAAGGTACGGAACCCTTCGTGCGCAAGTCCGACTCGCTCTTGGCCGGTTTTTTTTTATTTTACTTTTTAATAAATCAGTGTCACAACTGGCGGTAGGGGTGTGGCAACATGTACATGAAATGAATATGTATTTTATTGAATATGGTTTATATTATGTGTAAGTATTTATGTATGTATAGGTATTTATTATTATTTTACTCCAATGTCTTTTTCTGTGCACGTACCCACCACTTTTATCAACTATGTATCTCTATTTTCAATGCTCGCCTTTGTACATGTCCGTTTTGTAAGCTGTTTTTGTATGTGAATTTATTTGTGTATTACCCGTGCGCGATAAGTTGGGACCTGAGTGCGGTGACGTCATATTGGCGTGTTTGTACCGCCCGCAAAAAAGCGAACATAACAAGCAGCCGCCCGCGGCTTCGTCTTTGTTTTTTTTAACCTAATTTATTATGTTTCTCAGGGAGGACGCTGCTTTTTATGTAATCTTTTTACACTATTTGAATAAAATAAAAATACAATGTTTAAGTTTATACATTTATTTTATCTATTATTTACATTATCTCATCTTCGTCACTACTTAGTGAATTTATACCTTCTAGAGGTTGTTCTTCGTCCACAGTCTCACTATAATTACTTGACGAAGAGGTATCCGATAAATTTACAATTAATTGCGATTCATTCGTCTCTTGTAAGAGGTCATCGTCCCAATACTTTTGTCGAAGCTTCATAATGATAACAAAAACACTTAACAAGAACTATAACAACAAAAACTACAACAACAAAACAATAACACAAACTATAACAACAAAAACTACAACAACAAAACAAAAACACAAACGAAAACTAAAAGAATTCCAGAGCGCGTCGTTACGTAACGTAGGCCAGTACGAGACTAAAAACCCTAGTAAAAAATAGTGATGCGAACGGTACAATACGGGCGCCATCGGGGAAGTGCAGGGGAAGCGGTCGGGGAGTCGCATTCCTAGCAGGTCCCAAGTTATCGCGCACGAGTAATACTTACATTAAAGAATAAAGAAATGTAAAAATGCGTATATCATTTTGACGTTTCATAAACTTCAAAAACACGAATTAAAATATTTGTCGTATTATTGGGGGTCATCTAAGGTTGAACCATCGTGCTCTTCGCCGTCTTACCTTGAACCTCTTACCAAACTCTTACCGCCATCTCACCAAACTTCTTTGCACGTAAACTAAAATAATTATAATCAAAATTTATCGTACATTTTCAGTGTACATCGGCCCTCAAAGTACCGGTCCTACAACGTGCAAAATTAAAACGTACGCTCTTACTTATTATCCTTTTAAAAGGATGGAAGCCTGACTGTAATGAGATTGTGCACTAATCTCTACTTTCGTTATGCGATGTCTGCGTATGAACCTGTTAATTCTTAAGATAGCGGTTCCCAAACTTTATGAAACACTAACTGACCAATCCGCAGCTTTGCACGCAAAGTTATTCAATAAAAAACATTACCCTCCTTCTGCGCAAGTAGGTAAAAAGTAGCCTTTATCACCCGGGTATAGTGTAGCTTTCTAACGGTGAAAGAATTTTTTAAATCGGTCCAATAGTTTCGGAGCCTATTCAATGCAAACAAACAAACAATCAAATCTTTCCTCTTTGTAATATTATTATAGAATAACACTTTCATTATTTAATTCAAACATTATTATAAACACGGGATTTATCACGTACCGTTTTATCGGTGTTTCGACCGACAATGTTTCGGTTCAATTAATGAACCTTCATCAGGGTAAGTGCGATCCGCTCCGAACTGCGTCTCGTGGTTTGGAGCACCGATAACATGGTACGTGATAAATCCCGTGTTTACACAAATTATTTAAGAACTAACTTTATAAGTTAAAATCTTCGCTCGCAAACAAAGATTATGGATATCACAAAAAAGCATCACAAATTGAATTGGGCTGGCCACGTCTGCCACATGCCCGAAGATCTATCGCCAAAAATAACTACCTCATGGTTCCCTAACGCAATACACCCATGCGAAGAAGGTGCGACGACTTAGATGTGCATTTACTAGACTGTCTGGCTCGCTGTAGCAGGGGATGGAAAAAACTGGTAAGAAGGGAGGTCTTTGCCCTACAGTGGGACGATACAGGTTTAAAATAAATAGTTAATACCTGATTTGTACTGCTGCAATTCGCTACAACTACTAAATATATGGTCAATAAATTTCTACTTTATGCACAATAACATACAAAACGATGTCCGATGATAATGAAGATACGAGGAACGTGCGAGGCGCGACGTTGTTCGGAACGGATCGCACTCACTCTGATAAACGTATACGGATTGAACCGATGCATTGTCGGTCAAAATACCGAAAAAACGGTACGTGATAAATCCCGTATTTTGTATTCACGACAACTTGTTAATATACCTACATATATTAAAAGCACAAATTCTTAAGTCGATAGCATTATGTGGAAGAGCAACGACACCCTGCCGTCATACCACCGCTATATGGTAGAAATACCTCCCATTCGCACAAAGCGGTTCTCTTCGACCTTTATTATGCGTACCGCCAAAGAGTGGAACGACTTGCCAGAGTCTGTGTTTCCAGATAGCTACAACCTGGGTATCTTTAAGTCGCGAGTGAATAGGTTTCTTCTAGGCAAGCGTGTACCATCGTAGACTGCATCATCGCTTACCATCAGGCGAGATCGTGGTAAAACGCAAGCCTATAATATATATAAAAAAAAAAATACAGTGAAAACTAGTACGGAGGGTAGTCATTTGACTATGTATTCATCACAACTGCAATTTTAAGTTTCACTAAGAAACATGATAGTATATAGTTGAAGTCTAGATTTTAAGTTTGTAAACTTACTTTATCGAAATATATTTTACTTCATTTTACTTAGCTAGGTAGCAACTAGGTACCATGACTATGCTAGGTAACGTGACCAAACCATGTGAAAGGAATAAGCGCAACCCTTTGCCTATAGGAAAAAACAAATTAATAAAAGTGCGTAAGAAAATGAAATGGACAAACAACAATAAGCAAATATAATCACACTAATATTATAAATGCGAATATTTGGATGTTTGTTTGTTTGCTACTCAATCACGTCGTAATGGCTGAACCGATTTCGATTAAACTTATTGTGTTGATAGATTATGACCTGGATTCAAACATAGGATACTTTTGATTGACAAAAAACGCTTGCGAAGCCGCTTGCGGAAGCTAGTGTTATATATTCTACCCAGAAGTTTAGATTAAAAAAAAATAGTTTTGATGTTTGCAGTCTAACTGAGAATCTCTAATAATATTATAAAGAGGAAATATTTGTTTGATTGTATTTAACAGGCTTCGAAACTACTGGACTGGTTTAAAAAAAATCTTTCACTGTTAGGAAGCTACACTATCCCCGGGTGACTTAAGCTACTTTTTACTCAACTGCGCAGAAGGGGGGTATTTTTTTATTGAAAAACTACGTGTGCGAAGCTACGGATTGGTCAGCTAGTATCCAATAAGATCCAAGCGATGTTTTAAATGGCTCTAGGTTTAAGCTCCGGAGTAAAGCTTGAGATCCTCTGTCTTAAGGAGTTATCGTCAAGAGCGACGTTTGAAAAGTGGCTTCTGATTAAATTTCATTCACACGCGCGGTTCTACACCTAGTGCGATAAATTAAATAACGTTATACGAACATTGGCGTAGTTGGTGACAACAGGACGGCCATCAGCTCTGCCTCTAAGGTAGGTAAAATCTGATAAAAACTGTCTCACATCATTTAAAATACGCCAAAATATCAAGAAGCGTTGGGTTCTCTTCGATCTCCGATGAGTTTACCAGCCTGATGTTATCTTAGGTTAAAAGCTAGCCTAGTTATCTTTTCTAAATGAAGCTTCACGATGTTTTGGAACAACATTAGTTTAATAACTTCAAATCCATTTTCATCAGCATCAAAATTTACTGCTTGGTACAGGGTAATCAAAAAACATGAAGGAATTTACAAAAGTCAACGCAGTCTTTTTAGTGTTACGTCAAGTCATTTAATTGTGCGTAGTATAGAATGAGAGACGGAGAATTGTACACGGTAATGCATATCATTACTGTCCAGTGAAAAATGTAAAGAAAGCTATGTAATGTAGAATGTGCCACCTGTGACTGGTATGTGAAAAAGATGTAGATTTCGCGCGACCGCTGTCTATTAGATGGTCTACCGTGCCATTGTCACTTGAAGTAAATTTGTCAAAGCATTAATAAACGACTCTGTTTGGCTGGACCCCTACACCCGATGTGACGTCACGTACACACGGCTACACATAAAGCTAAACTTTTCCAGTATAAGCTGACCTGTCATTTTACGAAAAGCCTACACAATGCGAGGACAGCTTATACTGGAAATGTATAGCTTGATGTGTAGCCGTGTGTACAACTGCATTACATTGTGCGTAAAGTGGTTGATAAGCAACCTTCTGACCGGGGCCTCGGAAAAGGGGTACAAAAATCAAAATGAGACAAGCAAGTCAAGTGGAAGGTTTAGTGAAAAGTCTACATATACTTCTTTGCTTTCTTTGCTTTGCTTGGTTTGGGGGCTACATAGCGCTATGTGAAATGTCCAGCATTATTTCATTTATTGATCGAGCGAAACGAGATCTCCAAATCAACTTGGGCAAATCAGCGTTGTATGTATGTTTGTTTGTCCGAAGATACCTTTCGAATGATTTATTTGATCATCGTGAAATTTGGTATATATGTAGGTAGTGATATGATAGCACAACTTTGATGTAAACAAATGAGCTAAAAATGAGTGGGGGTTGTTGAGACATTAGGGTTCAAGAAGGGTAAAAAAAAATAAAATGGGACTATCCGTTCAAGTGGCACGTTTAAGAAAAGGTAAATACATTTCGACCCCGTTTTTGGAACGAAGTTTCTTATCGCGCGTTGCGAAAGGGGGCTAGTCGAAAAAAAATTAAGACCAAAAGTTGTAACGACACTTTTTGCTATAGTTGTAAGCCGTGCGGCGTGCGCGTATTTCTCTGTCTGTCTCTCTCTCTCTTATAGAAAGCAAGCCAGATATTTTCGTTTCGTCTTTCTATTTTATTTTTAGTTTAGACTTTGTAGTTTTTAAATGTTTATAATGCGTGTAGCGTTAGTGACACACATATAGGGAAAAATCTTAAGCTCAGAATATTTGAAATTTTTACCCCAAAAATAAGTACCCGATTAACATGAACTCCCGATACTTGTAATTTGATTGAGACTGTGGATCTGTTATACACCATAAAATAAACAATTAAGTTAGAACAATGTAAATAATGGGCTACACGTTTGCAGGTACAATGAGTACTACAAACAGTATACGCAACGCCAATGCTGAATATAAAAAAAAACGAGTGTGCTTTAGACCACACGACCGAATAACACTTCTTTTACAAAATATAAATTTATAAAATTGTTCAAGAACGAAATGAAATTACGAAAAATAATCAAAAAATCACCGTTCGCGTAACACTAGCAAACTCGCAAATGAACTACGGACTAAGATGAATAGAGCACATGCACTGGCTATGAGAAGAAGAAAGAAAGAAAATGTGCGCGCGCACTGCTATCTCTTACTCCTACAGTGTGATACAGACAATAGCCTGCACTGTGTCTTAGATATACGAAACGTAACTGGCTATGAGAGAAAAAGAGAAAGTAAATGTGTGCTCGCACCTCTATCTCTTGCTCCTACAGTAATATACGAAACGTAACTCTCTCTCTCTTTCTATCTTCTTCAACTTATATCTCCCTCTCAACTTCCATTCGCCACGCCGGATCACACATTTCGTAACGCTCTCGTCACGCATTCACCAGCTTACTCCCCAAGTCAAGCGTGCGTACATAAGTTTTACTTCAAGAAGATACAAAACTTTATGGAAGAAACATGGATTGTTAGTAACGTTTAAGTGAAGCTTCAGATGGTTACTATTATTTGTTCTAGGCTTTGTAGGTAAATGCATACGGAATCTCAGGAGACGCATTAACCTGTCCCAAGTGTAATGGATTGAGAATTTCAAGCTACAAAGATCGGTTTGAATTAATTTATACATTAAGTAGGTACAGACATTGAGAACAGCTGGGTTCTTCATCACCAATTTAGATTTAACCTAGGTCCTATAAAACTATCAGTTGATAATAAATTACTTGTATACAAAACTGTACTAAAGACAATTTGGACTTATGGGATCCAAGTGTGGCGATCGGCCTGTACTTCTAATGTGAACTGCATCCAGCGCTACCAGAATGGCCTCTTGAGAAATATTTCAAATTCACCCTGGTTCATCAGAAATACTGAGCTGCATGACATACTTTGTATCAACACAGTCTCTGAGGAGATAAAAGCTAATGCTCAAGTCTACCAGAACAAGCTAAAAATACACCCTAATAAGCTGACACAATAACTCGCAAAGCCTTCATATAAGAAACGACTGAAATTAATGAAGAGTGAGACTCTGCCCACACAAAAACCACAAACAATTTGCTCATAGTTGTAAAACTGATCGCAGAAAATGACCAGGGTCTATTCGACCCTTATTAATGTAATTTAAACAGTTTAGACAAAGCAGGTCTGTGTAAGCTGTTGCGTGGCATTGTGTTTATACATAGGCTGCTATTTAAGAATCCGGAACTGGCCACTGCATAAATAATATTTAAAAATAAATTATCACGTTTGAAAATGGAACTCTTTGGCTGTAGTGTGGCGCGATTTCAAAAATTGCGTGTCATTATCACAATGGATTTATCTCGAGAAAATTTTCGTGCGATGATTTTTTATGATTTTCGACGTGGTCTAACTCAACAGCAGTGTATCGATCAACTCAGTTTGACTTTTGGGGATAAAGCACCATCGAAGACTACTGTGTATCACTGGTTTAGTGAGTTTAATCGTGGACGTCGTATGCTCACGGACGAAATTAAAGATGGTCGGCCTAAATCAGTTGTTGTGCCACGAAACATCGACGCAGTGCGTAAACTAATAATGCAAGATCATCATGTGACATATCGAGAGATAGAGGCGATCTTGGGCATTAGTATGACGAGTATACATAAGATATTACATGAACACTTGGCTGCAAAAAAAGTTTGTTCGCGTTGGATACCGCACAACTTGACAATAGATCAAAAACAGGCTCGTGTCGATTGGTGCAAAAAAATGATAAAAAAATACAATCGTGGTGCATCAAAAGCTGTATATAATATCTACACAGGTGATGAATCCTGGATTTATGCATATGACCCCGAAACTAAGCAACAGTCAACAGTTTGGGTCTTCCAACATGAGCCGAACCCAACAAAAGTTGCTCGTGCGAAAAGCACTTTGAAGCAAATGGTCGCCTGTTTTTTGGTATAGATGGACACGTGGCTACTGTACCCCTAGAAAATTGTAAATCTGTTAATTCAGAGTGGTACACGACTATTTGTTTGCCAGAAGTCTTTGCAGAAATTAGGAAGAATAATCCACAACGCAGAATCATTCTCCATCACGACAATGCAAGCTGTCACACTTCGGGTGAAACGACCCGATATTTGGAGGGTGAAACGGTGGAATTAACGGGTCATCCGCCATATAGCCCTGATTTGGCACCCAACGACTTCTTTTTATTCCCAACCGTGAAGAATAAATAACGTGGTCAACGATTTTCAACCCGAGAAGAAGCCGTTGAGGCATTCAAAAATCATGTTTTGGAGATACCGTCTTCCGATTGGAAAAAGTGCTATGAAAACTGGTTTCACCGAATGCAAAAGTGCATTGATCATCATGGCGAATATTTTGAAAAGTAAAAAAACCATATTTAACAGTCAATGATAGTTATTTTATTTTATTCCGGATACATAAATAGCAGTCCTCGTATGACTGATTAAAAAGTATTTTATTCTGAATTAGAATTTGATAAATACTCAGAGATATGGAGAGGGCTATGCTCGGGGTTTCTCTACGGAATTGAATCAGAAATGAGGAGATACGTAGGAGAACTCAAGTCACCGACATAGCCCGATGGATTAGCACCTTGAAGTGGCGATGGGCAGGCCATATAGCGCGCAGAACAGATGGTCGATGGGGCCGGAAGGTTCTCGAGTGGAGGCCACGGATCGAAAAGCGCAGCGTTGGACGTCCACCTAGAAGATGGGCAGACGACTTGGTAAGAACCGCAGGTCGGCATTGGATGCAGGCTGCTTCCAACCGCAGTTCCTGGAGATCAATGAGGGAGGCCTTTGTCCAGCAGTGGACGTCCTACCGCTGATATGATGATGATGATGATGATGAAATACTCAGTTCTAGTAGATCGAAGAAAGTAAAAAAAAACATTATTGTATCCTGAATACAGACAACGTGGACGCGGCACTCTGTGTCACTAAAAACGAAATATTTCTCTTTGTTTGTGAGGTTTTGAGTTTTGCATATTGAAAATATTTTTCAGAACCATTACCTATAGACCAAGAAAGCGTTGGCAATACGATCGTGTTGCCTTCGAGCAGGAGTGGCGGAGTACACAGGATAAAGACAGATGGAAAGACTTGGGGGAGACTTTTGCCTATCAGTGGGTCAATATAATTTAATAATAAAAAAAACAGTTGTCTGTAAAGTCGGTTTACGGACGATAACTTTACGTGAAAACAAGTGAAAGAGTGATAGATGCGTCACAAGCCGAACACTTAGCCGATCGTGCCTCTCTATCGCTCTTGTTCCGCGCTCTCGCTTGCACGCTCGGCTCGGGCAGAACGTGAGACGTTTTCGTGCGTTCATAGATTTATAAGACGTTTATGACGTCAAAAATTACCTATAGTTTTAATAGTTATCCGTTATCCGAGGTTTTGAGCCTCGCATTTTAAAATATTTTTCATTAACTATAGTTTAAAAACTTATTTCTACGGCCCATATACATATATATATGTATATGGGCTGTAGAAATAAGTTTTAAAATCTTGTACTTTTGTATTGTTGCCTCAAATAAAGATTTTAATAAATATAATAATAGGAAAACAAAAGGAATATTGAAACTATAGTTAATGAAAAATATTTCAAAATGCGAGGCTCAAAACCTCGGATAACGAATAACTTTTAAAACTATAGGTAATTTTTGACGTCATAAACGTCTTATAAATCGATGAACGCACGAAAACGTCTCACGTTCTGCCCGAGCCGAGCGTGCAAGCGAGAGCGCGGAACAAGAGCAGATCGGCACGATCGGCTAAGTGTTCGGCTTGTGACGCATCTATCACTCTTCCACTCGTTTTCACGTAAAGTTATCGTCCGTAAACCGACTTTACAGACAACTATTTTTTTTATTATATATACATACCTCACTAACATACATATTATAATCATCATCATATCAGCAGTAGGACGTCAACTGCTGGATGAAGGCCTCCCTCATTGATCTCCAGGAACTGCGGTTGGAAGTGGCCTGCATCCAACACCGACCTGCGGTTCTTACCAAGTCGTATGCCCATCTTGTACGTGGACGTCCTACGCTGCGCTTACCGGTCCATGGCCTCCGTTCGAGAACTTTCCGGCCCCATCGGCCATCTGGTCTGCGCGCTATATGGCCTGCCCATTGCCACTTCAACGTGCTAATCCGTCGGGCTATGTCGGTGACTTGAGTTATCCTACGTATCTCCTCATTTCTGATTCGATCCCGTATAGAAACCCCGAGCATAGCCCTCTCCATAGCTCGTTGAGCGACTCTGAGCTTATTCATAAGGCCAATAGTGAAGGACCACGTCTCGGTTCCATATGTCATCACTGGTAACACACACTGATTGAAGACTTTCGTCTTAAGACACGGAGGTATGTTGGACGAAAAGACGTTGCGAAGTTTCCCAATACATACTAAAGTACTTAAAACTATTTGCTGTTACGTAGTTTGTGACGTGTGACGCTCTCGCAACTTAATAATATTGAACCAACTGTTTCCATTGTACTGTTGTGTAATGACTGTCAGAACAAGAAGTAAATAGTGTTAATCTGATCAGTAAAGGACTTCGCATAGGTCGTCTAATTTGACGCCTGCTTTTAAGCCCCACAAAGCAGGCATCAGTGAGAGTTAGTTATTCTTGCTACGGAGATGGTATTTATTTTAAAACCACAAAGTAGTTCTTCATTTTAACAATGTTGTCCTGCATCATCTTGGCATTAAAAATAGTTAAGGTTTTTATTCTTTTTATATGGTATTAAATAAAAATCAAAATCTTTTTGTTCAATAAAATCACAAGGATCACTTTGAAACGTCAATTTTATAGCCTGTTCCTACGCAACCAAGCCAGGAAAGAAATGAAACAAGTCTGGTTGTTATTTTGAATGATCCTTTTAGAATACATACTATAAAGAAAATATTTACGTCTACATTGTCACATTTTTGAACGAGTTAGAGCAATTTCAATCCCAAGCTTTTCTACTCTCCTCTATCGAGGCATTCCACGAAAAGCAACGATTTAAGACCATCTATTTAAGAGCACCAATCCTAAATAATCCGATATGTTTGCTTTTTAAATTTAGTGCCTTGTTGAGCTTCTTGTAAAACCAACCAACCATTTACTAAACATGAAAACTTTTGAAACTATCACGATGATCACTATTTCCACTAAAAACGAGTTATTACAATTATTTGTGAGTTTTTGAGTATCCTAATATTTCAACGCAGTGATGACTGAAATCATCGAAATATCAGGATACTCAAAAACTCACAAATCATGGTAAATATCTCGTTTTTAGTGAAAATGACTGTAAGTAGCCTAACAGTTTATTTTTATGAATAAAGTCATAATATAACTCAATCGATTCATAATCTTTTATCAACTTAAGTTATCGATATAAATGAGAGCACACCTTGAGGTCAGACTAACACCTTGAAGTGGGTCAATAATTTGATAATGTACGCACCCCATTAGAACAGTTTGATTAGATACCTGACTTGATACAGCCCTTAGCTTGTGTGATTCACGGTCAAATTGTTCAAACAATATTTTAAAAATAAGAATACGGTACTTTACAACTTTTCTTTTTCTGTTTTAGTGAGTTGTATTGGATTTAGAAAATTTATAGATTTCGTTGTCAGATGTAATGAAGTAATGACTACCTCCATTGACTACCTCCGTGGCGCTGTGGGCGAATATCCGGCTGAGGCGCAGGAGGTAGCGGGTTCGATTCCCGCAGCGGAACAAATGTTTGCATGATCTACAGATATTTGTTCCGGATCTGGATGTTTTTCTATAATGATAAGTATGGATTTACAAAAAAAAAGTATTAAAGTATTCTATCAGTTATCTGTTTCCCATAGGACAAGCTCTGTTTAGTTTGGGGCTAGATAGCGCTGTGTGACATGTCCAGCAATATTGATTTAATGAAATTCAAATAAATACAAAACTACTACCCCATTTTGGATACGTCTAAAATAATATACACGTAGTGATATAAGTGATGGTGTGGTTTAAGATTAAACACGCTTGCTTTGAAAGAACCTAGTCAGTTATATCTGTTTTTCCACACCATTTTCAATTTATGAATCAGTCTGGAAAACACATCCGATATGAAATCTAGTAGGTTTCCATCATAGATTAAGACTGAATGTTTTTCCATGCAACGTTTTAATGAAGGTAATGCTATCTGCGACTAAAATTTGAATAGAGTTGCATGATTAAGAAATGTTGGTTGTTCGAAGACCTTTCCCAAAGTGTGTCGTATTTCTAACATCTGTCTAACCCGTGCTTAATCAAAATAAAAATATTATTTCAGTAGATTTATACGATACTGGTCGGCAGATGCGTGAGATCTTCTATTTTTCCTTGTATTCATTGTTTGGCTCGAAGGGTCAATCTTAGCTTCCGTTCGGATTGTTTTCTCTGTAATAAATATCCATCTTGAGACGAGATGTTTATTTTATTAGTTCCGGCTAACTTGCAAATGAAGTTTACAAATTACATTATTTTCCAACGTAACTCATGAGTTTTGGAGTAAAAGTTTTTTAAGAATGTTTTTAAAGCAATAGAACATTGATATAGCTGACCTGATGTTAAGTGGTAACCATCGCCTATAACAAAGTATTGCCTCATAGGTCACGCATCTTAGAAACGTGTCCTACGATGCTCTGCTCGACTTCCATCAACTTAAGGCATACAGGTCTAAAGCTTTATGTGCCAGTAATTTTATCAGCAACCATACCCTTCAAACCAAACCACAGCAACGCTGCTTGACAGTGGAAATAGATATGGTGGTAACTCTTACCCGGGCGAGCCCTTTCACAAGCAATTTTACTACGCTTTACTTACTAGTTTTTTTATTTATGTTCATTGATTGGGTTGCTATTACACTAACCAATTCGTCACACGAATTTCACAAAAGATGACCGCCCATGTCCATCTCGCCGACAAAATGTACCTACTCCGCAATTTGACATCTCGTAAAGGGCACTAATAAATAAAATTAGTAACTTCCATTGACAATGTTGGGGAATAAAGAGATGCCGCTTTGGGCGGGAACTAAAATTGTCATAAAAGTTGTATAGTAGATTTTTGTGGCACTTTACTGCACTATTTAACCTTTTCATTGTGTTTTATTGAGCGTGTGATAAAAAATAATGAAGATACCTGACTATAATACTGACTATCAAGACAAAATAAATAGTTGCAGAAGGCCATTTTGATTATAAATACCTACGCTCGACCGTAGTGATAAGGGCACTTATAATATTCTACAACCAAATACATAACATATATTTGTTTGCGCCTACTCCCTGCAAAACTAACGCCGGTGAGCGCGCACCCTTGAATATAATCATAAACCAACATAATAATCTTTTTACTGGTATCGAACTGTTTGCAACCTCACCCGGCTCTTTCAGAAAGGGTGTATCTGATGTCTTAATGTCGGATACACTCTTTCTGTCTGACCTAAAGTAAAAGTTAAAATCTTGTTCTTGTATGTAATGTAACCTACAGATATTGTTTTTGATATTGCTTTCATAAGCATGAATTTTTTATGCCCTTGTCAACCCAATTTGTGGGTGTCCACACGGGGCTGATTATACTTAAAGAACCTTATTTAGTATTAGCATTAAGTAACCTAATTGTATAATTATTTGTTGTCTTTAATAAAGGAAAATAAAATAAAATAACGTCACGTCAATCGTTATACTTATAACCAGCTAACAAATTAGGTCTCACAACATAGTTACGTCTTGCCAAAACATATCACTCTGGACTGACTTGCCCAGGGCGGCGACCACAATCTATTAGAAAACCATGATGTTTCACGAGCGTTTTGTTTCAAGCTTGTAGCAAACGTTACTTTATTTTAAACAACATTACTGTTATAATCTTAATAATGTTGAATATTTAGTGGTTTATAGTGATTTTACCACGTTCAGTATAAAACATAGCAAAAATAAACACGATTACTAACTTTTTTAGGATAACTTTCAGCTTTATATGAGCTCTAACTAATGTGAAACGTTTTGAGTGAACGATTAATAGTGACGTCACTAAACCTGCTTCGCCTTTACAATAATAAAGTAAGCTTACTAATTGAGGGTCATGGTACGAAATGTGAGTGTAATATTATTTTAATATTGCTTTAAGAGATTGAGGTTGGCCCCCCCAGATTGTCGTACGCGCGTGTGTATGTGTGGTTATCGCTCGTTTTACTAAGCTGACCTTCTGTATTATTCTGTGCTATCTATATTATAAAAATATGTGCAAAATAATTGTTAGATTACACCGTAATTTGTTATAATCAAATTTGAAACCAAAAATGTCAATGCAAAAGACTATTCCGTGTGAATATTCGGAGGAGAATCAGTTTACTTTTTTAGGCTATAAATAGTTGTTGAATAGTAAACCTAAGGCTCTATATTTTCTCATGAACATAGAACCTTAACCTAATAAAGATTTATATTAATAAATATAGGCCAATAAGTATTTACTCAGTACTTACACACTGCCTGATAAATCTCAGACTGATTGATAATCTGTTTTGTTATGTCGTTGACAGTTACCAAAACCATTATTTCATTCAATCACATATATTTTACAGCCAGAATGATAAGGATATCATATTTTACGACCAACATTACATTTAAAAATACGACCAACTGCCCTAAAAGTTTTACCGATGATATAAATCTTTAACGCTTCGACACATTTTGACCACACGTCAGGATTATGATCGATATAAAATACCTTGTATACGACACCTCGTATTGTGTACAAGCCGCTTTCAATGGGCACACGGCTAACTTAAAAAAAAAGTTATAAATTTTGGTGCGAACAAAGCCGCCTATACTGACATCTACAGAATAATGTAACGAGAAATCGACAGGGTATCGAAATATATCGGCGCGAGTTCGGAGTAAATCAATGATATGAAGACGGTCATTCAAATCATCTTTGTGGATACAGATTCAATGGTAGTTGAGACCTATAGGCTTTTTTTTATGATAATATCTTTGCTACTGATATTATGAAAGTTTTTTGTTGAATAATTTCTTTTTTAAAACAAGCTTTTATAAAATTCATAATCGGAACCGTAAGCAGATTCAAATGAACCCAAACACTAGTAGCGTACTATAATCCATTCAGAGGTTCCGTTGTCAGCATCCGTCTCCATCATGAGACTATCTCCATAGTATCATATTATTGCATTGTCACCGAAGTTACATATGTAGATATTCCAAATTTCAGCTCAATGGCTTGAGGGGACTGGGTTTAAAATTCAGTTGCAAGATTCCACCCGGACAAACATATGTACATACATTGCAAGGCTTGTAAAATGTGAGTAAAAACTTTCGAAAATGTATATTACAAATTAGTACAGTGGAGAATGGTAGAATCATGGAGTAGGTATGTTAATCTATAATATGATAATTTCGAGAGTAAATCTGGCTTTCTGTACATTTGTTACATTTTCACGACGAAACGGCAGGACCGTTCTTGATATAATTTGCTTCATAGATAGATAATGGACTGGAGAACCTGAATTGAGAATCATGTTTCTATACTAATATTATAAAAAGAAAAGATTTGATTGTTTGTTTTTTTGTTTGTTTGCATTGACTAGGCTCTGAAACTACTGGACCGATTTAATACATTATTTCACCGTTGGGAAGCTACACTATTCCCAGGTGACATAAGCTACTATTAACCTAACTGCGCAGAAGAGGGGTAATGTTTTTATTAAAAAACTACGCGTGCAAAGCTGCGGATTGGTCAGCTAGTTATTGATAATCTACGTGGGCGGAATCTTGTAATACCTACATATCATCATCAGCATCCACAGCCTGACTTTACCCACTGCTGGGTTAGGCCTCCCCAAGTTTGTGCCATCCACCACGATCCGGCTTCACCCACTGACGGCCAGCGACCTTTACGATGTCGTCCACCCATCTCGCTGCTGGTCGTCCTACCCTTCTATACCCGCTCCTCGGCCACCATTCAGTCACTGTCCTGCTCTATCTGTCATCACAACATGTAATACATATATATAATTGATATTTTTATCCGATTTTCTCCGGCGTTGGACATTTTCAGAGAAAATTTTGTTCGAGAACTTTAAACATTTAATAAACTGTTAATTTAAAATATTACTCACATAAATATTTTAATAAATCAAATACTATCTACTATTCATATAATAACTACTTTACATACTGAGTATTTTGAAGTAAAACTTCTTTACGCGCGTTTGACTTGGGGAGTAAGCTGGTAAATGCGTGACGAGAGCGTTACGAAAAGTGTGATTGGGCGAGGTGAACGGAAGTTGAGAGGGAGACATAAGTTAGTGAAGATAGAAAGAGTGAGTTACGTTTCGTATATTACTGTAGGGGCAAAGTAGAGAGAGAGGTGCAAGCACACATTTTCTTTTTACATAGCCAATTACGTTTCGTATATCTAAGACACAGCCTATTGTCTGCATCACAATGTAGGAGCAAGAGAGAGCAGTGCGCGCGCACATTTTCTTTCTCTCTTCCTCTAATAGCCAGTGTATGAAATATATATATATCTCAGTCAGTAGTTTATTTGCGAGTTTGCTAGCATTACGCGAACGGTGATTTCTTGATTATTTTTCGTAATTTAATTTCGTTGTTGAACAATTTTATAAATTAATATTGTTAAAAAGAAGTTTTACTTCAGTCGTGTGGTCTAAAACACACTCGTTTTTTTTAAGAAAAACTTCTTTACGCACGCTTGACTTGGGGAGTAAGCTGGTGAATTCGTTAAGAAAAGTGCGAACGGAAGTTGAGAGGGAGATATAAGTTAGTGAAGATAGCAAGTGAGAGAGTTACGTTTCGTATATTTTTAAACGTTAATGTGCTAGTGCGAGTTGCGTCTGTTCAGAATGAACATTGACTGATCGACCTACAACGTGTGGAAAATTATGTAATTGAACAACTTTAAAAATAAATATTTTGAAAAAGAAGTTTTACTTCAGTTGTGTGGTTTAAAGCACACTCATTTTTTATGAGTTTATTTTCATATTATTCCAAATTATGGGATGCTTTTATTAAATCCGTCTCTGCGAAGGTTTGACAGAGTCCATAGTTAAAAAAGAACATCATTCAGACCATCAAATTGCAAAAGCTTGATTCGCAACGGGTGCTACTGTCGGCTTAGCGTAAGTACGCCAGTGCTTTTATTCTCCAAAGAGTACAAAACATTCTTCCGCTCAATTTCCCTTGAAACGTCAAATGTTTGCTTTTGGAAAGGATTTTAATATGCAACATGTTTTTGTTGGATGGGATTACCGTATGCAAATCGACGGCATGTGAGTGCCACACGTTGGCGAAACGTAAACTTGCAAGTCTGTGTTATACATAACGTTGCAAGGTTTACTCGGTACAGTTATCATAAACCTACTACTAGACGTGGACATGGATAAGAAAAGTGAATCTTAGATCATTATTATTAAGTACCCGTAGCTTTTGAAATAGACACAAAAAATATTATTTAATGGTCAAATTGAGTGTCCAGGTATCATCGACCCATGGTACCATCTCTGGTGCTTGTCGGTATCAATGCATAGGTATTGCAATATCAATTCTGCTAAAATATTTAAGTGAAATACCGTCAATATCTTCAGTCGATATTCGATTAATGTACAATCAAAAATTGATAATAAAGGTATTAAAATTAAACACAAAAGATTAGCAAGCTGAAAGTGCTGTGGGCAGGGCACTTAGCTCGAAAAACTGGTGGCCGTTGGGGCAGAAAGGTTTTCGGGTAGAAAAAGTGAATCGTAGGATGGCCCTCCTGTAAATGGAAAGGTGAGCTGATAGTTGCTGGGAGCCGTTGGGTGCAGGCTGCACAAGATCGGTCACTCTGGAAATCTATGGGGGAGGTCTATGTTTAGCAGTGGCAGTCCTGTGGCTGGTATGATGATGATGATGATTAATCAACTAAAAAAGTCAAAAATATCACCTTCTGTACGTACCTTGAGTTAATTCGCCACCAACAAATGGTACTAGGTTTAGCAAGTGAACGCAAAAGTAAACGTTTACCCCACATCGATACAATGCAAACTATCCGATTGGTTCATTATACGAATCGCCTCGATCCACTGTATATCATTTCGTGCGTTACATCAACTCAGTTGTATCCTAATTTAATCATCTTGAAGATTGGACCACCAGCAAGTAGGAACGGGTGGGCTCTGAGCGATTCGCGATTGAACTTTGAGACATTCGCGTTTAGAGGGTGATTTATTGTTATCGGGGAAATCAAGCTTGAAGGAAAGTGAACAAATGTTTTTGGAAAGTAAACGTGTATTTTGGTGAGTTGCGATGTGCGATTGCATACTCTTTGCATTGAAATTAGACGTAAGAGGAACGGAAATGTAGTAAATTATTTTAAGATTGAATTGAAGATACATTTCATTAGAATATTCATTGCTTGGAATAATTTATTGTTTTTTAGGAAATGTATCCTGGACATAAGTTACTACCAATTTTAACGTTTTATATATTACTAGCTGATCAATCCGCAGCTTCGCACGCGTAGTTTTTCCATAAAAACATTACCCTCCTTCTGCGCAGTTGGGTATAAAGTAGCCTATGTCACCCGGAAATAGTGTAGCTCCACAATAGTTAGATAATTTTTTAAATAGGTTCAGTAGTTTTTGTGTTTATTCATTACAAACATACACACAAAAATACAAATCTTTCCTCTTCATAATATTAGTATAGATAGTATATATTGGTTCAAAATATCAAAATTAAAAGTAACGCATCTCTTTCTCTCTTTTTATGTCACTTGTTTTTTCTTGGTTACCTTGTCACTCTCTCTCACCAGTATGAGAAAGTGGATCTGAAATCCGATATCCGAAAGACATAGACGCCGATGGTTAAAATATTTGGATAGATAGATAGAAAACGCTTTGGGGCCTGCGCAAACCGAATGCGTCCGTGACGTGAGCATACACGCAGCGGTTGTAATCTATGAAATTCCGTGGAAGATTTCAGACCGCCGTCTGAGTGACGTTATGCACCCATTTGGTTTGCACAGCCCTTTAATTGATGCACACCACAATAAACTCACAAACTTAACTAATACGAATGAGATCACGACTCTCCCAAAAAATAAAAAAAATATTATTCATAACCTTTGACTTATAAAATATTGCCACGAAATGTAGCAACCAACAGAATTGACCTCCAGTTTCATTCAAATTACAAGTAACGGGAGTTCATGTATTATGGTTATATTTTTAGGGGTAGAAATTGCAGTTATTCTAGATTTCAGATTTTTCCATATATTTTTGCCACTGAAGCTATACGAATACCAAATTTTAGCACTGTGGATCATTAGTGTACTATAAGAGTTTCGTCAAAGTTCAGTTTTTATTACAGCTAATAACTCCAAAACCAAAATGTACTAATTTTTACAGCTGTACAGCAGTTGTGTATAAAATGTAACCTTACGTTAGACATTCCATTTTACCCAATAGTCTCATTTAGATTTTTTTTAACCCTCTTGAACCCCAATTTCTCAACAACCGCCCATATTTTTAGCTCATTTAGTCACACTATGATTGTGCCATCACTACCTCTATATCAAATTTTACGATGATCGGATCAACGCTTCGAAAGTTATCCTCTGAAACATACATATTACTCGTGCGCGATAACTTGGGACCTGCTAGGAATGCGACTCCCCGACCGCTTCCCCTGCACTTCCCCGATAGCGCCCGTATTGTACCGTTCGCATCACTATTTTTTACTAGGGTTTTTAGTCTCGTACTGGCCTACGTCACGTAACGACGCGCTCTGGAATTCTTTAAGTTTTCGTTTGTGTTATTGTTTTGTTGTTGTAGTTTTTGTTGTTATAGTTTGTGTCATTGTTTTGTTGTTGTAGTTTTTGTTGTTATAGTTCTTGTTAAGTGTTTTTGTTATCATTATGAAGTGTAAACCTTTGCATAGCGGAGATTGAAACCTCGTGCTAAAAGTGTTAGAGTTTTTTGAAAACGAAAAACGGAACAAACAGTTTTGTTTACCTGTTCACCAGGCAGTAAAACGAACATGACGAAGATAGTGACGAAGATGAGATAATGTAAATAATAGATAAAATAAATGTATAAACTTAAACATTGTATTTTTATTTTATTCAAATAGTGTAAAAAAAATTAGATAAAAAGTAGCGTCCTCCCTGAGTAACATAATAAATTAGGTTAAAAAAAAAACAAAGACGAAGCTGCGGGCGGCTGCTTGTTATGTTCGCTTTTTTGCGGGCGGTACAAACACGCCAATATGACGTCACCGCGCTCAGGTCCCAACTTATCGCGCACGGGTAATACAAGCAACACCGATTTGCCCAAGTTGATTTGGAGATCTTCCTTCGTTCGATCAATAGCTAGACCCTCGGCAATACAAGTGGTGGTTTTATCGCTAACAACGATCTCTTCCAGACAACCTTTAGTGTTTATTCCATACCCAAGTCTGGTAAAGACGAAGACTAATCGCTTAGCTCAAGGCTATTGTTATATTAATATAAGATCAGCCTGTATCGTAGCATCGTTCACCCCAACGCTCGCAATATCAGAACGCATGTATTTCGTATTATTTATTTGAATCTCTCAGAATGTTCGATTCTAATGCCTCTGCAGCATTTCAATTTGCCTGATGTCTTATTTTCTACGCGGTGGTCCCGAATCGAATGTCTGATGGCCATTTGCATGGGATGATTACTGACAGGACGCAATATTGTGTAGATTTTACGTTAAGCTTGCATTACAAAAATGATTGGTAAAATTAGATCGTTTGGTTAGTTTATAAGGATATAGTGTATAACTTTGCGGGTGATAATAAACTTCCAAAAGTTGTCTAGAAGGTTTAGTTAACAAAATTAAGTTTACCAAATGGAATTTTAGTTAACAATATCGAATTGAAACGAATAGATAGAAAATAAAATGTATGTATTACAATCTACATAAATAGACCTCAAACGGCGCAAATATGAAATTCTCGACAGAGCTTACGTGTTTGAGCCTTTTGGAGTCGAAACCCTGGGTCCATGGGGTACCGGGCCCCATCGCGTATTCAAAAATTTTTCTGAGCGTCTGGTCGAAGTGACGTGTGATCCAAGAGCTGGCGCTTATCTGGGTCAACGCGTAAGCATAGCAGTTCAGCGGGGCAATGCAGCCAGTGTCTTGGGGACACTTCCGCCTGGCAGTCAAAAAGATCCGTCTTTTTACAGACGTAGACACAGCTAGACTAGTTTACTTCAGCTACTTCCACATCATTATGTCATACGGGATACTGCTGTGGGGGAGTGCTGCAGATATAAACACTGTTTTTGTGCTACAGAAGAGGGCTGTTCGTGCAATTTATAATATGGGCCCCAGAGAATCATTGCGCAATTAGTTTAAAGAAATACATATTATGACATTCCCTTGTCAATACATCTATGAAAATCTGATGTATGTTCACAAAAATAATAATTTGTTTAAGAAAAATAGCGATAATCATAATTTTAATACTAGAAATGTAGATAAACTCGCTGTTGCCCCTTGTAGACTCCATAAAGTTGGTAAATCGTTTAAAGGGCAAGGTGTTCGCTTTTATAACAAACTCCCAAGTGATGTACAAAAATTGACAATGAACAAATTTAAAAACGCAATTAAACAAAATCTTTTTATAAAAGCCTACTATAAAATATCGGATTATTTAGATGATAGAGAAGCTTGGGATTGAAAATGCTCCAACTCGTTCAAAATGAATGAATAAATGAAATTAATGAAATTTCTTTATTATACCTTACAAGCTAGACAAAACAGATTAAAAGAAAAAAAATATAAAAGTAAGCATAATGGGCGATCTTATCGCTTAACAAAGCGATCTCTTCCAGACAACCTTTGAATGGAGAAGATCATTGCTTAATGGAAGATTGGCCGA